>CM028132.1:266409500-267062500 GCA_016271365.2 Neoceratodus forsteri | reverse complement strand
ACTAGGATTTCAGCTCACAAACGGGCATTTTGACAGCTCACAAATGGGGATTCATTAAATCCCCATTCATGAGAAAAAAATCCCTGTTTGTGAGCCACCATCTTGTTTTCACTTTTAGCCCAAAGCAAAATGTTGTTACTCACCCCACAAATGCATTTTGTAAAAACAAATATATGGGTTTTATTCAGGGCAATGCCTTCTACAAAACCATGTGTTTGGTTTCCATCAGTTTATTAAAAAGATGTTTTATTTGAAAATCCCATCGTGACTTGCTGCCAATCCCGTGTGTAAGGTGTCCAAATCCCTGTTCGTGAGCTGACCCCGTTCGTGAGCTGTCAAAATCTCTGTTCATGAGGTAAGTACCAAATGGCCATATCTCACGAACAGGGATTGGTGTGCAAATAGGGATGTTGACACCTCACGAACAAGGATCATGAAAAAACATCCTTATTCATGAGGTGTCAAAATCCACGTTAGTGAGAAATTCTTGTTCATGAGGTGACAAAATCCTTGTTTGTAAGATCAGGATCAGATGGCCCTATCTCACGAATAGGGAATCCCTGTTCATGAGCTGTCAAAATCCCCATTTGTAGCTGATTCCTATTTGTGAGCTATCAAATCCCATCTTGAGATGAAGACCAAATGGCCCTATCTCACGAACATGGATCACCCCATGAATGGGGATTTTGTTACCTCTTGAACAGGATTCTGCTCACTAATGGGATTTTGACAACTCATGAACAAGGATTTGTAAAACTTTCCCAATTCACTGCTAAGAAACAGTAAGGACTTTTGGCTTGAAATGTTGAGGGTGCAAAGGGGGTGTCCCACAGATGTTACATATGCTGGTTTGGTGTAAAACATTGCATTGGTTACATAGTTCTGACGTTCCAAGTTGAGATATTTCCTGTAGGATAACATTGTGGTGCCCATAGCACCTTTTGGTGCCAGTATCTCGGAAACGATGCAAGATACAGATTTTTCACTCCTGGTAGCTTAGTTCACCTTAGTTCACCTTAGGTGAACTAAGCATGATTGGAGGTTTTGAAGTCATGATTACAACTGCAGTGTAATTTATTTCATTGCTGCTACGGTTACTGAGATATTGGCAAATTAGTGTTACAAAGGTTTCCTTTCAGCTCTATGGGGTTACTGATCGGCTCCATTGTTATCTGTAAGTGGGAACAGAGGGCCTGGAGGGCCAACGCTCCCACATACTCATATCATTATGCAAAAATGGGCAGCTTAAAGGGAGCACAGGACCTGGAGGCTCCGCTTTCCCACCAACGCATACCAGTTACCAGTTACATTACACTTTCTCAAAAAGTAATGCAATTCATTGCAAAGACCTTTGTTAATACATCAGTTAGGGTTAACGTGACAAAAGTATGAAACTGAGATGTTAGGGTTGAGCCTCTAACCCCCCACCTTACCACCCCACCCAATGCTCCACACACCAACAGTCATAGGGGTGTGCAACGGGGTCCTTAGGTCTAACTCTCACCCCATTCTCCTATACTGTACTATGTCAGCCTGTTTACACATGGAATGGGGTGAGAGTTAGACCTAATGACTCCATTACTTTTACCAATGACTTTGTTGTGTGGAAGATGGGATGGGGGTTAGGGCTCAACTCCTCATTGATTCTATTTCCATACTTTTGTACTTTAACTCTAACTGATTCATTAACAAAGTTTTTTGTAATGAATATATACATATACACATATATATATATATATATATATATATATATATATATATATATATATATATATTATAGTGTGCAGTCGCACCACTATAGTTAGGGTTGAGCAGCCAGTTACATACTAAAATCAAAGAGTTTGGATGTTAATAACTTTGGACCCATTCAATAGATTTGCCTGAAATTTGGGACACACGTTGAGGCCACTACATCTCTTGATCTGCCAAATTACATTTCTGTCGGAGTGCCGGTCTTCATGTACGAAAGTGCTGAAAATGCAAAATTATCCATTTTTGGAGACACCTTTTGGCATTCTTAATGTGGTACTGCACAGCTGTTGTGTGGTGTGTTGCTCTGCAAGATGGCTAGTTTGACAGAGCTTTGGTGGCCAAATATGCCGCTTTTTGTTTGGTGAAAAAATATTAAGGCATTCAAATGTTATGGCACTTTTAAGTTCCCATTATAAGTCAATGGGAAAATTTATATATATATTTTGCGATCAAAAATGGGGGTTCTGGCCATCTCTTCCCACCTGGCGGTCAAAGAATTTGCAGCCTCACGGTTCAAAATCCTTTATCCCAAAGAATTTAAAAATTCTTTGACCATGAAGGTCTGCCATCTTGTTTTCAGTTTTCTGATTGCACAAACACAAATATCTCGGCTCAGGTGTCACTTCTGAAGTAAAACTTCAATGGGTTTTACTCAGAGGACTCAATCTATCAAGCCATGGCTTTAGTTCCATCAAATTGGTCAAAAATATAGTTATTAACTAAATTCTTCGTTGAAGCTCGCTAGCGATCTTTGATCACGAGAATCTTTGATCGCGATTGTGCATCGCGAGTGAGGACTCAGAGCACAGATTTAATAATAGGTTTTATAGCCCAGGGGTGTCCTATAGTGTTGCATTATGGGGTTTTGCCCTGGGGCTTCGCTTGCCCCATCTGCATGAGAAAAATAATGTGGTACCTATCCATGGTAGTCTAGTGGCCCCCCCATTAAAATAAAATATTAACATCCCTGGTAGACTAGTGCCGCCCCCCAGTTGTGTGTGTTAAATGTCAACAGGTGTGGAACTGTGGCAGTCTGACGAATGAAGATCTCATATGTTAAAATGTTATATCTCGGACACGGTTTGGTCTTTTCACTTGAAATTTGGAGGTGTTGGCAGCATGTCATGGAATAAAACTGCAGTGTTTCTGTGTCGGAAAATATTTTTGGATGCAGATATGGTGTGGTACAATTTATGTTCTGCAGACAGCATTTTGCTTGTGGTGGTGGCTTGAAATTGATAGGATACCTAGCCTTAGTGTCATGGATGTAGTTTTCAGTCGTTGTCTGTATTAAATGTCAACAGGTGTGGAACTGTGCCACTCTGATGAATGAAAATTTCAAATTTTGATATGTCATATCTTGGTAACGGTTTGGTCTTTTTACTTGAAATTTGGAGATATTGACAGCATGTCCTGTAGATGTTAATAAAGGAGTTTACGTGTCAGACAATATATTTTCTATGGACATATTGTGTGGCGCAGTTTACGTTTTGTGGACAGCATTTTCTATTGTTCTACTAGACTAACATTTGCTTGGTGGATGGCCTTGCTGTTGTGAATGTACTTTTAGTCATTGAATGTGTAGTGTGGCCTGACACTTACAAGTTGAGTGGGGCGCTGGGCGAAAGGGCCCCGCACTCCCACCAACTATAACTTTCTACTTTTCTATTCCTTCTTAAAAGTAAAAATTCTATGCAAAAACTTTGTTAGTGCATCAATTAAGGTTCTTCTACAGTGAAAAAGTAAGGAAATTTGGTATTAGGTTGAAACCCCCTTGGACCTTCAGCCCACCCCAACCGGCATTAGGGTGTGCATTAGGGTTATCGGTCCTAACTCTCACCCATTCTCCTATACCTTTGCTTATTTACACATGTGGTGGGGTGAGAGTTGAGGCAGATGACCCCGATGTGCACCCTGATGCTGGTTTGGGTGGGTGGGCTGGGGGTCCAAGGGGGCTTGCAACCCTAATACTGAATTTCCTCACTTTTTCACTGTAGAAGAGCCCTAATTGATGCAATATATTTATATATACAACCCAATGCCTGTTGGTGTGTGGAGTGTTTGGAGGTTGGGGTGTGGTGGTAGGGTGGGAACCCTAAAAGGAATTTCCAAACTTTTGCGCTGAACAATTAACCATAACTGATGCATTAAGGAACTTTTGCAATGAATATATATATATATATATATATATATATATCTACAAATGAAATTATAAAAACATTTTATTTCTATACAGACAGTAGTGAAACACCAGCCACTGTTACAGCTGCCAATGCTGAGCAAACCAGAAGCAAGATAGCACAGAATAGACTGGCATGTCTGCAGAAGGCCATGTTGTAAGTGGCACAAAGGAACCAGACCAGAGTGAGGAGGAGACATAGCCTAGTGGTAGTACTAGAAGCACTGGAAGTAAAAACAGGACAATCTACAACACCCCAAAAAACAGGGCCTGCAAAACCTGCTTCAAATTCCTCAGCAGCAGCAACAGCATCCACAGGTAATGTTGGTGGTGGAGTGAATATTACCAAGGAGGACTTCAGCAAGTTAATGGACAAAATAAATTCATTGGCAGAAGGACAAGCCCGCATAGAGACAGAAATGTGCCAACTGAGCAAGGCTGTAGAGACTCTGACCTCATTGGTCAAAAAACACGACAAATCTCAAAAGTGTAGAGATGCTGCCAAGGTGCAACCACTTCTGAAGGTAGTGGGAATGGGAAGACAGCTGTCCAGGAGAAAGACAAACCGACAGCCACAGAAAAATGACTGGAAGCCTTGACAGGAGACATGTTCTAATCTGCTATCATTTTTGACAGCTTTGTTGTTAATCTGTTACTTATTCATTGCATATCGTTCATGTGGTTAGATAATAGGTTAGCTTGAAAGTTAGCTTGTTTGTGGTTGTTTTCCTGATTGTTTTCTTGTAGTTGTTAGTTCTCACCTTACATATTTTTGTTTGTTTGCAGATTTCCTAGTTAAAGATTATTCCCTAAAAAATTTACTATCTTTGTTGATGTCTTTCATTTAACTATAACCAGCTGTCATACAACTGTTGGCCTCTGCTGGAATGAAGGATGTTCCTTTCTGTGTTTGAACAGGTGACATACACAACACACTACTTCCTCTTTAGGGTGTTCCTTATTGATGCACAGGCAGCAGCAGTGGTGGCGGGTGCAGGTAGTGATGGTACAGCATTAGTGGTGGATGGCAGATGCAGAGTTTTTCATATCAGCAACACAGCAGCACCAGCAGTAATAATTCATGGCCTAGTAGTTACTCTACAGGGCGTTTCTTGGGTAGGTTAGCATTATTTGTCAGTGGTGATTGCATGCAGACATTAATGGTACAACAGTACTGGTGGTCATCAGTAGCAGTAGTGTCAGCCACTTGTGGTCATGGAATTTGCAGATGTGGACAGCATGCACAGATTCAGCAGCAGCAGCAGTTCGGGGTCTAGTAGTTGTGTTCTTCCTTGCTGTGGCCGTTTCAGCAATCATGGTCATGGAATTTGCAGTATCAGCAGTATACGTTCAGGGCCTAGTAGTTCCTCATTAAGGTGTTCCTTACTGTGGTATTGTCAGTGGCAACTGTGTGCAGGCTTTGATGGCACAGCAGGAGTGGTGATTGGTGCAGGAGCAATAGCATCAGTATGAGGCGATATCAGTAATTAATTTGGATATCATTTGTGCAGGCTTAATGAACGTATAGAGTACATGACTGTTAGTACAAATCCATAATAAAAACAAGGAAAAGGACAGATAAATATACATAGAATTGACCTATTTTTATAAAGATAGTCTAGAGATGACTATGTTTCATTTATTACATATACATCGAAACTGTTGGCGTCACAGCAGCTGCAGGCAGCACCATATAAGCAGGAGCATATTATTGCTGGACCTGAATGACAAAAGAGTGACAGAGTTGCAGAGAAACAACATGGCAAGTTGCATTGATTTAAGTTAGACAAGCATTTGTCAATGCCGAGCGTTAAACGCAGGTATTTGCAGGTATTTGGCACTTGGACATGGCAGAAAAAATCAGTGACAAAGAAGTACAAGCATTTGTCAATGCTGAATGTTGCTTGCTTCTATGTGCTGTTTAGGTATTTGGAAGTCATTGGAGTGCAAATATTGAAAAGTCCACTGAACTTCTGGCGTCTTATTAGGAACTGTGCAACCATTTCATTAAAACAGTCATTTTAGGAATTTTTTCACCAAATTTTCAACATAGCCATTTTAAGACCTCTGCTCATGAACAGTGTCATTGTGATTTTCTTAATGTGTCCCATACACATTGAGTTCGCACACCGACTTCATGTTAATTAAGCTACATGGGGCAGAAATACGTTTTGGGCAGGATGTGAAAAATGAAAGCTGTACTGCTCATGAGGAGGTGTGTGGTAAAAATGTAATGTTGAAACTCTGGAGTGAAAATGAGAAATTCTCAAACTACAGTCTCTGCGTGGGAAATCATAGCATGCGCTCATAAAACAGTCATGTTTAGGAATTTTTTTAACAAATTTTCAACATAGCCATTTTAAGACCTCTGCTAATGAATAGTGTCACTGTGATTTTCTTAATGTGTCCCATACATTGATTTTGCAGACCAACTGTGCCATTGTAAGCTACATGGGTGGAAACACATTTTGGGTGAGATGTGAAAAATGACAGCTGTACTACTCATAAGAAGGTGTGGCAAAATGGCAATGTTGAAATCTGGAAGTGAAATAGTCATGAGCGCTTACGAGCCTGCATATGAACTGGTAGCATGCGCTTGTATAGCAGTGGTCATTTTTAGGAATTTTCCGCAAATTTTTCAAAATAGGCTTTTTGAGAGCCCACCTTATGAATGCTGGCAGTGTAGTTTCATTAATCAGGCCCAAAAGGTGATTTCACGCAGTGACTGCGAAATCACCCTTGAGCCCGAATAATGCCATGACAGTGACATCATTCATGAGAAGGGGTCCCAAAAACCCATGTTGAAAATTTGGTGCAAAATTCCAAAAATGCCTGAGATATGCAACAAAGTTGAAAAACCATCTAGCCCATTATACAGCTTACCGGCATTTCCTCAGTTTGCGGTCGGCTTTGAAGAGTGCAGGCGTGTTCCAGTCCACCGATGATCATCCACGCTGAGCTCCAGAGGTAAGTATGGGGTGGGGGTGTGGGGAAACAGGGTGCACAGTGGGTGGAGTGCGGGTTGTGGGAGGGCAGGGGCGCCAGTGGGACCGTTTTAATTTACAGGTTTAAAAAAAAAAAGGCGACCTGGGGCGTTTGCCACACTGGGGTGGGCTCGATTGTGGCAGCAGGAAAAGCTGTTTGGGGGACATGGAGCCAATGGGGGATTAGGGCACCCTGTCAGCCAAAACAAAGATTTGCTCGCTGCGCCCCGCGTGTAGCACCAAACCTTTGGGGGGAGAATCGCAGAACGGTTAGAACAGCGACAGGGTGGTTTCTTGAACCGAACACCACCGCTGTCATACACAGCACCACATCCATTGGTGCAGGACCACTACACCTGCTCAATGGAGCAGTGGATTGCACAGAGAGTCACACCTCAAAGTGTGCTATTGACCTCCATGGCCGTTCCTTGCACATCGCGGCATAGCTGACATTAAAATGATGATTGTTTTAGCAGCTTAAACAACAATAATCCTAGGCAAAGTGTAACCTGACTGCACATAATAATCACAGCAGTGGTCTGAGGCTACATCACTACATCCCCCCCCACACTTGACACTTTACTAACAGCTGCAATGCATAAATGATGTGTGTACAATGTACAATGAACTATCTGGCTTAATTATTATGCTATACGGTACGTTGAAGGAGAAAAGATCTAAAGAGCCTCCCCTCCAAAAAAAAATTATACTTACCTAACCAATAAGTTGAAAACACTGCAGATAGCCAGCGTCCAGGTGGAGAAAGTTGATTACAGACAGAAGGAGCAGTAGCAGTGACATATGAGCAGAAGAATTAAATCAGCATACCTGAAAAAAATCACAGAGTTGCAGAGATAAAAACTGGGCAAGTAACATTTATTTATTTCACTTTAAAAATGCTGATTGGTGCAGCATCAGCAGCTTAAACATTAATAATCCTTTCTAGCTCTAACAGTACTTTGCATAATAAAAATCGCACTGGTCTGTGACTACATCTCATATTTATCTCCTAGCCCCCACACACACAGAAACAGCCTCGATAGGTAGTTATAGAGGTATGGCCTACAATTTACACCTCCACATGAATGATAGGATACTAATAATAAAAAAAGGCAAAATTGTGACCAATCAAAACATCATATTTATGAGTCATATGGTGGATGTTGTTGTAAACAGTTGCACGGATATATTTGCTGGACAGGATATAAGATGAGACATAGTAGTATACCTGTGTGTAGAGATAAATTAAATAAAATATATATTAGCAACACACAATCTTACATGAACAGCGATGATGATGCAACAGCTAAAATAGCACTAGCAGCCTAAATGATATTTAATATCAAAAGAAATGCTAACATCCACATATTAAATTACAATAATATGGAGAACATATGAAGCTAATGTCATTACATTTATTTAAGTGCTATAAAACATCAACACTTTTTTTTCTTTAGCAAATATACAATAAATTAATCAAACAATAAAGTAAATAAAAAAAGTTAGAAATCCTTCCTAACCTGATAGATTAGCATATAAAGTCTGTTGTCATCCAGACTATTGTCATCAATCTCAAATTGCCATCATCATCATCATCCTTTTATTCTGTTGCAGAGCTGTGTATTACTGGCTTTTCGCGAGGTTCAGTACAGCGGACATCAAAGAGTAGTGGATGCAGGTGTGTGGATCGCGTGCATCAGTAACACCAGCCCAGGGCCTAGTATTCCATCGTTATGCTGTTTGTTGTGGACATTTCAACAGTAATGGTCATGGATGATGCAAGTGTGTGACAGCTTGCACATCAGGAGTAGTGGTCGTGGGTGATGCAGGTGCAGTATGTGGAAATTATGCACATGAAGCAATACCAGCATGGGGGGAAACAGTACTTAACTTTAGGTTGTTCAAACTGTCTGTTCTAACAAATGTCCGGCAGATGAGGCATGGAATGACATCATCTAAGCTAGAGCTAGATGGCCCTCTGTGCTGGTTAAATCATAGTCAATTTTCTAAGGAGTCACATGATGCTTTCCAAGGAGTAAGCTGCACTCCAGAGGAGCTCCTCTAAAAGTCTTAATAAATCACTTCTTTCCTGATTTTAGACATCTCTTTTCATCTCTAGTCACTAAGAAAGTATTTACCTACATTGTAGTTGATGAGATGGCAATGAATTCGAGGAAAACCAAAAAATAGATTTAATGCTGGAAGATTCAGATGGGTAGCAGAGGCCATGCTAGAACTTGAAGTGAAGTGACAATATGTGAGCAACTCACCCGAACTGGCACAGGCTGAGTCCTCAGCAATTACCCCTAAACACATATGGAGACATCCAGACAATTAAAACAGCATTATTTACACTTATTGAAGAATTCCGGAATGGAAGCCTACAGTATCGGATTTGGTCTGAAGGGTATCTGATACAAAAGCCCTGTCTCGTTGACAGATGACAGACTAAAACTGAGCCCAAGGTGATGACCTTTCATAGAAGCCTGAAGAAGCTCGAAGGTAAGGTTGATGATTTAGAAGGACGCTCCAGGAGGAACAATCTTGTCCTCTTGGGACTCCCAGAGGGAGAACAGGGTCCTTCAATCATCACATTTCTAAAAGTTCTGCACCCAAGTAGCTGGTCCCTCTCACATGGCCCAACCACACCATTGAAAGGGGCCCATCACTCAGTTCACCCAAAGCCTGCTCCGGGACAGCCGCCACATCCCATAATCTTTAAAGTTTTAAATTACTTGGAGAGAGATCACATTTTGAAGGTGGCACTCAACACCGACAAGATGGAATGGGACAGGAGAATACTTCAATTAGTGCCAGACTTAACACTGAAGGTCCACTAAGAACATGCTGCCTTTCGACCCATGCAATCAAAATTATGGGCCAAAACAAAACATCTCATGATGTATGCAGCTCATTTGGAAGTAACTCTCTCTTTGGAGACATTCAGATTTTATTCCATTCCCAGGCAGCTGTGGAGTTAAGCAGACTACTACCAGACCTTTTCGGCAAAGGAACCCGAACAAAGGATGGGAGGATTACCTTATTGATTATCTGGGGAGTTCAGCTGATGTGGTCAGCATTTAATTCATTCTTTATTGGATTGTTTAACAGTGAACCTGGAGCTGTTTAGGGCAGCAAGTTATTAGTTATTTCTTTTCCCTCATTTCTGAGACTATTTTCACAAGCAGCAATACCAGAGGACTGTGCTAGAGACATTGCTGTTACAGAGTTTAGAGTTTTAAGACTTTTTTTTTTCACTCTCTCTCTTAGAAATATAGAAACATAGAACATTGAAACATAGAATTTGATGGCAGATAAGGCCCACTTGACCCACCTAGTCCACCCATTTCCCTACCTAATGGATAAGCTGCAGCTCCTAGTTAACCAAAAGCCTACTTCCTCCTACCCACACTAGAATGTTCTTATGTCTGTCCCATGCATTCTTGACTTCCCCCACTGTTCTTGACTCCACAACCTCCTCAGAAAGGCTGTTCCATGCATCCACAACCCTCTCCATGAAAAAATACTTCACATTACCTCTGAGCCGTCACTCCTCTATCTTCAGATTGTGCACCCTTGTTCTTCGCGTCTCTTTTCTGAAAGATGCTACCCTCTTGGACTTTGTTGATTCCTTGAGGTACTGAAAGTTTCTATCATGTCCCACTCTCCTCCTTCCTAAAGGGTAGACTTATTAGGCTCCTTTAGTCTCTCTTCGTATGTCATTCGGTGTAGATCCTGCACCATTTTGGTTGCCCTCCTCTGGACAGCCTCCACTCTGTCTATGTCTTTGCGGAGATGGGGTCTCCAGAACTGCATGCAGTACTCCAGATGGGGTCTCATCAACTGTCTGTACTGAGGGATGACAACTTACTGTTTTCTACTGTTGATGCCTCTCCCTATGCATCCCAGTATCCCCCCAGCCCTCCTTACTGCCTTCTCCATTGCTGCTCACCTTTAGGTCATCTGATATAATTACCTCCAGGTCCCTTTCCATTTTTGTTGTTGTTAGTATCTCACCCCCACTGTGTACTCTTCTACTGGGTTTTTGTTTCCCAGGTGCATTGCCTTGCAATTCTTTGCATTTAATCTGAGCTGCCATACATTTGACCATTCCTCCAACCTTGCCAAGTCCCTTCTCATCCTTTCCGCCCCACCTTGTATATCAACACTGTTGCAGATCTTTGTGTCATCTGCAAAGACATACTTTCCTTCCAATTCCTCCATAATGTCACTTATAAAGACATTAAGAGGACCAGTTCCAATACAGAACCTTGCGGTACCCCACTAGTAACCACCTTTTCTTCACTGTGGACTCTATTTACTATTACCCTTTGCATCCTGTTATCCAGCCAATTTTTTATCTAGGCTACCACCTTGGGACCCACTCCAAGGCTGGCTGACTTGTATATTAATCTTTTGTGTGGGACTGTGTCAAATGCCTTGCTAAAAATCTAGGTAGGCCATGTCCACAGCCCCTCCCTGATCTACTACTTTGGTCACCCAGTCAAAGAAATCTATTTGATTCTTCTGACATGACCTTCCTGCTGTGAATCCATGCTGACTTGGGTCCTGTGCCACACTGGCCTCTAGGTACTCAACAGTTCTTTCCTTGAGAAGTTATTCCTTCATTTTTTCCTACCACTGAGATCAAACTAACTGGTCTGTAGTTTCCTGCCTCTGCCCTGCTCCCACTTTTGTGAAGGGGAATCACATCTGCCCTCCTCCAGTCCTCAGGTACCACTCCATCCTCCCATGGTTTGTTAAAGAAAGTACTCAGTGATGTCACTAGTTCTACCCTTAGTTCTTTTAGAATTCTGGGGTGAATCCCATCATGCCCTATTGCTTTGTCCACCTTCATTTTTAAGAGTTCTTTCAGAACCCTTTCTTCTGTGAATGGACTGGTATTGACCCCCCTATCCAGAGTGTTTCTCTTGTTTGGCTTAGGCATCTCTCCCTTCTCTTTCTTTGTGAATAATCAGCAGAAATATTTGTTCAGTATCCATGCTTTTTCACTGTCACTATCTGCCGACATTTCCTCCCCTTTATTAAGCCTCAGTATCCCTCCACTGGTCATTCTTTGCTCCCTAATGTACCTATGAAACGTTTTATCCCCCTTCTTAACAGAGATGGCTATCTTTTCCTTGGTTTGGGCCTTTGCTTTTCTGACTGCCTTCTCTGCCTCCTTCTGCTTTAACTGATAAAATTCTCTGTCCTGCTCCTTCTGTGTTTCCTTTTTATTTCCTGAATGCTATCCTTTTCTTCTTAACCTTCCCTGCCACATAGTGGTTTCTTCCTTCATTTTGTTTTGTTGATTTGCTTCACACAAAGACTTGTTGCCTCTGTGATGGCTGTTTTGATTATTCCCCATTGTTCCTCCACCCCTCCTTCTTGGTGTTTGCTAATGCTTTTCAAGCACTTCTCTCATTTTCCTAAAGTCAGCCTTCCAAAGTCCAATACATTTGCTTTTTGTATGGCTTGACTTATGGCTGTGTTTATCATGAACCACACAGTTTGGTGGTCACTTGTTCCAAGATGGCTACCCACTTCTAAATCCGAGATCCTTTCTCTGTCCCCATTTGAGAGTACCAGGCCTAAGATTGCTCCCTCTGGAATGGGTTCCAATACTAGCTGACTGAGGCATGTCACTTGTAGGGCATCAGAATAACCCTGTCTTGGATGTGCCTGTAGCAAAGGTGCTCCAGTTAACATCTGGCATATTCAGGTCCCCCATCAACATTATCTCCATTTTCTGCCATTCTAAAGATGTCTTCTATTATTTCCTGTCCATTCCTTTTCTCCTGAGATGGGAGTCTGTATACAGCCCCTCAGCGGATTGTGGTGCCATTTATCTCTTCAGGTGACCCATAGTGCTTCATCTTCTCCTGTTTACTCTTTAGTTCTGTTACTTTGATCCCTTCCCTACATAGAGAGCTACTGCTCTTCTCTTTCCTCCCAGTCCCTCATGTAGATTGTGTATCCTGGTATGTTCTCTATGTACCATGTTTCTGTGACTGCCACAAGATCCAGGCATCCCTATTCCATCAAGGCCACTAGTTCAGTAAACTTGTTACACAGACTATGGGCATTGGTACTGATCACCCTCCATTTCTTGATGGCCATACCCCTTTAAGCCCCATCCCTGTCCTTACTGCCATTTCCTTTTTTTTTGCATTTATCCCTGTTCTCTTCCCTAATGTCTTCTCTACATTGGTGTTCACCTCACTAATTATCATCTTTTGTGGGGGGAGGCTGGGATTTCTGTGCTTCTTTTCAGTGCCACCCCCCTTGGCTAGTTTAAATGCTTGCCAATGAAGTATTTAAACCTATCGCCTAGGATCCTGGTCCCCCCCGGACAGATGCAGACCATTGCACCAGAATAGGCCTGTATCCCTCCAGGTGGCTCCCCAGTCCCCAATGAAGTCAAAACCCTGAGCTCCATACCAGTTTTTCAACCATTCGTTGAATCCCATGGTGCTGAGTACCTGAGCATCATCCTTGCCATAGACAGGCATTACCTCTGAGAAGGTTACTGTATGTGCTACTTGTCTAAGGCCCCCTCCCCAACTCTACAGACTCCTTTTGCCCTGCTCTGATCCCATTCTCAGCCAGGGCATTTGTCCCTAGGTGGACAATGACATCCAGCTCCCTTCCTCATGCAGCTGCTCATGCAATCCTGAGGATTTGCTTCCTGTCTCTCCAAGCCATGGTGCCAGGTGGGCACCTTACCTCCCTGTCCCCTTCCTCCTCCACTTCTACCCCTAATGATTGAGTCCCCCACCAGAAGTTGTTTCCTTCCCCCAAGGGGTCCCTTCCCACCCTCCTGTGGGTCTCCTTTGTGGAGGATCCCAGCATCCTCCTTGGTCTCCACTGCAGGTGTTTAAATAGAGGAACCACTCTCCACCAGAACAGTGTATGAATTGTGGAAAGATACAGCTGGAGGGATGCACCTCTGTTCCACAACTGTCTCCTTCCCTGAGCCTACCTTGGTGCAACCAATTCTCTTTCTTGACAACCTCTGAGGTAGCAGCAGTTGTCCTGGTTGTCTCTGGATGGAGGAGGAGGTTTCATGAATCCTAGCCAGGTCAGCCTGGAGATGGGCAACCTCCTCCCTCAGGCCAGAGAGGTGCCTACAAATAGGGCAGCATCACACCCTCCAGAATCTATTTATTTATTTATTGAAATGTTTCACCAGGAGGGCACACTGAACAACATGTTGCTCATCTCACGGTGTGACCTGGGGGGAAGGGGTTACATTGGGTTGTGAAGGATGATCAGTTACAATAGTATGTGGCAAGTCAAATAATGCAACATTGTAATATTATGCAACAGTTGGAACACAAAGTATTGTACAATAAACGGTAGTAGAACATTGGTTAAATTACAATACATGTCCAAAATCATACAAAAGAACATGTAAATGTACAAAACAGTAATAATGCAATAAAACAATTATAGTGCATGAGTGTATCAGGAGCAGGCTCGAAGTAGTACACAAGTGCTGTTGGAGTAAAAAGGACAAGGTAGGTTTTGCACATGGGTGACCCAGAAGGGCAGGTGGAGAAGAGAGGGAGAGGCAGAACTGATATATAAGGAGATGGGGTAGCCATTTCTGATTCCTCTTTCAGGATGTTGAGAACCCTGCTGGGGGAGGTCAGGGTAGGAAGGCAGAAACTGGAAGGTACTAAGGAGGGTTGAAGCAGGAACAGCTGAGGAGAGGTAATATGTAGGCAGAAGTAAGGGAGCAGTTGGAGGAGGTGTTGTATTCAGGGGAGGGAATTCCAGAGTTTAGGGAAGTGATGGGTGAAACCAGTCTGACTGATGAGGGTAGAGCGACGTGGAACTGTCAAGGTGCGGTGTCATTAGATCTGAGAGAGTGGGTGGGGGGAGGTGGAGTGGAGAGAGAGGAAGAGAGATAGAAGGGGAGCACTCTGAACCAGAATTTGGAGGTTCATTTGGCACAGTGTGAGCATGCATCTGTAAGGAAGGTTAGAAGAGCACAGTGGTGGGAGCAGGAAGGGGAGTTGACAGCAAAGTGGCAGAAGGAGTTAAACAGAGTGTCCAACTTGGTCAGGGAAGATTTGGGAGCAGCACCATAGACTATGTCACAGTAGTCAAAGATGGAGAGTATCATCTTCTGGACAATTTTATGCCTCACAGTCAGTGGGATGCAGCTACAATTCCTGGACAGAGCACCAAGCTTGATGCACAGTTTCTTCAGGATAGCACTGATATGCACAGAGAAGTTGAGGTGCTGGCCCAGCCAAACCACTAGATATCTAAATAAGGAGGTATCTTCCAGGGTGGTTCCATCAAGGGTGTGGAAGTTAGGTAGAGCTGGAAGCCTAGAGAGTCTCTGCTTGGTTCCACAGGTCATTGAGAGTGTCTTCTTGGTGTTTAGAAAAAGCTGGTGAGAAGCAAACCAGAGCTGAACTTGGTTGAAGTCATGCTATAAGCCAGTTTTCACAGCAGCAGGGTTTTTGCCAGAACTGTATAAGACAGTATCTTCAGCATACATGTGGATAGATGAGGATGAGCAGGTTGTGGGAAGATCATTAAGGGAAATGGAGAAGAGTAAGGGACCAAGCACTGAGCCCTGAGGGACACCAGTGTTGATAGGAGTGGAGACTAGATGGAAATCAATGATTCTCAATGGTTGAGTCCTGCCAATAAGGTAGGATTTAAACCAGTTGTTGGCTGACAGAGCAAGGCCAGCTGAGGAGAGGGAATCTAGAAGCAGGGGATGGGAAACTAGTGTTGAAAGCTTTGGCTAAGTTGACAAAGATGGCCAAGGTGATCAGGCCATCATCTGTCCCTGAAAGGATTGAGTTAGTAAGCTTGAAGAGGGAGGTGGTTGTTGAGTGGTTCTTCCAAAAAACAGACTGGAAGGGGGTGAAGAAGGAGGAATTGGAGAGGAAGGGTGATAGCTGAGAGAGAACTAAATGTTCTTGAAGTTTGGCAAGGGTAGGAAGGAGGGAAATGGGGTGATAGTTGCCAGGAGAGGATGTGTCACCACTCTTGAGGAGAGGAAGGACTGCAGCATGTTTCCAGGATGAGGGTACTTGGGCAGAAATAAAGGAGAAGGTAAGGATTAGGAGATAGGATAAGCAATTGCAGGAGCAGAAAGGTAGAAAGTTTAGGATCCAGCTCATCTGGTGAGGAGCCTTAGAGGGGTTCAGGGATAGGAGAGTACTAAGAGCTTCATCAAAGGAGATAGCAGAATAGGATAAAAGGGAAGGGGTAGGCACTGGTTGAGGTGAAGGACTGAAATTAGTAGGCGGCAAGGGGGAGAGGAAATTTAGAAGAGATGTGGCACACGAGGTGTTGTAGGCATTAAATTCATTGGCCACTGAGCCAGGGTTGGAAAATAGGGAGTTATTTATTTTGAGAACTGGAAGGGGAGGGTGAGAGGGGGGAGAGAATGGGGCATGAACTACCCTCCAGAATTTAGATGGAGAGGTAATGTTAGTCAGGAATGAGGAGTAAAATAATCAGTCTACTAGCTTTAGTACATGAATTACATAGCATTCTGTACTTGGCATAGTCATTTGGATGTTTGGTAGATTTGTGTTTTCTCCTGGCCTGATCACACTTTCTGAAGCAGCCTCAGAATGTCTCCTGACCACCGCCACCCCACAACCATTGCATTGTACCACTCCCATCATATCTTATTTTGTATCCTTCTCCTGTTGCTTTGTATGTTTTCTATCTCCTCCTCTATTTATTTTTCCATCTACTTTCCTACTGCCTATGTGCCTTACAACTGTTGTCCATCCTGTTCTGGGACAGACACTTCTTGTATTCTTCAGTAGTCTCCTTGTTCCTTGCTCAGAATCAGACATCCAGCAGTTAGGGGGGAGAAAGAGCTACATTTTTCCTTCAAGGTTGAAGAAACGAACGCGTCTCCACGATCCTTCCCTTCCTACTGCCAAACAGGAAGTTCCTGTTGTCGGTCAAATCCAGTGGCCATAACAGTAGAACTGGCTAAGGGTGGGAGGGTGGAGGGAAGGGAGGGAGGGCAATTAGTAAGAAAAGTTGTAGCTTTTTTAGTCAGCTGCTTCTTGCTCTGAAAGCAAGATTCCTTTCTGCCAAAAGCTAGCAGCAGGAAGTTGTAATTGGAGACACCTGCTTTTCTACTGCCTAAGCCACACCCTAATTAACTTCTCTCCTCACCTCCTGATTTAGCAAACTAAGTTAATACAGTCCCCTTCCCCAACACAGAAACATACACCGACTTTTATTTTTTACCCTAAATGAGATCCCCACCCCCGTACTTCTAATAGGGTATCTGTTTGTTTAATCCCAACAGGCATTGACTACTGCTGAGATAGAAGTGTTCTATTAGTAAGAAAAGCTGTAGCTTTTTTAGTCAGCTGCTTCTTGCTTTGAAAGAAAGATTCCTTTCTGCCAAAAATTAGCAGCAGTTAGCAACGACCTTGGCTCTACACTCTTGGTTATTCCTATGCTTTTTTATGAGAACCTTCAGGATGAAGTGAAGTGGACATGTTTTTCCATTGGTTGGGATCTTATCAGAACATTCTTATGCATTTAAACCTGGGGCTTCCCTCTTCCATGTGCAGTGGTACCATTGTTATGAACCTGTATGTTTATGATTCAGTCCATTGTTGTGCTTTTATATTTCTGGGGCTAAGGTTTATCATCAGATGGACAGCTTCATTTTGCTTGCCTCAAGAAGATTTGTTTTAATATGCAGGAGTGACAAGCAAGTGATTAGCCTAACTTTGCTGTTCTAATTTTTCTTCAAGTTCCCCTGTGAACTATGCCTGTCTACTGAATGGCTGCAAGATAAATGATGGTCATTTATGGAACAGACCAAATGGACAATATATAGAAGACAGTTTGTTTTATTTTTATTTGTTGTCATTTAGACACAGTATTTTACTGCACTGACATTTTAAAGCTTTGCTTCCTTTTGGGTTTTTGTTTTCTTTTTCATGCCATGTAGCTTAACTATCTTTAGGCTTTGAAGGGGATATCTTGATTTGAGAAAGATGTTTCTATTATTTATTTTAGATACCACATTCAGTTATGGTGCCTATGATGTTAGCTCTCAGCTCTATGGAACTTTTAATAACTTAGAGGCTGATTTATTAACACTCTCCCGCTTCACCCGAGTATGTTACCAAGACTAGTGATATGATTTTTAGTCGTATATTTCTTGTTCATAGTTTAGTCTTTCAAAGGTTTGAATTACAAAGTTAGGTATATTTCTACAGTGTTTATGGATTTCTAGTATTTTATAAAATGACTCATGTTTCAAACTAAAAACTAAGAGCTCTTAGAACTTCAGATGATTGACAATACTTTTTTTCCTTTCTTTTTTTTTCTCAGCTCTTGGGAGTGAATATGTAGGGCCAGTTAGGGGGAATGCAGACGTATTCAGGAGTGCCATTGTTTCCCTGGTGATAGTTTTTGTTAAGGGCATTTTTATTGAAGGGTGTAATTACTCAGCTAGAGTGTTATTTACTTTACATGGTGAATATGTTTTACCTGCCAGATGTTTTTAGGTGGGTTTTCAGGAGTTTTTATTGATCGCACATCTATGATTGATTTATTATTACTAGAAGTTAGATTGTGCAGGGGGGGGCATGAGTGCTGTTTTTATATATCATAGGCAGCATCAGAGCTCTTCTGTCCCTCCTTACACAGTACAAATATCTCAATAAAGAGGACATTTTCCTGCCATAAAGGAGTTATTGTTAGTGGAATGGACAAGGGGGTCCAGACAGGGACCCAGAAACTTGTACCCCACTTGCTTCCAAATACCTGCCCTTTTTTGGGGATCAGATTAGAGGGGGACAACCCTGAAGACAGTGGGGAAAAGGTAATCTATATTTTAAATAGTTACACTCAGGGTGGAACTGGCACCTCCTGTGACATCATGGTCAAGATGATTAGGAGTGGGCATAGGTCCCAGTGGGTAAGTTGGGAAAAGGGTGAAGGGACAGTTAGGGGAGAGAAGACAACATGGGGGTTGAGAGGGGTGTGTTTGTGGGGTTGTTAGGTGAGCATCTTCTGTGGTCATTCAGGAAAGGTATAGAAACATATAAACATAGAAACTGATGGCAGATAAGGACCGCAAGGTCCATAAAGTCTGCCCATTTCTTTTTCTACCTTATCAGTGTGCCATTGGCCTTTGCTCTGTCAATGGCCCATCTATTCATACTCATCTGTATTGCTCCCTTATGCCTATTCCATGCCTGTTTGAAGCCCTGTACTGTATTCATATCCACCACTTCCTGAGGGAGACCGTTCCATGCATCTACCACCCTTTCTCTGAAAAAGAACTTCCTCCCATTACCCCTTAATCGGCCTCCCTCTAATCTCATGCTGTGTCCTCTTGTCCTGCTATTTTTCTTATATTGAAACATGTTAGACTCTTTCACCTTGTTATTGCCCTTAAGGTGTTTGAATGTTTTGATCATATCTCCTCTCTCCCTCCTTTGCTCTAAGGTATACATATTGAGGTCTGTTAATCTGTCCTCACATGTTTACTGATGCAGTTCCTGCACCCTTTTGCTGCCTTTCTATGGACTGCCTTCAATTTGGTTAACGCCTAGTGAATGTCAGGTCCTAGGGTATTGTATGGCAAGAATAAATGGCTTTAACATTCTTTCATGGAATATAAAGGGGAAGAGACAACAATAACAAATACTGTCTTTTAAGACACCTCAGTCATTACCACCCACATGTAGTCATGCTGCAAGAAACCCACTTTCCAAAAGACCAGTTGGACAATTTAAAGGAGCTATGGGTTGGTAAAGTTTATGGGCAGGATCAAGCTCTAGACATGGTGGAGTGGCACTTTAATACATAAAACAGTTACTTTTACTCTGATTAGGAGTGGTGTGTTTCTGAGGGCTGTTTATGTTTTTGTCCATGGTCGACTGGTCAATGTAGCAATAATTTTAAGCTCAATATGTGTTGATTCCTTCCTTTTTCTCACCTTTGGCTATTATATTAGCCTCTTTATAAGATCCCATATCTTTGGGTGAGGGTTGAATTTGGCGATTTCTAATGATCTAGACCAGTCCTTTCATAACAAAGCTGGCCTTTCTCCGGACCAACAGGGTTAAAAGAATTTATGTCTGATTTTGGTTTGGATGATCCTTGGAGGGTTTTTCATGGAGATGAGAAAGATTATTCATATTATTCTCCATCACATCATGTTTACTCACAAATTGACCTCTTTCTTCTTAACAATTGTTGTATGAAGGAGGCGGATGACGTGGGTATTCATCCTAGGGTGCTAGCTGACCATTCACCTATTTGGATTACTATGACATTGTTGCCACGTACCTCCTGGCCTAATACTTGGTGCCTTAATATTTTGCTGTTAACCAACATATATATTCTGGAACATATGCAGAAATTCATTTCAAATTCATGGCAAGAAAACTCTAATTTGATGCCTCTACAGATGTAGTCTGGTGTTCATTAAAAGCACTATGGTGAAGGAATTTATAAGGCTTGCCACAGTATGAAAAGTTAAATCTACTGGTGGAAGAATGGCTCCCAGAATAAAGACTTTGGAATCTATCCTGTCCAGTAGATCTGCCGAATGTCTCTGGTCAGAACTCCATCCTTTGTGTGCCAAATATTTGGCATTTTTATTAGATAAAGTACTCCATTCTGCATCTAGGATGAAGGCAACATACACAGGACAGGGGGAGAAAGCTGGGAGACTTATCACAAGTAGGTTGAAGCAGGGGAAAGCCGCTCAGTAGGTTACAGAGTTGGTGGACTCAGGTTTGACTTCCTTAACTTCAGACTCATCTAAAATCATGAAGATATTTAAACATTTTTTATTAAACTCTATACACTGCTCCCTCTCAGCCAGTTGATTATCCTACCTCCTTCAACAATTTTCTACAAGAAGTAGACTTGCCACAGCTAGAAATTACACATCAACAAATGCTTATAGGTCAGATATCATTGCAAGAAGTTGTAGCAGCTATCGACCACCTCCCTGTAGACAAAGCTCCTGGTCTGGACAGATTTCCTTCCTCCTTCTATAAAACCTTTAAGTTGGAAGTAGCACCCATACTAATGAATCTTTTTAACTACCTATACCTTCATACTATTAAGGAATCAGCACTATTTAAAGCTTGCATAGTAGTGTTACCCAAACCAGTCAGAGACCCAACTATTCCAGATAATTACAGAACCATTTGCTTCCTTAACACAGATATTAAGTTATTATCTAGTATTTTGGCATTTTGACATAAACAGGTGTGGGTCTCCCTAATAGGTCCAGACCAGGTGGGCTTCATAGAGGCAGACGCTCCAGTGACATCTTTCATAGACTTTTCCATATTCTCTCCACTTCTGGGGAGGGAAGCACCGAAGGGGAGCTCCTCTCCCTAGATACAGAGAAAGCCTTTGATAGGGTGGCTTGGGATTTTTGTTTGACATATTACCCCATTATGATTTATGCCAGAATTTATCCAATGGGCGAAAATATTATATCTCTGCCCCTCAGCCAAGGTTATGAGCAATGGTGTAGTGTCATCACTTTTTTTCTTGTCCCACCAGATATGCCAGGGGTGTCCTCTTTCACCCATGCTCTTTAATCAATATATAGAACCTCTGGCTAGGAACATCATGTGTTACTCTGATGTAAGAGTATCAGGGTGGGGCCATTTGTGAGTATGCTGTCAATATTCACAGATTATATTTTGCTTCATCTTTCGTGAGTGGGACACATCTCCAAAATGTTTTGAACCTCATAAAGGATTTAATCATGTTAGTAGGTAACAAATTAAATCACCACAAGACTACTGTCCTTGCACTGTTGAATTCCTGTTCAAGGCAGACATTGAAGAGTCGGTCTCAAATGGGCCACCCATTCCCTGCCATTTTGGGAATTGAGCTTACCACTGATTTACAAAGATTAAAACATTAAACTTGGATCCCTTAGTGAAACAAGTTGAATAAGATCTCTCTCTGATGGAAACATTTACCTTTAATGCACTGGGGCAGGGTAAACATTTTGAAGATGGCAGTTTTCCATGTACTATGTATCCTCTTTCAGTGTTAAATCTTCCACTTCCTAGGTCATGGTTTCAAAAAATTAATGTGATGTGGTTAGACTTTTATGGCGGAGAAATGCCCCAGGAGGGACATAGATAAATTATGTTGACCCAGAGTGATAGTAGAATTGCAGATGCCTCAGCTATTCTTATATTATTTAGCATTCCAGTGTAGTAAATATTTTCAGTGGTTAAAGAACCAGATTCAGGGTCTTCATCCTTGGCATTGTGAAAGATTGAGCATTTTAGGGTCAAGTCCTATTAGTTGGCTCTACCTTCTCTTCTTTATATGTCCTGTAACAAACTTCCATCCAATTAAAACAATCTCTGATTGGTTTGTCTTTAAGAGTGCATCAGCAGCTCTGTCATTTTTTTCAAACTTAATAGTCAGAAGGATTCCAGACAGCCACTCTTTAAAAACCTAAATTTTACAATTGGTAGAAACATGATCCAGTTCTGGTACTTGGAGAAGTCTTACTGTGTCTTCAGTATCAGAATTTGTCAGAGGAGAGAAATTTTATCTTTGATACAGTTGACAGACATTTTCACCTCCCTGCTTTTCGATTTTTGGATATTTGCAAATAAAGCATTGTTTCCGCTCTTCATTGGGGCACCCCATAGTCAGAAGGGGCTTCAAATGGTTCTGTCAGATGTCCTCCTTAGCATCCCAAGAAAGGCCAATTTCAAAATTGAATAAAGAGCTTGGATCTCTTCTGGAGTTTTTGTACCCCCAGGCCTATTATTCGGTAGTTGGTAGCTAATCTTTCATGAAGCAGTTAAGTGGAAGTGGATAGGCTTGGTTACATACAGGTTTATCAAGCAGGACAGACTGAGATTGATACAATTCAATGTACTTCATAATTTATATTATACGCCTCTCAAACTGTACCATATGGGCAGACAGGCAGCTGTCATGTGTCATAAATGTCAGCAAGACAAGGGCTCCCTGATTCACATGACGTGGGCCTGTCTTGGTGTGACCTCCTTGGCATTCTGTTCCACAATTTCTTACTCCATGTGTTGGCCACAATGCTTATTTTACTATAGAAGTCTGTGGTACAGGCAACTATTTTTCCATTAGGCCATGACAACATAGAACATATATGACTGTTATCTCTGTGGTGGCCAAACTCCTCCTCCTATTAAGACACTGGATAAGTGACTCTTTTCCTACATGGAGGGAATGGCTCCAAGAAATGTTTGTTGCATTAAACACTGATAAAGCCATTGTGATTCAGTATCATAATGTGTTACAGTTACGAGGCCATTGGAAGCCCCTATTAAGCTTCTTGCAGGGAGGTGACACCTCAAGCTGAAGCTTAATTACACCCCCACTCCCCTAAAGGATGAAAGTTTGTAACTAGTGACTGATTTTTGTGTAATTTCTTGTCCAAAGATTACTTGTTTTTCACCTTTTTTATATACTAGTATACTGCTGGTCTGTATCTAGAAGAGATGGGGGGATTGGGGTCAAGGGATCTTAGGGAGGGATCAGGGTTGGGTATTGATAGGAGGAGGAGCTGGAGGGGGGTCTATTAGTGAAGAATCCTACTGATCACTTGTTCATTTGGTATATATATAAGTGTTGTTTGTATCTTATGGTGGTAGGGGGCATGAATATGTTCTGTTTTATTTGTAATGTTCTGAACATTTCATTGTACGACTAATGGTATTGTTTGTTTATTTGAATATTTAATAAAGCCTTTTTAATTGCAAAATGAAAAAATAATCAATTTTCTAAATCCTCTCCAACAGTATATTGGATACCAATTTTTCAAAATCATGACTGTATTATTTTTTGTCCATATACATGTTAATCTACAATTATGATCAGTTCTGTTTTTTAACTTGTTTGGTTATTATTTTGATTATTTTCTATTTGAACCATGGAATGGGCTCTAGGAGCACAAGTGCACATCACTACAGGGTATGCTGTAAAAAGAATGAACCTGGGGACCCAGTTGCTGTATATGCCTCCTCTGCATACTCTTTGTGGTAAAACAATCACTTAAAAATCCAAAATCTATAATTGCTCTGTAATGTAACTCTGTGAAATTTAAGATTACAGTCCCACACCATACTCTGGCTCAATCGACCGCATGCTCACCAGTTGCTGCCACTAATCCACAGCACAAGACTATCAGATGTAATCCCGTTATGAGATATATTTATTTCAGTAATATATAACTGAGAAGCATACCATTGTAAAGCAAAAACTCAAAGTTGCAGGGGTGATCTTCATCATTGCTTCTTGAGTGTCACTGGCACATGCCACATGGTAACACTTCATTTAATAGTGCCAGTTATGAAGAAGGATGCATCCTGCATGCAGCTTTGAGTCTTATGTTTATTTTTGATGGCATGCTTGTGTTTTTCAGATATATATTAGTGAGATTAATATATCTCATTACAGATTACAAGAAGAGAGTCTGAAGCTGTGGGTGAGCTACAGCAGCTGGTGGGCGGGGCTGGGCACTCTGTTGAGTGTGCACATGTGACCTGTATCGTAAATTCAACAAACTTACATTTAAAAGCAACAATAATGTATTTTGGATTAACTTAATGGATTGTCTTAATACATAACATGCAGCGGGAAGGGATAAACAGCAAACATGCCACATGGTAAAATTATTTTGAAAGTACACACAGCTTGTACAGATGTTTTTTTTGCGGTGAGAACATG
Source organism: Neoceratodus forsteri (assembly GCA_016271365.2). Classification (NCBI taxonomy): domain Eukaryota; kingdom Metazoa; phylum Chordata; order Ceratodontiformes; family Ceratodontidae; genus Neoceratodus; species Neoceratodus forsteri. The sequence goes on along the minus strand of CM028132.1, from coordinate 267,037,852 downwards.
ATATGGTTCACAGTACTTCCTACTGTTCTGCAGTATTGAAAAACAGAACTGATCAACATCATAGCTTAACACGTATATTGGCAAAAAAAGATAAAGTCACAATTTCCATAAATTTGGTTTGTCTACTCTGAGATAGATGCTGGAAAAGGATTTAGAAAATTGTTATGAGCAACACAAACAGCCGTCTAGCTCGCCATATGACATCATTCCGTGGCATGTCTGCCATCCATTTTATAGAGGAGATAGTACAGTACTTTATTTTCAAGGGAGAAGACTTTAACATTGTTCAAATGGTATGAAAATGGAGTTATGCTTGTAACTATAAGTGTTACAATGCAGTTTTATCATTAATGTGAACAATAGCCTTTACTGTACTTGAATATGGAGTAGGATTTTAAACAATGTCTGATGATAAAAACACTGCTTATTTGGACTTTTATTAAATTTGGTAACTCAAAATAATATAAATAAGTGCTGTCAGCATTGCTGTCATCAAACCTATTTCAAAATTATGTAAATAAAAACGTGTCCCTCTGCTGTATCATCACCATTTGAACACATACCTTCTACCTGACCCATATCATTTCCAGCAACATTCATGCCTTCCTCCTCATCACTAGGCATAACACTGCCACTGCCAGACAAAGACCAGTGAGGTGGAATAAAATGTTCATTCATTTTTATGTATGTCAGTTGCTCAACATTTAAATCAGACAGTCATGTTTAACGTTCTGACACAATTTCCCCATGGCACTAAACACCCTTTCAGATGTTACACTGGACCAAGGGCAGCTTAAATATTCCAGTGCAACTGATGCTAATGCAGGCCACACAGTAACCTTCTATTGCCAGTATACCAGCAAAGGGCCATCCTCAGCAGTAACCTGCTCTGGATCATCAGGGTATGCAGTCACCATGTTTAACCCTGACATCTGCAGTTTGCTGCTGTATTCCTGCTTCTGGGACTGGGGAAACACCCACCTGCTGTAATATTGACCACAATGGATTACAGCTGGGTTTGGGGACTGATGAGGAAGATGGTGACTTGGATGACATAGAGGGTCTGGAAATGGTACACACATGCTGCTGAGTACTTTGTTCATTGGTTTTCATGACATCTGATTGAAGCATTTTGTTGTGCACTTTCTCACGAACAGTAATTGCACAATGATCAACCTCTACACTACCCCCTGGCAGAAGTGCTGCAATGCCATGTTTGTAACAGGGATCGAGTAAAGTGGTCATCCTGTATGAATCACTTTGCAGCATGCCACACACACAGTCATCACTTTCTAAGATGTCCATCATGAGGTTCAATAGGTCGATCGCCAACCTCATCTGCTGCACCTTCAAATTCATCACAAAATTGAACAGAGCCTGCTTCATTACCTGCAACAAGGGAATGACCTGAATAAGACATGCAGACTTCCCACTAACAACCTGAGTTGCATGCTCAAAATGGCACAGAACCTGTATGACACTGTCCATGACCCTTCACTGCAATGGACTGAAGAACATTGCCTTTTGAGTCAGGGGTCACAAAGCTGCATGACATAGTCATTGACAGGTTTACACTGCTCAAACAAGTGTTCCTTCATATAAAGAGTGGAGTTCCACCTTGAGGGAACATCCTGCTTCAGACGGTGGTGCAGAACACCATATGCATGCTGCAACTCATTAAGCTCAGACCGAACTTTTGAAGAACAGCTGAAATGACCACAAATTCAATGACTAATGGTCACCATACTGTCCACTGCCTCATGTTTCAAGAACTCATGTGCAATCAGATTTAAAACATGAGCAAAGCATGGAATGCATTGAAAACCACCATCACTTATTGCTTTAACCACATTGGCACCATTGTCGCTTGAAATGAAACTCTCTGTGAGACCATGTGGTTTCAGCCAATGAGAAATTGTCTCATTTAGATGTTTCAGAATTATTTCGGGCTGTGTGTGTGCTATGCATACTTTGCATGCTTACTATCACATGCTGATACACACCATCACTGTCACCGTATGTAGTTTTCAAGCAGCAGTCACCTGCAGGACAAGTTAAAGTACCAGGGATGTGTGCCCAATATGCTGTAACACACATGAAGCTGACTGTGGATCCCGGGCCACTGGTCCACATATCAGTGGTCAGATGCACAGTGCTGACCACAGAGTGTGACAATGAATGAGAAACTGTACAACAAAGTATGTTGTACAGGTCAGGGACACCTTTCATTGGAATGTATGTTCTGCTTGGCAGTTCATATTGGGGTACAGTCTTATTCATGAGCTGCCAAAAAACCAGATTTTTCAACAAATGAGTTAGGTAGAAGATCCATTGCAAGCATTTGGGTAACTGCTGTATTCAACTGCCTTGCAAATTGATGATTCTGATGGTACTTGATGTTCTTGGACAATGCCTCCTTAATGTTAGGTTGCCTCATAGTGACCACCTCCTTGGAAATTCTCAATTGTGTATGGGTGACTTTGGAACTGAAAGGAGTTTGTGACAGCATACTGCAGCCAGGAAAGTTTGAAAATACAGAGGAGGATGAGGCAGAGGATGATGACTGACAGCGCTACAGACCACTTGGGAATGGAGGTTAGCTTTGGTGGAGCAACACTACTGTCAGTGTGAACTGGGTCTATTAAGTACTTGTGTAGGGCAACAGAATCACTGCTTTCTACATTGGAGGCCTGGTGTTTATGCTGCTGAGAGTGAGTGGTGTGTTTGGTTTGCAAATGTGAGTGCATACCACTTGTGCCTAAGTATGACCCTGCCTTGCCACAACTCACTGTATCTCTGCATATTTGGCAAATAGCTGTACTGTCGTCATTGTCATGCAATGAAAGAAAGTCCCACACAAGAGATTTGCCCACTCTACACTGCTTTTTAGAAGTGGGACCACACTCTGGGTTACTGCTCACTGGGAACTGCTCCTGCTTCTGCTACTGCTACTGTGACTCATATCTCACCTGCTGCTGCGGGCACCTGTGATGCATACTACTAACACAAATACTTTTTTGTGATTGCATGTTAACAGTCACTGATCTTTCAGTCAGTGCTTGTGACACATTTACATTCTGGGTACAGGTAGAGAAATATTTAACAGGGACATGGGGAGGTTGGTAATCAGAGTCTATTACAGGGTCACCTTGAACGTAAACAAAATCCTCCACACTATCACAGTCACTGACAGCCATAATATCTTCTACCATATCCTTCTTTCCTCATTAACCACCAGCAAAACATCATTATCAGTTGAACCAACAGGTCTACTATCACTACACTCAATATTTTTACTGACCATCTTGTCTGTGAGAGCATCGTCCTGAGTATCACATTCAAAACTGTTACTTAAACACTATGAATCCATCCCAGATAACAGCAAATCCTGACTTTCATGCTGAGAATCCTCTTGTGAATCAAGCATTAACACAGCAACATCAACTGAGATTTCAGTACCCCCCCTTGCACTTAACTTCGCTGCTGCTGCTGAATCCTCGTTAGCATTACCAATGTTGCTGCTCCCAGTACTGGCACTATTGCCTACAATCTGAAAAAGTAACTAATACTGATTCTGCCCATATCTGCTGCATCACCAGAAGAAGACCGAGCTATCGGAGACAATTTTGTACCTAACTTGTTATGACCTGCACCCACTGTACCGCCAGCCACAGAACATACAGTGCTGGTGCTGGAAGAACCTGCACCAGAATCAAATTCCATATCCATATCACGAGACATTTCAACAGATCTTCAGGAGGAGAGTTGCAACTCAAAGGAAACACTGAACTGCCATCTCCACCTTCACATCCACTCATGCACGCTACCTGCCTTCTTTCCTACCATTTGTTAACTCTGAACTTCATTTATTTGAGTTTTGGTAACCGGGTAAATCCACTGAGACAATTACAGTTCCTTTTTCAGGGTCGACCCGGGGTCAAGAATCAACCACGAAGGTACAAGTGCAACAAGCAATGCAGTTCTCATGTTACAAGGTTGGCATTAGGCAGAATACGTCAAGATAAAATATTACAAACAATTGACTGCAGACTTTTAAGTAGCAGACAAAAAAAATATTGCAATAAGTGTATATACCAAAAGTGTAACACACCAAAATCAGTATATCAATCTAAGCAGATTACAATACTTTTTAGTATTTAATATATGTTATTGATTTCTTAGACAAAAAACAACCAGCCAAAAAAAAAAGAAAAGAGAAAAGGTATAGGCATCCATTGATGAGGTCATACAATGGAAATATGTACACAGTCGATAAGGACAGTATAAACCAGGTATAAGTATAACAACGTTATCGAAGCAGATTACAATACTGTTCAGGAAAAATAAGAACAGCCTCTCACAGTACTTCCTTTCCTGTCAAAAAATACTAAACTGCAGTTTAAAAGTAAAACTGCAGAAACACTGTGTCTTGCCCTGTTTACTTACTGTATATTAACTAACTATTGAAGCAGTTAATTAGGATATCAGAAATCATATATCAGACTGCTGAAGGAGGATCCTACAACAACAACATGATTTCAAAGAATTTCAATCAAAGATTGAAATGAAAAGGGTTTGTTTTTTCTCTTGTAGAATGCAAAAAAATGCAGACACACAGCAGCAGAACTTTCCACTTCAACAAATTGTACAGAACTGCACAGAAAGCAAGGAGCAGCAGTCACTTGACTAAGGGGGGTTGCTACAGTAACATGGACCTTTGACACTGAAACCCCACCTCATGGAACCTAAAGCAGCCAATCAAGTAACTGCAGAATTTTTGAAGGGTGTTCTGTGGAATAAGTTTATGAATTGTGATTTTCAGTAGAAACTGTGAAATATTTTTCCCAAAAATGTTTAAATCGGAATGTTTGGAAACAACTATAATATTCAATAGGAAGTCTGATTTAACACCACAAAAATTGCAGCATTTAACTGACAGACTATGATGGTAAAAAGGAGTAGTTTTGTAATTCATTTCCTACATAAATTAACAGAATCATATGATCAAACATTCCTCGATTTCAGCAGCATGAATGGAGGATTATTTCAGTAACAGCGAGTGCCACGATTTGCAACATATTTTCCACTGTACTAATATTATTTCCTCAATTTGCCAATGAATTCTGTGGAAAACGCAAAATTTGCCAGTGGTGGATATAAGGCAAAATTACATGAAAATTGCAGAATTTCATGAAAATTCTGCAGAACTGAAAACTGCAAATTTCACCAGGGCCTAGATGAAATAAAATGTTAAGCCAGAGTGGCCTGGGGACTAAAGGGGAATTAAATAATGTTTTAAGCCAGCCAGGCAGTAGGGTGGTAAGGGTGATGAAAATTGAATATGCCATCCTGGCGGAGGGTTCAGAAAATTGATACTGCGAGGTGGTGGCATGACATGGCCAATGTGGTATAGGGCTGGGGGGCCAATGTACCCCCTAGGTACATCCCATACTACTTCCACAGAGACGGACAATGTAAAGCTATATCTGTGAGGGTAGCTGGGGATCACATATTTCTCTTTGTCTGTGCTCCAGTCGTGTTTGATCCTAGGCTGCCATTCTCTTTCAGTTTTTGGTTAGAAGCAGGATCCCTGGCTACTACTCAGGTATTTTTTGTGTGGAGGGTATATACATTTCCTATTTGCACATTGCATCACAGAATGACTTTCAGGCTCCTGGCAGTCTACAATAACAATGTTGTTTATAGAAACATAGAAACATAGAATTTGGACGGCAGATAAGGACCACTTTGCCCACCCAGTCTGCCCATTTCCTACCTAATGGATAAGTTGCAGATCCTAGTTAACCAGCAGCCTACTTCTTCCTACCCCACCCCCAGAACTGCCTTTATGACTATCCCATGCATGCTTGAATTCCACCACTGATTTTGACTCCACAACCTCCTCCGGAAGGCCGTCTCCATGCATCCACAACCCTCTCTGTGAAAAAATGCTTCTAAATTACCTCTGAGCCGCCCCACCTCTATCTTCAAATTGTGCCCTCTTGTTCTTGCACACCTCTTTTTTTGAAAGATGCTACCCTCTTGGACTTTGTTGATTCCCTGAGGTACTTGAAAGTTTCTATCATGTCCCCCTCTCCCTCCTTTCCTCAAGGCTATACATATTAAGCTCCCTTAATTCTCTCTTTATATATGTCTTCGGTGCAGACCCTGCACCATTTAGATGCCCTCCTCTGGACAGCTTCCATACTGTCTATGTCTTTGTGGAGATTGGGTCTCCAGAACTGCACACAGTACTCAGATGGGGTCTCACCAGCTGTCTGTACAGAGGATAATAACTTCCTGTTTTCTACTGGTGATGCCTCTTCTATACATCCCAGTATCCCCCAACCCTCCTTGCGCCTCTCACATTGCTTGCCCATCTTTAGGTCATCTGATATCTCTACCCCCAGGTCCCTCTCCATTTTTGTTGTTGTTCGTATCTCACCCCATTGTGTACTCTTCCCTGGGTTTTGTTTCCCAGGTGCATTACTGCACTTCTTAGCATTGAATCTAGCTGCCATACATTTGGCCATTCCTCTAACTTGCAAGTCCCTTCTCATCCTTTCCACCCCACCCTGTGCATCAACTCTGTTGCAGATCTTAGCGTCATCTGCAAAGAGACATACTTTTCCTTCCAGTCCTTCTGCAATGTCGCTTATAAAGACATTGAAGAGGACTCAGTCCTAATACTGAACCCTGCAGTACCCCACTAGTAACCCTCCTTTCTTCTGAGTGGACTCCATTTACTATTACTCTCTGTGTCCTATTCTCCAGCCAATTCTTTACCCAGGCTGTCATCTTGGGACCCACTCCCAGGCTGGCTAACTTGTATATTAATCTTTTGTGTGGACTGTGTCAAATGCCTTGCTAAAGTCTAGGTAGGCCATGTCCACAGCCCCTCCCTGATCTACTACTTTGGTCACCCAGTCAAAGAAATCTATCAGATTCATCTGGCATGACCTTCCGGCTGTGAATCCATGCTGCCTAGGGTCCTGTGCCCTCTGGCCTCTAGATACTCGACAATTCTTTCCTTTAGAAGTGATTCCATCATTTTCCTATCACTGAGGTTAAACTAACAGGTCTATAGTTCCCTGCTTCTGCCTTGTCCCACTTTTGTGAAGGGGAATCACATCTGCCCTCCTCTAGTCCTCGGTACCACCCCATCCTCCCATGATTTGTTAAAAGGGTAGTCTGTGTGTCACTAGTTCTACCCTTAGTTCTTTAGAATTCTGGGATGAATCCCATCAGGCCCCATTGCTTTGTCCACCTTCAGTTTTAAGAGTTCTTTCAGAACCCTTTCTTCTGTAAATGGCATCAACTTCTGTATCCAGCGTAGTTACTGTTTGTTTTTTATGTACCTCCCCTCTTCCTTTGTAAATACTGAGCAAAATATTTGTTTAGTATCTCTGCCTTTTCACAGTCTCCCTCTGCCCACCCTCCCTCCCCTTTATAAAGCCTCACTATCCTCCTTGGTCTTCCTTCGCTCCCTGATGTACCTATAAAAGGTTTTATCCCCTTCTAAACTGAGTTGGCTATCTTTTCCTCGGTTTGGGCCTTTTGCTGTTCTGACTGCCTTCCCAGCCTCCTTTGCTTTAACTGATACAGTTTCTCTGTCCTGCTCCTTCTGCGATTCCTTGTACTTCCTGAATGCTTTCTTTTTCTTGAACCTTCACTGCCACTTCCTTTGAGAACCATAGTGGTTTCTTACATTGTCTTGTTTTGTTTATTTGCTTCACACAAAGGCTCTCACCTCTGTGATGGCAGTTTTATTTTTCCCATTGTTCTTTCACCCTCCTTCCTGCCTAATTGCTAGTGCATTCCTTAGGCACTCACCATTTTGGCAAAGTAGCCTCTAAAGTCCAGTACTTTTGTCTTTGTATGGCTTGACTCTATTGCTGTGTTTATTGTGAACCATCTGTTCAATGGTCGCTAGTTCCCAGATGGCTACCCAATTCACATCTGTGATCCTCTCTCCATCTCCATCTCCATTTGAGAGAATCAAGTCTAATATTGCTCCTCTCGAGTGGGCTCCAGTACTAGTTGTCTAAGGCATGCCCTGTAGGGCATCTAGAATAACTGCACTCTTCAAGTGGCAGCTGCAACTGCACTCCAGTTAACATCTGGCATATTCAGATCACCCATCAGCAATATCTCCCTTTTTCTGCCATTCTAAGTATACTTTCTCTCATTTCCCTGTCCATTTCCTCCCCTGAGAAGGGTTCTGTATCTAACCCCTGTGCGTATTGTGGTGTGCCATTGCCTGTCTCCAAATTTTACCCACAGTGCTTCTTCTCCTCCCTGTTTACCCTTTTGTTCTGTTGCTTTTATTCCTTCCCTTATGTAAAGAACTACTCCTCCTCCTCTTCTACCCTCCCTGTCCCTCCTGTAGACAGTGTATCCTGATGTTTATGTCCCAGTCATGGTTTTGTGTGTACCATGTTTCTGTGACTGCCATGATATCCAGATGTTCCTCCTCCATCAAGGCCAATAATTCAGGAAGCTTGTTACCCAGACTATGGGCATTAGTACTCATTGCTCTCCATTTTTTGATGGCTTTACCTTCTGTTGCAGCATCCCCCACTGACCGTTCTACCTCAGTCTTTTTCTCATTTAGTACCCTGTTTTGTAGGGAGAGGCTGGGTTTTCCTGCTGCTTGTCAGTGCCTCCCCCTTTGACTAATTTAAAAGCTTGCCAATGAAGCATTTAAACCGATTGCTCAAAAGACTTGTTCCCTTCCTGGATAGATGCAGACCATCCTGCCAGTATAGGCTGGTGTCCTCCAGGTGGAACCCCAGTCCCCAATGAAGCCAAACCCTGTGCTCTGCACCATTTTTTCAACCATTCATTAAACTGCATGGTGCCAGTTGCCCTCGCCGCCCCCATGCTTTTGACAGGCAGCACCTCTGAGAAGGATACTGTGTGTGCTACTTGTCTTAGGTCCCTCCCCAACTCTGCAATGTCCTCCTGCACTGCTCTAATCTCATGATGAGCCAAGTCATTTGTCCCTAGGTGGACAATTATGTCCAGCTCGGAATCCCTTGCAGCTGTTCTCATGATCCTGAGGATGCGCTTCCTGTCCCTCCAAGCCATGGCACCAGGCAGGCACCTTACTTCATTTTTCCCAGCTCCTCCAGTTCTATACCCCTAATAATTGAGTCCCCCACCAGGAGCTGCTTCCTTTCCCTTTGGTGCCCTCTGCCTCCTTTCTGTGGGCCTCCCTTGTGACAGATATCATCAGTCTTCTCTGCAGGTGCATCCATAGGGGAGCTATGCTCCCCCAGAATGGTGTATGGATTGTGGAGTGGAACAATTGACTGGGTGTGCCTTTGTTCCACCCTCCTCACCCTCCCTGAGCCCACTGTGGTCCAACTGCTGTGCTTTCGCAACCTCTGAGGTAGTGGTGGTGGCGCTTAGTGCTCCTGGATGGGGAGGTTCTCTCTTCTACTGTCCAGTGTGGCCTGGGGAAGGTTTTACTACTGTCCAGTGCGCCTGAAGACGGGCAACTTCCTCCCTCAGGGCAGATAGTTGTCTGCAAATAGGGCAGCATCTCAGCCTCCAGAAAGACTCCTGGAAGACTGCTGCCCCACAGCCATTACATTGCACTACTCCCCACATGTTTATCTAGTTGTTTTTTTATTGTATTTGTGTGTGTGTGTGTGTGTGTGTGCCGTGTGTGTGATTTGTTATATAGAAATATATATATATATATTATACAACGTGTATGCTTATATTATCAGTGCAGTGTGCTAGAGAGGATATGACTTTATAATTTATAACTGTTGCAAGGCTTGCCTCCTCAGGCTCTGGGCTGTTTAAAAAAAGGTTATTTGTAAACTGGCTACTGGTAGTGTGAACATCAAGGCTGTTTATAGCAGATACTATTATGAATTAAAAAGAAAATAAATACATTCCCCAGCCTTTTCCTTATTGAGGGAAACTCTCTCTGTGACTAAATCTGGCCTCTTTAAACATCCAGCCTTTACACAGTAAAACATTTTAATGCACTTCTGGCAATAAGGCATATTATACTTTAAGGCCAATATCCTCCAGGATAACCCATGCCTCAGGGCATTTGCTCTAGGGTTCTTTTGTAGTTCTTTTCCTTCTCTATTTTGGGCTCCCCATGGCCCAAACAAATAACATCCCCCTTAAGGGGTGGCTGGCTCCCACTCCCTGGACTAAGACATAGATATGGCACACTGGTGAGTCCAAATGAGGATGAATCATGTGTTTTTTCTCTGCTGTTCTTAGCCCTTGTTGACTGCACAGTGAGGCCTTCCGCACCACGCAATTTCGTTTAAAGTTGAGCCTGTCCAAGTTTTCTCATTGGGATTTACATATGTCTCCCATGATGTTTTGGTATTATTTGGGTATGTGCAATTGTGTTTTCTTATACTTTAACTGCACATAACAGCATTTTAATGAAAAAAATGGCTTATCTTTTAACTGTGAACATATTTAATAATGGATATCTGCCCTTACTTATTGACAAACAAAATAGTTCTAGCTAGCCCCTATGCCTTTATTTTATAACAAATGAAACTGTGCTAGCTAGCTTTTCTGATGGTTCCACTACCTTGGACCCAGTAGCTATTGTGAACACTTTCAATTATGCATTCACAGATCTCAGTTCTGTACTCACCCCTGACTTTTTTAATCTAGAAGAAAGCTCTGACAAATCCCATCACCTACACCCACCTACTAACCACCCGCCTTTCTAATTCAAAGACGTTTTCCTTGCTGAGTCCAGAAAATATATCCTAAAAACCATAGGCAAATCCAGACATAGTGGGGACTCTCTCAACCTCAAAATATTGGCCCTTGCAGTGGATGAAGTGATTTTCCCATTGACAAGGATTTTTAATCTCTCTCAGACTGGCCCAGTTTCCACACAAATGGAAATCTGCTATTGTCGACCCGGTTCACAAAAGTGGGGATAGGTCCCAACATGTGAATTACCTGCCTATATCTATACTTCCTTCTTCAAGGTGCTAGAATGCATTGTCACAGATCAGTTGGTGGAGCACCTCGAGAAATATGAAATCCAATGTGCCCAAAAACATGGGTTCAGAAAGGGACACAGCACCACCTCTGCCCTATTAGATTTCACCGGGTTCAGACATAAATCCCTGGACCATTGTCAACTTGTGGGCACTGCTTTAATTGACTTGACAAAAGCATTCGACACAGTGCACCACCACTTAATCATACAGTAACAGTCAAATGCAGGACTATCAAAGGACTCTACAGCATGTTTCACAAGTTATCTGTGTAATCAAATGCAGCAAGTCAAAATAGCAGTCACTCTCTCTCTCTCTGAACTTAAGCCTGTTCACTCAGAAGCTCTTCAAGGTTCTATATTGGGGCCACTTCTATTTAGTCTGTTCTTAAATAATCTTCCTAGCTCCTGCTACATGAACATATTCTACTTTACGCCAACGGTGCTATAATTTTCTATATGCAATTTGACCCGATCCTTCTTCAGAACAATCTTCAACAGGGCTTTGCATATGTAGAGAACTGGTTTTATAAACAAAAACTGTTTCTAAACTATAAAAAACTAAGGTGATGCTCTCAGTAGCTCCTATAATAAACACAAGCACCTCCCACTGACAATAAGAAATCATCTTGGAACGGCTCTTGAACAGGTACACCACTTTAAAAACCTTGGGGTCATCATTGGCAGCAGCTTATCTTATGGGGTTCACATCGACAATATTGCTAAAGCAGTAAACATATGCATTGGTTTGCTATACAGACACAAGAACTGTCCAACCCCAGAAGCCTTGAGGTTAGCAGAGCAGAGATCAGTTATTTCCATTATTTACTATGGACTGATCATTTATGACTCATTTCCAGATACAACCCTCAACAAGGCATGTCGACTTATATCAGGGGCACCATATCGCACCCATACATGTGACCTTTACCACCAAACAGGCTGGTTGCAACTAAGAGGCACATAAAGTCATCAAAGTTGCCTGATGGCTAAGAAATTCTTCCTTGGTCTCCTTCCACCAGGAATGCAAACACTGTTAAGTCCTTCCCACAACACATGCCATACGAGTGGCTCTGAGCATCAAGTACTACAGGTTCCATGTTGCCACTAGGGATGTTGCAAACTTAAATTGTGATGATGAAATTGCTGTGAAATCTGCAATTTTGCCATGTGAAATGTTTTGCAAAATTGCTAGGAAATGATGAAATTTCACCTGCAATTTAGCTCACAAATGGGCATCTCCTCCTGAGAGCTCCACTGCTGGTGTCTATTGGACCCCGAGGCTCACGGGGAAACATTTATGGTCTCCCTGGTGTCTAGTGGTTGCCCCCCGCCCCTGGTAAATCTCAGGCTGAAATTAAATAAATCCCCCACCCCGAGTTACCCTCATGGCCCTCCTAGCCGCTTGACTGTCCTTTAGTTAAAAAAATAAAATGTCCAATCTCCCCAGTGTCTAGTGGACCCTCAACCTCACTCTCTCACCAGATAGCACCTACCCACTCCCCTAGTACCTGATCGGGCCATCAGCACAACCCTCCACTCACCTCCATGGCTGGCAGTCCCTACTGAGTGCTTCAATGAATGAGTACATGCTTGTACAAGCATGAGCTCATTCATTAAAGCACCCAGTTGGGCTGCTGGCTGTGGAGATGAGTGGAGGGCTGTGCCAGTGGCCCAATTGGGCTTTTGGGGTGGGGGTGGTGCTATCTCCTGACAGGGTGGGGGTTCCACTAGACACGGGCAGGTAGACAGTTTATTTTTGTATTCTGTGAAACATTTTGTGGAATAAAAATTTTTTATTTTGCACGGCTCTAGTTGCCACTCATCCCTATGGCAAACATCATTTGTCTACAGAGTGCTTCTATGGACTAATGTCCTACATAGTGATATTACCTCTGAAAATAAGCTAGGTCCCTTCAAATACAAACTGTGGCAGCTCCTCTCTGCAGAAAACAGCTGTGGCTACTTCCCCTAACATGCTACCTTCCCTTCTCTGAAATCTCACCAGCACTTGTCCTATAATCTGTTGCCTGCACTTACCTGCCACTCCCATTCCCTTCTCCCCACCCACACTCTAACCTTCTTTCACCCCCACACTCCTATCTCTTATCTATCTCCCCCTCCACTTCTCTCCTATCACCACTAACCCCCCTTTCTGACATGTTGACAAGACCGGATCCAGCTGCACCTCCTTATCATTTCTTATTTCTATGTTTTATGACCATTACGGTGAAAACGTGGTACTATTGTTGAAATGTGTCTCTCTTTGTTGTATTATCAAGTGCTTTCTAATTCCTAAACTGTAAAATACTTGTTCTATGTATAATTGTACTGCACCCTTATATGACTTGCCTTTGATAATCATGCTGTTTCTCTAGCATTTTACTGCTTCAATCTGTTGTTCTCTTTGTTATAATGTGGAACCTTTGTAAATGAGCTGAATGCTCAAAGGTATTTTGTAATCCTAGATTTAATAAATAATGAAATAAACAAATATATTACCATTCTGAGTCAGTCTGAATAATTTTAGACGGACTGAAACGAAATAGGGCATAGAGAAAGACTATGGGGGGGGTCAGAAGTTGGCTATTCTGACAGAGCAAGGATAGGACAGAACAGAATAGGACAGAAAAGTCCCTCTAACATCCAAGGAGGATGACTAGCCCTACCACATAGACATAGTTATTTGTTTACATCACAGGAATCCCTCACTATGCTTACTATTGCAATCAGGCTACAGGTCTGAGCTGCCCCATAGTGTGTAATTTTATGCAAGTTAGAGAATGTTGGAATGATATTCAGATCTCTGCTAAGCGGTCATGCTCCACTCTGCCCTCTAACATCAGATTTATGTCTCTGCATGAGAAAGAAGTCACCCCAGGGAGCTTTCCCTGTCTATCTTCAGACAATTATGGTTTTTGCCACGTTTTTCTTTGTTTTTCTCTGAGTGTTTCTTTTGCTTTTTGAATCTCCTCATTAGTTAGTTATTATTTTACTATTTAGCATTATTCTCCCATTCCAGAGCAGTTCCCAGGAACCATAAAAAACCCTTCCTTCATGTTTTTTTTTCAATAGGAAACCACATAAAGCTTCTCAATTTGAGTTTAAAAAAGAGAACAACTATTAGAAAGTCTCTGTTTTTTTTTTTGATAGCTGGCTGTTATTTATTCCAATTTCCTACTTTCTACGTAACCAAGATACAATTGGTGCTTTTTTTTCAATTTTCACTCAAATTTACTTTTGTTAGCAGTTTGCAGTCATTTCAGAATCTGACTGCAAACATCTTATTTTCCCTATTTTGGAACCAGGTTGAATTGAGTTTGACATGACTGGCATGTCTAACAGACCCAAAAAGAAGTCAGGACCCACAGGCTTCAAAAATGGAAAAATGTTTTAACCTCCTGACTAAGGCAGGCTATCATGAGTTGTGTTTGAGGTGTATGGGTCCAGATCACCTTTCTCTGATTGTGAGCACTGTATAAAGTTTTGCCCTGAAACTATTTAAAAAGGCTCTAAAATTGGAAGACATGATGCTTCTATGTCACCAAAGCACCAGAAGAGGGTCTAGCCTTTCACAATAAGCAGAAGGACACGCCTCAAAGATGGGCTACAGTCCAGGGTGTCTGAATAGGGAACCCTAAGCCAGTAAACACAAGAGACCCTTTAAGCAGGTACTGAAGTCAGTGCCTGCTAAGAAAACAAAGGAAAAACACGTTGCTTCCCCTCCTTCTGAAGAAAGAAGGGAGCTGTCAATGGACATGATCAAGGCATGGCATTTTTTTAGGCCTTCCAGGTGGTGGGATCACTTATGAGCATGCCAGTTCCTTCTCCCCCAGTTCAGGTTTCTACCCTGGTTCTGTAGGAACAGGAGGTTGAATTTGATGATGATAAAGAGGAGGAGGAAGAGGGGGAACCTATTGAGCCTAACAGTTCCCATAAGCAAGAATTCAACTGTCCTTCCTGGGCCCAGGAAGATTTCTCCTCACAATATTATTTTGTGAAGCAAATGTTAGAGGCTTAGATTCATAGATCATTGGAACACAGTTTTTCATGACTCATCACATTTTACAATGGATAGATTACACCTTAACAAAAAAGATGCTATAAAACTGGCCATGTTCTTTCAATCCACTTTTAATGGTTCTAATTTAAATTGGGGGGAGGGGCAATTACTACTTCAGAACACCCAAGCACCTTATTTAACCCTCCAACCAGTAATATTAAAACACAAAACCAAAAACGATCCACAGTATCCACTTTAAAGTGCCTATTACTTAATGCACAGAGCCTAAAAAACAAAACAGACAAATTAAAAGCATGATGCAGCATTGAGACAATAGATATCATGGGAATAATTGAGACCTGGTGGCCAAATACTGATCCCTAGGGCTGCTCCATTAAAGGTTACAGTCTGTTTCATCTTAGTAGAAATGAAAAAAAGGAGGTGGGTTTTCACTTTATATTAATTCCTTTCTCCAATCCAGTAAAGTTTCAAACAAAATTAAATATTCCAGACTTACTAAAAGTTTATGGACCAAAATCAATAATGCCTCTCACAAATAATTCATTTTAGGTTTATGCTACTTCCTCGCCTCAGATGCTCTTCAATTCATCACAGATGAAATAAAGAAAGAATCAGAAACTGCTACACATTTAGGGAATGTCATTCTCATGGGGGATCTTAACTTTGGGGACATTGATTGGGTAACTAAGACTGATACACATTGCCAGTCTAGAAACTTCCATGTATTTTGTGAAGAACTGTCCATGAAACAACATGTAAATTACCTCACTAGGTGTAATAATATTCTTGATATCATCTTGAGGTCTGAAAACTTAAACATTAGTTACTGTTGTATTTCATTCTCCTTAGTAATAGTGACCACAATTCCATTGAATTTAACCTGACCACCTTTCTCTCCAGATTCCAGTCAACTACAAAAGTATATGCCTGTAATAGGGCAGATATGAACTCGATGAGTGTATGGGAAAAATTGATTGGTATTCAATGTTTTAACGATAGCACGGTCAAACATATGTGGTCCATTTTGAGAGGGAGGATTTTAGACACCATAAATAAATGGATATCATCACACATTAAAAACTGTAACTCAGCCAGCCTGGAGGCGCAGAGGGCTGAATTGTTGGATGCTACACCTTGAACCACGCCAGCGACCGGGTTCGGGAACAGACTCGGGCACTGGGAGCTGAGTAGGGAAGGAGAGGATTGAGCTTGGAGGATTGCCTCCTCCTGGGGTGGGATGTGGGATGCATCACTAGTAGTGGCCTCCGGTACAGGGACAAAAAACACCAGAACACAAGGAAAAACCACTACAGATTGCCCAGATGATGGCACTCAGTTCAAGACATGTCCAAAGACTGCCTGTGGGGTCAGCCCCCACCTCAGCAGCACCCAAAGCTGAGAAGGAAAAGATAGTATGCTGGGTCATCCTATCTAGTGCCTTCCCCCTCAAAGGAGAGGGACCCACTTGGTGAAGGGTAACGCCAAGCTACCTCAAGGTAGGCTGTGATATGAGGTGGACAGACATCCGGGGAGGTTGCAGAGTGTGCAGGGAACCTAGGATGCCTGAAGGAGTGGCAGATCCAGAGCCTGGAGGGGAGAAAATAGAACACCAAAAAAATTGTAACTCATAATTAAAACCCAAATCGTTAACTAAAAAATGAAAAACTTTAAAAAAAAAAAAAAAGAAAAGAATTTTCAAGAAATACCAGCTTAACAGGTCACCAATCTGGTGACAAGCCCTAAAAATATGAAAACAAATGTAAACAGGAAATCAAGACAGCAAAAAAACTGCAGAACAGAAATTGGCTGCCGAGGCAATGAAGGCAAATAGCAAAATTGTTTATAGTTATATAAATTCATAAAAAAAAAAGTTGTTCCAATTCAAATAAATAATCTATTAATGATTTGACTAAAATGGCTAACTCCCTGAATGAACATTTTGCCAAGAATTTAACGATCTCAGCCAACAACAATGTGATCCAACACATCAAATGTAAATGTTGCTGAATTTTCCATCAATGACATCAACAGAAAACTTAACAATATTAAACCAGGCTCCTCTCCAGGGCCCGATGGAATTACAGGGGACACGATCAGAATCTTGAAAAAACATCTAGCTCTACCATTAAAATTACTGTGTGATAAAAGTATGCAGATAGGGCAGGTTCTTACCGACTGGAGGAAAGCAAATGTGATGCCACTTTTCAAAAGGATGCAAGAGGTGACAGAGATAATTTTAGACCAATCAGTCTCACCCCACTCTCTCTAACATTATGAAGGGAATTATCAAGGACAGACTTTCTGTAGCTTTATATAATTTTGATCTAACCCAGCATGGGCTTAGTAAAGGATGCTTCGCATTACCAATCTTCTTAGCTTCTATAAATTGGTGATTCAAAACCTTGATATAAAACACGATGTGATATAATATACCTAGATTTCAAAAGACTTTTGATTAGGTACCTCACTGAGCAAGAAACTTAATGCTATGAATATACAACCCTGCTATGTCACTTGGATCCATAACTGGCTACAAGAATGCCCTCAAAGAGTAATAATTATTGAAGGTCACCTGTCCAATTGGCAACCTGTAGATAGTGGAGTCCCTCAGGGATCAGCATTTGACTCCCCCCTTATTTTTCAGATCTTTGTTGCAGTGTTATCAAATATGCAGATGATTGTAAGATTGGGGGCCTTGTAGTAACAACGACAAAATTATCTCATTGCAAAGGGACTTGGACAAAATCTCAAACTGGTCAAATGATTGGGGCATGTCTTTCAATTTAAATATATGTAGTGTATTTCACTTCGGCACAAAGAACCCCAAAAATGACTACATTCTTAAAGCAGCAGTACTATGAAAAAAAATTGCGTTTTTGACAGTTTATTCCCAGTGCCCTGATAATCATATACCTGGTACTCTTTCTCGCTGTCATTGTACTATGGCGAGTAATTTGCTCAGTTATTCTCTGCTTTTGTTTGCATGTCTGCCCCCATCACGTTGCACTGGAACCCCTCTGCTGCCAACTGCACATGTGAATGACTTGCAGGGACATCGGGAATTGTCAGCAGAGGGTCCCTCTGCTGTTGTCAAAAGACGTGATGTGACCTGTAGAAAAAGTGCAGCTGAAAATTAGTCAGCCAACATATTTGTTGTAGCGCTACAACACTTCAAATAAATTGCAAATATCTAAAAAACTAAAGATGACTGGAAAAATACATTTACAGGTATGGAAACTGGAACTTTGGCCACATGTTACAGCCAAAAACAGAATTTTGATTGGTCACTTCCTGATTTCGTAGTACTGCTGCTTTAACATAAGGTAAGAAAATCACAAGAAAAAAGGGATCTGGGTATTATAAATACTAACAACTTCTATTTCAATAAGTAAATTACAGAAAACATTAATAAAGTGAACAAGGTATGGTGGTCAATAAGGCGCAACACCAATTCGAAAGAATATGCTGTCCTTTTACCCCTTTACTGAGCTTATATTTGTCCTCTGTTAAACTACCCTTCTCAATTATGGTCCCCATATAAAAAAAATAGATATTGTAAGACTCAAAAAAAATCCAAAGAAAAGTCACCAAATACATAAAAGTGTGCGGGTCACTTTCTTATGATGAAAGACTTAAAAAAACTGGTCTCATAACCCTGGAAACAAGAAGGATCCGAGGGACCTAATGTTTACTAGGAGGTGAAAAGATTGCCATATTATGTCAGGAGTTGGATTAGAGTTTAAACAGATTAATAGTAACACCAGGGACATTCACTGCAACTGGAAACAAAAGCTTTAAAACTACTAAAGGAGATTTTTTTTCTCAAAGGTAATTAGGTCCTGGAACTCACTATCAACATCAGTGGTTATCAGCAACAAAAAACAGACCTTAAAAACAATTTAGACACACTCATTTTATCCAACAATGTTTTATATTTGTATGGGTAAAAGATGGGAACTAATAGTAGGCATTCTTGCTCTCTTGCTCCTCTACCTTAGTTATCCTTAGTTAACCTCTCCACCCAGGAGACCATCGAGGATGAAGATGAAATAGAATTTCTGGATATGATGGAGTTATCCTCCACCAAGAGACAGCTCCTGGCAGTTCATAAGTCCTTGAAAAGGCAGCCTACAAGCTTTTGCAGATACCAACTTTTATCACTGGAATTGACAATAAAATTAAAAGAAATACCAGCTGGATAAATGGGACACTGAGTACCTTTATTCCAACTCTGACCATGAAGGGTAGTACAGACTGTGGCCTGTGATAAGGCAAATGTCCTCTTACCCAGCTTCCAGATAAGGACTCCAGGAAGCTTGATTCTGCATCCTTGCTTCTAAGGCAAGAACCTACATGGCCTACACTTCCCAGAGTCAGAAGGCTCTGTGGAAATCCAATTGGCCATGAATGAAAAGTATCTGTTGACCTGTCTCAAGGCTTAGTAGACACTGCTAAGATGGATTTTTATGCCACAAAACTCCAGTTCCATATGGCAGTGGTCCTAATGACCACCTCCAGAGGCATGGCTCATGCAGTGTCCTGAGGAAGTTTACTTGGCTCAGAACCACCACCCTCTCCAAGGATACTCAGTCAAAGGCCATGGAGTTTCCCAGTGAGGGAAATTCACTGTTTGGAGACAAGACAGAGGCATATATGAAAAGGTGGAGGAGTACAAAGTCACCTACAAAACCAACACTAAGAATGAAAGGCCTCTACTTCTAGCAGGCCTTATGGAAACGAGATAATGTTGGGGATATTCTCCTCATGGTTTCCTTGCCTATGACTTCTCCCAGCTAAGGGGTTTTCTTCAGAGGCAGAGGTAGTAGGGGCTGTAAGAGCTGACCCAATCCCAGCACCTAAGGTCCAGCCTAAGCAGAACCCCTGACCAGTCAGTCCAGGTCACCCAACCATTGCCAGTTGGGAAAAGTCTGGCTCACATTTTCTCATGAATGCAAAAACATCACCACATACAAGTGGGTCCTGGAACTAGTGAGCCTGGGTTTTACCATGCAGTTCAAAAGGTTCCCAAGACTGCAGATTCACAAAAACTGTGCATATTTCACGCCAACAGAATAAACTCCTGCTGGAGATGGAGGTAGAAAGTTGTTGCAAGAAAAGGCAGCAGAAAAAGTCCCCTATCTCAGTGGGGAAAGGGCCTTTTCTCAAGATACGTTCTGACCCACAAGAAAAATGGGAAGTTGTGATATAGCCTGCAGGTCTGAACTGCCCTGGAGAGTGGAATGTTATGCAAATTAGAGAACTTTAGAATGAAAAAAATCTCTGCTGAGTGATCACGCGTCACCCTGCCCTCTAACATCAAATTTATTTCCACAGCCAGGATGGCAGTGACCACAAAGTAGCTAAACCTAAACAACAGCAACAAAAAAAAAAAAAGAAAAAAGAAATAGAAAGTTCAAAAAGTTTTGGGTCTTTGCAGGGCAAAAATATGGCAGGCCAGTTATGCAGCAAAATCACCTAAAATCGATTGTATGCAATGCACAAGTAATGCTCAAACAAAGTGAAGACAAAAAGAACTGATTCTTGGAGAACCTTTTCCAGGTTCTGGAAGGGAGGTAGGGTGGGTTTGTTAAGTGTAGCAAGGATCCTTTGAAGAAACAACATTACTATGGTGAGTAATTTTTCACGTTGACTATAGTTCAGAGTAATAATTTTTCATCCTGGCAGGTCATATATCAATCCTCATTTTTGGATATGTAATCCATTTTCCTCATATATGAAAACATATCCTGAATTAACCAGATTCAGGCTGTAACTGTGCAGCAACAGAATTTAATCACCCTGGTGATAAAATACTTGCAAAGACAAGAAAAAAACAGGAGCATAAGACGGTAATAAAAAAGACTGTACATGGAGACTTATGGTCCCCTTCTTACTTTATTTACCTTTGCCAAGAGGACATACTGGGTTGTATTTTCAAAAGTTCATGACTGATGCAAGGACCCTGCATTAAAAGAAATTGACACAAGGGGTACCTTGCATCAGAGTTTATGACAATCCTGATATTTTGGAAGGCATCTTGTGGCACAACCATGGCCCCTTGTGCCTCACCAGCTTGTGCTGTGCATGCAGCAGATGCATAGCTGCAAAACTGTGCTAGGGGATGTGGTCCATGCTAGGGCTGCTGTATGCCCTATACTGGGATCCTCAAACACCCCCCAAAGTTTGTATGGGCTGCAACACTTAGAGCAGCAGATAGCTGGTCTAGCAGCCCTGGTGCAACACTGTAGGACATGTTATGGAGGAGGGGGTCCCATGTCCAGCAGGTTCAGTGGTATGCCCACAATCCAGTGCACCACCCTGGCTGCCCTAGACTGACACAGTACCCACCAGAGCCATCGCACCACCATGCCACATGTCTGCTCCCAGCGTGGCCTCCCTGTAGCACCCATGATATCTCTGCACCTAAACAGGCATCAGCACCCATCCCCAGCCCTGCGATAATGCCCCTCCAGCTAGGGTTATGGCTATGGACTGCAGTTACAGCAACATAGGATTTGACATTTGTGGCTGGGGTGGCTGTGTGATCAGCTACAGTGTGCCTCTGCTGACCTACTGTACCCTGCAACCAGCCATTGAGCTGTCATTAGAAGGCCCTTTGCCATAGATATGAGTGTTGTCTGGAGCCCCAACCATCCTGCTTCCCAGTTTGCCGCCTCCCAACTCATGTCACATCAACAGTGCAGCTGAGGTCTTGGAATCCTGCTCAGCTATTCTCTACACTGATGACCTTGTCATCTAAACTAGTTCTTCTAGTATTGCCTGCATAAACACATCACTTACTTCAGATTTCAATAAGGTCTTAGACTGGCTACTAGACCATAAGCTTGTACTAAATGAAAAGAAAATGAATGCCGTGCTCCTAGGTTCCGCACCAAAGATTAAGGCCTGTTCTAGTTTGCTGGAGGTTATTCACCCAGGAGGATTTCCACTTGAAAATGTTACTTCCTTCAAGTACCTTGGGATCCTGCTGGACCAGTCCCTGGATTTTAATTTTCACATTCAGTCCTTGAAAAAGCTGTAAACTCGAAACTGAGAGTAGCTTACAAAACGAGCTACGTGCTTACACCCTCGGCCAAATTAGCAATTGCCCGAGGTATTCTGCTCTCAAGCCTTACTAATGGTGCATCTATTCTTACCACAGCCCATAAAACCTCCCTACTAAAATGGGATGTAACTTATAACAATATATGCTGATTTACCTCTTCGTCGCCTCAACTCAAACATCACTGCCTTCTTTATAAGGATCTGAATTGGCTCTCACCCTCTGCCAGTAGACAATACTACCTTGGATCACTAATGGACTCAATCATCTGGGGAAAAAAGACATCCCAGCTGGCTGCGTTGCTGGTCCCTCAACCATCCTCCCATGGCCTATGATCAGCTGACAAATCCTTGCTCTATGTTCCGAGATGTCGGATGACTTAAGGCACAGGGGCCTTCCAATACTCTGCTCCCAGGCTATGGAATGCTCTTCCACTCAACCTCCAGCTGTCTTAGTCTCACTTTGGATTTAAAAGTGAATATCATCATTATCTATCCTTAGCTGATGCTTGTACATGCTTTGACCCAACCTGAAGCTCCTGGCACTTACCAGTAATGTCAACCATGCTCTAATCTAGCTCCAAGACTGTATCCTCTTCCCTCCCATATTTTTCCTTCTCTTTGTAAATAACTCCTTGACTACTAGCTCTCTTCCTTCTCGAACCTTGTTGCTGACCATCCACTGTTGTTTTGCCAATTACCACCCCTGACCTTCCTTCTGTCAGTCTTTCTTGTTATGTTTGAACATTCCTCACATTTCTCTCTATATAACCTTACTATCTTATTAACCCTTTCATTCCACAGGTCAGGTCCATGGTTACTGCACTTCTTATATATCTTACTGCCATTATTTGTATGATGCTTGCCATTATTTTTTGCTGTTTCTACTCGTTGTATTTTTGTAGCACTGCTGTACTGTTCCTCCATTTGTATTATTGTACCCATGTTGTTGTTTCAACTGTCTCTTTTGTTGTAGTCTCTCGGTCATGCCTGAAAATAATCATTTTATGGCTAGTGCACCTACCCGTTAACAAAAACTAAATAAATAAAATAAATAAATGCCATCACGCATTCTTTGATGGTCAGCAGCACTATACAGGTCCTGTAAAGCAAGCATCAGACCAGAAGACTGTGCCACCTCACAGGTGGGTGCCATGCCAGTAGCACAGCCAGCTACCAACCCCCTCCTGCATTCATCATCCTGTCCACTGCATGTGGTTGCTTTTGTGAGATGCCCAGCTGCTAGCCCTTATTTGTAGATATTATTCTGTTGTATATATATGTCGTTTTTTGTAATCCTATGGATATGTACATGACAGTATCAGCACAAAGGCACACAAGGAAAAGACTGTATAAAAAAAGGTTTGACCTGCTTTTGTCCTGAAGGCAGCTGTTTGCCAGGAACTGAAATTGCATTCCCATTTTTTTAACAGAGATATGCCAAAATCCATCTGTATGCCATAAAACCATGCACTCAGGAGCAGCATACTTTGATCTAAAGATGCTGTTATAATATGCTACATTTTATGAGGTAACAGGAGAGGAACATGCTTCCTACAGAACTTGTGTGAATGTTATCTTACAGGTGCTAGTGGTCTACAGGGGACTTCAAAGGGCTCAACTATGAAATGTCATATCCATGCTAATTATAGGTCTCAGAATCTGATTTTTAATATTCTTGGACATTTTGGAAACATCACAGCAGTGCCATCTCCTGGCCAAATGGAGTATTTACTCTGAACTGGAAAGTGATGACACTATTTTAAGAGCTACAGAGAAGTATAAATAGCCCCTGATCAGGGCATTTGAACACCTGTTTTGCTTGGGCCCGCCTGACCACAAAATAACAGCTGCCAGCACAGAGACTGCCTAATAAACAAAGGCTGCTACTGAAAGACTTAAATATTTTTGCAAACCAGCATTTCTCTTGACTATGATATCTTCATACCTCAGGTAGATTAGCTAACAGCAGTAGAGCATTTAATTGTTCATTTTTCCATTTTATTTTCTTGTATAGTCTAACCCAAATTAATATTCTCTTTTTAGCTGTACTTGTATTTATTTAAGTATTTTAGTAAAACATTTGTTTTCTTAAAGAAATTCTGACTGCATGAGAGTTCTTATATTGTGCGTGTGACTGTAGAAGGTTTATTAATAATTTGTGACAACAGTTATTTGCTTAGAGGGGCCACCATAAGCAACCAAATTGAAAAGGGGTCTGGAAGAGATAGGGAGAATACTAGAGTCTACAAAGATTTTGAACCAGGCTGTTGCATGTCCTGTAGTGAGAAGGCCAAATCAGGTTTTTATGCTGGTACCCCAAAGAGAGTGTGACACCTGGGTCTTCCTCATGTGTGTAATAGCCAAAGAAAGGTTCATATTTGGCCACAAGATACAAGACTGGTATTGTGCCCTTATCCAGGGCTAACGGGATGCCCTTCATCCTTGTAGTAGAGGTGCAGCTGTGACCTTGGTGAGCATTCTAAAGGATGGGGAGGGTATCCCTGTCCCCACCCCATCATGGATTGCAGCTAAGGGTGGGCACTGTGAGCTCAGAGGGCCTGACCCACAGGAGTGGGTTTGTGACAGTGGCCATCCTGTTGGTCGCCCACTGTGCTAACTGCATATATGACTCCCTCAGATGCATGGTTGCCACTCTGCCCACAACTGACTGCCCTGCTGCCCTTCTGCTGCTTGGCACTGTAAACTGTTGCCTCCACCTACCTGGCATTGCATCCTGCCATCCCCCAGGTCCATGACCAGCCCATTAACATGTGGTGCCACCCGAGGGTGTGTGTGATGGTTGCTGTGAGTTCCAGGGGTCCTGAGCAGCACTGCCCATGGGATGTGCCACTACCTCTATCAATCCACTCTCATGCACCTTTAGTTTGCCACATGGAAGTGGTTGTGGCAACTTTTGGGTGTTTGGCACTGGGATCCCACATCTTGTAAAATTCAGCATAGGGTCTCTGGTGCTGCAGATGAGGTTCAATGCAAATTGCACTGAACTAAGGGCACTTTTAAAATCAAGTCCACTATATTACTCAAAGATCAGAAACATCTGGACCTGGTTGCAGTATCCCATTTAGTAATTATTTGTTGTTGGCTGTTGTTCACGGTAATATTTTTCTCTAAATCATATAATAATCCTCATTTCTGGATATGTAATCCATTTTCCTCAAATATGAAAAAAAATGCCTCCATTAACCAGATCTCAGCAGAAACTATGCAGCAGAGGATTTAATCACCCTGCTTATAATATACCTGAAAACAGAAAAACAGTAACTAAAATGACTGGAGACAGACTGTTTGATGAGATATAGTCACTCCAAAGAAAAAGGAAAACAAAAATTCAATACTTTACTTACCTTTGCCGATAGGACACAATATGTTGCTTGAAGATCAGAAAATTCTAGATCAGGTTGCATCATCCTATTTAGGTAATTATTTGCTGTTGATTATCACCCACAGTAATAGCTTTTCCTCCTGCTAAGTCACATATAAATCGTCATGTTTGATATGTAATCCATTTTCTGTCATATGAAAAAATATCCTCCGTTAACCAGATCCAGGCTGGAATGACGCAACAACAGGATTTAATTAGCCAGGTGAAAAAATACCGGAAAAGACAAGGAAAAAAACAGGACCAAAAATGATTAGAGACAGACTGTTTGATGAGACTTACTACCCCCAAAAGAAAAAATAACGAATACTTTGCTTACCTCTATCAGTATGACACACTGTGTTACTGAAAGATCAGAAATATCCAGATCTGATTTCAGGGGTCATCATTAATATTAAGAAATTCTTCCTCATAACTGTGTGCTGATTGGAAATGTTAAGTGGCAATGGTACTGATCTGGACAAAAGTGCATCATCATCATCATCAGCAGCAGCAGCAGCAGCATCAGCAACTTTTTGCAAGAGTTTACTTGAAACACATGGAGACTGGTGGTGCCACAGTGAAAACTGACATATTTCAGGAGTGGAAACATTTGAAGACTGGAGACTGGTGGTGTTACATGTCTCAAATGTGAAGACAGACAGACGGAATGGAATGTGGGCAACACTAGTCCAGGGTAGAGAAAAAGCAATCTGTCTCAGGGGAGAGTAGTGGCAACAGCAGCTGTAAAGCTTCTACCATGATGGATGGATTGGGGCACCACCTGTCCAGAGGAGAAGAGAAACAAATGCCAGTCTCAATAGGGGAGGAGGGTAGTAGTAGTAACAACAGTTACTGCATGCTGGTTATGACCAGCATAGGTCCAATGGAATAACACACGTACTATAAAAGTTTCAAAACAAAACAACACTCAATGTCAATGCTTGGACAAGAGGAACAGGGCAGCCACCCATATATTTGTAGTAATATTTTAAAATGTTTCAGAAATAAATATTGTGGTGCTTCACAAAATAAGGATGGATACAGCATGGATTGGGTACTCACTACAGTACACAAATAGTGGGTCCATTAAAACCAATAAGACTATTCTGTTTTAAGTGTTGTCATATTGGTACCCAAGGTGAGGTACATTTAGTTTTATAAAAAAATAATACCTCCATATGTGATGGGTCTGGTGAGGATTGGTGAGGCTGCACCTCATCCCCAGCAGTGCTGAACATTTGTTCAGATGGAACACTGGTAAGAGGGTAACAGATATATTTAAGGGCCAGCTGAGAAAAGTGAGATGATTTTAGCATTTTGAACCAGTACTCCACTGGATTTATGGAGACTGACTCCAGTGCTTTGGTAAAACAGCATTTCAGCAGATCGGTGGCTAAGAGTGGCTGCTGTTCTTTCCACTTCTATTGCTCAGCCTGTAGAGATAAACTGAGCTCAGCCCAAAAATCTCTCTCCTCCTCAGAGATTTCAGGGGTGGCTTCAATCTGTGACTCTGCCTCTGGTTCAATAATAGGGTTACCTGAGGGTCCTACAAACCCATGCATGCAGAAGTTAAGTTTGCAGCAAAGTTGCTGCTGAAACTCAGTATCTCTTCACTTAGCCATCATTTTATAGGGTTCTGCCACTAGGTATATAGTTCAATATCGCTCCTGCAAATCTAACCTACCATAGCTGATCTGACCCTGTAAACTTCTTCTGCTACAAGTGCCCAGCAGATTCATTTGCCCTTGCACAACCCAACCATGAGTAATGCGGCTACACAGCAACCCTTATGTACATACTAGTTTTCACTCTTTCTGATCATCTCATCACTCACTCACTCACTCACTCACTCACTAAAACATCCTCCATCCGGTGGTGAACACACCTGACACAAGATATATGAACAAAAAGAGGTATCTCCCTCATCCCTGCCTCCCCAAACACAATATAGTTCACCTTGAGAACTGGATCCAATACAGCCTCCACACACACTTGCCTCTTGGAGGCAAAACCAGAAAAACATCCTCTCTTCTGTATCAACCTTGCTACCTCTTTCTCCTTCTCATTCATACAGGCAATAACAAGCCTAACCCTGGCCCCTTGGCCCCATCTTCAAGCATTCTGCCACTAATGACCACTGACAAACCTTAAAAGGTCTGAAGATTGCCCACATGATTTCCCAGAGCCTGTGTCCTAAACTAGTGGAGCTTGAGGCATGTGTGATGCAACATAACTCCTGACAGCCTAGGGATCCCAGAGACCTGGCTCAAGCCATCCATCAGCCAGCATGAGGCTGCTCTGCAAGAGCTACTCCTGATTTAGGGAGATTGGAAAAACAAAAAAGGGGGTGGAGTTCTTCTGTATGTCAAGTCTGGCATTTCTGCCACAGAAATCACTGCCCTGGCTCCTGGCCTCTCCTCATTTGAGTCCCTGTTCCTCACCATAACCCTTGGGAATGTAAAGAAAATTATCATTGGTTGAATATACCTGCCACCAAAGAAACCCCTAATGCCCACTCCTCCTCACCCCATCCTTGCAAACCTTCCCCATATGACCGTGTGATCTGCAGCAACTTCAACCTAGACTGGCTAAACCCCAGTATGAATAAGATTCCTTCTATCTTGTCTGAGTCCAACCTCACCCAACTTATCCCTGAACCAGCTTGGACAAATACAAAATCAGGCAATCTCTCCCTCATTGATTGGATAGTCACCAACTGTGCCCCTAAGATTGAGATTGTGGGTGTCCTTCTTGATAGTATCAGTGACCACTCACCGACATTTTGAATTTGACATAACAATTTTAATTTATTTATTGAAAAGTTTCACCAGGAAAGGAACACTGAGCAGCAATTGCTTGTTTCCAGCTACATTCTGGGGGAAAGGGGAAGGGGAGCATCGTGACAGCATTTAAAAATAGCATTTGTTAATGTAGTGGAACAAAACATACAATGAAGTAGAGCTTATCCATTCATTAGTGCTTTATATATTTTAACAGTTATCTGCAGAGCTAACATAGTACATTCTTGGAATCTGAATAGGGTAGTGAGTTTGAAGACAATACTGTAAAAAATACAATAATCTGCTACATAGACAGGAAGTAGATGTGATTAATGGCAGTTGCAAGTAGTGGAAAATAAGTTGTGTAGAAGGGAAGAGATAGCAAAAGGAGAGGAGGCATTGCGAATGGGAGAGGGAAGGGAGTTCCATATTTTGGGGAAATGGTAGGAGAAAGCAGCCTGACCAATAGAGGTGGATCTATGGGGGACTACCAGAGTATGGGTGTCATAGGATCTACAGTAAGATAGTGAGGGGAGGATAGATAGAGAGGAAGAGAGGTAAGAGGAAGAGAGCCAAACCAGAATTTGGATAGAAATTTAGCACAGTGAGATTGACACCTGTTGTCAAGACAAGGGAATGAGAGAGATTGGTAGAAGTACAATAATGAGTGCAGGAGGTGGAGTCCAGGACAAAGTGGCAGAAGAAGTGGTGAGGAAGTCCAATCTGGTTAACGAAATTTTGGAAGCGGCACTATAGACCATATCTCCATAGTCAAACATTGGGAGTATCATTTTCTGGACTAATGCATGCCTGGCAGACAGAGGAATGCAACTCTGGTTCCTGTACAAGGCATATAGTTTGGGGTGTAGTTTTTCCAGGCTGGCATCCACATGGCCAAAAAAGTTGAGATGTCAGTCAAGCCAAACCCCAAGCTATCTAAAGGAGGAGGTGGCCTCCAGTGTAGTCCGATCTAAGGTGTGGGAGGAAGGAAGGGATGGGAGCCTAGACAGGCTCTGTCTTGTGCCACAGGTCATGAGACAGTCTTCTTGGCATTTAGGAATAGTTGATTTGAGCATAGTCAGTGCTGAACCTTTACAAAGTCATTCTGGAATCTAGATGCAACATCAGTGGGAGAATGGCCAGAGGTATACAGGACAGTGTCATCTGCATACATGTGGATGGAGGAGGAGGAACAGACCAAAGAAAGATCATTTGGGAAGACAGAGAATAGGAGAAGGCCAAGCACTGAGCTCTGGGGGACTCCAGTGTTGATGGGGAGGGGGGGATATGGAGTCAGTAATCCAAACTGATTGTGTCCTATCCACCAGGTAGGCCCTGAACAAGCTTCTGGCCATGTCTGAGAGTCCTGATGAAGAGAGTTTGTCAAGAAAGAGGGTGTGGGAGACTGTGACAAATGTTTTAGTGAAGTCAACAAAGATGGCAGATGTGATTATACCATTATCCATTCCAGAGAGGATGGAATCTGGAAGCTTAAGTAGGGAGTTGGTTGTGGAGAGATACTTCCAGAAATCAGACTGAAAACAGGTGAAAAAAGTGGAGTCAGTGAGGTAAGATGAGAGTTGTTCAAGTACAATGTTCTCTTGGAGCTTACCAAGGATAGGGAGAAGAGATACAAGTCAGTAGTTCCCTGGAATGGAGGGGTCACATCCTTTAGGCAGTGGGAGAACAGCAGCATGCCTCCATGCCATCAGGACACAAGCAGATAAGAAGGAGAGGTTTAGAAGGGAAGTCAGGGGGTAGGAGATAGCAGGGGCAGATAGATAGAGGAGCTTGGGATATAGCCTTTCTGGGGATTTGCCTTTGCAGGGGTTTAGGGCTAGGAGTGCATCAAGAGTGGCAGAGGGGATACTGTGGAGATGGAGAAGGAGAAGGAGGCCTGTTTGGAGGCTGCATTCATAGAGGAAGGGGAGGGGGAAGAGGAAAGGTAAGGGAAGGAACTGAGGAGAGAAAGACAGAGGCACAGGAGGTAAAGCAGGAATTAAATTTAGAGGCCACTGCTAGAGGTTCCGATAGTGTGGAGTAACTAGTTTTGAGGACAGAGGCAGAAGGATGGGTGTGGGGAGGAAGAACAGAGCACGTACTGCTTGCCAGAATTCTGAGGGATGGTTTATATTTGATTGGAAAGTTGCTTGAAAATATTTTGCCTTTGTAAGTCTGATTGCATTTGTACATGCATTACAAAGTGTACAGTAAATCTGGGAACCACCAGGTAAATGTGAGGTTTTATTTATCTTCCAGGCCCTGTCACGAGCCCATTTGCAAGCAAGTAGTTCAGGAGTGATCCAAGGTGGTTTCATTAGCCCTGGTGTGCCTAATTGGGATGAATGTGGGAGCATAAAATTCTGTGTTTAGCACTTTGCACTTTATGGGCCAGCTTATTCAAAACTTAGCCACAGAGCAAAATTAGCACTGCACAGCATGATAAATTAGCCCAGAACCATTTGCACATTGTAGTCAAAGGAAAACCTGGGATAAAGCAGTTGAATATAGCATGCAAATGAAGCCATGCAAACAGGGCCGAGAGTCCAGTGCAAAAATAGCCTGGCAAATAAGACAGCTCTGAATATAGCAACCAGGAAAGAAAAACTGCAACAGCAGCCCAGTAGACACAGAGGTGGAGTACAGCAGAGCTGCAGTAGGTCGCCAATGTGAGTAATAGTGATTGAGTGTTGCATGACAACTGCAACAACGTCACAGGCCACACACAGCAGTGCTGTGCTGTGCTGTGCTATTGACAAGTTAGGGGTTTCTTTGGTGGCAAACACATTAGCCCTGTGCTAGCATGTTTACCCTGGACTAACACATTAGCCCAGAGCTAATTCTTGCTATATTCAAAGCTCCAATGCAAATGAGCCTACTTAGGCAATCAGTGTGCTAAAGGTCACATTAGCATCTCATTATGGCCTGCTTAGCGTACATCATCATGTGGTTTGCCCAGTGCTATTCCATGGTGCACAGAGCTCCACCTGTATGTCAGACTGGAAGTACAGGTTGGAAGCCACAGTCCAGGGTATGCACACAGCTCTATCTGTATGCCAGACCTGGGATCAGTTCAGTAACTGCTAGCAATGTGTGTTGGAAGGCGTACTAAGTGCAAGCTGTTGGTTAACTAGGATCTGCAGCTTATCTGTTAGGTAGAAAATGGGCAGACTAGGTGGGCCAAGCTGTCCTTATCTGTCATCAAATTCTATGTTTCTATGTTTCTATACTTCTCACCTATTCATCACACACATGAGAGACACAGATGCTCGAAATGAGGTACAGTGAGGAACACTGACCCTCATAATGCGGGACACATCCTTAAACATGGAGAAGCAAACACATAACCCAATAGTAACCATCACCTTTGAATGTAGAAAGGTTACATTGCCTGTAGCACCATAGACAATTATGAATGGCTGCTGTCAAGTCAGGATGTATAGCACATGCACTGTGTGTGTACCACTGTTTCCATGAGGGACGAATGTGAATCAGGACAATCATGAGGGGTTCAATGAGGATGTCCCTCGTAGTGAGGTCATATGAGAGGTATGCTTATAGAATATGAAAAATATATATATATATATATATATATAGTAGGGGCGATCACACCTATACTTAGGATTATGAAGTCACTTCTATGTTATAAATATAGATAGATGAATAGATAGATAGATAGATAATGAATAGATAGATAGATAGATAGACAGACAGACAGACATAGATAGATAGATAGATAGATAGATAGATAGATAGATAGATAGATAGATAGATAGATAGATAGATAGAATATAGACACACACACATACAGTATATATATAATCTAAATATAGAGAATATACATGACCAGTGCCTTAGTGGTCTAGTGGCCCCCCCAACCCTGATCCCCCAATCCCCCACACACACTGCAAACTGTAACAAAACCCCACATTCCCTGGTAGTCTAGTGGTCCCTGCAATCCCAATCCATGATCCATGATATATACTGTCCTGTGGACACCACAGTTTCGGAGCTGATCCCCAGTAATCATGTGTGCATCATTCCTGGTGGTCCAGTGGACTGCACAAGCCCGATCCCCTGTATGTGGCAAAATGATGTCCTAGTGGTCTAGTGGACCCCGGCCTGAAGACCCTACCACTTCCTCCCCCATGCAATAACAGAGCCAGCAACTGGCTCAGCCTACCACACCTCCACACTGACTGAGATATGAATGAGAATGTACAGTCCACGAGAATAGAACACGCCGGGTCAGGGGAGAAACAATCAGAGCAGTCTGCTGACATAAATTCAGAAGTGGCAGCCTCTCTAACCTAAAGGAGTCCACAGACAACTGCACAGGAGGTAACGCTGTATTTAAAATGGTGCTGCATGCCAGAAATTGCATTTCTAATAAGTACCTTATGTGGTCTTTGCCATCCGTTGGGCAGTGGGGAGGCAAAAGGCTGAAACCCTCTTATCCCAGGAGGCTCAGGCCCTGTCTGGAAGGATTCTTATGGGGTCTCTGCCATCCGTGGGCAGTGGGGGACAGCAAAGCCGGAGAGACATCACCAGGAGGACAAAGGCAGAGAGCCCTCTCGTCCCAGGGAGGCTCGGGTCTGATCCGCAACCCTCCCTGAAAATTGTTCTAGCCAGGGACATGTCACAGTTCAAACAACAAACCTTCCTAGACTTCATCTCAAGCACTGATTGGGGACTTTTAAACTCCCTGCAAGATATCAGTCAGGCCCTAGACTACTTATAATCACTTTTCTGCCATAGCAAATCATCATGCAACTCTGAAAAACAGAAATATAAGGGTCTCAAAGCACCCTAGCTGTCCAAACAACTAAGGAAACTAACGTCTGCTTGAGTCAGATCTTGGCATACCTTCAAAGGCAGTGACCTCCATATGGATAGGCTAACCTACAGGCAGCTCAGAATGCCAGTAGAAACACTCTGCAAAGACAAGTGGACCTATCTTAAGTCATTACAGACTGAGCACTTTAGTAACCCCAAGGTATTTTGGAAACAAACTCCCTAATGAAAGGCAAAACCACTGAAATCTTGAGCTTCCTTAATGCCCAAGATAACATCCTGTCAGATCCTCAGCAATTGCTGAGGGTTTTAATAATTCTCCACAGACCTAGACAACCACACCACACTCTAACCTCGCAACGACCCCCTCCTCTCCCCTTATAGTGGACATTGGTCACCGCCAGCTTTTCATCTCAAACTTACAACCCTGAAAGAGGTTGCGCCAGGTTGTTAAACCTAAAACCAGAGAGTTCCTGGGTTGTGACATGCCTGCACCACATTCTTCATGCTAGGTGCCACAGGGCTTGCTGCATCCATAAGAAATCTGCTTAACATATCCTTTCTTTCTGGAATTGTCCTGGCAAAATGGAAGGTCGCTGTGGTCGTTCCAATCCACAAAGGTGTTCCTAACATAGTAGTTGAAAACCATAGACCCATCTCCATTCTTTGCCCACTGGCAAAAATAAGGGAATGTATTCTCTACAACCAAGTACAAGATTACCTTGAACCCCATCACTTTCTCTCAACCTACCAGCATGGGATCAGGAGGAATCACAGCATTCTCACAGTTGTAATAAAACTGTCAGCTGGCATACTCAGTGCAATGGACCAAGACCTCATCACTGGTGCAGTCTTCATGGACCTAACGAAGGCATTCAACCTTGTCAATCACAACCTCTTAATATGAAAGCTTCACTCTCTCAGGGCCTTGATCACTGTGCTCTCACCAGGCTCCACAGCTACCTCTGTAACCACTCTCAAAGGGTCAAGTGGTTAGGGGCCTTTCAGAGTTCAGACCCATAACTCATGGTGTACCTCAGGGTTCCATTCTGGGACCACTGTTATTCTCCCTCTTTATTAATGGTTTGCCAAACAATTGTTTTGGAGCCTCAGTTCACTTACATGCAGGCAATGCATCATCTACCGCTCCTCCTCAGACACTGGCTGGATAAACTGAAGTCTTGCATTCAACTTCCATACTCTTCAGGGTTGGTTCTTAGAAAACTGTCTAGTCCTCAATATAAAAAAAGACCAAAAGTATGCTATTCCTCAACCCTGCCTCCACACACCTGCCTCAGCATCCCCTCACAATCCAATCTTATGATGGTAATGCCCTAGAACTTGTACATTCATTCAAATACCTGGGTGTTACTCTAGATCCATAGCTCATCTTCAAAATCCATGTCAATTTATTGACTAAGGTGATCAACCAAAGGCTAGATCTGTTGTATTGTCTCCATCCCCCCTCCTATCATCTGCCTCATGTCAAACAAATAGCAATGTCCACACTCCTCCCTCTCTTCTCCTATGTTGCCCTGCTGCTCCTTCCAGCTCAGGTCAGCATCCTGTATCACCTCAATCAACTCTGTCTTAGGGTAGGATGTTTTGCACTAGGAGTAGACCCCCTACATCACCATTGTGAAGTCCTGTCATCTCTGTGCTGGGCACATCTTGAATCTAAATTCCAATACACCACCATGTGCCTCATGTTTAAGCTGGTCCGCCTTTATACCCCCACCTGGGGACCTTATCAAACTTGGTACCTGGTCAATAACGCGCATGTAAGACAGCGCAGTATTAACCATGCTGTATAGTGAGTGCCTGGGTTTACAGCAACAGGGATAGAACAGCGGTGGGGAATACTGCTACATCTGTCAATGCATACAGAATGGAAGGGTGGAGATGTTGCCATATGCTGTGTGTCCGTCAAGCCAATCCCATGGAGGGGGGTTAGGGAGCAAGTACATGGAGCAGTCAGGAAACCTGGGACTGTGGTTCGGTTCCCCCTCCCAATACAATCTTTTGTCACGATTAAAAAAAAACTACCCCTCCCAAGTTTCTCCCCATCCCGAGGCCCCCAGAGTTAGTTATTTAAGTTCGGAGGGCAGTGGTCCCCACAAAAAACATGAAGACCCATTGTTTTCAATAGGCACATTGTGTGCGAACAGGTCAATATTTTGCCTGACTGTTTTTGTCTGGCACTGTTTCGCTGCAGCATTTTTAGCCACCTTATTTTGACTTGTGGTGGAATGACCTTATACCTCAAACTTAGGCAGTCTCAGCATACTCTACAGTCTGTCTCCCTCTCCCTCTCCCTACTGTTTACTTCCAACCCTCGGCTGGCAGTCAGCATAAGACCCTCTGCCTTTTCAACCACATCCACCTGGGATTCCTTCCCATCGTGATTCTGCCCAGCACTTCTCTCCCACAATTTAAACACTATATCTCCGCCACCTCCTTGCACCCTCTCCTTGTACCTGTTTGAGCAGCATTCGTGCTCATGTAGAACTCTCATTGTTTAAATTAACCTCAGTTCCACTAAGTATGACTGTTAAGTCAGCCTGGACTGCTATTCTCCAATGTGTTGCACTTTAATTGACCTGATGTTACTTACACTGTTGTAACACTGTATTTATCCTGATGTAACACTGAACTTGCACCCTGTTGAATATACCTGTGTTAGCACTGTCATGTTAGCTATTGTAATTCTACCCTCTGTATTATGTATGTATCTATTGTCCTGTCTCCAGTCGCCCTGAAAAAAGCTATATTGTCTCAGTGGGTCTAACCAGTTACCAAAATTCAATAAATAAATAAAAAGCATGTACTATGTGAGTTCCACCAAGTTTGTACTTCCTGGTTGAGATGATGCTGAGGCACTTGAAAAGACTCTGTAGCTGACACAGATGGTTTGTGGCTTTCACAGAGTTATGGAAGTGGCCAGATATGCTTCTGCACCTCTGACTGTTTGATTTGCCTCCACTGTGTTTTCCAAAGTCTTTCTCATCACCAAACCGAGTGTGTGAGTGAAGCAGAATTTCTTCTCAAAATTTCCATCTCTCAATGCCTTCAACATACAGGTATTTGTGGCATCGTCTGTGACCACAAACCTACTTGCAATTTTTGCCTTCAGTCCATCAGCTCAGCAATTCTTACAGGAATGAAAGGATGTTTCAGCTCAGTGACCATCTCCATCATAGCCAGATTTTGCAAAACAGACCTGCAGTAAGAGGTGGAAGAAACAGAACCATAACCTACAACTCCAGTGCCGCCATCCCCACCGTGACTATGCTTTATTCTGCCACACACCAGTGTGCTGTCAGCAACATACACTGTATGCAATATTTGAATTCATGCTAGTCCATATGTCTGTTGCCTGCCAACTGCCTTTTGCAAATCTGTGTGAATGCTGGGCACAGCATTCCGGATAAATGTGAAGGTATATTATACCTGGGGTGAAAATGCTGCAGCTGACAAAAACTTTTGTTTTTGACAATGGAGAATGGATGCAGATACAAGGCTGTCATTTTAATAATTAAACTTGTGATCTGCTGTGCTGTCAGATGTGAGACTCGATATTCATGGTGGGCATGAAAGGCTTGCATGCTGAGTGTTGTCAAAATGGGGTGGATCATGGAGATTTTGACTTCTAGTTCATGGGGGTGTTGAGTAATAATGACCAACTCATTGCTGGAAGGCATGCTGGAAATGTTCCTGTATGGGGATGAACTATAACTGGTGTAGAAGGAGTAGATGACACACTGCCAGTCTCTGTAAAAGAATCACTACCTGTATCAATATCAGGAGACGGGCACACAAGCACATCTCATGGGATGGAAGGAACCATTCATGATCCCTGCAGCACACAGGGATGTTTCATGGGAGGTGATATAGCATCACAGCTGTGAGATTTGAAAGGTTTTAATCACGGTTTATGGTACACTGGCACACAGAACATACTGCCATGGAACTTACCATGCTTGATAAATTAATTGCGTTTCTTTTCTTTTAAAATCAGATGCCATTTGCTCACATGGAGGCACTTACCCTGTCTGTGAAGGGGCCTGCAGCACCTTGTTTGCCAACTGGCTGGACACTGGCAACTCAAGCAAAGCTGCCATTATAGTAGGGATGCTGCCTTGAGATCAAGAATTTGGGCAAGCGTGGCATCGTTATGTGGTTATGATCAATTTTATTTGCTTGGAAGAAACACAGTTTGATTGGTACAATTAGGTTGTATCTTTATGTTACTAAAAAAATAGATACAGTAAACAGAATGAATTGACCCATTAGGTAGCTTCATTAAATCTGCTATGGTACAGGAAGTATTGATACAAACTTGCCAGCTTATATAGTTATCAAGGTTTATTTAAAGATATTAAATAACAATAAAATAAAGAAATATATATAAAGAGAAAATCGTATCTTGTAGTGGCATGGTAGCTCCACTTAGTTAGGGTTGAGTAGGCAGTTTAATGTTAAACCCCAGTTTTTGCACTTCAATAACTTTGCAACTGTTCAACAGATTTGAATGAAATGTTGCATGCAGAATCTCATGGTGTAGATGTCTTGATGTAAGAGGTTTGATTCCAATTGGTTGTATGGTTAGGGACATACAGAGTCCAAACAATTGTACAATGTATGTGTTTTTGCTGTTTCTTTGTCCACCTGTATCTCCCAAGAAGTTCAGAATTGTTGTCTGAAATTTTCAAGGTAGAAAGCCACTGCCTCTCAAATGTACCTTTTGCTGGCAGTTCCCAAGTTATTAAGTTTTGAAGTTCCCATTTTTTCAATGGGAATTTATAAATGTTCAGCTGTAAAAAGTATCCTATGTTGCAGATATGTATTTCTTTTTCAACGACAGGTCATCCTGTGTCACTGATGGGAAATCTTTTTTTATTCCACCATCATTTTGTTTTTCAGTTAGTGATGGAAACAAATTTAAATAACTCAACAAAATGATGTCTTTATTAGACACCAACAACAGATGCAGCTTGCTTATCGGAACCACCTCAGCTGGATTCTGCAGCTAATAGTTGCAGAAGAAGAATCAGAATCAGCATTTATATAGCATTTTACATACACAGTGTATCCCAAAGCGCTTTACAAGCAATGCCAGTAGTGAAGTGACTGAATGTGTAGCGGTGGCCATATTGCACATCAGCACCCACACACAGCCTGGACAATTGCATGATCTGGTTTATGGGAAGGGGAATGTTGGCCAAGACCCCAGGATGTCCCCATCTCTTTTGTGAAGAGTGCCCTGGGTTCTTTTACTTCCACCTGGACATCCACCAGGGATGGGTAGACAGGACCTTGGTTTAACATCTCATCTGAAGAATGGCACACCCCAGCAATACAGCACCCTACTAATACCGCACTCAGATGCCAGCATTTTAGGTATGAGCCCAACCCCGATATGGGATGAGAACCCATGACCTTCTGGTCCAGAGGCAGATGTGCTACCAACTGAGCCACACTGACTCCTTGAGGGGTTGGTTGGATGGATGGATGGATGGATGGTTGGATGGATAGATAGATAGATAGATAGATAGATAGATAGATAGATAGATAGATAGATAGATTTTTTAACATTGTAAATCTTTTTTTGTGAATGAAAAAATGATGAAAAAATATTCTTTTTTATATTATGAGTCATGAAAAAAGATCCTTTTTCATGATTGAAGATCCTTCCCTGGTGTCTAGTGGCACCCCACCCTCCAATTGCAGTTCTTATAGTTCCCCTGCTGGCTAGTGGTACCTCTTCCCTTTGATCATCATCCCGATTATTTTTATTATCTCTGGTGTCTACTGGCACCCCCTCCACCCTCTGATCACCATCCCTGTTACTTTTATTATCATCTCTGGTGTACTTTTATTATCATCTCTGGTGTCTAGTGGCTCCCCCACCCTCTGATCATCATCCCTGTTACTTTTATTATCATTCCTGGTGTCTAATGGCACCCCACCCTCTGATCGGTGTCCCCATTACTTTTTTATCATTCCTAGTGTCTAGTGGCCCCACTCACCTGCCGATCATCATCCCCATTAGTGTTTTTATTATCCTTGGTGTCCAGTGGCCCCTCCTACCCTCTGATTGCCATCCCCATTATTTTTATCATCTCTGGTGTTGAGTGGCACCCCATACCCTTGGATCACTGTTCCCAGTATTTTCTTTATCCATGGTATCTAGTGGCACCCCCCACCCTCCGATCACAGTACCAATGACTGTGTTTGTTATTTTTAGTGTCTAGGGGCACCCCTCCACCCTCCAACTGGCTTCCCCGCTATGTTTTCTTCTTATCCCTGGTGTCTACTGGCCCCAATCTCTGACAGCCATCTGGACCTGAAATAAAGAAAACGGTCCTTGGATTTTTTTTTTTGTAAAGAAAACTTTCTCTTGCTGATCTGACTGAGACACCCCCCACCTGCCACTCAGCACCACCACCCCACAACCCCAAGTACCCCTCTACACCCCCTCACTCTCCTGAACAGGTCCCAGGTTTGAGATCCACTCTCCAATGGAAGACACATCTTGCTGCTGGAACTGTCAACTGAAATATAAGAAACTAATTCAAATGTGTTTCAATACCTATTTCAAAGGGGTTTTCAACTTTGATGTATAATGCAGCCATTTTTGGACATTTTGACACCAAATTTTCAACATGGCCTTTTGTGGACACCATCTCATGAAGAATATCAGTGATATTATGCAATTCCCACCCGAAAGGTGATTTCATGGTCACCTGGTGTGTTCACCTTTTAGCTGGGATTTAAAAATGTTTCCTGCCTTTGTTCATGAGGTGGGTCATAAGAAGGCTGTGTTGTAAATCTGTGGTCAAAATATGTAAAAATGCTAAAGTTATGACCATTTGTTGCAATTTTGCTACACACATTCGTAACTTTGGAAATGTTAAATATTTTGACACTAAATTTTCAACATAGCCTTCTTATTACCCCACCTCATGTATGTCACAGCTGTCATTTTTCTAATTGTGGCCAAAATGTGTTTTTGTACTTGTGGCCCAAGATGGTGTTGCAGTTGCACAGAATTACATTTTGGTGGGCATTTGAAAACTTTCTGTACTGGGTACATGAGGTGGGGTAATAAGATCTTTATGCTGACAATTTGGTTGCTGTTGCCCTGTAAATGGAAGCACAGGGCCTTTCCACTTG
This sequence comes from Neoceratodus forsteri, assembly GCA_016271365.2. NCBI lineage: Eukaryota > Metazoa > Chordata > Ceratodontiformes > Ceratodontidae > Neoceratodus > Neoceratodus forsteri. The sequence goes on along the minus strand of CM028132.1, from coordinate 266,997,632 downwards.
TACGTGTACATACATATCTATGGAGGGATGTGAGGCAAATAAGGATATGATTACTCTATCTCAAAAACTATGGATGGATGGCAGCACAGGGCCCAGAGGGCTCTGTGCTCCCAGAGGCAAATAAGGCTATGAGATATGTTATAGTGGAGGATGCAATTATACTATCTCAAAATGTAAGGACATTCTTTGCATAAAACTTCATTAAAACAGTAGTTAGGGATAAAGCAACAAAAGTAGGGAAATATGGTGTTAGGGTTTTCAACCATTATACCCCACCCCAACTTGGCAGCAGAAAATCAGCTGTGAGATTGTGCTTGTGGGGTCTCAAGCCTAAAGCTCACCTAATTCTCATTCACTATACATATCTATGCTTATTTAGTGATGGAATGGGGTGAGTGTTAGGCTTGTGACCCCCATGGCACACCTCATGTCTGATTTTCTGCCTCCAGGGTGGGGGCGGGTGTTAGGGTTTAAAACCCTAACACCATATTTCCCTACTTTTGTCACTTTAACTATAATTACTGCATTAACAAAGTCTTTTGCAAAGAATATATTCAACAAAGAAGTAGAGATTGTACCAAAAACTGCAAACAAGAAAAATCATACTTGTTATTTTTATTTTCATTGTAAGTAAATATTTTTTACTTTAATATTTTAGTAACTGTATGGCCCTGAAAAGGAGGAATTTTACTTGAAATGTTGGCTACCTTTACAGTACTGTACCAGAAAGGATACAATTAATATGCATAATTATGTGGTGAGTGAGTCTACATTTCCTCCAGGAAATGGTAGCTATTCATTTCCTCATTCTTAGCCTATTTGTATGCATTGTACAGAAGCCTGCTTTGTGGCCAGATCTGACATTTGCAACTGGTTCAAGATGTGGAGTGCTGCTTCTGAGCTCTGTTTTGAGGTCAAAATGCATAGGTCCTGTGCTACATGAACTGTAGTGGCTGCCAAGCAAGCACATGACTAAGTAAAAGATTGTTTTGACTGTTAATGTCTTGAACAGACTGGGCCCTGCCACTCTCTGTGAGCTGCTGACCCTTAACCACCCAAGAATAACCCTAGGTTCTATGGTTTGGGCCTCTTAAAGTCTCCTCTCTCAGTTCACTTGGAGCATAATTTAGAAAAGACACTTTAAGATACAAGTTCATACTGTACAAATGGTTTTCCATCCAAGCCTCACTGACTCTGTCATTTAATTTCAGTTTATAAAATGGGCATCTAAAATAGATGGTTCTCATTGGCTAAGACATGTCAGCTGACTGTACATTACATTTCTTTAGACACTCACATATATGCCAGAACATCTTTATAATGCCAGCCTAGCCTTTAAAGATGCATAGAATTGATATTCATCAGCCTGCTTTGTTAGAAAGGTCAGTCTGGATGTCCAAATGTATTTTGCCCGTAAGGGCAGTGAAGGACTTAGAGATCTCCCTTTTAACTCCTTTACTGTGAGCCAAACCAAAACCGGCCCAAAGTACATATCATTCAGCTTCAATGAAAATATCAAGAATCATAAACTCCCTACTGAAAAAAGCAAAGATAGTCTCAGAGGATTCATGTTTGAACAAATAGGAGATGACATGTGCCCTCTCAGCTCCTTCTAACGTATGTTTCAAAGTGTCCTCCTAATGCCAAAGCTTTTTATTTACATCCCCAAAAGCTGCCTCAAGATGTCCTCAAAAATGAACAATACTGGCACTATACGCACAACAGCACATGGGATAAATTATTTAGGAAACACAATGCTCCATTTATAGAAGGAGGCTGAACTCTCAGCCAAATACACTAATCCTTGCATGAGGAGCACTACAGCGCACATTTGTCAGAAGTCGGACTTGCATCAGGGAAATAATGTCTATTATAGGCCATAGATGTCAGACTTCTTAAAAAATATTGGTCAGCTTCCTATTTGACAGATAGCAATGGAGCTCTATAATAGGAAATGCAGCAAAAAACACACACAGCATTAATCAGTCAAACAGCCATAACTGTATTCCAAAGTGCCAGCATGTTGTATCTAACTCAGCATTAAACTATTTATAATTATGCTATGAAAAGTATTCCTTGAAGAAATTCACCATTCAGTATACAAACTTTCAATATTACTGGTGGCACAGTGAACTTTTTCTGCAGTTATGATTATCCACCTTCAACTTTTTAGGAATTCTACAACCTTGCACCACCAGAATCCCCCTCCAGCTAGCAACTATTCTCATGCTACTCTGCTCTTTTTTTTATCTCCACAGAGTAAAGCACCAACTAACAGAAGAACAGATGAACCTACTGTCTAAAAAAACAGATGGATGAACCTACAGTAAATACAGTCAGTTCTACACATGAAATTACCCAAAATTACTTTTGCAAATGACTGCCCATTGTGCAATCACTACACCATTTGCTCTCTGTGCCATTATCCCTCCCCAAAAATCACTCACTGATAAAAAGCAAAATCCATATAATACTGCCCTGTAAAAAAAAATATTTCTGAAGCAACAAAACACCTGAATATTTCATGCACTACAAAAAATTGAAAAAATTAGAATGGGACATGGTGCCATGGGAGTCAAACTTAAAACCTCAGGGCACACTGTCAACTAATCCTAAAAATAAAAAAAAAAATATTGCAGATGCAAACCTTGGTTTCAAAAAGAAAGAAAATTCAAATGCTGTAAACTTCCTTTATTCTGTACTCCAACAATTATCAAACAAACAAAAAAATAAAACTTGCGATCTCTAGAATTCCAACCTTGCAATCATCCTGTCAAATGTAGTACCTGAAAAAAAAAGAAAAATATTGATACAGTGTACTGCACCTGTAAACAAATATCTTAAGTCTTCTTTTTCTTTTCTTTGCAGTCCAGAGCAAGGAATCGACACATTATGTCTTCATGAAGACTTCTGGCTATCTTCTCCAACTGCACTGAGGAAAGTCAAATCTTCTCCTGGACCTCACAGTTTTCATTAACCACTCCCCTTATAATGTTTAATCAAATCACTGCTTCTCAAACAGCAAACTGTAATTAAAAGCTGTTAAAAGAAATTAATTTAAAATGAAAGAAAATCTGAACATCAAAAACAAGTTAAAGACTGCGCAGCTACAATACATATAGCTAGACTGCAGAAAAAAAACATTTAAAAACCAGCTGTAATGCAATATTTATGACGTCATGGGCCACAGATTCAAAACTTTGCATGGTGGGCAAAGTGACTCCTCCCTGTTTGCACAGGGTTTGCACCTGAACACAATATTCAAAGGGGGCTGTGGTGCATTGGAAAAGGTTTGGTGCACACACAAAAAATAACATAGACAGTGGGAAAGGGAGTGGTGGGGACAGGAATCCCAGCGCAGTGCAATATTCAGCATGGTAGTGATGCACAAAAGGAATAGTGCAGGTCACCTTGTGCTACAGAATTACTGCCTAGAAGAAGCCCCTCCTCTTCCCTCCAGTTGCCATCCTATTTACTGTAAAATATTTCCCTGGTGTCCAGTGGTCCCTGCCACCCTTCAATCACTGGCACCATATCATATCACATATTCCCTGCCATCTAGTGGCAGTCCCACCCACCAATTCCTGTCCCGGTACTAGCATAAGCATTCCCTGGCATCTAGTGGAGTGGAGTCAGTGGAGGTGTCAGTGTGGCTCAGTTGGTAGCACATCTGCCTCTGGACCAGAAGGTCGTGGGTTCTCATCCCACACCGGGATTGGACTTGCACCTAAAAATTGCTGGCATCCAAGTGCAGTATTGGGGGGTGCTGTACTGCTGGGGTGTGCTGTCCTTCAGATGAGACGTTAAACCGAGGTCCTTTCTGCCCATCCTGGTGTTGTCTTGGTGGGTGTCCAGGTGGAAGTAAAAGAACCCAGGGCACTCTTGGCAAAGAGTAGGGAACATTCCCGGTGTCCTGGCCAACATTCCCCTTCCCATAAACTGGTTCATGCAATTATCCAGGCTGTGTGTGGGTGATGATGTGTGATATGGCTGCCACCACACATTCAGTCACTTCACTACCAGTCTAGCATTGCTTGTAAAGTGCTTTGGATGTATGAAAAGCACTATATAAATGCTGATTCTTCTTCCTCCCCATACTGATAGCACTGGCCAACCCACCCTGCCACCCCCACCTTACCAGTATCAATACCTACCGGGTCATAATGTCGTATGCTTAATAGCATATGACATTATAGCTAACCCGAAACAGCACTATTCATGACAGCAAATGGTGCAATACCGCGTACACTGCTGTACATGGTATTGCACCATTCACACACTCCCAGATAGAGGATAAGACCTCTGTTGGGAGTGGGTTCTGCCAAGCAGCTGCTTTGGCTCACTGGACTGTGCCACTGCAGCGGGAATCCAGGAGCTGTGTCTAGGACTGGGTTTGATTCCTGGTCACAGACATTTTATTTTTGTACACAAATTGTGCGCTTCCTGAGTTGGACACCCCCTCAGAGTTGAGAATCTTTAGTGGGGGAGGTCCAGGGGCACAGGCATCTATAGCAAAGGGGTTGGGGGGGCTGAAACCCCCACAGAAAAAAGAGTTATGCTATATGGCAATATCACGCTGTATTGGCAGCGTGATTTTGCCATGCGCCATAATGTCTTACGACATGTTGAAACAAAGGATGGAGGAGTACATAGAGGAAGTTGGGAATTTAAACTAGGAGTGGGGGGTAGCAGTTGGGGAAGAGATATGCAGAGACCACAGGTTGGGAAACCATATGAGCTTACCCCATAACAGTGACAAAGGACAAATGTGAAGTACTATTGGTGATGCTAGGAAAGTAGGGCAGGATGGGAGGAGGGAAAGGTGGAAGGTGGTTACCTTAATGCTAGGAGCCTTGGGAGGAAAACGGCAGAGTTACAGGTTCTCATGGCAGAGGGAGAGGTGGACATTGCAGCCATCACAGAAACATGGGCCAACCAATACAATGACTGGGACCTGTCTGTACCAGGGTACAGGTTATTTCAGAGGGACAGGGTGATTGGGAAAGGAGGGGTGGCACTATATGTGAAGGAAGGACTGAAGTGTGTAAGGGAGGAAGGGGAGGAGGGTAGTACAGAGTCACTTTAGGTGCAAATCCAGGATTCCAAGAATAGGATTTTTAGAATGGGAGTGGTGTACAGGCCATCATCTCAGGTGGAGGAGTTAGACAGGGAACTAGCAGGACAGATCAGGATGACCTGCAAGAAGGGTAATGTGGTGATTGTGGGGGACTTCAACATGCCAGGAGTGGACTGGAGCACAACAACCAGGAACAGAAGGGAGCAGGTACTGCTGGATGCCTTCAAGGACAGCTTCCGTGCAAATGGTCAGTGAACCAACCAGGTTAGGGAATACCCTTGACCTTGTGCTGGCAAATGGGGACTTTGTGAGAGAACTTACAGTAGAGGAACCGTTGTCAGTGAGCGACCACCACTCAGTATGGCTCACATTGGATATGGGCAAGGAAGGAGTGGAATCTGGCACAAGAGTGCTGGACTTCAGTAGGGCCGACTTTGGGAGGATGGGGGAAGTGGTAAAAGGGTACCTGGCCAGAATTCAGTCTAGTATGAACACTTACCAGAGGTGGGAGCTCATAAAGCTGGGGATAGTGGAGCAACAAAACCTGTTGCAAAGCCCAGAGCAAGAAGGCTAGGGCTAAGAAACTGAGCTGGTTGAGCAAGGAGGTCATGGAAAGGTAAGGAGGAAAAGAGCTGCCTTTAGGAAGTACAAGAAAACAGGGAGGGAAGGACAGGAGGAGTACTTGACAGAATCGAAGGAGGTGACAAGGGCAGTAAGGGAGCCAAAGCATCTGGAACTCAGGCTGGCACAAGGCATTAAGAAGAGGAGAAGGACTTCTTTAAGTACATCGGAGAAAAAGGAGCTGTAAGGACCACATTGTAAGGATAAGGAAGGAGGGGGTTGGGTGGAAGAAGGGTGCGATAAGGCGGAAGCACTAAATGAGTACTTGCTCAATATTTACTAAAGAAGAGGGGGTGATACCCAAGGTGGGGAGAAATGGCAGAAGCAGGGGTGAAGTGGTGACAGATGGAAATCATGGAGGCAGAGTTTGAGAGAGGTTTGAAGGCACTGAGGGTGGACAGGCGCCAGGCCCAGATGGCATCCACCTCAGGGTACTGAAGGAGCTGGCAGAGGTCCTTGCAGGACCTTTGGCAGACCTATTTAATGCCTCACTACATTCAGGGTGTGTACCTCAGGACTGGAGGATGGCTCATGTGGTGCCCTCCACAAGAGTGGCCCCAAGGATGAACCGGGAAACTACAGACCAGTGAGCCTCACATCCATCGTGGGTAAGCTAATGGAGACTATCCTGAAGGAGAGGCTGGTGACCCTCCTAGAGGCCAAAGGACTACAGGACAGCAGACAGCATGGCTTCATATGTAGCAGATCCTGCCAAACCAACCTGGTCGAGTTCTATGACTGGGTAACTAGGCAACTGGACAGGGGCCATGCAGTGGATGTCCTGTATCTGGACTTCAGTAAGGCATTCGACTCGGTGCCACATGGAAGGCTGGGAAGGAAGTTAGTAGGCACAGGGGTGGGTGCAAAGCTGGTGAGCTGGGTGAGGAACTGGCTCAGGAAGGCAAAAGAGGGTGGTGGTGGGTGGGGGCTCTCACACCCAAGGGCAGTGACGGCGGTGTTCACAGGGCTCGGTGTTGGGACCAGTGTTGTTTGGGATATTCATTGCAGACATAACATGGGACATCAAGAGCAAGATCAGTCTGTTTGCTGATGATACCAAGGTAGGCACAGTGGTGGATGACCTAGGGGATGGCAGGGTTGCAGGATGATCTGGCAAAGCTTGAAACCTGGTCAGACACCTGGCAACTGGGGTTTAATGCCAAAAAGTGCAAGGTGCTGCATTTTGGGATGAAGAACCCAAGGAGGAGTTACCAGCTGGGAGGAGTGCAGCTAGCCCAGACAGAGGAGGAGAAGGATCTGGGTGTGCTCATTACAGGGTCAATGAACAACTCAGTACAATGTAGGAAGGCAGCTGCAAAGGCCAACAAAATGCTGGGTTGTATTGCAAGGGGTATACCCTCGAGGAGGGAGGAGGTGATTCTGCCACTGTATAGGTCATTAGTTAGACCACACCTGGAGTACTGCATGCAGTACTGGTGCCCGTATCTGAAAGAGGGACATTAAGTTACTGGGGGTACAGGCATGAGGGTGACAAAGATGATCAAGGGTCTGAGGACTTATTCACGAGAGGAGGTTGAAGGAGTTGAACATGTACTCACTGGAGAGAGGAGGGACAGGGTGACATGATTGAAACCTTTAAATACATGAAAGGAATAAACAAGATGGGTACAGAGGGCTGTTCAAAGTAAGGGAGGGAGGGCCACCAGGGGCCATGAATGAGACTGGAGCAAGGAAGGTTCAGGAGGGAGATGAGGAGACACTTTTTACAGAGAGGTGGTGGCTGGGTGGAATACGTTACCTGCAAGTGGTATGCAGTAGAACAGTGGACTTTCTTCAAAAGGGGATGGGACGGGACAAGGGGGAGGGTTAATGAAGGGGAAGGGTGGAAGGAAGGGGCAGCTTCAGAATAAGGGGTGCTAACTGCACATTCGAGCAGACTTGATAGACCTCAGGCCTTTATCTGCTGGCAAATTTCGTATGTTCGTACAACATAATGACTCCATACTGTATCAGTAGCACAGGGGAAGCCCATATGGAGACTGGCAGAACCCATCTCTCACCACCTCAGCCACTCTCCATATGCAATGACAGGACATGTGTGTCCCCTGTACTGTAAAGGGAATGTGCGTACTATCTACTGTAGACAGTGTGAATGCTACCTTTACAGTAGAGAGGATATGTACTCCCTATCATTGCATACAGTGGCAGGCCAAAGTGATGAAAGGAGGGCTCTGCTGGTCTCTGTATAGGCTCCTGTGGTGCTGGCCAAACCAGTAAGGTGGAGGGTGGCAGGGTGGGTTGGATGGTGCCCACAGTATGAGTGCACTAGATGCCAGAGAATGCTTAAGCTAGTATGGAGGTGGGGAATGTTGGGTGTGTGGGTGCCAGTAGACACCAGGGAATATGTGATATGATATGGTGCCAGCAATCAGACGGTGGGGGACCACTAAACACCAGGAAATAGCTATCATTACACAGGATGGCAATTGGAGGGTGGGGACCACTGGACAACAGGGACTACCTTTTTAACCATGTGGCTGGTGATTGGGGGGAGACACTTGGACACCAGAGAATACTCTAATTTTACCAGGGATGGGGTTTGGAGGAGGTGTCATTAGACACCAGGGAATATGTGCACAATTCGGGACCAGACAATCAAGTTGGGGACAGAGCTGGCTGCAGGGATGCAAACCTCCCACTACTTCCCATGTGAATGCACCTATTATGGGCATGCAAATGACCCTAAGTGTCTTGCATGCCCAATGGTCTCATTTGCATGGTGTTGTCTGAATATCAGACCAGGAGCTATGAGTGCTATTGGTCTAGGGGTGCTGTTCTCTGCACTTCAAGGATCCATGTTGAGGCAGCGCTACTTGACTTAGCACTGTGCTGATATGCCCCTATATTCAGTCAAATAGCATTGGTGTGCTATCTAACTGAATATAGCATCCTTGGGGTTGTTGGTAATGTGCAAGCAGAGCACAAACTTTTGTGTAATGCTTTGCCTGTTTTTGAATATGTGGCCCCATGTTTGCAATGCCTTGTTCAATAAAAAAGTGTTGGTTCAAGATAAATTCAAGTTTCTTTATTTTTAATCCTTTACTACGATCATGGAATCATAGAAGCTTGATGTCAGAAAAGAACTTTTCCAGCCCATCTAGCCTCCCCACCCTTCCATTTCACGCACACCCTCCTCACCCACCCTGCCCTCCTCCCCAGTACTCAGCCCCATATGCCTGTCCCATCCCTCTTAAATTCTTCCACCATTTCAGCTCCCACCACTCCATCTGGCAGTCTGTTCCAGGGCTCCACCGACCTCTCTGTGAAGAATCACCCTCTCACATTGCCCCTGTATCTATTTCCTTGAAACCTGAGGTTGCGCCCCCTGGTTCTGGCTCCCTTCTTCCTCTTTAGTAGACACCCCTCTCCTACCTTATTGAGCCCCTTCACATATTTAAGGGTTTCGATCTTGTCCCTCCTTTCCCTTCTTGTTTCCAGCGTGCGCAAATTCAGCTCCTCACACCTCTGCTCTTATGTCTTTTCCTGCATACCCTGCACCATCCTTGTTGCCCTTCTCTGAACTCTCCAATGCATCTATATCCTTGCGGAAGTGTGGTCTCCTTAACTGAACCCTGTACTCCAGCTGTGGCCTTACCATGGCTGTGTAGAGGGGCATTATTATCTCCCTCCTTCTGCTAGTAATGCCCCTGCCTATGCATGGCAACATTCCATTGGCCCTTCCCGCCACCCTACCACATTGGAATCCTACTTTAAGGTTTGAGGACACTATGATCCCCAGATCCCTTCCTGTTCTGATTTTTCGATTTCCTCCCCACCCAGCGTATACCCTGCTCATGTGTTTTTACTCCCTAAGTGTATCACAGCACACTTCTTGGCATGAAATGTCAGCTGCCACTTCCTGACCCATTCCCAAAGTGTCTTTAGGTCTTTCCTCATGTTCTCCACCTCCTTAGGGGTGTCCATCCTATTGTAGATTTTTGTATCATCTGCAAATAGGCACACCCTCCCTCCCTCTCAAACCTTCCGCAATATCACTGATATAGATGTTGAAGAGGAGAGGACCAAAAACTGACCCTTGTGGCACTCCACTCCTTACCCTTGCCATCCCAGAGTGCACCCTGTTTAACACCACCATCTGTGTTCTCCATGCAAGCCAGGCCTCCGCCCAGAGTGCCATTTTCCCTCCCAACCCCACTTTTTCCATCTTGTCACCAACCTCCTATTGGGGACAGTGTAGAAGAGCCTTGCTGAAGTCTAGATAGACAGCGTCAGCTGCCCCTCACTGGTCTATTACCTAAGTCACTCAATCAAAAACTCAGTTAGGCTGCTCTGACATGATTTCCCTTGGGTGAAGCCATGCTGTCTGCTGTCCTGCAATCCACTCTCCAGGTAATCCACCACCTCTCCTTAATTAACACCTCCATTACCTTCCACACCACGAACATGAGGCTGACTAGGCAATAGTTCTTCTTCAGCTTCCTGCTACCTCCCCTGTGCAAGGGCACCACGTCTGCCCTCCTCCAATCCTCCAGCACTCTACCCACATCTAGGAACAGGTTGAAGAGCCTTGTCAAGGGTGCGGCCAGCTCCTCCCTCAATTCTCTTTTCACTCTGGGGTGCAACCCATTAGGCCCCATTACCTTGCTCACCCTTAGTCTATTGAGCTCTGCCCTGACCCTATCCACAGTGAACGGGCTCTGTTCCACTTATTTGCCCTCCTTCCTGTTCGGCTTTAGTTCAGGACCTCAACCTTCCTCCTCCTCCTCTGTGCATAATGAGCTAAAGTACCTATTTAATGTCTCTGCTTTTTCATGGTCCTGCTCCAAGTTTATCCCACCCCCCAAGTCTTACAGTCCCCTGCCTTTCCCTTTTCCTCTCCTTCACATATCTGAAAAATGTTTTATCCCCCCTCTTGGCTTTTTTGGTTATTTTCTCCTCAGTGGTTGCCTTTGCCCTTCTGATCTCCTTCCCTACCATACTCCTTTTCTTCTTCCCATACTCCTCCCTATCTTCCTCCCTAAGTGTTCTCTCAAATTTTCTGAAAGCCCTCCTCCTTTCCCTGACTGCCCCCGCCACCTCCCTAGTGAACCAGAGTGGTTTCCTCCCCTGCTTGCTCTTCCTGACCTTTCTAATTCACATTTCCACTGCTTCTTGAACCCAGCCCCTAATAGCTTCCCATAATTCCTCCACTGACTCTATATTCACTGTACCCTCCATTTTCTCCCTAACTATCTTTCTCATCTTATCAAAGTCTGTGTGTCTGAAGTCCTTGACTGTTGTACTGGTTTTGCTTGTCTCCCTCCCTGTCCTGACCCTGAACCGTACTGTGCTGTGGTCATGGTGCCAAAAGCTTCTCCCACCTGTACCTCATCCACACTCTCCCCGTTACTCAGTAACACGTCCAATAAGTTGTTTCCCCTCATCGGCTCCCTGATCATCTGTTGAAGGAATACCCCCTGCAGTGTGGTTAATATCTCTCTTCTCCTTGCCAATGCTGCATCTAGTATTTCCCAGTTAACATCTGGGAGGTTCAGGTTGCCCATCAGTAGCAGCTCTCCTTTTGTGCCAGCCTCGTGATTGCCTGGGTTAGCCTTCTGTTGTCCTCCTTCCTTGTGCAGTGGCCTGTATACCACCCCAGCCACGAGTTCACCCATCTTCCTATCTAGTGTTACTCAAATCAAATCAGCCACCCATCTTCCTCCTGTCCTTCAGTTACGCTAATGCCTTCCCTGATGTATAAGGCAACCCCCCGCCCTCCCTATCCCTTCTGAACAGCCTATAACCTGGAATGTTTGATTCCCAGGTGTGATGCTCTGTCCACCAGGTCTCACTTATAGCAACTATATCTAGTCTCTCACCCACATGATGGCCTCCAGGTCCACCATCTTATTTTCTAAACTCCTGGCATTTGCTGCTAACCCTGTCCACCAGGCTCCCCCTTTGTTCCTCCTTCACCCCATGTTGAACAACTTTGCGCCATCCTGGGGAAGATGGTAGCCCCCCCAAACATTTCTCCTTGTGGAGCATATTTATCCCCATCCCCCCACCTAGTTTAAATTGTAGGTCTCCACTATGAATTCTTCTAGTTTGCTTTTTCAGTACTGCCGCCCCCTCCCTATTCAGGTGCAGTCCGTCTGACGAAAGAGACTCTCATCCCCCACCTTGATCTCCAGTCCCCTTACTAACCCATAACCCATTTGCTCACATCATACCACTCCCCCAGCCACTTGTTGAACTCCTTGATCCTCATCTTTCTATCAGTGCTTGTCCTTGTCATTCATTCCCAGGTGGAAGAATAGGTGTGTTTTCTCATAATGCTGCTTCTCCCTTGAGGGATATAGTGAATAACCTTATTCCTTTTATTATAGAGTCTAACCAGTAGGACCCTGCTGCTTCATCTCCTGATTGCCTCCTCCTTCTAACCTTCCCCAACCCCTTGCATCTTATTTTCTATCCTATTATCCATACCCCTTTGTCCATTTCACTTGTAGTTCTGACTTCGCTCTGTGCCCCTCCTCACATGCCCCACAGGTGCTCTCTGCTGGGCTGCCTGCCTCAACCCATCCATCAGCGATCATCTCCCTCAGTTTTTCTGATCCTGCCTGTCTGATTTTCCCTGAGGGACCCTCTCCATTTCTTGCTTCATCAGCCTTTGCTCCTCTGAACCTGAGCATGCTGTCCCTCCTCCTTTTGGGCTTGCCTTGTTCTTACCAATAGGGCATGCACCTCATCCAACTTTTCTGAGCCTTCTGCACTTTCCTCTCCTATTTTCACTGTGCTCTTCTACTTCATTGGCCTGTTCTTCCCCCATTTAGTGCCCCTAGGAGCAATTCTATTTGTTTGTTCAAAGCCCAGTTCCAGTATCCCTCTGGTCAATGGTCCTCCTCTTGATCCTCCTCCCTTGTCCTCTGTGCGGGCTTTGGACCTTTATACTTGATCACCTGCCATTCCCTAGTTACTCTTGTGTCCCTTATTGCCTCCATCTGGGATTCCTTTATCCCTCCAGTGCTTTCCCTATCCCCTTGCTGCTTTTTATGCTTCTTAATATTCCTCCAGTCCCTATCCCTTCTATACACAGTACCATTCCCTATACCTACTTTAGAAGGGGTTATTTTTCTCTTATTCACTAAATCAAATTCTAAGGAATACCAATACAAATAAATATACATTTCTTGAATGATTTAAAGTGAGTTATCTTTTTTAGATATTGGCCCATTTTTATAAGGGTGATAAACCACTCCAGGGTGTGTATTAATGAATTTTAATGCACTTCTCAAGGGTGTAAGGCTCTCGGCTTCTGGCCTGGTGCCTTTCTACATCCCTAGGGTGTCATTAAGATCATTTATGCACACATTATTGTGGCTTACTAATTACTTGTTCTGCCAACAACATTTTGCTTTTGGGCCCAAATGATGTTGTTTCATCTGTGTTATGTATTTGTTATTAAAGTATTTATTGTTGTAATGTATAGTTGTAGGTATTCTCTCTATTACAGTTTGTAAAGCACTTTGTGTTTTAGAAAAAGTGTTTTTTTAAATACATGTATAAATACTTACAGAATCTACCAACCTAGGCTGAGAAATAGCTACTGTCTACCTAGCAGAATCATTAAGAGAACTGCCACATCTATATTACAAATAAAGCAGTACAAACCTTTCAGTGTTTGAATTACTGGACTTCAACTGTCAAAGCTAAAGAATATCCCAGCAGTTAATTCTGGTTTAACTAGGTTTGATACCTCAAATGTAGAAAAACTGTTAAATCATTTTTGATGTATCTTACATTTCTATTTCTTTACACTATCTGATTTCAAAACACAGCCCACAACGCCATAGAGCTGTGGTCCAGGTCAAGTGAGTGATATGCAAAACAAGTGTCAGTGACTGTGTACTGCAAGGGAGTGAAATTAGGCAAAGCTATTTCTGAAGAAGTGAACAGTTATATTATTAAAGGCAATGCATTAGTTTATGATGGCAAAATTATGTTCATGACAATCAACAGCACATTGCTGGCTGAACAATAGTGGTGGGCACATTCACATGAATACATCATTAAAGGGAATGGATCTATCATCTTCACTTTCATTTTACAGTGCTCTGAGATAGAGAAGCCAGAAAAAGAAAATGCTTTTGTATAAAATTAAAATATTCTAAAACGCTTACTTTTGTATTTAAAAGTGTAATGATATCTAGTATTAAAAGCTTCTTATCAGGTATCATACCACTGTTTGCAATCCACACATGATAAAAAAAATTTTGAATTTAAATCTCCCATCTTAAATCATTGTTTTCATTTTAATCATCTGTGCAATGCAGTTGGGGAAAAAAGACAGATTTGAAGCATACCAGATATGATTTATATATAAATTTTATTTCCTTACTAAATTTCATATTCACAGGCACACTGTCCCTCCAAACCTCCTGCATTCCCTTTGTTTAGCCTGTATTTTTGTCCTCCAACGTAAGAGTGTTCAGATTCTGTTCTCCATGGGGGCTATAAACTAATACAAGAGGTACCTACAGGCCCCGCGCAGCACTGCATGTCCAGACAGGTGCACATTGGCTGGCATGAAAGAATGCTGGCCCCTGCTGTGCGCCTGTCTGTGGCCCACCCCCTGCTCTGTGCAGCTGTGAGGGAACGGCTCAAAGGACATAAGCAGGTATCCGTTTGGATAGTTGTCCTGGTCCCCAAGTGGCTCCCATGCTCCATTCAGAACAGGAGATTGTGGAATGGTATGGGTCTGCTATTTTAAAAGTTTACAGGTGATTGCCCAAATGACTGTCCCCATCACTCCCTGTCTGCCTAGAGGCTGGTACAGCATGGTAGAGTCTCTTTTGTCCCACAGTCTGCAGAGGTACTCTGTGGGTGTGTTCAAAATATACAGCAGGGTTCCTGCTGTCATATCGTGTCTTCCTCACCTGACACTTCACACCTTTGGAATGGCGTGAAGTACAGGCACACCCCTGATGCTGTCCAGGTCATGTGTCTGTGTGTGTGCAAATAGCCAGGGGCTTAAGTATGGAAGGGGTGTACACCTTTCTTTGACTGCCACCAGGGTTCCATGAGACCATCAGTGTATGACATTGCAGTGCAGGCAATCTATATCTTTGTACACAGACTCCCTTATGAATTGCAAGGCTCTTCATTCCCAAATGGGTCAAAGCACTCCACAAGATAGAAATACTGAAACATATAAATTGCAGCGAGTATTAACGTGAACTAGGTTATTAAAATCATAAAAAAAATAATCATCTATTAAATAATTATTCCAAGACCAAAGCTTACTAAAACCATTTTTAACATACCTCTCATTTATTTATTTTAGTTTTTGGTAACTGGGTAAGGCTCACAGCAGGCACAAGTGCCTGTTTTCTGAGAGACTTGGAAGCACTGTGTTGTTAAGTGACTTGCTTAGAGTCACACAGTATGCAAGTGGAGGTTGTGAGAATCAAACCAAAATCTGGTCTTCTGGATGTACAAAGCTTGTTCATAGCTCATTACTCTAACCTCTAGGCTATACTGGGGGTTCCATCAAGGCTTTGGAAAGGGGGCATGGTGCTTGACGGATAGTCTTTGTTGTGAGCTGAAAGTTAGTGACATGGTTTTCTTTGGGTTTAGGAATAGTTGGTTTGACCGGAACCAGTCCTGGATGGCATTGAAATCCTCTTGTAGCAGGGAATTTTCGCCTGCTGTAACATTTCTCCAAGCATTTCTCTAAACATGGCAGTGGCTTCCTCAGCCTAAAGGTTTCAAAGCCTGTACCCTTGCCTCCAGTGTCAGCAGCTCTGCCAGGAAGCCAACAAATCAGGATAAATTACTCACAGTTTTAAGGCTCTCAAAGCTTCTGGCCCCATAGTCTGCTACAATAAATTTCCTCACTCCCCACAGGCTGCAAACACTGAACCTCTGCCACCAGTGTCAGCAGCTCTACTTCTTTAGGATTTGAGCCTAATACTTTCAGCACCAAAGTCCATTATCCTACCACTGCACTACTGAAACCACCACAATGATGAGTATCAGTCTGCTCCCCTTAAACCAGAATTGGTATAGCAGCTCCCACTGCCCACTGCCCAGCCTCCTATTCCCCAGCAGACTATCCTATCTTCTACCAATTACACTTATCATACTCCTGACCGGGTTAGACAGCCATCCCCCCACCCACTCACCCACCTCATCCCTTACCTTCTACTTATTATCACTGTCCACCCACGCCTGTCAATGTCTGACAAACATCCAACCATCGCTTAACCTGCCACCTACAAATGCACCCCAACCCCCTACCGACTCATCTGCTTTGCATTTCCTGCCCTCCTCAACTTACCCATTCCCTGTGCTACTCCCTCTAAACATATGCCTCACCTCGCCATCAAATGGTGGTCCTCTCTCTCTCCTCAGGGTCCTAGCCCTACTATTTGTCATATCCGGAAATATTCACCCCAACCCAGGCCCCGCCACCAATAGTCAACAGAAAGTACACCACGGGCTGTGCATAGCTGCCATGAATATCTGCGGCCTTCCCAGAGAACAGCATCTCTCCAAAGCTGGCTAGTGAAACACCAGCCGGATGTCCTTGCACTCACTGAAACATGGCTTTCAAAAAAAATAACCCGATTCATTTGTCAGCTTCCCAGGCTTCACTCTACACAGAGCTGACAGAGTGGGGAAATGGGGTGGTTGATGTGCCTTCGATGTTCAAGACTCCCTACTGAACCAAGCTCTCCTGATCCCCTCACTAGACCACGGCACCCAAGCCTTATCCATAAAACTTACCTTGGACCCGGCTAGGGCTCCCCTAACCATCACAGCGGCATATGTTCACCCACACTACCAAGCTATGGCCATACAATCCCTCACTAACTATATTTCCAGCCTCCCTCCAAAAACAGAGCATATCCTGGTTGGTGATCTAAATGTAAACTGGCTCGCCAATTCAGCAGCTGCCATCAAGGATGCCTTTGCGGCGCTGGATCATACCCAGCTGGTCCACCAACCTACCAGGGTGAATACCCACAAATGGCTCCCCAGACCCTACTAGACATGCTATTAACTAACTGACCACATAGAATCTCTGACCTAGTGGTCCTTCCAGACTCTCTGAGTGACCACTCCCCTATCCTCTGCTCCTGGTCATGTCACCTGCCCAAACCCCAACCTAGTGTCTCCACCGCAGATGCTTACGACCAGGTGGCCTTAAAAAATCAAACACTATCTGGCCCAGTGGGACTGAGCCCCTATAACCCAGGGCCCCTAACACCCCACCTGGCCCTTGATTAACTCACATGCTCTTTCAACAAAGCATGTGACATTTTGCCCCTGACTAAAATGAAAACTGTAAAATATAATGTCCCTTGGATCACGCCCTCATTACGGCAGCAACTAAAACAAAGGGATGACCTCTGGCATAGAGCCATTGAATCTGGCTCCCAAGCAGACAGACTAGCCTACAAAACAGAATGCCATAAGTGCACCTGGGCCATGTGCAAGACCAAGGCTGAATACTATAACGACACCCTGGCTTCTTCCTGGGGGAGTGCACAAAAGTTTTGGGACAACACTGAAGAACTTAATGGCAAGTTCCACCTCCCCACCCCTCCCAGCTCTGTATCAACAATGCCACCTCAACTGACTCATAGGCTATCATGAACTGCCTTAACTCAACCTTTTCCAATCTTAGTACAGTCCTCCCCAGCAACTTTTCGGCCCTATCCCAGCTTTCTCTGAACCAAACCTCAAGGCCTTTCTACCTTAGGGTCATTACAAAGCAGGAAGCCAAATCCTACCTCTCCGAGCTCTCAGTGGCTCCAACTATTGCAAAGACTCCTTTGACATGAAAATCCTCACCGGGTTCTTGACACTGTTCTTCCCCGACCAACCTCCTTAACTGCTCCTATGTGTGGGTAGTTCCCAACAGCCTGAAAACTGCTACAATTACCCCAATACTAAAATGGGAGACAATACCAACCCCAACAGCTATCGCCCATATCCATCCTTCCCTCTCAAAAGTCCTTGAAAAATCAGTTCCGACCAACTCACCGAGTATCTGCGAGCCCACAATATATTATGTAGTCAACAACATGGCTTCAGATCAGACCATAGCACAACCACCACCCTCATCGAATTCTTCAGTTTCCTTACTCTGCCCTTGACAGTAAACATCTGGCTGGAGCCATATACGTGAACCTCTCTAAGGCCTTTGATACAGTCTCCCACCACCTCCTCCTGGACACACTCCACACACTGGTCTATCACACACCCCATTCCATCACTAAATAAGCATAGATATGTATAGTGAATGAGAATTAGGTGAGCTTTAGGCTTGAGACCCCCACAGCATATCTCACAGCTGATTTTCTGCTGCCAAGTTGGGGTGGGGTATAATGGTTGGAAAACCCTAACACCATATTTCCTACTTTTGTTGCTTTATCCCTAACTACTGTTTTAATGAAGTTTTATGCAAAGAATGTCTACATTTTGAGATAGTATAATTGCATCCTCCACTATAACATATCTCAAGCCTTATTTGCCTCTGGGGCACAGAGCCCTCTGGGCCCTGTGCTGCCATCCATCCATAGTTTTTGAGACAGAGTAATCATATCCTTATTTGCCTCACATCCCTCCATAGATATGTATGTACACGACAAGTGGAAAGGCCCTGTGCTTCCATTTACAGGGCAACAACAACAAATTGTCAGCATAAAGATCTTATTACCCCACCTCATGTACCCAGTACAGAAAGTTTTCAAATGCCCACCAAAATGTAATTCCATGCAACTGCAACACCATCTTGGGCCACAAGTACAAAACACATTTTGGCCACAATTTAGAAAAATGACAGCTGTGACATACATGAGGTGGGGTAATAAAACTATATTGAAAATTTAGTGTCAAAATATTTAACATTTCAAAGTTACGAATGTGTGTAGCAAAATTGCAACAAATGGTCATAACTTTAGCATTTTACATATTTTGACCACAGATTTACAACACAGTTTTGACCCACCTCATGAACAAAGGCAGGAAACATTTTAAATCCCAGCTAAAGGTGAACACACCAGGTGACCATGAAATCACCTTTCGGGTGGGAATTGCATAATATCACTGATATTCTTCATGAGATGGTGTCCACAAAAGGCCATGTTGAAAATTTGGTGTCAAAATGTCCAAAAATGGCTGCATTATACATCAAAGTTGAAAACCCCTTTGAAATAGGTATTGAAACACATTTGAATTAGTTTCTCATATTTCAGTTGACAGTTCCAGCAGCAAGATGTGTCTTCCATTGGAGAGTGGATCTCAAACCTGGACCTGTTCAGGAGAGTGAGGGGTGTAGAGGGTACTTGGGGTTGTGGGGTGGTGGTGCTGAGTGGCAGGTGGGGGGTGTCTCAGTCAGATCAGCAAGAGAAAGTTTTCTTTTTTACAAGAAAAAAAAAAATCAAGGACCGTTTTCTTTATTTCAGGTCCAGATGGCTATCAGAGAGTGGGGGCCAGTAGACACCAGGGATAAGAAGAAAACATAGCGGGGAAGCCAGTTGGAGGGTGGAGGGGTGCCCCTAGACACTAAAAATAACAAACACAGTCATTGGTACTGCGATCGGAGGGTGGGGGGTGCCACTAGATACCATGGATAAAGAAAATACTGGGAACAGTGATCCAAGGGTATGGGGTGCCACTCAACACCAGAGATGATAAAAATAATGGGGATGGCAATCAGAGGGTAGGAGGGCCACTGGACACCAAGGATAATAAAACACTAATGGGATGATGATCGGCAGGTGAGTGGGGCCACTAGACACTAGGAATGATAAAAAGTAATGGGGACACCGATCAGAGGGTGGGGTGCCATTAGACACCAGGAATGATAATAAAAGTAACAGGGATGATGATCAGAGAGTTGGGGAGCCACTAGACACCAGAGATGATAATAAAAGTACACAGAGATGATAATAAAAGTAACAGGGATGGTGATCAGAGGGTGGAGGGGTGCCAGTAGACACCAGAGATAATAAAAATAATCGGGATGATGATCAAAGGGAAGAGGTACCACTAGCCAGCAGGGAACTATAAGAACTGCAATTGGAGGGTGGGGTGCCACTAGACACCAGGAAGGATCTTCAATCATGAAAAGGATCTTTTCATGACTCATAATATAAAAAGAATATTTTTTCATCATTTTTCATTCACAAAAAAGATTTACAATGTTAAAAATCTATCTATCTATCTATCTATCTATCTATCTATCATCTATCTATCTATCTATCCATCCAACCATCCATCCATCCATCCATCCAACCAACCCTCAAGGAGTCAGTGTGGCTCAGTTGGTAGCACATCTGCCTCTGGACCAGAAGGTCATGGGTTCTCATCCCATATCGGGGTTGGGCTCATACCTAAAATGCTGGCATCTGAGTGCGGTATTAGTAGGGTGCTGTATTGCTGGGGTGTGCCATTCTTCAGATGAGATGTTAAACCAGGTCCTGTCTACCCATCCCTGGTGGATGTCCAGGTGGAAGTAAAAGAACCCAGGGCACTCTTCACAAAGAGATGGGGACATCCTGGGGTCTTGGCCAACATTCCCCTTCCCATAAACCAGATCATGCAATTGTCCAGGCTGTGTGTGGGTGCTGATGTGCAATATGGCCACCGCTACACATTCAGTCACTTCACTACTGGCATTGCTTGTAAAGCGCTTTGGGATACACTGTGTATGTAAAATGCTATATAAATGCTGATTCTGATTCTTCTTCTGCAACTATTAGCTGCAGAATCCAGCTGAGGTGGTTCCGATAAGCAAGCTGCATCTGTTGTTGGTGTCTAATAAAGACATCATTTTGTTGAGTTATTTAAATTTGTTTCCATCACTAACTGAAAAACAAAATGATGGTGGAATAAAAAAAGATTTCCCATCAGTGACACAGGATGACCTGTCGTTGAAAAAGAAATACGTATCTGCAACATAGGATACTTTTACAGCTGAACATTTATAAATTCCCATTGAAAAAATGGGAACTTCAAAACTTAATAACTTGGGAACTGCCAGCAAAAGGTACATTTGAGAGGCAGTGGCTTTCTACCTGAAAATTTCAGACAACAATTTGAACTTCTTGGGAGATACAGGTGGACAAAGAAACAGCAAAACACATACATTGTACAATTGTTTGGACTCTGTATGTCCCTAACCATACAACCAATTGGAATCAAACCTCTTACATCAAGACATCTACACCATGAGATTCTGCATGCAACATTTCATTCAAATCTGTTGAACAGTTGCAAAGTTATTGAAGTGCAAAACTGGGGTTTAACATTAAACTGCCTACTCAACCCTAACTAAGTGGAGCTACCATGCCACTACAAGATACGATTTTCTCTTTATATATATTCTTTATTTTATTGTTATTTAATATCTTTAAATAAACCTTGATAACTATATAAGCTGAGCAAGTTTGTATCAATACTTCCTGTACCATAGCAGATTTAATGAAGCTACCTAATGGGTCAATTCATTCTGTTTACTGTATCTATTTTTTTTTTAGTAACATAAAGATACAACCTAATTGTACCAATCAAACTGTGTTTCTTCCAAGCAAATAAAATTGATCATAACCACATAACGATGCCCACGCTTGCCCAAATTCTTGATCTCAAGGCAGCATCCCTACTATAATGGCAGCTTTGCTTGAGCTGCCAGTGTCCGAGCCAGTTGGCAAACAAGGTGCTGCAGGCCCCCCTTCACAGACAGGGTAAGTGCCCTCCATGTGAGCAAATGGCATCTGATTTTAAAAGAAAAAGAAAACGCAATTAATTTATCAAGCATGGTAAGTTCCATGGCAGTATGTTCTGTGTGCCAGTGTACCATAAACCGTGATTAAAACCTTTCAAATCTCACAGCTGTGATGCTATATCACCTCCACATGAAACATCCCTGTGTGCTGCAGGGATCATGAATGGTTCCTTCCATCCCATGAGATGTGCTTGTGTGCCCGTCTCCTGATATTGATACAGGTAGTGATTCTTTTACAGAGACTGGCAGTGTGTCATCTACTCCTTCTACACCAGTTATAGTTCATCCCCATACAGGAACATTTCCCAGCATGCCTTCCAGCAATGAGTTGGTCATTATTACTTCAACACCCCCCATGAACTAGAAGTCAAAATCTCCATGATCCACCCCATTTTGACAACACTCAGCATGCAAGCCTTTCATGCCCACCATGAATATCGAGTCTCACATCTGACAGCACAGCAGATCACAAGTTTAATTATTAAAATGACAGCCTTGTATCTGCATCCATTCTCCATTGTCAAAAACAAAAGTTTTGTCAGCTGCAGCATTTTCACCCCAGGTATAATATACCTTCACATTTATCCGAATGCTGTGCTTCAGCATTCACAGATTTGCAAAAGGCAGTTGGCAGGCAACAGACATATGGACTAGCATGAATTCAAATATTGCATACAGTGTATGTTGCTGACAGCACACTGGTGTGTGGCAGAATAAAGCATAGTCACGGTGGGGATGGCGGCACTGGAGTTGTAGGTTATGGTTCTGTTTCTTCCACCTCTTACTGCAGGTCTGCTTTGCAAAATCTGGCTATGATGGAGATGGTCACTGAGCTGAAACATCCTTTCATTCCTGTAAGAATTGCTGAGCTGATGGACTGAAGGCAAAAAATTGCAAGTAGGTTTGTGGTCACAGACGATGCCACAAATACCTGTATGTTGAAGGCATTGAGAGATGGAAATTTTGAGAAGAAATTCTGCTTCACTCACACACTCGGTTTGGTGATGAGAAAGACTTTGGAAAACACAGTGGAGGCAAATCAAACAGTCAGAGGTGCCAGAAGCATATCTGGCCACTTCCATAACTCTGTGAAAGCCACAAACCATCTGTGTCAGCTACAAGAGTCTTTTCAAGTGCCTCAGCATCATCTCAACCAGGAAGTACAAACTTGGTGGAACTCCACATAGTACATGCTTTTTTATTTATTTATTGAATTTTGGTAACTGGTTAGACCCACTGAGACAATATAGCTCTTTTTCAGGGGCGACTGGAGACAGGACAATAGATACATACATAATACAGAGGAGTAGAATTACAATAGCTAACATGACAGTGCTAACACAGGTATATTCAACAGGGGTGCAAGTTCAGTGTTACATCAGGATAAATACAGTGTTACAACAGTGTAAGTAACATCAGGTCAATTAAAGTGCAACACATTGAGAATAGCAGTCCAGGCTGACTTAACAGTCATACTTAGTGGAACTGAGGTTAATTTAAACAATGAGAGTTCTACATGAGCACGAATGCTGTCAGCGAAAACAGGTACAAGGAGAGGGTGCAAGGAGGTGACGTGAGATATAGTGTTTAAATTGTGGGAGAGAAGTGCTGGGCAGAATCACGTATGGGAAGGAATCCCAGGTGGATGTGGTTGAAAAGGCAGAGGGTCTTATGCTGACTGCCAGCCGAGGGTTGGAAGTAAACAGTAGGGAGAGGGAGAGGGAGACAGACTGTAGAGTATGCTGAGACTGCCTAAGTTTGAGGTATAAGGTCATTCCACCACAAGTCAAAATAAGGTGGCTAAAAATGCTGCAGCGAAACAGTGCCAGACAAAAACAGTCAGGCAAAAATATTGACCTGTTACGCTACACAATGTGCCTATTGAAAACAATGGGTCTTCATGTTTTTGTGAGGGACCACTGCCCTCCGAACTTAAATAACTAACTCTGGGGGCCTCGGGATGGGGAGAAACTTGGGAGGGGTAGTTTCTTTTTTTAATCGTGACAAAAGATTGTATTGGGAAGGGGGGAACCGAACCACAGTCCCAGGTTTCCTGACTGCTCCATGTACTTGCTCCCTAACCCCTCCTCCATGGGATTGGCTTGACGAGACACACAGCATATGGCAACATCTCCACCCTTCCATTCTGTATGCATTGACAGATGTAGCAGTATTCCCCTACCGCTGTTCTATCCCTGTTGCTGTAAACCCAGGCACTCACTATACAGCATGGTTAATACTGCGCTGTCTTACATGCGGCGTTATTGACCAGGTACCAAGTTTGATAAGGTCCCCAGGTGGGGGTATAAAGCGGACCAGCTTAAACATGAGGCACATGGTGGTGTATTGGAATTTAGATTCAAGATGTGCCCAGCACAGAGATGACAGGACTTCACAATGGTGATGTAGGGGGTCTACCCTAGTGCAAAACATCCTACCCTAAGACAGAGTTGATTGAGGTGATACAGGATGCTGACCTGAGCTGGAAGGGACAGCAGGGCAACATAGGAGAAGAGAGGGAGGTGTGGACATTGCTATTTGTTTGACATGAGGCAGATGATAGGAGGGATGGAGACAATACAACAGATCTAGCCTTTGGTTGATCACCTTAGTCAATAAATTGACATGGATTTTGAAGATGAGCTATGGATCTAGAGTAACACCCAGGTATTTGAATGAATGTACAAGTTCTAGGGCATTACCATCATAAGATTGGATTGTGAGGGGATGCTGAGGCAGTGTGTGGAGGCAGGGTTGAGGAATAGCATACTTTTGGTCTTTTTATATTGAGGACTAGACAGTTTTCTAAGAACCAACCCTGAAGAGTATGGAAGTTGAATGCAAGACTTCAGTTTATCCAGCCAGTGTCTGAGGAGGCGGTAGATGATGCATTGCCTGCATGTAAGTGAACTGAGGCTCCAAAACAATTGTTTGGCAAACCATTAATAAAGAGGAGAATAACAGTGGTCCCAGAATGGAACCCTGAGGTACACCATGAGTTATGGGTCTGAACTCTGAACCACTTGACCCTTTGAGAGCGGTTGAGAGGTAGCTGTGGAGCCAGGTGAGAGCACTGTAATCAAGGCCCAGAGAGTGATGTTTCATATTAAGAGGTTGTGATTGACAAGGTTGAATGCCTCGTTAGGTCCATGAAGACTGCACCAGTGATGAGGTCTTGGTCCATTGCACTGAGTATGCCAGCTGACAGTTTTATTACAACTGTGAGAATGCTGTGATTCCTCCTGATCCCATGCTGGTAGGTTGAGAGAAAGTGATGGGGTTCAAGGTAATCTTGTACTTGGTTGTAGAGAATACATTCCTTATTTTTGCCAGTGGGCAAAGAATGGAGATGGGTCTATGGTTTTCAACTACTATGTTAGGAACACCTTTGTGGATTGGAACGACCACAGCGACCTTCCATTTGCCAGGACAATTCCAGAAAGAAAGGATATGTTAAGCAGATTTCTTATGGATGCAGCAAGCCCTGTGGCACCTAGCATGAAGAATGTAGGTGCAGGCATGTCACAACCCAGGGAACTCTCTGGTTTTAGGTTTAACAACCTGGCGCACCTCTTTCAGGGTTGTAAGTTTGAGATGAAAAGCTGGCGGTGACCAATGTCCACTATAAGGGGAGAGGAGAGGGGTCGTTGCGAGGTTAGAGTGTGGTGTAGTTGTCTAGGTCTGTGGAGAATTCATTAAAACCCTCAGCAATTGCTGAGGGATCTGACAGGATGTTATCTTGGGCATTAAGGAAGCTCAAGATTTCAGTGGTTTTGCCTTTCATTAGGGAGTTTGTTTCCAAAATACCTTGGGGTTACTAAAGTGCTCAGTCTGTAATGACTTAAGATAGGTCCACTTGTCTTTGCAGAGTGTTTCTACTGGCATTTCTGAGCTGCCTGTAGGTTAGCCTATCCATATGGAGGTCACTGCCTTTGAAGGTATGCCAAGATCTGACTCAAGCAGACGTTAGTTTCCTTAGTTGTTTGGACAGCTAGGGTGCTTTGAGACCCTTATATTTCTGTTTTTTCAGAGTTGCATGATGATTTGCTATGGCAGAGAAAGTGATTATAAGTAGTCTAGGGCCTGACTGATATCTTGCAGGGAGTTTAAAAGTCCCCAATCAGTGCTTGAGATGAAGTCTAGGAAGGTTTGTTGTTTGAACTGTGACATGTCCCTGGCTAGAACAATTTTCAGGGAGGGTTGCGGATCAGACCCGAGCCTCCCTGGGACGCAGAGGCTCTCTGCCTTTGTCCTCCTGGTGATGTCTCTCCGGCTTTTGCTGTCCCCCACTGCCCACGGATGGCAGAGACCCCATAAGAATCCTTCCAGACAGGGCCTGAGCCTCCCCTGGGATAAGAGGGCTCTCAGCCTTTTGCCCTCCCCCACTGCCCAACGGATGGCAAAGACCACATAAGGTACTTATTAGAAATGCAATTTCTGGCATGCAGCACCATTTTTAAATACAGCGTTACCTCCTGTGCAGTTGTCTGTGGACTCCTTTAGGTTAGAGAGGCTGCCACTTCTGAATTTATGTCAGCAGACTGCTCTGATTGTTTCTCCCCTGACCCGACGTGTTCTATTCTACGTGGACTGTATTACATTCTCATTCATATCTCAGTCAGTGTGGAGGTGTGGTAGGCTGAGCCAGTTGCTGGCTCTGTTATTGCATGGGGGGAGTGAAGTGGTAGGGTCTTCAGGCCGGGGGGTCCACTAGACCACTAGGACATCATTTTTGCCACATACAGGGGGATCGGGGCTTGTGCAGTCCACTGGACCACCAGGAATGATGCACACATGATTACTGGGGATCAGCTCCGAAACTGTAGTGTCCACAGGACAGTATATATCATGGATCATGGATTGAGATTGCAGGGACCACTAGACTACCAGGGAATGTGGGGTTTTGTTACAGTTTGCGAGTGTGTGGGGGATTGGGGGATCAGGGTTGGGGGGGCCACTAGACCACTAAGGCACTGGCCATGTATATTCTCTATATTTAGATTATATATATACTGTATGTGTGTGTGTGTCTATATTCTATCTATCTATCTATCTATCTATCTATCTATCTATCTATCTATCTATCTATCTATCTATCTATCTATGTCTGTCTGTCTGTCTATCTATCTATCTATCTATCTATCTATCTATCTATCTATCTATCTATCTATATTTATAACATAGAAGTGACTTCATAATCCTAAGTATAGGGGTGTGATCGCACCTACTATATATATATATATATATATATATATATATTTTCATATTCTATAAGCATACCTCTCATATGACCCTCACTCGAGGGACATCCCTCATTGAACCCCTCATGATTGTCCTGATTCACATTCGTCCCTCATGGAAACAGTGGTACACACACAGTGCATGTGCTATACATCCTGACTTGACAGCAGCCATTCATAATTGTCTATGGTGCTACAGGCAATGTAACCTTTCTACATTCAAAGGTGATGGTTACTATTGGGTTATGTGTTTGCTTCTCCATGTTTAAGGATGGGTCCCGCATTATGAGGGTCAGTGTTCCTCACTGTACCTCATTTCGAGCATCTGTGTCTCTCATGTGTGTGATGAATAGGTGAGAAGTATAGAAACATAGAAACATAGAATTTGATGACAGATAAGGACAGCTTGGCCCACCTAGTCTGCCCATTTTTCTACCTAACAGATAAGCTGCAGATCCTAGTTAACCAACAGCTTGCACTTAGTACGCCTTCCAACACACATTGCTAGCAGTTACCGAACTGATCCCAGGTCTGGCATACAGATAGAGCTGTGTGCATACCCTGGACTGTGGCTTCCAACCTGTACTTCCAGTCTGACATACAGGTGGAGCTCTGTGCACCATGGAATAGCACTGGGCAAACCACATGATGATGTACGCTAAGCAGGCCATAATGAGATGCTAATGTGACCTTTAGCACACTGATTGCCTAAGTAGGCTCATTTTGCATTGGAGCTTTGAATATAGCAAGAATTAGCTCTGGGCTAATGTGTTAGTCCAGGGTAAACATGCTAGCACAGGGCTAATGTGTTTGCCACCAAAGAAACCCCTAACTTGTCAATAGCACAGCACAGCACAGCACTGCTGTGTGTGGCCTGTGACGCTGTTGCAGTTGTCATGCAACACTCAATCACTATTACTCACATTGGCGACCTACTGCAGCTCTGCTGTACTCCACCTCTGTGTCTACTGGGCTGCTGTTGCAGTTTTCTTTCCTGGTTGCTATATTCAGAGCTTCTTATTTGCCAGGCTATTTTGCACTGGACTCTCGGCCCTGTTTGCATGGCTTCATTTGCATGCTATATTCAACTGCTTTATCCCTGGGGTTTTTCCTTTGACTACAATGTGCAAATGGTTCTGGGCTAATTTATCATGCTGTGCAGTGCTAATTTTGCTCTGTGCTAAGTTTTGAATAGCTGGCCCATAAAGTGCAAAGTGCTAAACACAGAATTTTATGCTCCCACATTCATCCCAATTAGGCACACCAGGGCTAATGGAAACCACCTCCCTTGGATCACTCCTGAACTACTTGCTTGCAAATGGGCTCGTGACAGGGCCTGGAAGATAAATAAAACCTCACATTTACCTGGTGGTTCCCAGATTTACTGTACACTTTGTAATGCATGTACAAATGCAATCAGACTTACAAAGGCAAAATATTTTCAAGCAACTTTCCAATCAAATATAAACCATCCTCAGAATTCTGGCAAGCAATACGTGCTCTGTTCTTCCTCCCCACACCCATCCTTCTGCCTCTGTCCTCAAACTAGTTACTCCACACTATCGGAACCTCTAGCAGTGGCCTCTAAATTTAATTCCTGCTTTACCTCCTGTGCCTCTGTCTTTCTCTCCTCAGTTCCTTCCCTTACCTTTCCTCTTCCCCCTCCCCCTCCTCTATGAATGCAGCCTCCAAACAGGCCTCCTTCTCCTTCTCCATCTCCACAGTATCCCCCTCTGCCACTCTTGGTGCACTCCTAGCCCTAAACCCCTGCAAAGGCAAATCCCCAGAAAGGCTATATCCCAAGCTCCTCTATCTATCTGCCCCTGCTATCTCCTACCCCCTGACTTCCCTTCTAAACCTCTCCTTCTTATCTGCTTGTGTCCTGATGGCATGGAGGCATGCTGCTGTTCTCCCATGGCCTAAAGGATGTGACCCCTCCATTCCAGGGAACTACTGACTTATATCTCTTCTCCCTATCCTTGGTAAGCTCCAAGAGAACATTGTACTTGAACAACTCTCATCTTACCTCCACTGACTCCACTTTTTTCACCTGTTTTCAGTCTGATTCTGGAAGTATCTCTCACAACCAACTCCCTACTTAGCTCCCAGATTCCATCCTCTGGAATGGATAATGGTATAATCACATCTGCCATCTTTGTTGACTTCACTAAAGACATTTGTCACAGTCTCCCACACTCTTTCTTGACAAACTCTCTTCATCAGGACTCTCAGACATGGCCAAGCTTGTTCAGGGCCTACCTGGTGATAGGACACAATCAGTTTGGATTACTGACTCCATATCCCCCTCCCCATCAACACTGGAGTCCCCAGAGCTCAGTGCTTGGCCTTCTCATATTCTCTGTCTTCCCAAATGATCTTTCTTTGGTCTGTTCCTCCTCCTCCATCCACATGTATGCAGATGACACTGTCCTGTATACCTCTGGCCATTCTCCACTGATGTTGCATCTAGATTCCAGAATGACTTTGTAAAGGTTCAGCACTGACTATGCTCAAATCAACTATTCCTAAATGCCAAGAAGACTGTCTCCATGACCTGTGGCACAAGACAGAGCCTGTCTAGGCTCCCATCCCTTCCTTCCTCCCACACCTTAGATGGGACTACACTGGAGGCCACCTCCTCCTTTAGATAGCTTGGGGTTTGGCTTGACTGACATCTCAACTTTTTTGGACATGTGGATGCCAGCCTGGAAAAACTACACCCCAAACTATATGCCCTGTACAGGAACCAGAGTTGCATTCCTCTGTCTGCCAGGCATGCATTAGTCCAGAAAATGATACTCCCAATGTTTGACTATGGAGATATGGTCTATAGTGCCGCTTCCAAAATTTTGTTAACCAGATTGGACTTCCTCTACCACTTCTTCTGCCACTTTGTCCTGGACTCCACCTCCTGCACTCATTATTGTACTCTCTACCAATCTCTCTCATTCCCTTGTCTTGACAACAGGTGTCAATCTCACTGTGCTAAATTTCTATCCAAATTCTGGTTTGGCTCTCTTCCCTCTTACATCTCTTCCTCTCTATCTATCCTCCCCTTCCCACTATCTTACTGTAGATCCTATGACACCCATACTCTGGTAGTCCCCCATAGATCCACCTCTATTGGGCAGGCTGCTTTCTCCTACCATTTCCCCAAAATATGGAACTCCTTCCCCTCTCCCATTCGCAATGCCTCCTCTCCTTTTGCTATCTCTTCCCTTCTACACAACTTATTTTCCACTACTTGCAACTGCCATTAATCACATCTACTTCCTGTCTATGTAGCAGATTATTGTATTTTTACAGTATTGTCTTCAAACTCACTACCCTATTCAGATTCCAAGAATGTACTATGTTAGCTCTGCAGATAACTGTTAAAATATATAAAGCACTAATGAATGGATAAGCTCTACTATTGTATGTTTTGTTCCACTACATTAACAAATGCTATTTTAAATGCTGTCACGATGCCCCCTTCCCCTTTCCCCAGAATGTAGCTGAAACAAGCAATTGCTGCTCAGTGTTCCTTTCCTGGTGAAACTTTTCAATAAATAAATTAAAATTGTTAGTCAAATTCAAAATGTCGGTGAGTGGTCACTGATACTATCAAGAAGGACACCCACAATCTCAATCTTAGGGCACAGTTGGTGACTATCCAATCAATGAGGAGAGATTGCCTGATTTTGTATTTGTCCAAACTGGTTCAGGGATAAGTTGGGTGAGGTTGGACTCAGACAAGATAGAAGGATCTTATTCATACTAGGGTTTAGCCAGTCTAGGTTGAAGTTGCTGCAGATCACACGGTCATATGGGGAAGGTTTGCAAGGGATGGGGTGAGGAGGAGTGGGCATTAGGGGTTTCTTTGGTGGCAGGTATATTCAACCAATGATAATTTTCTTTACATTCCCAAGGGTTATGGTGAGGAACAGGGACTCAAATGAGGAGAGGCCAGGAGCCAGGGCAGTGATTTCTGTGGCAGAAATGCCAGACTTGACATACAGAAGAACTCCACCCCTTTTTGTTTTTCCAATCTCTCCTAAATCAGGAGTAGCCTTGCAGAGCAGCCTCATGCTGGCTGATGGATGGCTTGAGCCAGGTCTCTGGGATCCCTAGGCTGTCAGAGTTATGTTGCATCACACATGCCTCAAGCTCCACTAGTTTAGGACACAGGCTCTGGGAAATCATGTGGGCAATCTTCAGACCTTTTAAGGTTTGTCAGTGGTCATTAGTGGCAGAATGCTTGAAGATGGGGCCAAGGGGGCCAGGGTTAGGCTTGTTATTGCCTGTATGAATGAGA
Source organism: Neoceratodus forsteri (assembly GCA_016271365.2). Classification (NCBI taxonomy): domain Eukaryota; kingdom Metazoa; phylum Chordata; order Ceratodontiformes; family Ceratodontidae; genus Neoceratodus; species Neoceratodus forsteri. The sequence goes on along the minus strand of CM028132.1, from coordinate 266,966,634 downwards.
AGGAGAAAGAGAGGTAGCAAGGTTGATACAGAAGAGAGGATGTTCTTTCTGGTTTTGCCTCCAAGAGGCAAGTGTGTGTGGAGGCTGTATTGGATCCAGTTCTCAAGGTGAACTATATTGTGTTTGGGGAGGCAGGGGATGAAGGGAGATACCTCTTTTTTTGTTCATATATATCTTGTGTCAGGGTTGGGTGTTCACCACCGGATGGAGGATGTTTTAGTGAGTGAGTGAGTGAGTGAGTGATGAGATGATCAGAAAGAGTGAAAACTAGTATGTACATAAGGGTTGCTGTGTAGCCGGCATTACTCATGGTTGGGGTTGTGCAAGGGCAAATGAATCTGCTGGGCACTTGTAGCAGAAGAAGTTTACAGGGTCAGATCAGCTATGGTAGGTTAGATTTGCAGGAGCGATATTGAACTATATACCTAGTGGCAGAACCCTATAAAAAAATGATGGCTAAGTGAAGAGATACTGAGTTTCAGCAGCAACTTTGCTGCAAACTTAACTTCTGCATGCATGGGTTTGTAGGACCCTCAGGTAACCCTATTATTGAACCAGAGGCAGAGTCACAGATTGAAGCCACCCCTGAAATCTCTGAGGAGGAGAGAGATTTTTGGGCTGAGCTCAGTTTATCTCTACAGGCTGAGCAATAGAAGTGGAAAGAACAGCAGCCACTCTTAGCCACCGATCTGCTGAAATGCTGTTTTACCAAAGCACTGGAGTCAGTCTCCATAAATCCAGTGGAGTACTGGTTCAAAATGCTAAAATCATCTCACTTTTCTCAGCTGGCCCTTAAATATATCTGTTACCCTCTTACCAGTGTTCCATCTGAACAAATGTTCAGCACTGCTGGGGATGAGGTGCAGCCTCACCAATCCTCACCAGACCCATCACATATGGAGGTATTATTTTTTATAAAACTAAATGTACTACCTTGGGTACCAATATGACAACACTTAAAACAGAATAGTCTTATTGGTTTTAATGGACCCACTATTTGTGTACTGTAGTGAGTACCCAATCCATGCTGTATCCATCCTTATTTTGTGAAGCACCACAATATTTATTTCTGAAACATTTAAAATATTACTACAAATATATGGGTGGCTGCCCTGTTCCTCTTGTCCAAGCATTGACATTGAGTGTTGTTTTGTTTGAAACTTTTATAGTACGTGTGTTATTCCATTGGACCTATGCTGGTCATAACCAGCATGCAGTAACTGTTGTTACTACTACTACCCTCCTCCCCTATTGAGACTGGCATTTGTTTCTCTTCTCCTCTGGACAGGTGGTGCCCCAATCCATCCATCATGGTAGAAGCTTTACAGCTGCTGTTGCCACTACTCTCCCCTGAGACAGATTGCTTTTTCTCTACCCTGGACTAGTGTTGCCCACATTCCATTCCGTTGTCTGTTTACGACATTTGAGACATGTAACACCACCAGTCTCCAGTCTTCAAATGTTTCCACTCCTGAAATATGTCAGTTTTCACTGTGGCACCACCAGTCTCCATGTGTTTCAAGTAAACTCTTGCAAAAAGTTGCTGATGCTGCTGCTGCTGCTGCTGATGATGATGATGATGCACTTTTGTCCAGATCAGTACCATTGCCACTTAACATTTCCAATCAGCACACAGTTATGAGGAAGAATTTCTTAATATTAATGATGACCCTGAAATCAGATCTGGATATTTCTGATCTTTCAGTAACACAGTGTGTCATACTGATAGAGGTAAGCAAAGTATTCGTTATTTTTTCTTTTTGGAGGTAGTAAGTCTCATCAAACAGTCTGTCTCTAATCATTTTTGGTCCTGTTTTTTCCTTGTCTTTTCCGGTATTTTTCACCTGGCTAATTAAATCCTGTTGTTGTGTCATTCAGCCTGGATCTGGTTACGGAGGATATTTTTCATATGACAGAAAAATAGATTACATATCAAACATGACGATTTATATGTGACTTAGCAGGAGGAAAAGCTATTACTGTGGGTGATAATCAACAGCAAATAATTACCTAAATAGGATGATGCAACCTGATCTAGAATTTTCTGATCTTCAAGTAACATATTGTGTCCTATCGGCAAAGGTAAGTAAAGTATTGAATTTTTTGTTTTCCTTTTTTCTTTGGAGTGACTATATCTCATCAAACAGTCTGTCTCCAGTCATTTTTAGTTACTGTTTTTCTTGTTTTTCAGGTATATTATAAGCAGGGTGATTAAATCCTCTTGCTGCATAGTTTCTGCCGAGATCTGGTTAATGGAGGCATTTTTTTTCATATTTGAGGAAAAATGGATTACATATCCAGAAATGAGGATTATTATATGATTTAGGAGAAAAAATATTACCGTGAACAACAGCCAACAACAAATAATTACTAAATGGGATACTGCAACCAGGTCCAGATGTTTCTGATCTTTGAGTAATATAGTGGACTTGATTTTAAAAGTGCCCTTAGTTCAGTGCAATTTGCGTTGAACCCTCACCTACAGCACCAGAGACCCTATGCTGAATTTTACAAGATGTGGGATCCCAGTGCCAAACACCCAAAAGTTGCCACAACCACTTCCATGTGGCAAACTAAAGGTGCATGGGAGTGGATTGATAGAGGTAGTGGCACATCCCATGGGCAGTGCTGCTCAGGACCCCTGGAACTCACAGCAACCATCACACACACCTCGGGTGGCACCACATGTTAATGGGCTGGTCATGGACCTGGGGATGGCAGGATGCAACGCCAGGTAGGTGGAGGCAACAGTTTACAGTGCCAAGCAGCAGAAGGGCAGCAGGGCAGTCAGTTGTGGGCAGAGTGTCAACCATGCATCTGAGGGAGTCATATATGCAGTTAGCACAGTGGGCGACCAACAGGATGGCCACTGTCACAAACCCACCCTGTGGGTCAGGCCCTCTGAGCTCACAGTGCCCACCCTTAGCTGCAATCCATGATGGGGTGGGGACAGGGATACCCTCCCCATCCTTTAGAATGCTCACCAAGGTCACAGCTGCACCTCTACTACAAGGATGAAGGGCATCCCTTTGCTCTGGATAAGGGCACAATACCAGTCTTGTATCTTGTGGCCAAATATGAACCTTTCTTTGGCTATTACACATGAGGAAGACCCAGGTGTCACACTCTCTTTGGGGTACCAGCATAAAAACCTGATTTGGCCTTCTCACTACAGGACATGCAACAGCCTGGTTCAAAATCTTTGTAGACTCTAGTATTCTCCCTATCTCTTCCAGACCCCTTTTCAATTTGGTTGCTTATGGTGGCCCCTCTAAGCAAATAACTGTTGTCACAAATTATTAATAAACCTTCTACAGTCACACGCATCAATATAAGAACTCTCATGCAGTCAGAATTTCTTTAAGAAAACAAATGTTTTACTAAAATACTTAAATAAATACAAGTACAGCTAAAAAGAGAATATTAATTTGGGTTAGACTATACAAGAAAATAAAATGGAAAAATGAACAATTAAATGCTCTACTGCTGTTAGCTAATCTACCTGAGGTATGAAGATATCATAGTCAAGAGAAATGCTGGTTTGCAAAAATATTTAAGTCTTTCAGTAGCAGCCTTTGTTTATTAGGCAGTCTCTGTGCTGGCAGCTGTTATTTTGTGGTCAGGCATGCCCAAGCAAAACAGGTGTTCAAATGCCCTGATCAGGGGCTATTTATACTTCTCTGTAGCTCTTAAAATAGTGTCATCACTTTCCAGTTCAGAGTAAATACTCCATTTGGCCAGGAGATGGCACTGCTGTGATGTTTCAAAATGTCCAAGAATATAAAAATCAGATTCTGAGACCTATAATTAGCATGGATATGACATTTCATAGTTGAGCCCTTTGAAGTCCCCTGTAGACCACTAGCACCTGTAAGATAACATTCACACAAGTTCTGTAGGAAGCATGTTCCTCTCCTGTTACCTCATAAAATGTAGCATATTATAACAGCTTCTTTAGATCAAAGTATGCTGCTCCTGAGTGCATGGTTTTATGGCATACAGATGGATTTTGGCATATCTCTGTTAAAAAATGGGAATGCAATTTCAGTTCCTGGCAAACAGCTGCCTTCAGGACAAAAGCAGGTCAAACCTTTTTTAAGTCTTTTCCTTGTGTGCCTTTGTGCTGATACTGTCATGTACATATCCATAGGATTACAAAACGCATATATATACAACAGAATAATATCTACAAATAAGGGCTAGCAGCTGGGCATCTCACAACAGCCACCACATGCAGTGGACAGGATGATGAATGCAGGAGGGGGTTGGTAGCTGGCTGTGCTACTGGCATGGCACCCACCTGTGAGGTGGCACAGTCTTCTGGTCTGATGCTTGCTTTACAGGACCTGTATAGTGCTGCTGACCATCAAAGAATGCGTGATGGCATTTATTTATTTTTATTTATTTAGTTTTTGTTAACCGGGTAGGTGCACTAGCCATAAAATGATTATTTTCAGGCATGACCCGAGAGACTACAACAAAAAGAGAACAGTTGAACAACAGCAACATGGGTACAATAATACAAATGGAGGAACAGTACAGCAGTGCTACAAAAATACAACGAGTAGAAACAGCAAAAAATAATGGCAAGCATCATACAAATAATGGCAGTAAGATATATAAGAAGTGCAGTAACCATGGACCTGACCTGTGGAATGAAAGGGTTAATAAGATAGTAAGGTTATATAGAGAGAAATGTGAGGAATGTTCAAACATAACAAGAAAGACTGACAGAAGGAAGGTCAGGGGTGGTAATTGGCAAAACAACAGTGGATGGTCAGCAACAAGGTTCGAGAAGGAAGAGAGCTAGTAGTCAAGGAGTTATTTACAAAGAGAAGGAAAAATATGGGGAGGGGAAGAGGATACAGTCTTGGAGCTAGATTAGAGCATGGTTGACATTACTGGTAAGTGCCAGGAGCTTCAGGTTGGGTCAAAGCATGTACAAGCATCAGCTAAGGATAGATAATGATGATATTCACTTTTAAATCCAAAGTGAGACTGAGACAGCTGGAGGTTGAGTGGAAGAGCATTCCCATAGCCTGGGAGCAAGTATTGGAAGGCCCCTGTGCCTTTAGTCATCCGACATCTCGGAACATAGGCGAGGATTTGTCAGCTGATCATAGGCCATGGGAGGATGGTTGAGGGACCAGCAACGCAGCCAGCTGGGATTTTTTTTCCCCAGATGATTGAGTCCATTAGTGATCCAAGGTAGTATTGTCTACTGGCAGAGGGTGAGAGCCAATTCAGATCCTTATAAAGAAGGCAGTGATGTTTGAGTTGAGGCGACGAAGAGGTAAATCAGCATATATTGTTATAAGTTACATCCCATTTTAGTAGGGAGGTTTTATGGGCTGTGGTAAGAGTAGAGGCACCATTAGTAAGGCTTGAGAGCAGAATACCTCGGGCAATTGCTAATTTGGCCGAGGGTGTAAGCACGTAGCTCGTTTTGTAAGCTACTCTCAGTTTCGAGTTTACAGCTTTTTCAAGACTGAAATGTGAAAATTAAAATCCAGGGACTGGTCCAGCAGGATCCCAAGGTACTTGAAGAAAGTAACATTTTCAAGTGGAAATCCTCCTGGGTGAATAACCTCCAGCAAACTAGAACAGGCCTTAATCTTTGGTGCGGAACCTAGGAGCACGGCATTCATTTTCTTTTCATTTAGTACAAGCTTATGGTCTAGTAGCCAGTCTAAGACCTTATTGAAATCTGAAGTAAGTGATGTGTTTATGCAGGCAATATTAGAAGAACTAGTTTAGATGACAAGGTCATCAGTGTAGAGAATAGCTGAGCAGGATTCCAAGACCTCAGCTGCACTGTTGATGTGACATGAGTTGGAGCGGCAAACTGGGAAGCAGGATGGTTGGGGCTCCAGACAACACTCATATCTATGGCAAAGGGCCTTCTAATGACAGCTCAATGGCTGGTTGCAGGGTACAGTAGGTCAGCAGAGGCACACTGTAGCTGATCACACAGCCACCCCAGCCACAAATGTCAAATCCTATGTTGCTGTAACTGCAGTCCATAGCCATAACCCTAGCTGGAGGGGCATCATCGCAGGGCTGGGGATGGGTGCTGATGCCTGTTTAGGTGCAGAGATATCATGGGTGCTACAGGGAGGCCACGCTGGGAGCAGGCATGTGGCAGTGCGATGGCTCTGGTGGGTACTGTGTCAGTCTAGGCAGCCAGGGTGGTGCACTGGATTGTGGGCATACCACTGAACCTGCTGGACATGGGACCCCTCCTCCATAACATGTCCTACAGTGTTGCACCAGGGCTGCTAGACCAGCTATCTGCTGCTCTAAGTGTTGCAGCCCATACAAACTTTGGGGGTGTTTGAGGATCCCAGTATAGGGCATACAGCAGCCCCTAGCATGGACCACATCCCTAGCACAGTTTTGCAGCTATGCATCTGCTGCATGCACAGCACAAGCTGGTGAGGCACAAGGGGCCATGGTTGTGCCACAAGATGCCTTCCAAAATATCAGGGATTGTCATAAACTCTGATGCAAGGTACCCCTTGTGTCAATTTCTTTAATGCAGGGTCCTTGCATCAGTCATGGACCTTTGAAAATACAACCAGTATGTCCTATTGGCAAAGGAAATAAAGTAAGAAGGGACCATAAGTCTCCTTGTACAGTCTTTTATTACCGCCTTATGCTCCTGTTTTTCTTGTCTTTGCAAGTATTTTATCACCAGGGTGATTAAATTCTGTTGCTGCACAGTTACAGCCTGAATCTGGTTAATTCAGGATATGTTTTCATATATGAGGAAAAATGGATTACATATCCAAAAATGAGGATTGATATAATGACCAGCCAGGATGAAAAATTATTACTCTGAACTATAGTCAACGTGAAAAACTTACTCACCATAGTAATGTTGTTTCTTCAAAGGATCCCTTGCTACACTTAACAAACCCACCTACCTCCTTCAGAACCTGGAAAAGGTTCTCCAAGAATCAGTTCTCTTTTGTCTTCACTTTGTTTGAGCATTACTTGTGCATTGCATACAATCGATTTTAGGTGATTTTGCTGCATAACTGGCCTGCCATATTTTTGCCCTGCAAAGACCCAAAACTTTTTGAACTTTCTATTTCTTTTTCTTTTTTTTTTTGTTGCTGTTGTTTAGGTTTAGCTACTTTGTGGTCACTGCCATCCTGGCTGTGGAAATAAATTTGATGTTAGAGGGCAGGGTGGCGTGATCACTCAGCAGAGATTTTTTTCATTCTAAAGTTCTCTAATTTGCATAACATTCCACCTCTCCAGGGCAGTTCAGACCTGCAGGCTATATCACAACTTCCCATTTTTCTTGTGGGTCAGAACGTATCTTGAGAAAAGGCCCTTTCTCCACTGAGATAGGGGGACTTTTTCTGCTGCCTTTTCTTGCAACAACTTTCTTACCTCCATCTCCAGCAGGAGTTTATTCTGTTGGCGTGAAATATGCACAGTTTTTGTGAATCTGCAGTCTTGGGAACCTTTTGAACTGCATGGTAAAACCCAGGCTCACTAGTTCCAGGACCCACTTGTATGTGGTGATGTTTTTGCATTCATGAGAAAATGTGAGCCAGACTTTTCCCCAACTGGCAATGGTTGGGTGACCTGGACTGACTGGTCAGGGGTTCTGTAGGCTGGACCTTGGGTGCTGGGATTGGGTCAGCTCGCTACAGCCCTACTACCTCTGCCTCTGAAGAAACCCCTTAGCTGGGAGAAGTCATAGGCAAGGAAACCATGAGGAGAATATCCCCAACATTATCTCGCCTTCCATAAGGCCTGCTAGAAGTAGAGGCCTTTCATTCTTAGTGTTGGTTTTGTAGGTGACTTTGTACTCCTCCACCTTTTTCATATATGCCTCTGTCTTGTCTCCAAACAGTGAATTTCCCTCACTGGGAAACTCCATGGCCTTTGACTGAGTATCCTTGGAGAGGGTGGTGGTTCTGAGCCAAGTAAACTTCCTCAGGACACTGCATGAGCCATGCCTCTGGAGGTGGTCATTAGTGACCACTGCCATATGGAACTGGAGTTTTGTGGCATAAAAATCCATCTTAGCAGTGTCTACTAAGCCTTGAGACAGGTCAACAGATGCTTTTCATTCATGGCCAAATTGGATTTCCACAGAGCCTTCTGACTCTGGGAAGTGTAGGCCATGTAGGTTACTTGCCTTAGAAACCAGGATGCAGAATCAAGCTTCCTGGAGTCCTTATCTGGAAGCTGGGTAGAGAGGACATTTGCCTTATCACAGGCCACAGTCTGTACTACCCTTCATGGTCAGAGTTGGAATAAAGGTACTCAGTGTCCCATTTATCCAGCTGGTATTTCTTTTAATTTTATTGTCAATTCCAGTGATAAAGTTGGTATCTGCAAAAGCTTGTAGGCTGCCTTTTTCAAGGACTTATGAACTGCCAGGAGCTGTCTCTTGGTGGAGGATAACTCCATCATATCCAGAAATTCTATTTCATCTTCATCCTCGATGGTCTCCTGGGTGGAGAGGTTAACTAAGGATAACTAAGGAAAGGTAGAGGAGCAAGAGAGCAAGAATGCCCACGATTAGTTCCCATCTTTTACCCATACAAATATAAAACATTGTTGGATAAAATGAGTGTGTCTAAATTGTTTTTAAAGGTCTGTTTTTTTTGTTGCTGATAACCACTGATGTTGATAGTGAGTTCCAGGACCTAATTACCCTTTGAGAAAAAAAAAAATCTCCTTTTAGTAGTTTTAAAGCTTTTTGTTTCCAGTTGCAGTGAATGTCCCCTGGTGTTACTATTAATCTGTTTAAACTCTAATCCAACTCCTGACATAATATGGCAATCTTTTTTCACCTCCCTAGTAAACATTAGGTCCCCTCGGATCCTTCTTGTTTCCAGGGTTATGAGACCAGTTTTTTTAAGTCTTTCATCATAAGAAAGTGACCCGCACACTTTTATGTATTTGGTGACTTTTCTTTGGATTTTTTGAGTCTTACAATATCTATTTTTTTTATATGGGGACCATAATTGAGAAGGGTAGTTTAACAGAGGACAAATATAAGCTCAGTAAAGGGGTAAAAGGACAGCATATTCTTTCAATTTGGTGTTGCGCCTTATTGACCACCATACCTTGTTCACTTTATTAATGTTTTCTGTAATTTACTTATTGAAATAGAAGTTGTTAGTATTTATAATACCCAGATCCCTTTTTTCTTGTGATTTTCTTACCTTATGTTAAAGCAGCAGTACTACGAAATCAGGAAGTGACCAATCAAAATTCTGTTTTTTGGCTGTAACCATGTGGCCAAAGTTCCAGTTTCCATACCTGTAAATGTATTTTTCCAGTCATCTTTAGTTTTTTAGATATTTGCAATTTATTTGAAGTGTTGTAGCGCTACAACAAATATGTTGGCTGACTAATTTTCAGCTGCACTTTTTCTACAGGTCACATCACGTCTTTTGACAACAGCAGAGGGACCCTCTGCTGACAATTCCCGATGTCCCTGCAAGTCATTCACATGTGCAGTTGGCAGCAGAGGGGGTTCCAGTGCAACGTGATGGGGGGCAGACATGCAAACAAAAGCAGAGAATAACTGAGCAAATTACTCGGCCATAGTACAATGACAGCGAGAAAGAGTACCAGGTATATGATTATCAGGGCATAGGGAATAAACTGTCAAAAAAAAACGCAATTTTTTTTCATAGTACTGCTGCTTTAAGAATGTAGTAATTTTTGGGGTTCTTTGTGCCGAAGTGAAATACACTACATATATTTAAATTGAAAGACATGCCCCAATCATTTGACCAGTTTGAGATTTTGTCCAAGTCCCTTTGCAATGAGATAATTTTGTCGTTGTTACTACAAGGCCCCCAATCTTACAATCATCTGCATATTTGATAACACTGCAACAAAGATCTGAAAAATAAGGAGGAGTCAAATGCTGATCCCTGAGGGACTCCACTATCTACAGGTTGCCAATTGGACAGGTGACCTTCAATAATTATTACTCTTTGAGGGCATTCTTGTAGCCAGTTATGGATCCAAGTGACATAGCAGGGTTGTATATTCATAGCATTAGTTTCTTTTTGCTCAGTGGGGTACCTAATCAAAAGTCTTTTTGAAATCTAGGTATATTATATCACATCGTGTTTATATCAAGGTTTTGAATCACCAATTTATAGAAGCTAAGAAGATTGGTAATGCAGGAAGCATCCTTTACTAAGCCCATGCTGGGTTAGATCAAAATTATATAAAGCTACAGAAAGTCTGTCCTTGATAATTCCCTTCATAATGTTAGAGTAAGTGGGGTGAGACTAATTGGTCTAAAATTATCTCTGTCACCTCTTGCATCCTTTTTGAAAAGTGGCATCACATTTGCTTTCCTCCAGTCGGTAAGAACCTGCCCTATCTGCATACTTTTATCACACAGTAATTTTAATGGTAGAGCTAGATGTTTTTTCAAGATTCTGATCGTGTCCCCTGTAATTCCATCGGGCCCTGGAGAGGAGCCTGGTTTAATATTGTTAAGTTTTCTGTTGATGTCATTGATGGAAAATTCAGCAACATTTACATTTGATGTGTTGGATCACATTGTTGTTGGCTGAGATGCGTTAAATTCTTGGCAAAAATGTTCATTCAGGGAGTTAGCCATTTTAGTCAAATCATTAATAGATTATTTATTTGAATTGGAACAACCTTTTTTTTTATTTTTATGAATTTATATAACTATAAACAATTTTGCTATTTGCCTTCATTGCCTCGGCAGCCAATTTCTGTTCTGCACTTTTTTTTGCTGTCTTGATTTCCTGTTTACATTTGTTTTTCATATTTTTTAGGGCTTGTCACCAGATTGGTGACCTGTTAAGCTGGTATTTCTTGAAAATTCTTTTCTTTTTTTTTTTTTTAAAGTTTTTTTCATTTTTTTTAGTTAACGATTTGGGTTTTAATTATGAGTTACAATTTTTTTTGGTGTTCTATTTTCTCCCCTCCAGGCTCTGGATCTGCCACTCCTTCAGGCATCCTAGGTTCCCTGCACACTCTGCAACCTCCCCGGATGTCTGTCCACCTCATATCACAGCCTACCTTGAGGTAGCTTGGCGTTACCCTTCACCAAGTGGGTCCCTCTCCTTTGAGGGGGAAGGCACTAGATAGGATGACCCAGCATACTATCTTTCCTTCTCAGCTTGGGTGCTGCTGAGGTGGGGGCTGACCCCACAGGCAGTCTTTGGACATGTCTTGAACTGAGTGCCATCATCTGGGCAATCTGTAGTGGTTTTTCCTTGTGTTCTGGTGTTTTTTGTCCCTGTACCGGAGGCCACTACTAGAGCGATGCATCCCACATCCCACCCCAGGAGGAGGCAATCCTCCAAGCTCAATCCTCTCCTTCCCTACTCAGCTCCCAGTGCCCGAGTCTGTTCCCGAACCCGGTCGCTGGCGTGGTTCAAGGTGTAGCATCCAACAATTCAGCCCTCTGCGCCTCCAGGCTGGCTGAGTTACAGTTTTTAATGTGTGATGATATCCATTTATTTATGGTGTCTAAAATCCTCCCTCTCAAAATGGACCACATATGTTTGACCGTGCTATCGTTAAAACATTGAATACCAATCAATTTTTCCCATACACTCATCGAGTTCATATCTGCCCTATTACAGGCATATACTTTTGTAGTTGACTGGAATCTGGAGAGAAAGGTGGTCAGGTTAAATTCAATGGAATTGTGGTCACTATTACTAAGGAGAATGAAATACAACAGTAACTAATGTTTAAGTTTTCAGACCTCAAGATGATATCAAGAATATTATTACACCTAGTGAGGTAATTTACATGTTGTTTCATGGACAGTTCTTCACAAAATACATGGAAGTTTCTAGACTGGCAATGTGTATCAGTCTTAGTTACCCAATCAATGTCCCCAAAGTTAAGATCCCCCATGAGAATGACATTCCCTAAATGTGTAGCAGTTTCTGATTCTTTCTTTATTTCATCTGTGATGAATTGAAGAGCATCTGGGGGGGGGGCGAGGAAGTAGCATAAACCTAAAATGAATTATTTGTGAGAGGCATTATTGATTTTGGTCCATAAACTTTTAGTAAGTCTGGAATATTTAATTTTGTTTGAAACTTTACTGGATTGGAGAAAGGAATTAATATAAAGTGAAAACCCACCTCCTTTTTTTCATTTCTACTAAGATGAAACAGACTGTAACCTTTAATGGAGCAGCCCTAGGGATCAGTATTTGGCCACCAGGTCTCAATTATTCCCATGATATCTATTGTCTCAATGCTGCATCATGCTTTTAATTTGTCTGTTTTGTTTTTTAGGCTCTGTGCATTAAGTAATAGGCACTTTAAAGTGGATACTGTGGATCGTTTTGGTTTTTGTGTTTTAATATTACTGGTTGGAGGGTTAAATAAGGTGCTTGGGTGTTCTGAAGTAGTAATTGCCCCTCCCCCCAATTTAAATTAGAACCATTAAAAGTGGATTGAAAGAACATGGCCAGTTTTATAGCATCTTTTTTGTTAAGGTGTAATCTATCCATTGTAAAATGTGATGAGTCATGAAAAACTGTGTTCCAATGATCTATGAATCTAAGCCTCTAACATTTGCTTCACAAAATAATATTGTGAGGAGAAATCTTCCTGGGCCCAGGAAGGACAGTTGAATTCTTGCTTATGGGAACTGTTAGGCTCAATAGGTTCCCCCTCTTCCTCCTCCTCTTTATCATCATCAAATTCAACCTCCTGTTCCTACAGAACCAGGGTAGAAACCTGAACTGGGGGAGAAGGAACTGGCATGCTCATAAGTGATCCCACCACCTGGAAGGCCTAAAAAAATGCCATGCCTTGATCATGTCCATTGACAGCTCCCTTCTTTCTTCAGAAGGAGGGGAAGCAACGTGTTTTTCCTTTGTTTTTTCCTTAGCAGGCACTGACTTCAGTACCTGCTTAAAGGGTCTCTTGTGTTTACTGGCTTAGGGTTCCCTATTCAGACACCCTGGACTGTAGCCCATCTTTGAGGCGTGTCCTTCTGCTTATTGTGAAAGGCTAGACCCTCTTCTGGTGCTTTGGTGACATAGAAGCATCATGTCTTCCAATTTTAGAGCCTTTTTAAATAGTTTCAGGGCAAAACTTTATACAGTGCTCACAATCAGAGAAAGGTGATCTGGACCCATACACCTCAAACACAACTCATGATAGCCTGCCTTAGTCAGGAGGTTAAAACATTTTTCCATTTTTGAAGCCTGTGGGTCCTGACTTCTTTTTGGGTCTGTTAGACATGCCAGTCATGTCAAACTCAATTCAACCTGGTTCCAAAATAGGGAAAATAAGATGTTTGCAGTCAGATTCTGAAATGACTGCAAACTGCTAACAAAAGTAAATTTGAGTGAAAATTGAAAAAAAAGCACCAATTGTATCTTGGTTACGTAGAAAGTAGGAAATTGGAATAAATAACAGCCAGCTATCAAAAAAAAAAACAGAGACTTTCTAATAGTTGTTCTCTTTTTAAACTCAAATTGAGAAGCTTTATGTGGTTTCCTATTGAAAAAAAACATGAAGGAAGGGTTTTATGGTTCCTGGGAACTGCTCTGGAATGGGAGAATAATGCTAAATAGTAAAATAATAACTAACTAATGAGGAGATTCAAAAAGCAAAAGAAACACTCAGAGAAAAACAAAGAAAAACGTGGCAAAAACCATAATTGTCTGAAGATAGACAGGGAAAGCTCCCTGGGGTGACTTCTTTCTCATGCAGAGACATAAATCTGATGTTAGAGGGCAGAGTGGAGCATGACCGCTTAGCAGAGATCTGAATATCATTCCAACATTCTCTAACTTGCATAAAATTACACACTATGGGGCAGCTCAGACCTGTAGCCTGATTGCAATAGTAAGCATAGTGAGGGATTCCTGTGATGTAAACAAATAACTATGTCTATGTGGTAGGGCTAGTCATCCTCCTTGGATGTTAGAGGGACTTTTTCTGTCCTATTCTGTTCTGTCCTATCCTTGCTCTGTCAGAATAGCCAACTTCTGACCCCCCCCATAGTCTTTCTCTATGCCCTATTTCGTTTCAGTCCGTCTAAAATTATTCAGACTGACTCAGAATGGTAATATATTTATTTATTTCATTATTTATTAAATCTAGGATTACAAAATACCTTTGAGCATTCAGCTCATTTACAAAGGTTCCACATTATAACAAAGAGAACAACAGATTGAAGCAGTAAAATGCTAGAGAAACAGCATGATTATCAAAGGCAAGTCATATAAGGGTGCAGTACAATTATACATAGAACAAGTATTTTACAGTTTAGGAATTAGAAAGCACTTGATAATACAACAAAGAGAGACACATTTCAACAATAGTACCACGTTTTCACCGTAATGGTCATAAAACATAGAAATAAGAAATGATAAGGAGGTGCAGCTGGATCCGGTCTTGTCAACATGTCAGAAAGGGGGGTTAGTGGTGATAGGAGAGAAGTGGAGGGGGAGATAGATAAGAGATAGGAGTGTGGGGGTGAAAGAAGGTTAGAGTGTGGGTGGGGAGAAGGGAATGGGAGTGGCAGGTAAGTGCAGGCAACAGATTATAGGACAAGTGCTGGTGAGATTTCAGAGAAGGGAAGGTAGCATGTTAGGGGAAGTAGCCACAGCTGTTTTCTGCAGAGAGGAGCTGCCACAGTTTGTATTTGAAGGGACCTAGCTTATTTTCAGAGGTAATATCACTATGTAGGACATTAGTCCATAGAAGCACTCTGTAGACAAATGATGTTTGCCATAGGGATGAGTGGCAACTAGAGCCGTGCAAAATAAAAAATTTTTATTCCACAAAATGTTTCACAGAATACAAAAATAAACTGTCTACCTGCCCGTGTCTAGTGGAACCCCCACCCTGTCAGGAGATAGCACCACCCCCACCCCAAAAGCCCAATTGGGCCACTGGCACAGCCCTCCACTCATCTCCACAGCCAGCAGCCCAACTGGGTGCTTTAATGAATGAGCTCATGCTTGTACAAGCATGTACTCATTCATTGAAGCACTCAGTAGGGACTGCCAGCCATGGAGGTGAGTGGAGGGTTGTGCTGATGGCCCGATCAGGTACTAGGGGAGTGGGTAGGTGCTATCTGGTGAGAGAGTGAGGTTGAGGGTCCACTAGACACTGGGGAGATTGGACATTTTATTTTTTTAACTAAAGGACAGTCAAGCGGCTAGGAGGGCCATGAGGGTAACTCGGGGTGGGGGATTTATTTAATTTCAGCCTGAGATTTACCAGGGGCGGGGGGCAACCACTAGACACCAGGGAGACCATAAATGTTTCCCCGTGAGCCTCGGGGGCCAATAGACACCAGCGAGTGGAGCTCTCAGGAGGAGATGCCCATTTGTGAGCTAAATTGCAGGTGAAATTTCATCATTTCCTAGCAATTTTGCAAAACATTTCACATGGCAAAATTGCAGATTTCACAGCAATTTCATCATCACAATTTAAGTTTGCAACATCCCTAGTGGCAACATGGAACCTGTAGTACTTGATGCTCAGAGCCACTCGTATGGCATGTGTTGTGGGAAGGACTTAACAGTGTTTGCATTCCTGGTGGAAGGAGACCAAGGAAGAATTTCTTAGCCATCAGGCAACTTTGATGCTTTATGTGCCTCTTAGTTGCAACCAGCCTGTTTGGTGGTAAAGGTCACATGTATGGGTGCGATATGGTGCCCCTGATATAAGTCGACATGCCTTGTTGAGGGTTGTATCTGGAAATGAGTCATAAATGATCAGTCCATAGTAAATAATGGAAATAACTGATCTCTGCTCTGCTAACCTCAAGGCTTCTGGGGTTGGACAGTTCTTGTGTCTGTATAGCAAACCAATGCATATGTTTACTGCTTTAGCAATATTGTCGATGTGAACCCCATAAGATAAGCTGCTGCCAATGATGACCCCAAGGTTTTTAAAGTGGTGTACCTGTTCAAGAGCCGTTCCAAGATGATTTCTTATTGTCAGTGGGAGGTGCTTGTGTTTATTATGGGAGCTACTGAGGAGCATCACCTTAGTTTTTTATAGTTTAGAAACAGTTTTTGTTTATAAAACCAGTTCTCTACATATGCAAAGCCCTGTTGAAGATTGTTCTGAAGAAGGATCGGGTCAAATTGCATATAGAAAATTATAGCACCGTTGGCGTAAAGTAGAATATGTTCATGTAGCAGGAGCTAGGAAGATTATTTAAGAACAGACTAAATAGAAGTGGCCCCAATATAGAACCTTGAAGAGCTTCTGAGTGAACAGGCTTAAGTTCAGAGAGAGAGAGAGTGACTGCTATTTTGACTTGCTGCATTTGATTACACAGATAACTTGTGAAACATGCTGTAGAGTCCTTTGATAGTCCTGCATTTGACTGTTACTGTATGATTAAGTGGTGGTGCACTGTGTCGAATGCTTTTGTCAAGTCAATTAAAGCAGTGCCCACAAGTTGACAATGGTCCAGGGATTTATGTCTGAACCCGGTGAAATCTAATAGGGCAGAGGTGGTGCTGTGTCCCTTTCTGAACCCATGTTTTTGGGCACATTGGATTTCATATTTCTCGAGGTGCTCCACCAACTGATCTGTGACAATGCATTCTAGCACCTTGAAGAAGGAAGTATAGATATAGGCAGGTAATTCACATGTTGGGACCTATCCCCACTTTTGTGAACCGGGTCGACAATAGCAGATTTCCATTTGTGTGGAAACTGGGCCAGTCTGAGAGAGATTAAAAATCCTTGTCAATGGGAAAATCACTTCATCCACTGCAAGGGCCAATATTTTGAGGTTGAGAGAGTCCCCACTATGTCTGGATTTGCCTATGGTTTTTAGGATATATTTTCTGGACTCAGCAAGGAAAACGTCTTTGAATTAGAAAGGCGGGTGGTTAGTAGGTGGGTGTAGGTGATGGGATTTGTCAGAGCTTTCTTCTAGATTAAAAAAGTCAGGGGTGAGTACAGAACTGAGATCTGTGAATGCATAATTGAAAGTGTTCACAATAGCTACTGGGTCCAAGGTAGTGGAACCATCAGAAAAGCTAGCTAGCACAGTTTCATTTGTTATAAAATAAAGGCATAGGGGCTAGCTAGAACTATTTTGTTTGTCAATAAGTAAGGGCAGATATCCATTATTAAATATGTTCACAGTTAAAAAGATAAGCCATTTTTCATTAAAATGCTGTTATGTGCAGTTAAAGTATAAGAAAACACAATTGCACATACCCAAATAATACCAAAACATCATGGGAGACATATGTAAATCCCAATGAGAAAACTTGGACAGGCTCAACTTTAAACGAAATTGCGTGGTGCGGAAGGCCTCACTGTGCAGTCAACAAGGGCTAAGAACAGCAGAGAAAAAACACATGATTCATCCTCATTTGGACTCACCAGTGTGCCATATCTATGTCTTAGTCCAGGGAGTGGGAGCCAGCCACCCCTTAAGGGGGATGTTATTTGTTTGGGCCATGGGGAGCCCAAAATAGAGAAGGAAAAGAACTACAAAAGAACCCTAGAGCAAATGCCCTGAGGCATGGGTTATCCTGGAGGATATTGGCCTTAAAGTATAATATGCCTTATTGCCAGAAGTGCATTAAAATGTTTTACTGTGTAAAGGCTGGATGTTTAAAGAGGCCAGATTTAGTCACAGAGAGAGTTTCCCTCAATAAGGAAAAGGCTGGGGAATGTATTTATTTTCTTTTTAATTCATAATAGTATCTGCTATAAACAGCCTTGATGTTCACACTACCAGTAGCCAGTTTACAAATAACCTTTTTTTAAACAGCCCAGAGCCTGAGGAGGCAAGCCTTGCAACAGTTATAAATTATAAAGTCATATCCTCTCTAGCACACTGCACTGATAATATAAGCATACACGTTGTATAATATATATATATATATTTCTATATAACAAATCACACACATGACACACACACACACACACACACACAAATACAATAAAAAAACAACTAGATAAACATGTGGGGAGTAGTGCAATGTAATGGCTGTGGGGCAGCAGTCTTCCGGGAGTCTTTCTGGAGGCTGAGATGCTGCCCTATTTGCAGACAACTATCTGCCCTGAGGGAGGAAGTTGCCCGTCTTCAGGCCGCACTGGACAGTAGTAAGGAAACCTTCCCCAGGCCACACTGGACAGTAGAAGAGAGAACCTCCCCATCCAGGAGCACTAAGCGCCACCACCACTACCTCAGAGGTTGCGAAAGCACAGCAGTTGGACCACAGTGGGCTCAAGGAGGGTGAGGAGGGTGGAACAGAGGCACTCCCAGTCAATTGTTCCACTCCACAATCCATACACCATTCTGGGGGAGCATAGCTCCCCTATGGATGCACCCAGAGAAGACTGATGATATCTGTCACAAGGGAGGCCTACAGAAAGGAGGCAGAGGGCACCAAAGGGAAAGGAAGCAGCTCCTGGTGGGGGACTCAATTATTAGGGGTATAGAACTGGAGGAGCTGGGAAAAATGAAGTAAGGTGCCTGCCTGGTGCCATGGCTTGGAGGGACAGGAAGCACATCCTCAGGATCATGAGAACAGCTGCAAGGGATTCCGAGCTGGACATAATTGTCCACCTAGGGACAAATGACTTGGCTCATCATGAGATTAGAGCAGTGCAGGAGGACATTGCAGAGTTGGGGAGGGACCTAAGACAAGTAGCACACACAGTATCCTTCTCAGAGGTGCTGCCTGTCAAAAGCATGGGGGCGGCGAGGCAACTGGCACCATGCAGTTTAATGAATGGTTGAAAAAATGGTGCAGAGCACAGGGGTTTGGCTTCATTGGGGACTGGGGTTCCACCTGGAGGGACACCAGCCTATACTGGCAGGATGGTCTGCATCTGTCCAGGAAGGGAACAAGTCTTTTGAGCAATCGGTTTAAATGCTTCATTGGCAAGCTTTTAAATTAGTCAAAGGGGGAGGCACTGACAAGCAGCAGGAAAACCCAGCCTCTCCCTACAAAACAGGGTACTAAATGAGAAAAAGACTGAGGTAGAACGGTCAGTGGGGGATGCTGCAACAGAAGGTAAAGCCATCAAAAAATGGAGAGCAATGAGTACTAATGCCCATAGTCTGGGTAACAAGCTTCCTGAATTATTGGCCTTGATGGAGGAGGAACATCTGGATATCATGGCAGTCACAGAAACATGGTACACACAAAACCATGACTGGGACATAAACATCAGGATACACTGTCTACAGGAGGGACAGGGAGGGTAGAAGAGGAGGAGGAGTAGTTCTTTACATAAGGGAAGGAATAAAAGCAACAGAACAAAAGGGTAAACAGGGAGGAGAAGAAGCACTGTGGGTAAATTTGGAGACAGGCAATGGCACCACAATACGCACAGGGGTTATATACAGACCCCCTTCTCAGGGGGAGGAAATGGACAGGGAAATGAGAGAAAGTATACTTAGAATGGCAGAAAAAGGGGAGATATTGCTGATGGGTGATCTGAATATGCCAGATGTTAACTGGAGTGCAGTTGCAGCTGCCACTTCGAAGAGTGCAGTTATTCTAGATGCCCTACAGGGGGCATGCCTTAGACAACTAGTACTGGAGCCCACTCGAGAGGGAGCAATATTAGACTTGATTCTCTCAAATGGAGATGGAGATGGAGAGAGTCACAGATGTGAATTGGGTAGACATCTGGGAACTAGCGACCATTGAACAGTATGGTTCTACAATAAACACAGCAATAGAGTCAAGCCACACAAAGACAAAAGTACTGGACTTTAGAGGCTGACTTTGCCAAAATGGTGATGCCTAAGGAATGCACTAGCAATTAGGCAGGAAGGAGGGTGAAAAGAACAATGGGAAAAATAAAACTGCCATCACAGAGGTAACGAGCCTTTGTGTGAAGCAAATATACAAAACAAGACGATGTAAGAAACCACTATGGTTCTCAAAGGAAGTGGCAGTGAAGGTTCAAGAGAAAAAGAAAGCATTCAGGAAGTACAAGGAATCGCAGAAGGAGCAGGACAGAGAACTGTATCAGTTAAAGCAAAAGGAGGCTGGGAAGGCAGTCAGAACAGCAAAGGCCCAAACCGAGGAAAAGATAGCCAACTCAGTTTAGAAGGGATAAAACCTTTTATAGGTACATCAGGGAGCGAAGGAAGACCAAGGAGGGATAGTGAGGTTTATAAAGGGGAGGAGGGTGGGCAGAGGGAGACTGTGAAAAGGCAGAGATACTAAACAAATATTTTTGCTCAGTATTTACAAAGGAAGAGGGGAGGTACATAAAAAAACAGTAGTAACAGCTGGATACAGAAGTTGATCGGCCATTTACAGAAGAAAGGGTTCTGAAAGAACTCTTAAAACTGAAGGTGGACAAAGCAATGGGGCCTGATGGGATTCATCCCAGAATTCTAAAGAACTAAGGGTAGAACTAGTGACACCACAGACTACCCTTTTAACAAATCATGGGAGGATGGGGTGGTACCGAGGACTAGGAGGAGGGCAGATGTGATTCCCTTCACAAAAGTGGGACAAGGCAGAAGCAGGGAACTATAGACCTGTTAGTTTAACCTCAGTGATAGGAAAATGATGGAATCACTTCTAAAGGAAAGAATTGTCGAGTATCTAGAGGCCAGAGGGCACAGGACCCTAGGCAGCATGGATTCACAGCAGGAAGGTCATGCCAGATGAATCTGATAGATTTCTTTGACTGGGTGACCAAAGTAGTAGATCAGGGAGGGGCTGTGGACATGGCCTACCTAGACTTTAGCAAGGCATTTGACACAGTCCCACACAAAAGATTAATATACAAGTTAGCCAGCCTGGGAGTGGGTCCCAAGATGACAGCCTGGGTAAAGAATTGGCTGGAGAATAGGACACAGAGAGTAATAGTAAATGGAGTCCACTCAGAAGAAAGGAGGGTTACTAGTGGGGTACTGCAGGGTTCAGTATTAGGACTAGTCCTCTTCAATGTCTTTATAAGCGACATTGCAGAAGGACTGGAAGGAAAAGTATGTCTCTTTGCAGATGACGCTAAGATCTGCAACAGAGTTGATGCACAGGGTGGGGTGGAAAGGATGAGAAGGGACTTGCAATTAGAGGAATGGCCAAATGTATGGCAGCTAGATTCAATGCTAAGAAGTGCAGTAATGCACCTGGGAAACAAAACCCAGGGAAGAGTACACAATGGGGTGAGATACAACAACAACAAAAATGGAGAGGGACCTGGGGGTAGAGATATCAGATGACCTAAAGATGGGCAAGCAATGTGAGAGGGCAAGGAGGGTTGGGGGATACTGGGATGCATAGAAGAGGCATCACCAGTAGAAAACAGGAAGTTATTATCCTCTGTACAGACAGCTGGTGAGACCCCATCTGAGTACTGTGTGCAGTTCTGGAGACCCAATCTCCACAAAGACATAGACAGTATGGAAGCTGTCCAGGAGGAGGGCATCTAAATGGTGCAGGGTCTGCACCGAAGACATATATAAAGAGAGAATTAAGGGAGCTTAATATGTATAGCCTTGAGGAAAGGAGGGAGAGGGGGAACATGATAGAAACTTTCAAGTACCTCAAGGGAATCAACAAAGTCCAAGAGGGTAGCATCTTTCAAAAAAGGTGTGCAAGAACAAGAGGGCACATTTGAAGATAGAGGTGGGGCGGGCTCAGAGGTAATTTAAAAGCATTTTTTCACAGAGAGGGTTGTGGATGCATGGAACGGCCTTCCGGAGGAGGTTGTGGAGTCAAAATCAGTGGTGGAATTCAAGCATGCATGGGATAGTCATAAGGCAGTTCTGGGGGGTGGGGGTAGGAAGAAGTAGGCTGCTGGTTAACTAGGATCTGCAACTTATCCATTAGGTAGGGAAATGGGCAGACTGGGTGGGCCAAGTGGTCCTTATCTGCCGTCAAATTCTATGTTTCTATGTTTCTATAAACAACATTGTTATTGTAGACTGCCAGGAGCCTGAAAGTCATTCTGTGATGCAATGTGCAAATAGGAAATGTATATACCCTCCCACACAAAAAAATACCTGAGTAGTAGCCAGGGATCCTGCTTCTAACCAAAAACTGAAAGAGAGATGGCAGCCTAGGATCAAACACGACTGGAGCACAGACAAAGAGAAATATGTGATCCCCAGCTACCCTCACAGATATAGCTTTACATTGTCCGTCTCTGTGGAAGTAGTATGGGATGTACCTAGGGTACATTGGCCCCCAGCCCTATACCACATTGGCCATGTCATGCCACCACCTCAGTATCAATTTTTCTGAACCCTCCGCCAGGATAGGATATTCAATTTTCATCACCCTTACCACCCTACTGCCTGGCTGGCTTAAACATTATTTACCCCTTTAGTCCCCAGGCCACTCTGGCTTAACATTTTATTTCATCTAGGCCCTGGTGAAATTTGCAGTTTTCAGTTCTGCAGAATTTTCATGAAATTCTGCAATTTTCATGTAATTTTGCCTTATATCCACCACTGGCAAATTTAGCGTTTTCCACAGAATTCATTGGCAAATTGAGGAAATAATATTAGTACTGTGGAAAATATGTTGCAAATCGTGGCACTCGCTGTTACTGAAATAATCCTCCATTCATGCTGCTGAAATCGAGGAATGTTTGATCATATGATTCTGTTAATTTATGTAGGAAATGAATTACAAAACTACTCCTTTTACCATCATAGTCTGTCAGTTAAATGCTGCAATTTTGTGGTGTTAAATCAGACTTCCTATTGAATATTATAGTTGTTTCCAAACATTCCGATTTAAACATTTTGGGAAAAATATTTCACAGTTTCTACTGAAAATCACAATTCATAAACTTATTCCACAGAACACCTTCAAAAATTCTGCAGTTACTTGATTGGCTGCTTTAGGTTCCATAAGGGGGGTTTCAGTGTCAAAGGTCCATGTTACTGTGACACCCCCTTAGTCAAGTGACTGCTGCTCTTGCTTTCTGTGCAGTTCTGTACAATTTGTTCAAGTGGAAAGTTCTGCTGCTGTGTGTCTGCATTTTTTGCATTCTACAAGAGAAAAACAAACCCTTTTCATTTCAATCTTTGATTGAAATTCTTTGAAATCATGTTGTTGTTGTAGGATCCTCCTTCAGCAGTCTGATATATGATTTCTGATATCCTAATTAACTGCTTCAATAGTTAGTTAATATACAGTAAGTAAACAGGGCAAGACACAGTGTTTCTGCAGTTTTACTTTTAAACTGCAGTTTAGTATTTTGACAGGAAAGGGAAGTACTGTGAGAGGCTGTTCTTATTTTTCCTGAACAGTATTGTAATCTGCTTCATAACGTTGTTATACTTATACCTGGTTTATACTGTCCTTATCGACTGTGTACATATTTCCATTGTATGACCTCATCAATGGATGCCTATACTTTTCTCTTTTTTTTTTTTTTTGGCTGGTTGTTTTTGTCTAAGAAATCAATAACATATATTAAATACTAAAAAGTATTGTAATCTGCTTAGATTGATATACTGATTTTGGTGTGTTACACTTTTGGTATATACACTTATTGCAATATTTTTTTTGTCTGCTACTTAAAAGTCTGCAGTCAATTGTTTGTAATATTTTATCTTGACGTATTCTGCCTAATGCCAACCTTGTAACATGAGAACTGCATTGCTTGTTGCACTTGTACCTTCGTGGTTGATTCTTGACCCCGGGTCGACCCTGAAAAAGGAACTGTAATTGTCTCAGTGGATTTACCCGGTTACCAAAACTCAAATAAATGAAGTTCGAGTTAACAAATGGTAGGAAAGAAGGCAGGTAGCGTGCATGGTGGATGTGAATGTGGAGATGGCAGTTCAGTGTTTCCTTTGAGTTGCAACTCTCCTCCTGAAGATCTGGTTGAAATGTCTCGTGATATGGATATGGAATTTGATTCTGGTGCAGGTTCTTCCAGCACCAGCACTGTATATTCTGTGGCTGGCGGTACAGTGGGTGCAGGTCATAACAAGTTAGGTACAAAATTGTCTCCGATAGCTCGGTCTTCTTCTGGTGATGCAGCAGATATGGGCAGAATCGTATTAGTTACTTTTTCAGATTGTAGGCAATAGTGCCAGTACTGGGAAGCAGCAACATTGGTAATGCTAACGAGGATTCCAGCGCAGCAGCGGATTAAGTCAAGGGGGTACTGAAATCTCAGTTGATGTTGCTGTGTTAATGCTTGATTCACAAGAGGATTCTCAGCATGAAAGTCAGGATTTGCTGTTATCTGGGATGGATTCATAGTGTTTAAGTAACAGTTTTGAATGTGATACTCAGGACGATGCTCTCACAGACAAGATGGTCAGTAAAAATATTGAGTGTAGTGATAGTAGACCTGTTGGTTCAACTGATAATGATGTTTTGCTGGTGGTTAATGAGGAAAGAAGGATATGGTAGAAGATATTATGGCTGTCAGTGACTGTGATGTGTGGAGGATTTTGTTTACGTTCAAGGTGACCCTGTAATAGACTCTGATTACCAACCTCCCCATGTCCCTGTTAAATATTTCTCTACCTGTACCCAGAATGTAAATGTGTCACAAGCACTGACTGAAAGATCAGTGACTGTTAACATGCAATCACAAAAAAGTATTTGTGTTAGTAGTATGCATCACAGGTGCCCGCAGCAGCAGGTGAGATATGAGTCACAGTAGCAGTAGCAGAAGCAGGAGCAGTTCCCAGTTAGCAGTAACCCAGAGTGTGGTCCCACTTCTAAAAAGCAGTGTAAGTGGGCAAATCTCTTGTGTGGGACTTTCTTTCATTGCATGACAATGACGACAGTACAGCTATTTGCCAAATATGCAGAGATACAGTGAGTTGTGGCAAGGCAGGGTCATACTTAGGCACAAGTGGTATGCACTCACATTTGCAAACCAAACACACCACTCGCTCTCAGCAGCATAAACACCAGGCCTCCAATGTAGAAAGCAGTGATTCTGTTGCCCTACACAAGTACTTATTAGACCCAGTTCACACTGACAGTAGTGTTGCTCCACCAAAGCTAACCTCCATTCCCAAGTGGTCTGTAGCGCTGTCAGTCATCATCCTCTGCCTCATCCTCCTCTGTATTTTCAAACTTTCCTGGCTGCAGTATGCTGTCACAAACTCCTTTCAGTTCCAAAGTCACCCATACACAATTGAGAATTTCCAAGGAGGTGGTCACTATGAGGCAACCTAACATTAAGGAGGCATTGTCCAAGAACATCAAGTACCATCAGAATCATCAATTTGCAAGGCAGTTGAATACAGCAGTTACCCAAATGCTTGCAATGGATCTTCTACCTAACTCATTTGTTGAAAAATCTGGTTTTGGCAGCTCATGAATAAGACTGTACCCCAATATGAACTGCCAAGCAGAACATACATTCAATAAGAAAAGTGTCCCTGACCTGTACAACATACTTTGTTGTACAGTTTCTCATTCATTGTCACACTCTGTGGTCAGCACTGTGCATCTGACCACTGATATGTGGACCAGTGGCCGGGATCCACAGTCAGCTTCATGTGTGTTACAGCATATTGGGCACACACATCCTGGTACTTTAACTTGTCCTGCAGGTGACTGCTGCTTGAAAACTACATACGGTGACAGTGATGGTGTATCAGCATGTGATAGTAAGCATGCAAAGTATGCATAGCACACACACAGCGAAATAATTCTGAAACATCTAAATGAGACAATTTCTCATTGGCTGAAACCACATGGTCTCACAGAGAGTTTCATTTCAAGCGACAATGGTGCCAATGTGGTTAAAGCAATAAGTGATGGTGGTTTTCAATGCATTCCATGCTTTGCTCATGTTTTAAATCTGATTGCACATGAGTTCTTGAAACATGAGGCAGTGGACAGTATGGTGACCATTAGTCATTGAATTTGTGGTCATTTCAGCTGTTCTTCAAAAGTTCGGTCTGAGCTTAATGAGTTGCAGCATGCATATGGTGTTCTGCACCACCGTCTGAAGCAGGATGTTCCCTCAAGGTGGAACTCCACTCTTTATATGAAGGAACACTTGTTTGAGCAGTGTAAACCTGTCAATGACTATGTCATGCAGCTTTGTGACCCCTGACTCAAAAGGCAATGTTCTTCAGTCCATTGCAGTGGAGGGTCATGGACAGTGTCATACAGGTTCTGTGCCATTTTGAGCATGCAACTCAGGTTGTTAGTGGGAAGTCTGCATGTCTTATTCAGGTCATTCCCTTGTTGCAGGTAATGAAGCAGGCTCTGTTCAATTTTTGTGATGAATTTGAAGGTGCAGCAGATGAGGTTGGCATCGACCTATTGAACCTCATGATGGACATCTTAGAAAGTGATGACTGTGTGTGTGGCATGCTGCAAAGTGATTCATACAGGATGACCACTTTACTCGATCCCTGTTACAAACATGGCATTGCAGCACTTCTGCCAGGGGGTAGTGTAGAGGTTGATCATTGTGCAATTACTGTTCGTGAGAAAGTGCACAACAAAATGCTTCAATCAGATGTCATGAAAACCAATGAACAAAGTACTCAGCAGCATGTGTGTACCATTTCCAGACCCTCTATGTCATCCAAGTCACCATCTTCCTCATCAGTCCCCAAACCCAGCTGTAATCCATTGTGGTCAATATTACAGCAGGTGGGTGTTTCCCAGTCCCAGAAGCAGGAATACAGCAGCAAACTGCAGATGTCAGGGTTAAACATGGTGACTGCATACCCTGATGATCCAGAGCAGGTTACTGTTGAGGATGGTCCTTTGCTGGTATACTGGCAATAGAAGGTTACTGTGTGGCCTGCATTAGCATCAGTTGCACTGGAATATTTAAGCTGCCCTTGGTCCAGTGTAACATCTGAAAGGGTGTTTAGTGCCATGGGGAAATTGTGTCAGAACGTTAAACATGACTGTCTGATTTAAATGTTGAGCAACTGACATATAAAAATGAATGACATTTTATTCCACCTCACTGGTCTTTGTCTGGCAGTGGCAGTGTTATGCCTAGTGATGAGGAGGAAGGCATGAATGTTGCTGGAAATGATATGGGTCAGGTAGAAGGTATGTGTTCAAATGGTGATGATACAGCAGAGGGACACGTTTTTATTTACATAATTTTGAAATAGGTTTGATGACAGCAATGCTGACAGCACTTATTTATATTATTTTGAGTTACCAAATTTAATAAAAGTCCAAATAAGCAGTGTTTTTTATCATCAGACATTGTTTAAAAATCCTACTCCATATTCAAGTACAGTAAAGGCTATTGTTCACATTAATGATAAAACTGCATTGTAACACTTATGTTACAAGCATAACTCCATTTTCATACCATTTGAACAATGTTAAAGTCTTCTCCCTTGAAAATAAAGTACTGTACTATCTCCTCTATAAAATGGATGGCAGACATGCCACGGAATGATGTCATGTAAGCGAGAGCTAGACAGCTGTTTGTGTTGCTTACATAACACATTTTCTAAATCCTTTTCCAGCATCTATCTCAGAGTAGACAAACCAAATTTATGGAAATTGTGACTTTATCTTTTTTTGCCAATATACGTGTTAAGCTATGATGTTGATCAGTTCTGTTTTTCAATACTGCAGAACAGTAGGAAGTACTGTGAACCATATCATGTTCTCACCGCAAAAAAACATCTGTACAGGCTGTGTGTACTTTCAAAATAATTTTACCATGTGGCATGTTTGCTGTTTATCCCTTCCGCTGCATGTTATGTATTAAGACAATCCATTAAGTTAATCCAAAATACATTATTGTTGCTTTTAAATGTAAGTTTGTTGAATTTACGATACAGGTCACATGTGCACACTCAACAGAGTGCCCAGCCCGCCCACCAGCTGCTGTAGCTCACCCACAGCTTCAGACTCTCTTCTTGTAATCTGTAATGAGATATATTAATCTCACTAATATATATCTGAAAAACACAAGCATGCCATCAAAAATAAACATAAGACTCAAAGCTGCATGCAGGATGCATCCTTCTTCATAACTGGCACTATTAAATGAAGTGTTACCATGTGGCATGTGCCAGTGACACTCAAGAAGCAATGATGAAGATCACCCTGCAACTTTGAGTTTTGCTTTACAATGGTATGCTTCTCAGTTATATATTACTGAAATAAATATATCTCATAGGATTACATCTGATAGTCTTGTGCTGTGGATTAGTGGCAGCAACTGGTGAGCATCTGATCGATTGAGCCAGAGTATGGTGTGGGACTGTAATCTTAATTTCACAGAGTTACATTACAGAGCAATTATAGATTTTGGATTTTTTAAGTGATTGTTTTACCACAAAGAGTATGCAGAGGGAGGCATATACAGCAACTGGGTCCCCAGGTTCATTCTTTTTACAGCATACCCTGTAGTGATGTGCACTTGTGCTCCTAGAGCCCATTCCATGGTTCAAATAGAAAATAATCAAAATAATAACCAAACAAGTTAAAAACAGAACTGATCATAATTGTAGATTAACATGTATATGGACAAAAATAATACAGTCATGATTTTGAAAATTGGTATCCAATATACTGTTGGAGAGATTTAGAAAATTGATTATTTTTCATTTTGCAATTAAAAGGCTTATTAAATATTCAAATAAACAAACAATACCATTAGTCACACAATGAAATGTTCAGAACATTACAAATAAAACAGAACATATTCATGCCCCTACCCATAAGATACAAACAACACTTATATATACCAAATGAACAAGTGATCAGTAGGATTCTTCACTAATAGACCCCTCCAGCTCCTCCTCCTATCAATACCCAACCTGATCCCTCCCTAAGATCCCTTGACCCAATCCCCATCTCTTCTAGATACAGACCAGCAGTATACTAGTATATAAAAAGGTGAAAACAAGTAATCTTTGGACAAGAAATTACACAAAAATCAGTCACTAGTTACAAACTTTCATCCTTTAGTGAGGTGTAATTAAGCTTCAGCTTGAGGTGTCACCTCCTGCAAGAAGCTTAATAGGGCTTCCAATGGTCTTAGTAACTGTAACACATTATGATACTGAATCACAATGGCTTTATCAGTGTTTAATGCAACAAACATTTCTTGGAGCCATTCCCTCCATGTAGGAAAAGAGTCACTTATCCAGTGTCTTAATAGGAGGAGGAGTTTGGCCACCACAGAGATAACAGTCATATATGTTCTATGTTGTCATGGCCTAATGGAAAAATAGTTGCCTGTACCACAGACTTCTATAGTAAAATAAGCATTGTGGCCAACACATGGAGTAAGAAATTGTGGAACAGAATGCCAAAAGGAGGTCACACCAAGACAGACCCACGTCATGTGAATCAGGGAGCCCTTGTCTTGCTGACATTTATGACACATGACAGCTGCCTGTCTGCCCATATGGTACAGTTTGAGAGGCGTATAATATAAATTATGAAGTACATTGAATTGTATCAATCTCAGTCTGTCCTGCTTGATAAACCTGTATGTAACCATACATATCCACTTCCACTTAACTGCTTCATATGAAAGATTAGCTACCAACTACCGATAATAGGCCTGGGGGTACAAAACTCCAGAAGAGAGATCCAAGCTCTTTATTCAATTTTGAAATTGGCCTTTCTTGGGATGCTAAGGAGGACATCTGACAGAACCATTTGGAAGCCCCTTCTGACTATGGGGGTGCCCCCAATGAAGAGCGGAAACAATGCTTTATTTGCAAATATCCAAAAATCGGAAAAGCAGGGAGGTGAAAAATGTCTGTCAACTGTATCAAAGATAAAAATTTCTCTCCTCTGACAAATTCTGATACTGAAGACACAGTAAGACTTCTCCAAGTACCAGAATGGATCATGTTTCTACCAATTGTAAAATTTAGGTTTTTAAAGAGTGGCTGTCTGGAATCCTTCTGACTATTAAGTTTGAAAAAATGACAGAGCTGCTGATGCGCTCTTAAAGACAAACCAATCAGAGATTGTTTTAATTGGATGGGAAGTTTGTTACAGGACATATAAAGAAGAGAAGGTAGAGCCAACTAATAGGACTTGACCCTAAAATGCTCAATCTTTCACAATGCCAAGGATGAAGACCCTGAATCTGGTTCTTTTTAACCACTGAAAATATTTACTACACTGGAATGCTAAATAATATAAGAATAGCTGAGGCATCTGCAATTCTACTATCACTCTGGGTCAACATAATTTATCTATGTCCCTCCTGGGGCATTTCTCCAGCCATAAAAAGTCTAACCACATCACATTAATTTTTTGAAACCATGACCTAGGAAGTGGAAGATTTAACACTGAAAGAGGATACATAATACATGGGAAAACTGCCATCTTCAAAATGTTTACCCTGCCCCAGAGCATTAAAGGTAAATGTTTCCATCAGGAGAGATCTTATTCAACTTGTTTCACTAAGGGATCCAGGTTTAATTGTTTTAATCTTTGTAAATCAGTGGTAAGCTCAATTCCCAAAAACGGCAGGGAATGGGTGGCCCATTTGAGACCTGACTCTTCAATGTCTGCCTTCGAACAGGAATTCAACAGTGCAAGGACAGTAGTCTTGTGGTGATTTAATTTGTTACCTACTAACATGATTAAATCCTTTATGAGGTTCAAAACATTTTGGAGAGATGTGTCCCACTGCGAAAGATGAAGCAAAATATAATCTGTGAATATTGACAGCATACTCACAAATGGCCCCACCCTGATACCTCTTACACCAGAGTAACACATGATGTTCCTAGCCAGAGGTTCTATATATTGATTAAAGAGCATGGGTGAAAGAGGACACCCCTGGCATATCCTGTGGGACAAGAAAAAAAGTGATGACACTACACCATTGCTCATAACCTTGGCTGAGGGGCAGAGAT
This sequence comes from Neoceratodus forsteri, assembly GCA_016271365.2. NCBI lineage: Eukaryota > Metazoa > Chordata > Ceratodontiformes > Ceratodontidae > Neoceratodus > Neoceratodus forsteri. The sequence goes on along the minus strand of CM028132.1, from coordinate 266,935,848 downwards.
ATAATATTTTCGCCCATTGGATAAATTCTGGCATAAATCATAATGGGGTAATATGTCAAACAAAAACCCAAGCCACCCTATCAAAGGCTTTCTCTGTATCTAGGGAAGGAGCTCCCTTGGTGCTTCCTCAGAAGTGGAAGAATATGGAAAAGTCTATGAAAGATGTCACTGGAGCGTCTGCCCGCTATGAAGCCCACCTGGTCTGGACCTATTAGGGAGACTCACACCTGTTTATGTCAAAATGCCAAAATACTAGATAATAACTTAATATCTGTGTTAAGGAAGCAAATGGTTCTGTAATTATCTGGAATAGTTGGGTCTCTGACTGGTTTGGGTAACACTACTATGCAAGCTTTAAATAGTGCTGATTCCTTACTAGTATGAAGGTATAGGTAGTTAAAAAGATTCATTAGTATGGGTGCTACTTCCAACTTAAAGGTTTTATAGAAGGAGGAAGGAAATCTGTCCAGACCAGGAGCTTTGTCTACAGGGAGGTGGTCGATAGCTGCTACAACTTCTTGCAATGATATCTGACCTATAAGCATTTGTTGATGTGTAATTTCTAGCTACGGCAAGTCTACTTCTTGTAGAAAATTGTTGAAGGAGGTAGGATAATCAACTGGCTGAGAGGGAGCAGTGTATAGAGTTTAATAAAAAATGTTTAAATATCTTCATGATTTTAGATGAGTCTGAAGTTAAGGAAGTCAAACCTGAGTCCACCAACTCTGTAACCTACTGAGCGGCTTTCCCTGCTTCAACCTACTTGTGATAAGTCTCCAGCTTTCTCCCTGTCCTGTTGTATGTTGCCTTCATCCTAGATGCAGAATGGAGTACTTTATCTAATAAAATGCCAAATATTTGGCACACAAAGGATGGAGTTCTGACCAGAGACATTCGGCAGATCTACTGGACAGGATAGATTCCAAAGTCTTTATTCTGGGAGCCATTCTTCCACCAGTAGATTTAACTTTTTTTCATACTGTGGCAAGCCTTATAAATTCCTTCACCATAGTGCTTTTAATGAACACCAGACTACATCTGTAGAGGGCATCAAATTAGAGTTTTCTTGCCATGAATTTGAAATGAATTTCTGCATATGTTCCAGAATATATATGTTGGTTAACAGCAAAATATTAAGGCACCAAGTATTAGGCCAGGAGGTACGTGGCAACAATGTCATAGTAATCCAAATAGGTGAATGGTCAGCTAGCACCCTAGGATGAATACCAACGTCATCCGCCTCCTTCATACAACAATTGTTAAGAAGAAAGAGGTCAATTTGTGAGTAAACATGATGTGATGGAGAATAATATGAATAATCTTTCTCATCTCCATGAAAAACCCTCAAGGATCATCAAACCAAAATCAGACATAAATTCTTTTAACCCTGTTGGTCGGAGAAAGGCCAGCTTTGTTATGAAAGGACTGGTCTAGATCATTAGAAATCGCCAAATTCCAACCCTCACCCAAAAGATATGGGACGTCTTATAAAGAGGCTAATATAATAGCCAAAGGTGAGAAAAAAGGAAGGGGAATCAACACATATTGAGCTTAAAATTATTGCTACATTGACCAGTCGGCCATGGACAAAGACATAAACAGCCCTCAGAATCACACCACTCCTAATCAGAGTAAAAGTAACTGTTTTATGTATTAAAAGTGCCACTCCACCATGTCTAGAGCTTGATCCTGCCCCGTAAACTTTACCAACCCATAGCTCCTTTAAATTGTCCAACTGGTCTTTTGGAAAGTGGGTTTCTTGCAGCATGACTACATGTGGGTGGTAATGATTGAGGTGTCTTAAAAGACAGTATTTGTTATTGTTGTCTCTTCCCCCCTTTATATTCCATGAAAGAATGTTAAAGCCATTTATTCTTGCCATACAATACCCTAGGACCTGACATTCACTAGGACGTTAACCAAATTGAGGCAGTCCATAGAAGGGCAACCAAAAGGGTGCAGGAACTGCATCAGTAAACATGTGAGGACAGATTAACAGACCTCAATATGTATACCTTAGAGCAAAGGAGGGAGAGAGGAGATATGATCAAAACATTCAAACACCTTAAGGGCAATAACAAGGTGAAAGAGTCTAACATGTTTCAATATAAGAAAAATAGCAGGACAAGAGGACACAGCATGAGATTAGAGGGAGGCCGATTAAGGGGTAATGGGAGGAAGTTCTTTTTCAGAGAAAGGGTGGTAGATGCATGGAACGGTCTCCCTCAGGAAGTGGTGGATATGAATACAGTACAGGGCTTCAAACAGGCATGGAATAGGCATAAGGGAGCAATACAGATGAGTATGAATAGATGGGCCATTGACAGAGCAAAGGCCAATGGCACACTGATAAGGTAGAAAAAGAAATGGGCAGACTTTATGGACCTTGCGGTCCTTATCTGCCATCAGTTTCTATGTTTATATGTTTCTATACCTTTCCTGAATGACCACAGAAGATGCTCACCTAACAACCCCACAAACACACCCCTCTCAACCCCCATGTTGTCTTCTCTCCCCTAACTGTCCCTTCACCCTTTTCCCAACTTACCCACTGGGACCTATGCCCACTCCTAATCATCTTGACCATGATGTCACAGGAGGTGCCAGTTCCACCCTGAGTGTAACTATTTAAAATATAGATTACCTTTTCCCCACTGTCTTCAGGGTTGTCCCCCTCTAATCTGATCCCCAAAAAAGGGCAGGTATTTGGAAGCAAGTGGGGTACAAGTTTCTGGGTCCCTGTCTGGACCCCCTTGTCCATTCCACTAACAATAACTCCTTTATGGCAGGAAAATGTCCTCTTTATTGAGATATTTGTACTGTGTAAGGAGGGACAGAAGGCTCTGATGCTGCCTATGATATATAAAAAACAGCACTCATGCCCCCCCTGCACAATCTAACTTCTAGTAATAATAAATCAATCATAGATGTGCGATCAATAAAAACTCCTGAAAACCCACCTAAAAACATCTGGCAGGTAAAACATATTCACCATGTAAAGTAAATAACACTCTAGCTGAGTAATTACACCCTTCAATAAAATGCCCTTAACAAAACTATCACCAGGAAACAATGGCACTCCTGAATCGTCTGCATTCCCCTAACTATTTACATATTCACTCCTAAGAGCTGAGAAAAAAAAAGAAAGGAAAAAAAGTATTGTCAATCATCTGAAGTTCTAAGAGCTCTTAGTTTTTAGTTTGAAACATGAGTCATTTTATAAAATACTAGAAATCCATAAACACTGTAGAAATATACCTAACTTTGTAATTCAAACCTTTGAAAGACTAAACTATGAACAAGAAATATACGACTAAAAATCATATCACTAGTCTTGGTAACATACTCGGGTGAAGCGGGAGAGTGTTAATAAATCAGCCTCTAAGTTATTAAAAGTTCCATAGAGCTGAGAGCTAACATCATAGGCACCATAACTGAATGTGGTATCTAAAATAAATAATAGAAACATCTTTCTCAAATCAAGATATCCCTTCAAAGCCTAAAGATAGTTAAGCTACATGGCATGAAAAAAAACAAAACAAAAGGAAGCAAAGCTTTAAAATGTCAGTGCAGTAAAATACTGTGTCTAAATGACAACAAAAAAAATAAAACAAACTGTCTTCTATATATTGTCCATTTGGTCTGTTCCATAAATGACCATCATTTATCTTGCAGCCATTCAGTAGACAGGCATAGTTCACAAGGGAACTTGAAGAAAAATTAGAACAGCAAAGTTAGGCTAATCACTTGCTTGTCACTCCTGCATATTAAAACAAATCTTCTTGAGGCAAGCAAAATGAAGCTGTCCATCTGATGATAAACCTTAGCCCCAGAAATATAAAAGCACAACAATGGACTGAATCATAAACATACAGGTTCATAACAATGGTACCACTGCACATGGAAGAGGGAAGCCCCAGGTTTAAATGCATAAGAATGTTCTGATAAGATCCCAACCAATGGAAAAACATGTCCACTTCACTTCATCCTGAAGGTTCTCATAAAAAAGCATAGGAATAACCAAGAGTGTAGAGCCAAGGTCGTTGCTAACTGCTGCTAATTTTTGGCAGAAGGAATCTTTCTTTCAAAGCAAGAAGCAGCTGACTAAAAAACTACAGCTTTTCTTACTAATAGAACACTTCTATCTCAGCAGTAGTCAATGCCTGTTGGATTAAACAAACAGATACCCTATTAGAAGTACAGGGGTGGGGATCTCATTTAGGAGTAAAAAATAAAAGTCGGTGTATGTTTCTGTGTTGGGGAGGGGACTGTATTAACTTAGTTTGCTAAATCAGGAGGTGAGGAGAAAGTTAATTAGGGTGTGGCTTAGGCAGTAGAAAAGCAGGTGTCTCCAATTACAACTTCCTGCTGCTAGCTTTTGGCAGAAAGGAATCTTGCTTTCAGAGCAGAAGCAGCTGACTAAAAAGCTACAACTTTTCTTACTAATTGCCCTCCCTCCCTTCCCTCCACCTCCCACCCTTAGCCAGTTGTACTGTTATGGCCACTGGATTTGACCAACAACAGGAACTTCCTGTTTGGCAGTAGGAAGGAAGGATAAGTGGAGGCATTCGTTTCTTCAACCTTGAAGGAAAAATGTAGCTCTTTCTCCCCTAACTGCTGGATGTCTGATTCTGAGCAAGGAACAAGGAGACTACCGAAGAATACAAGAAGTGTCTGTCCCAGAACAGGATGGACAACAGTTGTAAGGGCACATAGGCAGTAGGAAAGTAGATGGAAAAATAAATAGAGGGAGGAGATAGAAAACATACAAAGCAACAGGAGAAGGGATACAAAATAAGATATGATGGGAGTGGTACAATGCAATGGTTGTGGGGTGACGGTGGTCCAGGAGACATTCTGGAGGCTGCTTCAGAAAGTGTGATCAGGCCAGGAGAAAACACAAATCTACCAAACATCCAAATGACTATACAAGTACAGAATGCTATGTAATTCATGTACTAAAGCTGTAAGTTAAGACTGATTATTTTGACTCCTCATTCCTGACTAACATTACCTCTCCATCTAAATTCTGGAGGTAGTTCATGCCCATTCTCTCCCCTCTCACCTCCCTTCCAGTTCTCAAATAAATAACTCCCTATTTTCCAACCTGGCTCAGTGGCCAATGAATTTAATGCCTACAACCTCGTGTGCCACATCTCTTCTAATTCCTCTCCCCCTTGCCGCCTACTAATTTCAGTCCTTCACCTCAACCAGTGCCTACCCCTTCCCTTTTATCCTATTCTGCTATCTCCTTTGATGAAGCTCTTAGTACTCTCCTATCCCTGAACCCCTCTAAAGGCTCCTCACCAGATGAGCTGGATCCTAAACTTCTCTACCTTTCTGCTCCTGCAATTGCTTATCCTATCTCCCTAATCCTTACCTTCTCCTTTATTTCTGCCCAAGTACCCTCATCCTGGAAACATGCTGCAGTCCTTCCTCTCCTCAAGAGTGGTGACACATCCTCTCCTGGCAACTATCACCCCATTTCCCTCCTTCCTACCCTTGCCAAACTTCAAGAACATTTAGTTCTCTCTCAGCTATCACCCTTCCTCTCAATTCCTCCTTCTTCACCCCCTTCCAGTCTGTTTTTGGAAGAACCACTCAACAACCACCTCCCTCTTCAAGCTTACTAACTCAATCCTTTCAGGGACAGATGATGGCCTGATCACCTTGGCCATCTTTGTCGACTTAGCAAAAGCTTTCAACACTAGTTTCCCATCCCCTGCTTCTAGATTCCCTCTCCTCAGCTGGCCTTGCTCTGTCAGCCAACAACTGGTTTAAATCCTACCTTATTGGCAGGACTCAACCATTGAGAATCATTGATTTCATCTAGTCTCCACTCCCTATCAACACTGGTGTCCCTCAGGGCTCAGTGCTTGGTCCCTTACTCTTCTCCATTTCCCTTAATGATCTTCCCACAACCTGCTCATCCTCATCTATCCACATGTATGCTGAAGATACTGTCTTATACAGTTCTGGCAAAAACCCTGCTGCTGTGAAAACTGACATAGCATGACTTCAACCAAGTTCAGCTCTGGTTTGCTTCTCACCAGCTTTTCTAAACACCAAGAAGACACTCTCAATGACCTGGCACCAAGCAGAGACTCTCTAGGCTTCCAGCTCTACCTAACTTCCACACCCTTGATGGAACCACCCTGGAAGATACCTCCTTATTTAGATATCTAGTGGTTTGGCTGGGCCAGCACCTCAACTCTCTGTGCATATCAGTGCTATCCTGAAGAAACTGTGCATCATGCTTGGTGCTCTTCCAGGAATTGTAGCTGCATCCCACTGACTGTGAGGCATAAAATTGTCAGAAGATGATACTCTCCATCTTTGACTACTGTGACATAGTCTATGGTGCTGCTCCCAAATCTTCCTGACCAAGTTGGACCTCTGTTTAACTCCTTCTGCCACTTTGCTGTCAACTCCCCTTCCTGCTCCAACCACTGTGCTCTTCTAACCTTCCTTACAGATGCATGCTCACACTGTGCCAAATGAACCTCCAAATTCTGGTTCAGAGTGCTCCCTTCCTATCTCTCTTCCTCTCTCTCCACTCCACCTCCCCCCACCCACTCTCTCAGATCTAATGACACCCGCACCTTGACAGTTCCACGTCGCTCTACCCTCATCAGTCAGACTGGTTTCACCCATCACTTCCCTAAATCTGGAATTCCCTCCCCTGAATACAACTCCTCCTCCAACTGCTCCCTTACTTCTGCACTACATAATTACCTCTCCTCAGCTGTTCCCTTCAACCCTCATTAGCCTTCCAGTTTCTGCCTTCCTACCCTGACCTCCCCCAGCAGGGTTCTCAACATCCTGAAAGGGAATCAGAAATGGCTACCCCATCTCCTTATATTCAGTTCTTGCCTCTCCCCCTCTCTTCTCTACCTGCCCTTCTGGGTCACCCATGTGCAAAACCTACCTTGTCCTTTTTACTCCAACAGCACTTGTGTACTACTTCGAGCCTGCTCCTGATACACTCATGCACTATAATTGTTTTATTGCATTATTACTGTTTTGTACATTTACATGTTCTTTTGTATGATTTTGGACATGTATTGTAATTTAACCAATGTTCTACTACCGTTTATTGTACAATACTTTGTGTTCCAACTGTTGCATAATATTACAATGTTGCATTATTTGACTTGCCACATACTATTGTAACTGATCATCCTTCACAACCCAATGTAACCCTTCCCCAGGTCACACCATGAGATGAGCAACATGTTGTTCAGTGTGCCTCCTGGTGAAACATTTCAATAAATAAATAAATAGATTCTGGAGGGTGTGATGCTGCCCTATTTGTAGGCACCCTCTGGCCTGAGGGAGGAGGTTGCCCATCTCCAGGCTGACCTGGCTAGGATTCATGAAACCTCCTCCTCCATCCAGAGACAACCAGGACAACTGCTGCTACCTCAGAGGTTGTCAAGAAAGAGAATTGGTTGCACCAAGGTAGGCTCAGGAAGGGAGACAGTTGTGGAACAGAGGTGCATCCCTCCAGCTGTATCTTTCCACAATTCATACACTGTTCTGGTGGAGAGTGGTTCCTCTATTTAAACACCTGCAGTGGAGACCAAGGAGGATGCTGGGATCCTCCACAAAGGAGACCCACAGGAGGTTGGGAAGGGACCCCTTGGGGGAAGGAAACAACTTCTGGTGGGGACTCAATCATTAGGGTAGAAGTGGAGGAGGAGGGACAGGAGGTAAGGTGCCCACCTGGCACCATGGCTGAGAGACAGGAAGCAAATCCTCAGGATTGCATGAGCAGCTGCATGAGGAAGGAGCTGGATGTCATTGTCCACCTAGGGACAAATGCCCTGGCTGAGAATGGGATCAGAGCAGGGCAAAGGAGTCTGTAGAGTTGGGAGGGCCTGAACAAAGTAGCACATACAGTAACCTTCTCAGAGGTAATGCCTGTCTATGGCAAGGATGATGCTCAGGTACTCAGCACCATGGGATTCAACGAATGGTTGAAAAACTGGTATGGAGCTCAGGGTTTTGACTTCATTGGGACTGGGAGCCACCTGGAGGATACAGGCCTATTCTGGTGCAATGAAGTTGCATCTGTCCGAGGGACCAGGATCTAAGCGATGGGTTTAAATACTTCATTGGCAAAGCATTTAAACTAACCAAGAGGTGGCACTGAAAAAGAAGTACAGAAATCCCAGCCTCCCCACAAAAGATGATAATTAGTGAGGTGAACACCAATGTAGAAGACATTAGGGAGAGAACGGGATAAATGCAAAAAAAGGAAATGGCAGTAAGGACAGGGATGGGGCTTAAGGGGTACAGCCATCAAGAAATGGAGGGTGATCAGTACCAATGCCCATAGTCTGTGTAACAAGCTTACAGAACTAGTGGTCTTGATGGAATAGGGATGCCTGGATCTTGTGGCAGTCACAGAAACATGGTACATAGAGAACATACCAGGATACACAATCTACATGAGGGACTGGGAGGGTAAAAGAGGAAGAGCAGTAGCTCTCTATGTAAGGGAAGGGATCAAAGTAACAGAACTAAAGAGTAAACAGGGAGAAGATGAAGCACTATGGGTCACCCTGAAGAGATAAAATGGCACCACAATCCGCATGGGGGCTGTATACAGACTCCCATCTCAGGAGAAAGGAATGGACAAGGAAATAATAGAAGACATCTTTAGAATGGCAGAAAATGGGAGATAATGTTGATGGGGGACCTGAATATGCCAGATGTTAACTGGAGCACCTTTGCTACAGGCACATCCAAGAGCAGGGTTATTCCTGATGCCCTACAAGTGACATGCCTCAGTCAGCTAGTATTGGAACCCATTCCAGAGGGAGCAATCTTAGGCCTGGTACTCTCAAATGGGGACAGAGAAAGGATCTCGGATTTAGAAGTGGGTAGCCATCTTGGAACAAGTGACCACCAAACTGTGTGGTTCATGATAAACACAGCCATAGAGTCAAGCCATACAAAAGCAAGAGTATTGGACTTTAGGAAGGCTGACTTTAGGAAAATGAGAAAGTGCTTCGGAAAAGCATTAGCAAACACCAAGAAGGAGGGGTGGAGGAACAATGGGGAATAATCAAAACAGCCATCACAGAGGCAACAAGTCTTTGTGTGAAGCAAATCAACAAAACAAAATGAAGGAAGAAACCACTATGTGGCAGGGAAGGTTAAGAAGAAAAGGATAGCATTCAGGAAATAAAAAGGAAACACAGAAGGAGCAGGACAGAGAATTTTATCAGTTAAAGCAGAAGGAGGCAGAGAAGGCAGTCAGAAAAGCAAAGGCCAAACCAAGGAAAAGATAGCCATCTCTGTTAAGAAGGGGATAAAACGTTTCATAAGGTACATTAGGGAGCAAAGAATGACCAGTGGAGGGATACTGAGGCTTAATAAAGGGAGGAAATGTCGGCAGATAGTGACAGTGAAAAGCATGGATACTGAACAAATATTTCTGCTGATTATTCACAAAGAAAGAGAAGGGAGAGATGCCTAAGCCAAACAAGAGAAACACTCTGGATAGGGGGTCAATACCAGTCCATTCACAGAAGAAAGGGTTCTGAAAGAACTCTTAAAAATGAAGGTGGACAAAGCAATAGGGCATGATGGGATTCACCCAGAATTCTAAAAGAACTAAGGGTAGAACTAGTGACATCACTGAGTACTTTCTTTAACAAACCATGGGAGGATGGAGTGGTACCTGAGGACTGGAGGAGGGCAGATGTGATTCCCCTTCACAAAAGTGGGAGCAGGGCAGAGGCAGGAAACTACAGACCAGTTAGTTTGATCTCAGTGGTAGGAAAAATGAAGGAATAACTTCTCAAGGAAAGAACTGTTGAGTACCTAGAGGCCAGTGTGGCACAGGACCCAAGTCAGCATGGATTCACAGCAGGAAGGTCATGTCAGAAGAATCAAATAGATTTCTTTGACTGGGTGACCAAAGTAGTAGATCAGGGAGGGGCTGTGGACATGGCCTACCTAGATTTTTAGCAAGGCATTTGACACAGTCCCACACAAAAGATTAATATACAAGTCAGCCAGCCTTGGAGTGGGTCCCAAGGTGGTAGCCTAGATAAAAATTGGCTGGATAACAGGATGCAAAGGTAATAGTAAATAGAGTCACAGTGAAGAAAAGGTGGTTACTAGTGGGTAACTGCAGGTTGTTCTGCATTGGACTGGTCCTCTTAATGTCTTTATAAGTGACATTATGGAGGAATTGGAAGGAAGTATGTCTTTGCAGATGACACAAAGATCTGCAACAGTGTTTGATATACAAGGTGGGGCGGAAAGGATGAGAAGGGACTTGGCAAGGTTGGAGGAATGGTCAAATGTATGGCAGCTCAGATTAAATGCAAAGAATTGTAAGGCAATGCACCTGGGAAACAAAAACCCAGTAGAAGAGTACACAGTGGGGTGGAGATACTAACAACAACAAAATGGAAAGGACCTGGAGGTAATTATATCAGATGACCTAAGGTGAGCAGCAATGGAGAAGGCAGTAAGGAGGGCTGGGGGATACTGGGATGCATAGGAGAGGCATCAACAGTAGAAAACAGTAAGTTGTTATCCCTCAGTACAGACAGTTGATGAGACCCCATCTGGAGTACTGCATGCAGTTCTGGAGACCCCATCTCCGCAAAGACATAGACAGAGTGGAGGCTGTCCAGAGGAGGGCAACCAAAATGGTGCAGGATCTACACCGAATGACATACGAAGAGAGACTAAAGGAGCCTAATAAGTCTACCCTTTAGGGAAGGAGGGAGAGTGGGGACATGATAGAAACTTTCAAGTACCTCAGGGAATCAACAAAGTCCAAGAGGTAGCATCTTTCAGAAAAGAGACGGCAAGAACAAGGGTGCACAATTTGAAGATAGAGGAGTGACTGCTCAGAGGTAATGTGAAGTATTTTTCATGGAGAGGGTTGTGGATGCATGGAACAGCCTTTCTGAGGAGGTTGTGGAGTCAAGAACAGTGGGGAAGTCAAGAATGCATGGGACAGACATAGGACATTCTAGTGTGGGTAGGAGGAAGTAGGCTTTTGGTTAACTAGGATCTGCAGCTTATCCATTAGGTAGGAAATGGGTGGACTAGGTGGGTCAAGTGGGCCTTATCTGCCATCAAATTCTATGTTTCAATGTTCTATGTTTCTATATTTCTAAGAGAGAGAGTGAAAAAAAAGTCTTAAAACTCTAAACTCTGTAACAGCAATGTCTCTAGCACAGTCCTCTGGTATTGCTGCTTGTGAAAATAGTCTCAGAAATGAGGGAAAAGAAATAACTAATAACTGTTGCCCTAAACAGCTCCAGGTTCACTGTTAAACAATCCAATAAAGAATGAATTAAATGCTGACCACATCAGCTGAACTCCCAGATAATCAATAAGGTAATCCTCCCATCCTTTGTTCGGTTCCTTTGCGAAAGGTCTGGTAGTAGTCTGCTTAACTCCACAGCTGCCTGGGAATGGAATCAAATCTGAATGTCTCCAAAGAGAGAGTTACTTCCAAATGAGCTGCATACATCATGAGATGTTTTGTTTTGGCCCATAATTTTGATTGCATGGGTCGAAAGGCAGCATGTTCTTAGTGGACCTTCAGTGTTAAGTCTGGCACTAATTGAAGTATTCTCCTGTCCCATTCCATCTTGTCAGTGTTGCGTGCCACCTTCAAAATGTGATCTCTCTCCAAGTAATTTAAAACTTTAAAGATTATGGGATGTGTCGGCTGTCCCGGAGCAGGCTTTGGGTGAACTGAGTGATGGGCCCTTCAATGGTGTGTTGGGCCATGTGGAGGGACCAGCTACTTGGGTGCAGAACTTTTAGAAATGTGATGAGTGAAGGACCCTGTTCTCCCTCTGGGAGTCCCAGGAGGACAAGATTGTTCCTCCTGGAGCGTCCTTCTAAATCATCAACCTTCTCTTCGAGCTTCTTCAGGCTTCTATGAAAGGTCATCACCTTGGGCTCAGTTTTAGTCTGTCATCTGTCAACGAGACAGGGGCTTTTGTATCAGATACCCTTCAGACCAAATCCGATACTGTAGGCTTCCATTCCCGGAATTCTTCAATAAGTGTAAATAATGCTGTTTTAATTGTCTGGATGTCTCCATATATGTGTTTAGGGGTAATTGCTGAGGACTCAGCCTGTGCCAGTTCGGTGGGTGAGTTGCTCACATATTGTCACTTCACTTCAAGTTCTAGCATGGCCTCTTGCTACCCATCTGAATCTTCCAGCATTAAATCTATTTTTTGGTGGTTTTCCCCCGAATTCATTGCCATCTCATCAACTACAATGTAGGTAAATACTTTCTTAGTGACTAGAGATGAAAAGAGATATCTAAAATCAGGGAAAGAAGTGATTTATTAAGACTTTTAGAGGAGCTCCTCTGGAGTGCAGCTTACTCCTTGGAAAGCATCATGTGACTCCTTAGAAAATTGACTATGATCTAACCAGCACAGAGGGCCATCTAGCTCTAGCTTAGATGATGTCATTCCATGCCTCATCTGCCGGACATTTGTTAGAACAGACAGTTTGAACAACCTAAAGTTAAGTACTGTTTCCCCCCATGCTGGTATTGCTTCCAGTACTGATTTCCACATACTGCTGCCATCACCCACGACCACTACTCCTGATGTGCAAGCTGTCCACACACCTGCATCATCCATGACCATTACTGTTGAAATGTCCACAACAAACAGCATAACGATGGAATACTAGGCCCCAAGCTGGTGCTACTGATGTGCACGCGATCCACACACCTGCATCCACTACTTCTTTGATGTCCGCTGTACTGAACCTCATGAAAAGCCAGTAATACACAGCTCTGCAACAGAATAAAAGGATGATGATGATGATGGCAATTTGAGATTGATGACAATAGTCTGGATGACAACAGACTTTATATGCTAATCTATCAGGTTAGGAAGGATTTCTAACTTTTTTTATTTACTTACTTTATTGTTTGATTAATTTATTGTATATTTGCTAAAGAAAAAAGAAGTGTTGATGTTTTATAGCACTTAAATAAATGTAATGACATTAGCTTCATATGTTCTCCATATTATTGTAATTTAATATGTGGATGTTAGCATTTCTTTTGATATTAAATATCATTTAGGCTGCTAGTGCTATTTTAGCTGTTGCATCATCATCGCTGTTCATGTAAGATTGTGTGTTGCTAATATATATTTTATTTAATTTATTCTCACACAGGTATACTACTATGTCTCATCTTATATCCTGTCCAGCAAATATATCCGGCAACTGTTTACAACAACATCCACCATATGACTCATAAATATGATGTTTGATTGGTCACAATTTTGCCTTTTTATTATTAGTATCCTATCATTCATGTGGAGGTGTAAATTGTAGGCCATACCTCTATAACTACCTATCGAGGCTGTCTGTGTGTGTGTGTGGGGGGCTAGAGATAAATATGAGATGTAGTCACAGACCAGTGCGATTTTTTATTATGCAAAGTACTGTTAGAGCTAGAAAGGATTATTAATGTTTAAGCTGCTGATGCTGCACCAATCAGCATTTTAAAGTGAAATAAATAAATGTTACTTGCCCAGTTTTTATCTCTGCAACTCTGTGATTTTTTTCAGGTATGCTGATTTAATTCTTCTGCTCATATGTCACTGCTACTGCTGCTCCTTCTGTCTGTAATCAACTTTCTCCACCTGGACGCTGGCTATCTGCAGTGTTTTCAACTTATTGGTTAGGTAAGTATAATTTTTTTGGAGGGAGGTCTTTAGATCTTTTCTCCTTCTAGCGTACCGTATAGCATAATAATTAAGCCAGATAGTTCATTGTACATTGTCACACATCATTTATGCATTGCAGCTGTTAGTAAAGTGTCAAGTGTGGGGGTGTAGTGATGTAGCCTCAGACCACTGCTGTGATTATTATGTGCAGTCAGGTTACACTTTGCCTAGGATTATTGTTGTTTAAGCTGCTAAAACAATCATCATTTTTACGTTCGCTTGCGCGCATGTGCAAGGAACGTCATGGGAGAATAGCACACTTTGGAGGTGTGACTCTCCTGTGCAATCCACTGCTCCATTGAGCAGGTGTGGCGGTCCTGCACCAATGGATGTGGGTGCTGTGTATGACAGCGGTGGTGTTCGGTTCAAGGAAAACCACCACTGTCGCTGTTCTGGCCGTTCTGCACGATTCTCTCCCCCAAAGGTTTGGTGCCACGCTGGGGCGCAGCTGGCAAATCTTGTTTTGGCTGACAGGGTGCCTAATCCCCCATTGGCTCCATGTCCCCCAAACAGCTTTCTCCTGCTGCCACAATCAAGCCCACCCCAGTGTGGCAAACGCCCCAGGTCGCCTTTTTTTTTTTAAACCTGTAAATTAAAACGGTCCCACTGGCGCCCCTGCCCTCCCACAACCCGCACTCCACCCACTGTGCACCCTGTTTCCCCACACCCCCACCCCATACTTACCTCTGGAGCTCAGCGTGGATGATCATCGGTGGACCGGAACACGCTCTGCACTCTTCAAAGCCGACCTGCAAACTGAGGAAATGCCGGTAAAGCTGTATAATGGGCTAGATGGGTTTTCAACTTTGTTGCATATCTCAGGCATTTTTTGGAATTTTGCTGGAATTTTCAACATGGGTTTTGGGACCCCTTCTCATGAATGATGTCACTGTCATGGCATTATTCGGGCCTGAAGGTGATTTAAGGTCACCGCGTGAAATCATCTTTTGGGCCTGATTAATGAAACTTCACTGCCAGCGATCATAGGTGGGCTCTCAAAAAGCCTATTTTGAAAATTTGGTGAAACATTCCTAAAAATGATCACTGCTATACAAGCGCATGCTACCAGTTCATATGCAGGCTCGTAAGCGCTCATGACTATTTCACTTCCAGATTTCAACATTGCCATTTTGCCACACCTTCTTATGAGTAGTACAGCTGTCATTTTTCACATCTCACCCAAAATGTGTTTCCACCAATGTAGCATAATGGCACAGTTGGTCTGCAAAATCAATGTATGGGACACATTAAGAAAATCACAGTGACACTATTCATTAGCAGAGGTCTTAAAATAGCCATGTTGAAAATTTGTTAAAAATTCCTAAACATGACTGACTTTTAGCGCGATGCGTTGCGCATTTCCTACTTCCTTAGTGTTGAGAATTTCTCATTTTCACTCCAGAGTTTCAACATTACATTTTACCACACCTCCTCATGAGCAGTGCAGCTGTCATTTTCACATCCTGCCCAAAACGTAGTTTCTGCCCATGTAGCGCACAATGGCGCAGTTGTGTGCGAACTCAATGTATGGGACATTAAGAGAAAATCACAGTGACACTGTTCATGAGGAGAGGTCTTAAATGTCTGTGTTGAAAATTTGTTGAAAAAATTCCCAACAATGACTGTTTTATGAGCATGCATTATGCAGTTCCTACGCACGCCGTAAGTTTGAGAATTTTCAATATTTCACTCCAGATTTTCAACATTGCCATTTTACCTCATCATCGGACAACAGCTGTCATTTTCACATCCTGCCCAAAGCGTGTTTCTGCTTAAGGTAGCTTATTAATGCCAGTCGGTGTGCGAACTCAATGTGTATGGGACACATTAAGAAAATCACAATGACACTGTTCATGAGCAGAGGTCTTAAAATGGCTATGTTGAAAATTTGGTGAAAAAATTCCTAAAATGACTGTTTTAATGAAGCGTGGTTGCACAGTTCCTAATAAGCAGCCAGAAGTTCAGTGGACTTTTCAATATTTGCACTCCAATGACTTCCAAATACCTAAACAGCACATAGAAGCAAGCAACATTCAGCATTGACAAATGCTTGTACTTCTTTGTCACTGATTTTTTCTAGCCATGTCCAAGTGCCAAATACCACTGCAAATACCTGCAAGTGAACGTTCGGCATTGACAAATGCTTGTCTAACTTAAATCAATGCAACTTGCCATGTTGTTTCTCTGCAACTCTGTCACTCTTTTGTCATTCAGGTCCAGCAATAATATGCTCCTGCTTATATGGTGCTGCCTGCAGCTGCTGTGACGTCAACAGTTTCCGATGTATATGTAATAAATGAAACATAGTCATCTCTAGACTATCTTTATAAAAATAGGTCAATTCTATGTATATTTATCTGTCCTTTTCCTTGTTTTTTATTATGGATTTGTACTAACAGTCATGTACTCCTGACCTGCGTTCATTAAGCCTGCACAAATGATATCCAAATTAATTACTGATATACGCCTCATACTGATGCTATTGCTCCTGCTGCCACCAATCACCACTCCTGCTGTGCCATCAAAGCCTGCACACAGTTGCCACTGACAATACCATAGTAAGGAACACCTTAATGAGGAACTACTAGGCCCTGAACGTATACTGCTGATACTGCAAATTCCATGACCATGATTGCTGAAACGGCCACAGCAAGGAAGAACACAACTACTAGACCCGAACTGCTGCTGCTGCTGCTGAATCTGTGCATGCTGTCCACATCTGCAAATTCCATGACCACAAGTGGCTGACACTACTGCTACTGATGACCACCAGTACTGTTGTACCATTAATGTCTGCATGCAATCACCACTGACAAATAATGCTAACCTACTCCAAGAAACGCCTGTAGAGTAACTACTAGGCCATGAATTATTACTGCTGGTGCTGCTGTGTTGCTGATATGAAAAACTCTGCATCTGCCATCCACCACTAATGCTGTACCATCACTACCTGCACCTGCCACCACTGCTGCTGCTTGTGCATCAATAAGGAACACCCTAAAGAGGAAGTAGTGTGTTGTGTATGTCACCTGTTCAAACACAGAAAGGAACATCCTTCATTCCAGCAGAGGCCAACAGTTGTATGACAGCTGGTTATAGTTAAATGAAAGACATCAACAAAGATAGTAATTTTTTTAGGAATAATCTTTAACTAGGAAATCTGCAAACAAACAAAATATGTAGGTGAGAACTAACAACTACAAGAAAACAATCAGGAAAACAACCACAAACAAGCTAACTTTCAAGCTAACCTATTATCTAACCACATGAACGATATGCAATGAATAAGTAACAGATTAACAACAAAGCTGTCAAAAATGATAGCAGATTAGAACATGTCTCCTGTCAAGGCTTCCAGTCATTTTTCTGTGGCTGTCGGTTTGTCTTTCTCCTGGACAGCTGTCTTCCCATTCCCACTACCTTCAGAAGTGGTTGCACCATTTGGCAGCATCTTACACTTTTGAGATTTGTCGTGTTTTTTGACCAATGAGGTCAGAGTCTCTACAGCCTTGCTCAGTTGGCACATTTCTGTCTCTATGCTGGCTTGTCCTTCTGCCAATGAATTTATTTTGTCCATTAACTTGCTGAAGTCCTCCTTGGTAATATTCACTCCACCACCAACATTACCTGTGGATGCTGTTGCTGCTGCTGAGGAATTTGAAGCAGGTTTTGCAGGCCCTGTTTTTTGGGGTGTTGTAGATTGTCCTGTTTTTTTACTTCCAGTGCTTCTAGTACTACCACTAGGCTATGTCTCCTCCTCACTCTGGTCTGGTTCCCTTTGTGCCACTTACAACATGGCCTTCTGCAGACATGCCAGTCTATTCTGTGCTATCTTGCTTCTGGTTTGCTCAGCATTGGCAGCTGTAACAGTGGCTGGTGTTTCACTACTGTCTGTATAGAAATAAAATGTTTTATAATTTCATTTGTAGATATATATATATATATATATATATATATATATATATATTCATTAAACAGTTCCTTAATGCATCAGTTATGGTTAATTGTTCAGCGCAAAAGTTTGGAAATTCCTTTTTAGGGTTCCCACCCCTACCACCACACCCCCAACCTCCAAACACTCCACACACCAACAGGCATTGGGTTGTGCCATGGGGTCATCAGGCCAAACTCTCACCCCATTCTCCTTAACTGTACCATGTCAGCTTGTTTACACATGGAATGGGATGAGAGTTAGGCCTGATGACCCCATAACATGCCCTGATGCCTGTTGGTGTGTAGAGCGTGGGTGTGGGGTGGTGGTGGTGGTTGGGGTGGGATGGAACCGTAGCATCAAATTTCAAACTTTCTTGCTGAACAATCAACCATAAGGGATGCATTAACTATTAATGGATTTTTTGCAATAAATATATTTTATATATATATATATATATATATATATATATATATATATAAATATATATATATATATATATTATATGCAAAAACTTCATTAATGCATCAATTAAGGCTCTTCTACAGTGAAAAAGTGAGAAATTCAGTATTAGGGTTGAAAGCCCCCTTGGACCCCCAGCCCACCCACCCAACCAGCATCAGGGTGCACATCGGGGTCATCTGCCCTAACTCTCACCCCACCACATGTGTAAATAAGCAAAGGTATAGGAGAATGGGGTGAGAGTTAGGACCGACAACCCTAATGCACACCCCAATGCCGGTTGGGGGGTGGGCTGAAGGTCCAAGGGGGGTTTCAATCCTAATACCAAATTTCCTTACTTTTTTCACTGTAGAAGAACCTTAATTGATGCACTAACAAAGTTTTTTGCATAGAATTTCCTTACTTTTTAAGAAGGAATAGAAAAGTAGAAAGTTGCTCAAGTTGGTGGGAGCGTGGGGCCCTTTCGGCCCAGCGCTCCCACCAACTTGTAAGTGTCAGGCCACACTACACATTCAATGACTAAAAAGTACATTCACAACAGCAAGGCCATCCACCAAGCAAATGTTAGTCTAGTAGAACAATAGAAAATGCTGTCCACAAACGAACTGCGCCACACAATATGTCCATAGAAAATATATTGTCTGACACGTAAACTCCTTTATTAACATCTACAGGACATGCTGTCAATATCTCCAAATTTCAAGTAAAAGACCAAACCGTTACAAGATATGACATATCAAAATTTGAAATTTTCATTCATCAGAGTGGCACAGTTCCACACCTGTTGACATTTAACACAGACAACGACTGAAAACTACATCCATGACACTAAGGCTAGGTATCCTATCAATTTCAAGCCACCACCACAAGCAAAATGCTGTCTGCAGAACATAAATTGCACCACACCATATCTGCATCCAAAAATATTTTCCGACACAGAAACACTGCAATTTTCATTCACATGACATGCTGCCAACACCCTCCAAATTTCAAGTGAAAAGACCAAACTGTGTCCGAGATATAACATTTTGACATATGAGATCTTCATTCGTCAGACTGGCACAGTTCTACACCTGTTGACATTTAACACACACAACTGGGGGGTGGCACTGGTCTACCAGGGATGTTAATATTTTATTTTAATGGGGGGGCCACTAGACTACCATGGATAGGTACCACATTATTTTTCTCATGCAGATGGGGCACAACGAAGCCCCCTGAGCAAAACCCACCATAATGCAACACTATAGGACACCCCTGGGCTATAAAAACCTATTATTAAATCTGGCCATCTCGTCCCTCACTCGCGATGCACAATCGCGATCAAAGATTCTCGTGATCAAAGATCGCTAGCGAGCTTCGAACGAAGAATTTAGTTAATAACTATATTTTTGGACCAATTTGGATGGAACTAAAGCCATGGCTTGATAGATCGGAGTCCTCTGAGTAAAACCCATTGAAGTTTTACTTCAGAAGTGACACCTGAGCCGAGATATTTGTGTTTGTGCAATCAGAAAACTGAAAACAAGATGGCAGACCTTGCGGTCAAAGAATTTTTGAAATTCTTTGGGATAAAGGATTCTTGAACCGTGAGGCTGCAAATTCTTTGACCGCCAGGTGGGAAGAGATGGCCAGAACCCCCATTTTTGATCGCAAAATATATATATAAATTTTCCCATTGACTTATAATGGGAACTTAAAAGTGCCATAACATTTGAATGCCTTAATATTTTTCACCAAACAAAAGCGGCATATTTGGCCACCAAAGCTCTGTCAACTAGCCATCTTGCAGAGCAACACACTACACAACAGCTGTGCAGGACCACATTTAGAATGCCAAAAGGTGTCTCCAAAAATGGATAATTTTGCATTTTTCAGCACTTTCGTACATGAAGACCGGCACTCCGACAGAAATGTAATTTGGCAGATCAAGAGATGTAGTGGGCCTCAACGTGTGTCCCAAATTTCAGGCAAATCTATTGAATGGGTCCAAAGTTATTAACATCCAAACTTTTGATTTTAGTATGTAACTGGCTGCTCAACCCTAACTATAGTGGTGCGACTCATGCCACTATAATATATATATATATATATATATATATATATATATATATATATATATATATATATGTATATGTATATATTCATTGCAAAAACTTTGTTAATGAATCAGTTAGTTAAAGGGACAAAAGTATGGAAATGAGATGTTAGGTTGAGCCCCTAACCCCCACTCCTCATCTTCCACACAACAAAGTCATTGGTGTGCAATGGAGTCATTAGCCTAACTCTCACCCCATTCCATGTGTAAACAGGCTGACATAGTACAGTATAGGAGAATGGGTGAGAGTGACCATGATCTCTGCTGCACACCCCTATGACTGTTGGTGTGTGGAGCATTGGGTGGGTGGTAGGGTGGGGGTTAGAGTACCAACCCCAACATCTCAGTTTCATACTTTTTCAATGCTAACCCTAACTGATGTATTAACAAAGGTTTTTGCAATGAATTGCATTACTTTTTGAGAAAGTGTAATGTAACTGGTAACTGGTATGCGTTGGTGGGAAAGCGGAGCCTCCAGGTCCTGTGCTCCCTTTAAGCTGCCCATTTTTGCATAATGATATGAGTATGTGGGAGCGTTGGCCCTCCAGGCCCTCTGTTCCCACTTACAGATAACAATGGAGCCGATCAGTAACCCCATAGAGCTGAAAGGAAACCTTTGTAACACTAATTTGCCAATATCTCAGTAACCGTAGCAGCAATGAAAATAAATTACACTGCAGTTGTAATCATGACTTCAAAACCTTCATCATGCTTAGTTCACCTAAGGTGAACTAAGGTGAACTAAGCTACCAGGAGTGAAAAATCTGTATCTTGCATCGTTTCCGCGATACTGGCACCAAAAGGTGCTATGGGCACCACAATGTTATCCTACAGGAAATATCTCAACTTGGAACGTCAGAACTATGTAACCAATGCAATGTTTTACACCAAACCAGCATATGTAACATCTGTGGGACACCCCCTTTGCTCCCTCAACATTTCAAGCCAAAAGTCCTTACTGTTTCTTAGCAGTGAATTGGGAAAGTTTTACAAATCCTTGTTCATGAGTTGTCAAAATCCCCATTAGTGAGCAGAATCCCTGTTCAAGAGGTAACAAAATCCCCATTCATGAGGTGATCCATGTTCGTGAGATAGGGCCATTTGGTCTTCATCTCACAGATGGGGATTTTGATAGCTCACAAATGAGAATCAGCTTACAAATGGGATTTTGACAGTCATGAACAGGGATTCCTATTCTGAGATAGGGCCATCTGATCCTGATCTTACAAACAAGGATTTTGTCACCTCATGAACAAGAATTTCTCACTAACGTGGATTTTGACACCTCATGAATAAGGATGTTTTTTCATGATCCTCTGTTCGTGAGGTGTCAACATCCCATTTGCACACCAATCCCTGTTCGTGAGATATGGCCATTTGGTACTTACCTCGAACAGAGATTTTGACAGCTCACTTAACGGGTCCGCTCACTAACAGAGATTTGGACACCTACACACGGGATTAGCAGCAAGTCACGATGGGATTTTCAAATAAAACATCTTTTTAATAAACTGATGGAAACCAAACACATGGTTTTGTAGAAGGCATTGCCCTGAATAAACCCATATATTTGTTTTACAAAATGCATTTGTGGGGTGAGTAACAACATTTTTGCTTTGGGCTAAAGTGAAAACAAGATGGTGGCTCACAAACAGGAATTTTTTTCTCATGAATGGGGATTTAATGAATCCCCATTTGTGAGCTGTCAAAATGCCCGTTTGTGAGCTGAAATTCTAGTTCGCCGCTGTGCGGCCAAAAAGACTGTACTGAGCATGCTCTCAATCCGAATTTTCAAAATTGAATAACTTTGGATTGGAATAATATTTTTTCACCAAACTAATGCTGGCTTGTTCCTTAGGGTAAGTTCTTTCTACCCTGAAAATATCAGGCTAAAATCCTGTACAGTGTGGGAGCAGGGCAATGAGAAAAATTCAGGAAAATTGGTGAAAAAAGCTAAAAATACACTTTTTTCCTATGTGCTGTGCAAAACCGACAGCCAACTGAAACAAAACTTGGCACGCCAAGATATCTCCCCCACAGGACAGTGCATACCAAATTTCTTGCAAATGCTGAACGGTTATAAAGTCATTAATGTGCAAAATTCGGGATTAACATTAAACTGCCTACTCAACTCTAACGTATATATATATATATATAGATAGATAGATAGATAGATAGATAGATAGATATGTCATCTATCTATCTATCTATATATCTATCTATCTATCTATCTATATATATATATATATATACACACACACACACACATACATGGAAACATAGATAATTGTCAGCAGATATGTAGTGCCAAGCCTATCCAGTCTACCCATAAGCCCTACACTAGTTTTCAGCCTCTGACCCAACCCTGCCATTGGCTTCTCACCCCTCCTTTCCACCTTTAAGGCTCCCTTATGCCTGTCCCAGGCATGTTTAAATCCATCCACTGTGCTCACTTGCACCATCTCCTGTGGCAGTGAGACTATTTCATGTGTCCACCACCCTCCCTGTGAAGAAAAACCTCCTCACATTTCCCCTTAACCTGCCACCTTCTGATTTCATATCATGCCTTCTTTTTCTTGTACTCCTCTTATGCTGGAAGATGTTTCCCCCCTGCACTTTGTTAAACAATGTTTATGCCCTTAAGGTATTCGAATGTTTCTATCATTCATGTCTCCCATCCTCCTCTCCTCCAGTGAGTACATGTTGAGGTCCTTTAATCTCTCCTCATACGTTTTCTGGTGCAGTCCTGTATCATCTTAGTTGCCCGCCTCTGGACCTCCTCAACCCTGTTAATGTCCTTATGAAGGTGCTGTCTCCAGAACTGCATGCAATACTCCAGGTGAAGCCTTATCAGTGTTTATACAGTAGCATTACCATCTCCCGCCTTCTGCTAGTGATATCTCTCCTTTTGCAGCCCAGCTTGCCACTGGCCCTCCCTGAAGCCTTTGTACTCTGTTTAGACAGCTTTAGGTCATCTGATATGATAACCCCAGGTCCCTTTTCCTTGGTGGTCATCAGCAACTCACCCCTAGCTCTCCCATGGATCTCTCTTCCCAGGTGCATTATTTTGTACTTCTTTGACATGAATCTCAGCTGCCACTCCTCTGACCAATTTTGAAGCTTCCCCAAATCATTCCTCATTCTCTCCACCCAGTCTGAAGTATTGAACCTGTTGCAGATCTGAGTGTAATCTGCAAACAGGCAGACCTTTCCCTCCAGCTATACTGCAATGTCACTAATGAAGACATTAAACAGGACTGGCCCCAGGAGTGATCCCTGTGGCACCCCACTGGTCACCCCCTTCTCCCCAGATTGGATCACATTTACCACCACCCTCTACTTTCTGACCATGAGCCAGTTCTTAGCCCAGTTTACTACCTTGTGTCCCATGCCCAGACCACCCATCTTGTTCACCAGCCTTTTGTGTGGGATGGTGTCAAAGTCTCACTGAAATCGAGGTAGGTGACATCCACTGTCCCCTGCCCGATTTATTTCCTTTGTAACCTAATCAAAATCTATCAGATTTGTCTGACATTACTCTTTTGCTTTGAATCCATGTTGCCTCAGATACTGGGCACTGATGGATTTCAAGTGTCTCACTATTCTTTCTTTCAGCAGTGCTTCCATGAGCTTCCCCACTACTGAGGTGAGACTGACTGGCCTATAGTTCCCTGCATCCTCCTACTCCCACTTTCATGAAGATGGACTACATGTGTCCTCTTCCAGTCCTCTGGAACCACCACTGTGTTGAGTGACTCTGTCAACAAGGATGCCAGAGGTGCTGCTAGCTCCACTCACAGGTCCTTTAATATCATTGGATGTATGCCATCTGGTCCCCATTTCTTTGTCCACCTTCAGTTTTGTGAGCTCCTCTAGGATCTCTTCACTGTGAATGGACTAGTATTTGCCTCGCTCACTCCTTTGTGTCTGCTACTCAGCTGTAGTCTGGGACCCTCTCCTCTTCATTGAACATTGAACAAATTATTTGTTCAGTATTTCTGCCTTTTCAGGTCTCCCTCATGACACTCCTTTGCATCCATTTGAGCCTTATAATCACCCTCCAATTTTCTTTCTGTCACTGATGTACCTAAAGAATGTCTTGTCTCCATTTTTCACTGTCTGCGCTAATCTTTCTTTGGTCTGTGTCTTTGCTCTTCTTACAGACTGTCCCGCTTCCTTTAGATTATTTAGGTATACCTCCCTGTGAATCTCTTTATATTTCCTGAAGTTCAGCCTTTTGGCTCTTACTTTGCCTGCCACTTCCCTTGAGAACCATAGTCGCTTCCTCCTTTTCTTGCCTTTGCTTATCACCTTTATACATTGGTTTGTCTCCTCCTGTATGACTCCCTTCAAGTGTTTTCACTGCTCCTTAATTCCCCCTTCTATCTCCTTCCCTGTCAGGGCTTCTTTGATACACTTCCCCATACTAGCAAAATCTGCCTCTTCTAAAATCCAAGACTCGCCTTATTGTAACTTGACTGTGTCCATGTTCTCATGTTAAACTGCACTGTATGTTGGTCACTGGATCCCACCTGCCCTTCCACCTGGACATCTGTGATTCTGTCCCCATTGGAAAGTACCAGATCCAGAATCACCCTTCTCTTGTGGGATTGCTCAACAGCTGTCTGAGGCCTGCCCTTGTAGGTAATCCAGAATGTCCTGGCTCCTGTTGAAGCTGCTGGGATTGGTCCAGTCAACATCTGGGATATTGAAATCACCCAGCAGCAATACCTCACCCTTTGATGCCATCTCCTGAATTTGATCCATTAGATCCCTGTCCATGTCCTCTCCTGTGCTGGAGGGCTCTAGATAACCCTGTTCTAATTGCTGTGCCATTGCCTGGCTCAAGGGTGACCCACAGTGCCTCTTTCTCCCTGTTTACCCTGCACCTCTGTTGCTTTTATACCTCCTCTACAGGGCCAACTCCTCCTTTCTACTCCCCTATTTCTCCTGAATAGGCGCATAACCTAGGACATTAGCATCTCAGTCATGATTTGTAGTAAACCTATATTTGCGAGTAAATAGACATATGTATGTATACTGTATATATGTGTGTGTGTGTGTATGATATATATATATATATATATTTCTTTTTATATATATGCATTTGCGTAAACCTATATATCTATATATATATATATATACACACACACACACACACACAGATATATATATATATATATATATATATATATATATATAAAAACTATACTACATAATGTGCTGCAGTGGAATTTAATAGCACATTAATCAGTGCTAGTGACTCAATTGAGCCACACAAGGTCAAAACTATTAGATTTCAGCAAGGCAGATTTCAGTGAAATGAGTAGGTGTTTTAGAGCAGCCCTGGAGAAGGGAGAGATAATAGAGGGAGTGGAGGAACAGTGGGGGAAACTAAAAGGAGCCATAGTGGAGGTAACTAGCCAGTGGTTTGTGGCCAAAGGGAAAGGAAAAAGGAAACCAGTATGGTTCTCTTGTGTTTTGCCATGCATTCTTGAACCACACCACTGTCTCCACCCAACCCCCTCCACTGGTAGGCTATTCCAGGATACACCTCTCTTGCAGTGAAGAAGTACTTCAACATATAACTCCTGAATCTACTTCCCTCCAGCTTCATATATGTACCCTTGTTCTTGGGCATCTTTTTTTCTTAAGAACATTAGCGTTATGTGCTATTTACCACAATGAGGTATTTAGAGGTCTCTAACAAATCCACCCTCTCTACTTGGTTACAGAGTGTACGCATTTAGTTCATTTAGTCTCCCATCGTGGGTATTTTGATGCAGTTCTTCAATTGTGGAGCTTGAGACCAATATTATTAATTGAAAACAGGCACAATACAGACACTATATTTAATTTGGAAGCAGGAAATTAAAGTACACACACATCCTTGCCACCATATTACCAGAACATTAAATCACAACAATGCTTTGTTCTACTGTTGAATCCATCCATGGTTGTGGGGGTTGGAGGCACTAGGCCTTCAGCCTCGTTCCCCAATCACCCACACAACAATGGATTAATTTGAATTCAACTGTAGAACAATTAATGCATTGTTGTGGTTTAATGCTTACATATTTGTATGACTACTTATTAAAAAGAAGATGTATTTACCAGACACAGTCGCAACACTGGCCTCACCTGTTGTGCTGCCGCTAGACTGTGGAGGTTCTTCTTCTTGTTGTACACCCTCACTAGTGGCAACATCCACAGGTGTTCTTTTAGCACCTGTTAAACATTAATAACATTAAAATGATCAAACTCTAGTTGTAACCTATAACTCTAACTCATTATTATGAATAAGAATGACTGAAATTTGAATACTATTACTCAATGGTGCCATGACCCTCCTGTCTCTTCCTCTTCTTAGGACCTCCCTCCTGCATGGTGACTGCTACACTCAGCATCTCCAAAACTTCAGGATCTCGGCATTGGAGGTCATCCCATTTATGTTTCAATTGTTTAATCATGTGTGGGATGCTGTCCACCTCCTTCACATTTCTTGAATGCCAGCCTTTCTGAACTGAAAAGGTCCTTGGATTTGGCCACCTCCTTAACTAGGAGGGTGATCTCCTTGATATTGAAAGGTGGGGACAGTTCAAGTGAGAGCTGCTACCATGCTGCACCTCATCATCACAGCACTCAGGGGCTGTGGCCTCCTGCTGGTGCTGCTGCTCACTAACTTGGGGGAGAACTTGCTGTGGCAGTTTCTGCTGATCATCAGCAACTATCCCCATCAACAGGCTCCAAAGGCAGTTCTTCAACTCCAGAAGATGATGCCATTATGATAAATATAAGTTGACTTGCCAAGTGAGCTACAGAGTCCACACTATCTGACAGACACTCTCTCCCACTCTCTCACTCTCACACTTCAAAAACTGCAGTTTTCTGGTGATTTCTATGTGTCTGAACCGCAAATTATATATTCTGCCTTTCACTGAAAATTCTAATTTTGTTACTGTGGGGTTAATGAATGGCAGAATTCAAAATACATGGCATGAGAAAATAACACAAAAACATCAAACATCACTAACTTGCATGATCTGAATGGTGGAACATGTTAACCATGGAATTGTGTACAACATCAGATCACTACAGCAAATAAATTCCATGACTAATTCTCTAGCGATGTTCAGTCTCGTTAATTTCCTGTTTGGAGTATTCAATTAGGGATATATTTCCGCAGAATAGTTACGCTGTTCTGCTGAAATATAATATGCAATTTAACTATGCCAAACAGAGAAATCCACAGAACACAAAAGGTGACATTTTGCTAACATTGTAAGAATTATTAGAGGATTTTCATGCCAACGGAATTCCGCGGTTCTCGTAAATTCTGCAGGCAGAATAAAAATTTCACACAGATCTAATTTCATCCCCTTTAACCCCTTCTCATTGATGGCAAGTTGTTTTCCTTCATCCCCCCTTACACCCACCTACCTGCATGGCATCCCCTTTAAAACCCCCATCTCAATGGTTTAACATTCTATTTCATCCCCTTTGTACCACCTGCATGGATAGCATGTTATTTTTTTTTTCAGCCCCCTTTACACCGCCCCACCTGGATGGTTTATTATTTACTTTCACCCCCTTTATCCCCTACAACTGAATGGCTTTTTATTTGTTCCTGACCATCATTGTTATTCTTTCTTTAATACAATGTTTGAAATCATTACAGTCTCCTGCCTGGTCTAGATCAGGCGGGATCTATACTCCATTGACTTCCTGGTCATAACGGGTTCATGCATGTTGAACTGCTCCTGCATGCCCTGGTCCACTGGCTCTGCATCATCTGTAGGGTGTTCTTTTGGCCAGCAAGCATATCCCATGGTTGAGTGCCATGTTGAGTAGCATGCAGCAGACAAGAAATATGGTGTAAGTCTTCTGAAGGGTGAACTGTAGGGCATCACCAAATGGTCAAGGCACCTGAACTGCATCTTTAGCATCCCACAGACCCCCTTGATGATGTTGATTGTAGTGATGTATGCAGCATTGTAGTTGTCCTCTACAATGGATATGGGTCATAGGACAAGTGTTAGGAGCCAGGGATGCAGGAGATGCGCACTGTCACCTGTGTAAGTAAAGGCCATTGGTTAGTGACATCATCTGCTACATGGGTGGGCAGAGGCCTTTGGGGTATACACATCAATGAGGTACCCACTAGGGATAGTCCACCCATCAAACCTCTGGCATAGGATTGAGTTGTGCCAGATGAAAGCATCATGGGCACTGCCAGAGTATTCTACCAGAGTCAGTGATGTGCCCTGTTGCATCACACCTCACCTAGCAGTTGATGGAATGGAAACCCTTCCTATTCACATGGGCTCAGATCTCTCACCAGTGAGTGCTGAGATGGCAATATGGGTGCAGTCAATGGTACTAAGTACAGTTGGTTGGTGGGCAACTTGATAGAATTGCTGCATGGTTGATGTTCACTCTGCTGGTGTGGTGGGGAATACAATGAAGTCTCGAGCAATGTCCAGCAAGGTACCTATGAACTAGCCCTGCAGGCATGAGGTGGCAGACTGTAAGATAAAGGTGATTCCCCCACCAATGTCTAAAAGGTTCAGGTGGACAGGAAGCACAGTGCTGTTGTCATCTTGAGCTATATGGTCATTGCATGGCTGGCACTGGTTGTCTTTTTGGAGCGTGTCATGCAGCCACTCACACAGCTATATGATCATTTAACTGTGAAGCCTGCACCTGACAATGATTTGTTTGTCACTGAGAACATCAAACTTGACCCATGGACAGTAATGTCTGTTTGCAGCATAATGTCTCAGGGCTTGCACTGGGGCCCAGGGGCATTGACCCACTGCTCATTCTGTATGACCTGTTGCATCAGGTACATGATGTGTGCCATTTGCTGGTCAGTGTGCATGTTTTCTACACTGCCTCTGCCCACCTCAGGGGTTTGCTGCAGGCTTAGACCTATTTTGCATACCAGTTATCAGCACTTCACTATGCTACTGTTCTATTCTACTAGCATAGTGCTAAAGCTTTGAATATTGCATTGTGCCTGATATGCACATCAGTACCCCCTGTTTGAACACTGTACAAATTAATTGGTGCACCCAAACACTAGTGCTAATTGCAAGTATAGTACTATCGAATGAATATGTAGAACAGGCACTAAATGGATGTAGAGCTAGTGCTAATGGTTAGTGCTGGGTGCAAACCTTTTAAATATCAGGCCCAAGAGGACCTTGACAACTTTTGTTACTTTAGTTATTAGACACTGTATTTTCCTATATCCAGACTGTTTCTTTTCAAAATATTGTTTACTGATAATACCTTTCACTACAGTTCTCTCCAAGACTTTCAACACCACCAGCAAAAGTGAAATATGATGACACAACCTGGACCTGTTTTCAGTCTAAAGCAAATATACCAGTTGCCCATGTTAATTTGTATAAGCCAATTAGTGGAGTATAAATAATTAGTGCAGCATATTTATAAAAAATTGCACTTTAGCTCATCTAGATACCTTATTTTTTTCCCATTCAAATTTAAGAATTAAGGGAGGAACTAGTGAAACCACTGGCTACTCTTTTTAATAAATCATGGGAGGATGGTGTGGTACCCGAGGACTGGAGGAAGGCGGATGTGATTCCCCTTCACAAAAGTGGGTCCAAGACAGAGGCAGGAAACTACAGACCTGTCAGTCTGACCTCTGTGGTAGGGAAAGTGATGGAGTCACTTGAAGGAAAGAATAGTTGAGTACCTAGAGGCCAGTGGAGCACAGGACCCAAGGCAGCATGGGTTCACAGCAGGAAGGTCATGTCAGACAATCTAATAGATTTCTTTGACTGGTGACCAAAGTAGTAGACCAGGAGGGGCTGTGGATATGGCCTACCTAGACTTCAGCAAGGCATTTGACACAGTCCCACACAAAAGATTAATAGTCAAATTAACCAGCTGGGAGTGGACCCAGGGTGGTAGCCTGGGTAAAACATTGGCAGAACAACAGGACACAGAAGGTAATTATAAATGGAGTCCACTCTGAAGAAAGGGGGTTACTAGTGGGGTACTGCAGGGTTCAGTATTGGGTCCAGTCCTTTTTAATGTCTTCATCAGTGACATTGCATAGGGACTGGAAGGAAAAGTATGCCTTTTTGCAGATGACACAAAGATCTGCAACAGGGTTGATACACAAGGAGGCGTGGACAGGATGAAAAGGGACTTGGCAAGGTTGGAGGAATGGTCAGAAGTATGGCAGCTAGGATTCAATGCAAAGAAGTGCAAAATAATGCACCTGGGAAACAAGAACCAAGGGGAAGAATACACAATGGGTGAGGAGGTAGTAACAACAACAAAAAGGAAAGGGTCCTGGGGTAATCATATCAGATGACCTTAAGGTTAGCAAGCAATGTGAGAAGGCAGTAGGGAGGGCTGGGGGTATACTGGGATGTATAGTGAGAGGCATCAGCAGCAGAAAACAGGAAGTTGTTATCCTTTGTACAGACAGTTGGTAAGACTCCATCTGGAGTACTGTGTCCAGTTCTGGAGACCCCATTTCCGCAAGGACATAGACAGGATAGAGGCAGTCCAGAGGAGGGCAACTAAAATGGTGCAGGGTCTGCAAGAGAAGCCGTATGAGGAGAGACTAAAGGAGCTTAATATGTATACCCTTGAGGGAAGAAGGGAGGGGGACATGATAGAAACTTTTAAGTACCTCAGTGGAATCAACAAAGTCCAAGAGGGTAGCATTTTTCAGAAAAAGAGACTTGCAAGAACAAGGGGACACAATTTAAAGATAGAAGGAGGAGGGCGGTTCAGGGCAATGTGAGGAAGTATTATTTCACAGAGAGGGTAGTGGATGCATGGAACAGCCTTCCTGAGGAGGTTGTGGGGTCTAAAACTGTGGGAGAATTCAAGAATGCATGGGACAGACATAAGGCAATTCTTGTCCGGGGTAGGAAGAAATAGGCTGTTGGTTAACTAGGATCTGCGGCCTATCCTGTAGGTAGAGAAATGGGCAGACTGGATGGGCCTAGCGGTCCTTATCTGCCGTCAAAGTCTATGTTTCTATGTTTCTATGTAAGTGGATCTTGATGAAATTCCATAGGGTCAATTGCCTCAAATTTTGAATGAGTTTCATAATTACTGTCCAGTTTCCCTTCACTGTCAGTTTCAGTATTTTCCCAATATGTTATTTAGTTCCTTGAAAAATATTACTATAATATGTATGTGTATATATATATATATATATATATATATATATATATATATATATATATATATATATATATAGTATATTATGGTAGCACGGTAGTGCTACCATAGATAGGTTTGAGGAGCCATTTCTATGTTAAACCCCTATATTTTGCACCTTAATAACTTTGCAACTGGTTGATGGAGTTACCTGAAATTTGGAATACATGATCAAGAACTATAGGCCTTGGGATCTGCCAAGTTCGTTACCGGTCGGATATATGGCTGCGGAGTTATTAAGCATGATCTGCACTTGTGTTTATGCTTTTTCTGGAATTCTACTGTCGCGTCTACAGGTCACAAGGTTTAGAAACCTGCCCAAAATCTCCAGGGAACGTGTGGCCAGGGTCCCCAATGTGCCTTTCGAAGATTTTGTGAAAAAATATTAAATGGTTCAAAAGTTATTCAAAAAACAATTTCCCATTATGTCAATGGGAAAAGTTAACAAAAAGTTTGACAGTGTCGCAAATGCACTTTTTACTGTCGCAAATGGCCCTGTTACTGTGGCAAATCCGCCATCTTGTTTTCAGTTAGTAATCAGAAAAATGCTTGACATTTAAATTTGGTACCCTGAGGATGCTAGCCATGTCTTTATTTTGGGGTAAAATATGTATATATATATATATATATATATATATATATATATATCTGCAGCTGTATGCTGGTTCCACTTTCTGCTAATACCTTGTGCAAGTCGGAGCAGCATAAACTAATCTGCAACTGCAAAATGCTGACAACAAGTGAAGGTGATGTGGCTTTTCAAGAGAAGAATAGGATTGCTCGGGCTAGCCTTGTCATATTATCTTTTATCACTTGAGTGAATAAAAGCTGGTTTTCAATATGCGACAATAACAAAAAAGAGATTCAAAAGATTCTCATACAGGCCGAGAGATGTATAATGTACCACATCTGCCTCTGATCGGGTCTGGTACAACTGTAAATTTTGTTTCAGGCTGAAGAGTGGGTTTCAGCTTTGAAAACAGATCTTTCACCTCTGATGCTGCAGATAGCAATCAGGTTCATGTGCAAGGTTTAAAGAACTTCAAAGGCTATCACTGTACAAAGGAGATGCATGGATGAGATCGAAATGCCAAGTATGTAAAGCACACCACATCTTCGCTGAGAATAAGTTTAAGATTAACAAATATTACACTGAGCAAACAGCACTTTCACAACTATATATAATCAATACTGGTGTAATACATTGGAGCAGCACAGTGTTTGCCATCTTGTTGGGGTGAGGGGTGTATTAAGTAGGACTCTGATAGACTCCGATCACAGATGTGATGGTGCTTTATAATTTCCTGAGACCCACAATAATTGTGAAAAAACTGAAAATATGAAAACGGTAATGTAATATGTTATCCGTCCGTTACCAGCTCATCCCGCAGCAAGTTCAGACAAAAAGGATGCCAGAGCTTATCAGTGTAGTTCCTGTTAGTAAATTTTATTATGCTATATTTTGCTCTCATCTGTGACCCAGTTTACGAGTGGCTCTTGCTACAAACTAATGTCCCATTTAGCTAGCACCATGTTTCTTCGTACTGAAAGTCTATCACATTGCCGCCCCCTCCCATCCCAACAGCTCTTATGTTCCCGCCTCAATAAACTTTAGCTGTCCCGGTATCAAATCCTTCCATTGGCAATTCTGCCCACTAGCAACCATTAAGTTCATTCCATTTACTTTCCCAACATTTGATGTAGAGTTAGGGGAGGAGGGGGTTTGTAGAGATATTTCTATATATTTTTTCTTTCGGTTGATATTCACCGATTTTTCTCTTGCTATAGTTCGATTTTAAATAAAAAATAATTGGTTTGAATCAACTTAGGTAGCCTATCTTCTACATAAAAAAAAAGTTGTTTGTTTTCGGCCGATGAACGCTGCCCCTCTGCATTGTCCATCCTTTCCTTTCTCTTTGTTGCTTCATTAGTTTGAGATGTTTGGACCCTTCTTGCCCCCCATCTCAGCCCCATAGCCTCTTCCCTTTACTTTTATTATGTGAGGTCTGCCCACAATAATCTCCGGTTTCTGAGACCACACACACACACACAAACCACAGGGCTACAGGATGCCCAAGGTAGTGCACTCCTGGCACTATCAGAGGGAGAAAGCCAGCCAGATCCTTACCTTCACCAGCCATCTGCCGTCAGTTTGAAAAATCCGTAGTATGCACAAATGACTTTTTCTAATTAATGAAAGAAAAATGAAAGTTAGAACTTTTATCTAATTGTCTGGTAAACTAATTTCGCAAGAACTGTCCAGCACCCTATCAACAGATGATTTTGGTAGGGCTAGGAGCACTGTATGGGTCGTTGAGCCTTTTCTGTTGTCCCTTTTGGTTTTAAAGCCATACATTTTCTAAAACATTATGTTCTGCTGTCTGCCCTGGGGCGCTTGGTCTCTCTCAGCCCGGTGGTCTCACTGAAAAACCTCTCAACTTCTAAGCTTTAAAATGTGATAACACTGGAAGTGGTTGAAAGAGGGTGAATCCAGGGAATAAAATTCGGGAGTGAAATTAAAGTCTGATTCAGTTCCGAGGCAAAACGGGAAAAGACTGCTCCTGTATAACATGAACCTCAAAGACCTAAATATGACTGAAATGTAAAAATGCAGCATATGAGGAAATATGTTCCCAAACCCCTGTAGGGTAAATTTTGATCCTACCTCTAATGTGGTGGGTGCCACCCATTAAGTTTTTTAATCTTCCAATACTGAGCACATGGCATTAAAATGTGGAGAAAAGGCCAAAATGTATTGAATAGATTTTTGTTGTTAGTGAGTTTTATTGATTTTTCTTGAAAATCGTGATACACATAGTACATCTCTGCAAGTGCACAAGTAGTTAAATAATCATAACAATATATTATTACAGGACAGTACATTAGGGTGCCATAGAGGGTAGCCCAAAGTGAAATAGCAGTGAAATAAAATAACAATGAAACAACAGTTCAGTAGGCTAAGACACAGCAAGGCAAACAGTAATAAATTGTTTAAGAATGGGGGCATCATGTTTGGGGTTAAGGACTGTTTCTATGAAGTTAGTTCAAAATGTTAAGAGTTTGTACATCCAGAAATAACTCTAATATTATGAGGAGCATCAGTAAATCTTTGTAAATCAATGAGTACATTTGGGTGCAAAATTAAAACACTTAGCTGTATACGAAATGCATAACAGCTGGGAGCTATGTGACTGCCGCTGTCTGCAGGGTCTTTTTGTGGGCTTGCACTGCATGAGACTAATGCTCACGGACAGTTCCCTGTTAGCTCCTGGCCAATAATCTATACATTTGATGCTATAGTGGTCCCAAGGTCCCCATCCCAATATAGGGCCCCCTTTCCCGGACAAGCTGTTGAATCCCCGGACACCAGACTCATTTTATATAATGCACTATGAGGTAACCCTATAGTCACTGTATTCCATCTATTACTGAAACCCTATAAAAGATCTAAAACAGCAGGAAAATTGGCTTTAGTTTAACAAAAAATAAATACTGTAAATTTTTATCTGTAAAGATGCAGCCAATATATAAATTAGCCCTGAAGCTCCAATTTCGTACTTTAGTTTTTATTTCACCTAAAATCCTTTAGGCATGTGCATATTTTCAAAGAGTTTAACGTCAGGTGACAATACATACAAATATCCAGTAGTGGACACAGGTAACAATAATGTACTTTTTTCCTTGAACTCTCTCCACTGGCTACGTGTTCTATTGCTGACGTCAGTCATAAAATAATATAACATGAGAGACCCATTATATAATTGTTCCATATCAGAGATGTGATAATGCCCCAATGGAACCTTCACTGTTATTGCACAACCCTGAGCTCAAGCTCAATATGTGCGGGACAGGACACGAAAATACAGTATTTTTATGTCCCTTGCCCAGATATATTGTCAGTGGGTCCACGTAAGAAAGAAAAAGTCCCCCTCTTAGCACATTTGTCATTAGGCCAATGTCTCCGGCGTGATTGCTGCCATTTGTTTGTTAAATAGCAGGTGAGCCGGGAAGTGCACCTTCTCCATTTTCATCTCTTCTTGAATTCACTCCTGACCTTCTTATTCCCTGTGGCTGTATTTCAGGGTTTAATGGCAAGAAATAGAATTCTGTATTTGGATAATACAATTTCCTTACTTGCTTTCAGCGACCTTCAGCTCAATTTCCTCTCCCCAGAGACACTGTATATTATAGGAACTGAATCAAATCCCTTATTCACAGAAAAAAGTTCCAATTTAATCTGAATATTCAGCATTTTTCACATGGGTTGGGTGATGGAGGGCATATTGAAATGCTTTTGGTTGGCAGTAATCAAATGGTGATTTGGAGTTGTATTGAAAAAAATAATGAAGTCTATTCTATATTCTCACATGGAAGGAATGTACAGTCTACTATACACCGGCCGTTTTTTTTTTTCTGTAACCTTACTAATGAAATTTTGGAGGAAAAAGTTAAAGACACATATTAAGGATGCTGGTTTACAAATGTAAGGCTGAAGTTACTTTTAGGAAAGCGATGCCTTTTGCCCTTTTTGTTAGCTTTCTTAGAAAAGGGACTGCAAAGTAAGCACATTTCTTTCCTATGGTAGCAACCAACCCTTCATATTTCCAAACTGTTGCCTTTACAAAATAGAAACAGATGGACTCTTGTGAGGTTTGTGTTTCTCCTTTTCAAGTTTGTAATTCATAAGAGGTTGTGCTTCTCCTTTTCAACTATGGTTTATGATATTGGGCTGACACACCTCAGTGCTGGATAGATATGATAGATAGACACACAGATGGATCGATCTAGAGCGATCATAGGTGCACCATTTCATGGACAAGTACAGTGCTGAATTGGAGAAGCCAGTGATCTACACCGTGATTAAGGGCAACAAACCACGCATGTAGCAAAATCTCAGTATTAACTGAATTGCTCGCTTAATCAGGAGTTTCTGCAGCCTTTTGTGTTTTGCGCCCCACCCCTACACCACCAGGATATAATTTGCAAGGTTCAGTGGCAAAAAATTAACAAAAATTAAATAATCATGATGGGAAAAAGCCCAAGCAGTCTGTTTTCTCATGCAGTGCACCAAGCATATATTGCAGTTGGGGTTATTCAGTAGCGCTAATGGAACTTGGGGATCTGCTGCAGAAAACGAGTGACTCTGGCTCCATCATTGCTCAGATTGCTGTGCCATTGTCCCCAAAGACTCGTTTTCCTTCATGCATCTTTCCAGCCTAGAAATGATTCTGACACAGCTTTGGAGCCGAATGTTTTTGCATTCAAGTCCTCCATAAGTAATCCTATAATACTGTGCTCATCTAATGCCTCCTTCCCCCAAGCTATATTTCTGCTTGTGACTACTGCACTATACTTACAGAACACATAGACAGTAGGTCCCGGGCACTGTCTCACTGTTTCGGATCAGGAAGGTGCCATCTCTCCCGACAGGGCTAGCAATCGGCGTCTCTCTTGACTCAGTCTACCGTGACACACCGTAGGAACATGTCTGTACTTTAGTATACTAGTGAGGTATATATATTATTTATTTCTCAGCAGCAGCTGCCTGTCAGGTCAGCAGTGCAACTGAACCCTCATGTCTCAGCAACTTTTTCAATAATGCAACCACCACTTTGTGCTCCGTTAGGAAGTGTGTGTGTGTGTGTTTCATTTCATCTGACTTCCTGAAGGCGCACACTGGAAGACGTGCGATAAGTATAAAGGCACCCATGCAAGTTTCAGTAGGTGAGCCCGAGTGCTTACTGCTCACGCAGAAAGGTTTGGAGTTCATAATGAGTTGGATATATTATAATACACATAGTCTGACATGAGGTTATCAGCCTCCCAGGTAGGTCGGCTTACAAATACACAGCAGGAACATACTGTATAAATATTGAGCCACTGTAGTAGCAAAGCAGCTCTACATATGTAGGTACAGTGATGTGTTTCCTAAATGTGTTACTTAAGCAATTTATCCCTCCAGGGTGTGGGTACACTGGAGGATTTACCAGGGCTGGTGTGATTCGGTCACGAGGCGCAGCCGAGTGACCGAATCACACCAGTCGTGTTAAGTCCTCCAGTGTACCCACACCCTGGAGGGATAAATTTATATTATACAATGGTGAATGTTTTTTCTTTAATGTTTTTTAACTATTTCCTAACTCACTGAGGTCCCTACACTTCGAAAGAGGATGTCATTTTGTAAACAATTTAGCGCATGCTTTAGTGAAGCGGCGATGGGACAAATCGTGGCAGTTTTGTTTGAAGTGAAAGCAACCAGATTAGCAGGCTATAAGGTTGGCTGGCACTTCTTCCAGTGGGTACACTGGAGGATTTATCACGGTAGTAATTGTGTCAGCCGACCAATCAGGATGCAGGATTTGGGACATTGGATTTACCACATTGTATAATTAAGCAATAATGCATGACAGGGTGTGGTATATCATGGGATATCATCACGCCTCGGGTGGTTAGGCACGAGGCCGCAGGCCGAGTGCATCCAACCACCCGAGAAGTGACGATATCCCATGATATTTCACACCCTGGAGTGCATTATTGCTATTATGAACAGGAATACAAGTTTTAGCATAAAAAAATATATATATTTTAAATCATTCTGAAAATGTGTTTTTTGAGGTGTTGGAGGAGTACCTTTTAATAAAATAGTTCCTGGACAGGTCTGAACAGCAGGTGGCACTGTTGTAAGCTGAGTTATGGAGAAGGAGTGTACTGTAAGTCTCTCTCAAAATCTTATCTGTGGCAAGAAAGAAGCAGCAATGTAAATGGGAAGAATGGACATCTTCCAGAAAGTCATCTGGAAATGAGAAACTGTCACTTGGACGGCTGTACTGTATAAAATACAAGTGGGTCAGTTTTGGATCCTTTACTGTTTTTTCAAAAAGATGCTCGCTCAAGGCATCATCGCCATTCTGCCCTGTAGACAGATTGGACATGCTCTGCGACTGCCGCCTAACGTTAGGTTTCTGCGGGGAATGGAACTGCAGGATGCGGAGGATGTTTTGGGCAGCTCGGTCGTTCTTCCCGACTCCCAGCAGCTTGTGTTGTGCTGCATTCTGTCATGGGCACATTTGTAAAGAGTTTTTTTTTTAAACAGTAGCGAACTGGAGGTCTGACTCGGACTGTCGGAGACGAGGAACACTGCACGGTAAGTGAGGAGGCCGGTGACCGGAGGTTTTCTGAAGCCGTGATGATGTAGCCCAATATCATCACGGTTCCAAAAACCTCTCGGCCAATGAGCTTCCTCCATTTACGATCGCTAGTTCATAATTAAGCAATAAGGCACGACAGGGTGTGGTATATCATGGGATATCATCACGCCTCGGGTGGTTGGGCATGAGGCCGCAGGCGGTCGAGCGTCCAACTGTCCGAGAAGTGATGAGATCCCATGATATACCACACCCTGGAGTGACTTATTGCTATTATGAACTGGGTTAATTTTTTTTTTCAGTAAATAAAATGTAAAAAAAGTTAAAGCCTTTTTAAAATTCATGTTTTCAGATGTTTGAGGAGTATCTTTTGACAAAATTGTTCCTGAAAGGCAGTGGGCAGCAGGTGGCGCTGTTATAAGTGATCTGTATAATCTGTCTACCTCTGCCAGCACTACTGTTGTTTAACTCGGTGCCACTGCATGCTCTGGGATCCGGAAAATATATCTGTGACTTCCTGTTGAGTTCTGTACATGGCAGTTGGAGCTTTTCAACGCTGTGAATTTTTCTTTTTTTTTAAACAAAACAGTCACGGGCCGGAGCTGCGGAATGCTGCAAGTGAGCAGCTCATTAGAACAACCACTAGGATGATGTGGTGTGAAGGAAGGTACGGAGGTATATGTGTCATTAAACAGTCTTGTTTTACTATGGTTGCTGGTGCTTCAGTGTGGTGGGTTTTTTTTATTTTGGTTTGACTCAAGCAGCGCGACTTCTGTGTGGCACAAGCATGACAATGTCTTGTCAGAGGAGCAACCGGCTTGGACTCGGACTGCAGGACATGTGAAATGCTGCGCGGTAGTGAGGAGGCTGGTGACTGGAGGTTTTCTGAAGCCGTGATGATGTAGCCCGATATCATCACGGCTTCAAAAATCTCTCGGCCAATCAGCTTCACATATTTACGATCCCCAGTTCATAATATTTATTTTTACTTACACTCGCTGAGTACTGGCCCTCCCTTGTATAAGGTCTGCTGATGTTGTATTATTGTTTGTTTAATTTGAATGGTTGTCTTGTTGTTTATTGTCTAATACTGTTTACTGCCCTGTGCCCCTGATTTCTCTTGTACTTATCAATTGGTTTGCCATATTTTGCCAAGTACCTTGTAGAGAGATTTGACATATTCGTGAAAGATGCTAATTGTATAAGTTTAATGACAAAGAAGGTTGTATAAAAAGCTCCTGCACCTACAAAGAATAAATGGTTTAAGGAAGTCATTCTGAACTTTTTGGTGACTTTTGTAATAGTTGGAAGGAGGTGCCATTTACAGTTGCAAACTGGTCTGGACAAGATAACCCAAAATGGGATCACATGCCCATGAGTTATTTCTAAAACAAAAGCACAGATCAGGACTGTACAGTGCAACCTATTCAGTAAAGCACTGCATTCTGATTTCAGGATTCAATGTTCAAGATTATTATGTAAACACAGGAGAAGTGTGGAAAACAGCCAGTTAACCATATGCTCATTTACTATTGCTTCCTGATACATGTTGCACAATATATATACAATATATTCTCATAACTTTACCCTACTACTAAACAATTACAAAATGCTTAATAATGTACAATTATTGGGGGCTATGTATCAGTTTAGTGCTGGGTACATATGAATCACACTGACCTGGCCACAAAGCTTCACACTTGCAGAGAGGCCATGGTATGCAGTACCGCGTGCCTCTGCAGAGTGCCTGTCCACAGCCCCATCCCCCAGCATGCCTCTGCATGTGGGGACTGATCAAGGGACACAGGTGGGCATCCCATAGGATGCTAGCACGGGGTTCTGGAGTGGATCCTCTGCTCCATGCAAGCAGGAAATTGTAGGAAGGTGGTAGGGCCAAACTGAACAGTTATGGGTGAGTGCCAGAATGTCTGCCCCAGCCTTCCCTGTCTGCCCAGAGGGCTGGAGTAGTAAGGAGGGGGGTTGTGTGTGTTGCAGCCAGTGGTCAAAATTAAGGAGGGCATGCAATGGATATGGTAGGGCCCTGCTTGTGTATCCTATACCCCTTCACCTGGCACTCTGTACTTTCATGAATGGCACATAGTGTGGGCAAGCCCTCAGACTGGTCACACACATAGCTGTGAGACTGACCAGGGGATCCAGTGTGTAAGGAATGAGAGTCTCTTCCATACATGTGTGGGGTGGGGTCTGTGGTATCCTCCAGTGCATGCCATTGTCACTTAGGATTGCCTATGTGCCATGAATCCACAGCACATATGCAATATGCAGGATGGTGCATAGACTCCATTATGCATACATAAATAACAATAGAGAGAGAATAAATCATGGCAAAGTGTGGTATATGAGGAAATAATACCATCAAGGGGTTGAAGAAATAAAGCCACAAGTCTGAAGGGCGAGTGTCCTTTATGAGCTTGTTCAACACCAAGATGGTATTATTTCCTCATGTACCACACTTTGCTATCACTTTGTTTTATGTGATACATAAGGTTGGACACTTTTTGCTGTGTCCTTTAAAGGAAGCAAGTTAGAGTCATAATACCCTGCTTGTCTGCCATCCTATATGGGGAAGTAAATGGTGGATTTTTCAAAAGATAAAAGTGCCCAACCATGTAAGCTATATATATATATATATTATGGTAGCACGGTAGTGCTACCATAGTTAGGGTTGAGGGAGCCATTTCTATGTTAAACTCCAAAACTTTGCACCTTAATAACTTTGCAACTGTTTGATGGATTTGCCTGAAATTTGGAATTTATGATCAAGAACCATAGGCCTTGGGATCTGCCAAGTTTTGTACTGGTCAGATATACAGCTGCGGAGTTATTAAGTGTGATCTGTGCACGCGTGTACGCTTTTCTGGAATTCTGTGGTCGCGCCTACAGGTCGTACGGTTTGCGTGACCGGCCTGAAATCTTCAGGGAACGTGCAGCTGGGGTCCCTGATGTGCCTTTCAAAGATTTCATGAAAAAATATTAAACGGTTCAAAAGTTATTCAAAAAACAGTTTCCCATTATAAGTCAATGGGAAAAGTTAACAAAAAGTTCAACACTTTCGCAAATGCATTTTTACTTTCGCAAATGGGCCTGTTACTTTCGCAAATCGGCCATTTTGTTTTCAGTTGGTGATCAGAAAAATGGTTGGCATTTAAATTTGGGACCCTCTAGCAACCTAATTTTTTTTGTATTCACCTAGTCGGGCCCTGAGGATGCTTGCCATGTCTTTATTTTGTGGTAAAACACCCCAGAAATATGTTTTTCAAATTTCTGGAAAAGTACTCACAAATTACTTTGTGCTCACGAAAGTGTCACTTAAATTTTGGAAGCTTTCGCAAATTGCGACAGTAGTTTTCTACTCTGTGGGAAAATGACAGCAATTCTTTGGCACTGCGCTGCAAAAGAACCGTTGGAAGTTTTGAGCTGAAATTTGGAGGGAACGGAGCTGACATCTCACAGATGTGCCTTTCAGTGTTGTATTGAAAAAATATTACATGGTGGCAAAGTTACAGCACTCCAAAGTTGACAGTTTTTCCCATAGGATAACATTACGGAGCCCGACGCATTACAGAAATCCTTTGGCACCCTGCTGCAAAATAACGGTTTGGTCTTTTTTCCTGAAATTTGGAGGAAAGACAGCCAACAGTTCACAGATGTGCCTTTCAGTGACTTGGTGACAAAATATTACAGGGAGGCAAAGTTATGGCACTCCGAACTTCTCTTTTTTTCCCATAGGATAACATTACGGCATTTGCCGCGCCTTTCAGGGCCCGTATCTCGGACACGGTGCGAGATACGGACTTTTCGTCAGCAAAATGCAAAACTAGCCAGGCCAGTCATAAATCATATGACTTTTACATTTTTTTTCAACATTGTACGGTTCCTGAGATATAATCTATTTAGTATTCCATGTCCTCATTTTCTGCTCCGATAACCATTATTATGCATACATTCTTTGTGCTCACTGTCTTTCTCTATGCAGCTTTAGGGGAAAACCAGCCTGTGCCCTTACATTACTGTTACCGTTGCCCTTTCAGCTTGCTGTACCAGTACCCGTTCACTTACCGTTGACATCTCACCACCATGTGCATTA
This sequence comes from Neoceratodus forsteri, assembly GCA_016271365.2. Classification (NCBI taxonomy): domain Eukaryota; kingdom Metazoa; phylum Chordata; order Ceratodontiformes; family Ceratodontidae; genus Neoceratodus; species Neoceratodus forsteri. Next base: position 266,893,139 of record CM028132.1, on the reverse strand, counting down.
TCCTTTGTGTTTTCATTTGCCTTGTGTTTCTGTTATTTTTGCCATTTGTGTCTACAGTACTGTTTCTCTTTCTGTTTCACTTTGCGTCACCATGCCCGTGATGTTTCCATTTGCAGGCACCATGTTACTATGTGACAACAAATCACTGGCAGACCGTTCCGTCTCGCCACCGGTGCGTTACCCTTTCTGTTCTCATTTGCACTTGCATTACCATGTGTGCCACTGTTAGCACTTCTGTTTGCATTGTGTTCCTGTTACTATGCCACAAGACATCACGCGCGGCAGCTGGGGCCTCCGCCGCTGCATTGCTTCATTATTTCTCGATCACCTCAAAAGGTCAAGGGAATCCTGCTTCTGTACCTGTCAGAGTCTGCCTTCCTCCAAGATTGGTCTCTTTCTCTCCCAGTTGGTGAAGATCAGTGAAGTTCAGCAGGCAGTAATGCTAGGAGCTGAACCGCACTTGGCATATGCCTGTTAGAGTTGTCCTTTTGTCTGAGCTGTTGCTTCTGGTTGTTTCTGGCCAAGAGCTTTCTATTAGCTGACCACTATTTCAGTGGAGGTACAGCAGTCAGTGAAGATCAATGAAGCTCAGCAGACAGTAAGGCTAGGAGCTGGACCTCCACCAAGGAGAGGATTCTCTCTTACCAGGGCTGGGAATCAGAGGCAGGAACTTAGGAAGGGACTACTATATGCCACGGCATAATGTATATTGAATAGAGCCAGGGCTCAGAGGGTGGAAGGACTGCTGGACACCAGGGAACAGTTGTCATTCAATAAAGCTGGCAATTGGAGGTGATGAGGATCACTGGACACCAGGAAATGCTTGTCATTCAATGGGGCTAGGATCAGAGGGTGGGGGAGCCACTGGACACCAGGCAATACTTGTCATTCAATGGATCCAAGATTGGATGATAGGAATAGCCACTGGACACCAGTGAATACTTTTCATTCAACAGGGCTGGCAGGAGGCCACTGGACACTAATACATGATCATTTTACCAGGACCTGTGATCAGAGAGTGGGGGGTCCACTAGACACCAATGGAAACTGCTATGTTAATGAGAATGGATGATTAGGGTGGGGGTGCTGGTTGCAGGGCACAAATCTGCTGTTGCTTCACATGCAAATGGGCCCATAATCATCATGCATATGGCCACTTAGCACCATGCATGCACAATGGGTTCATTTGCATGTTACTGACTGAATATCATGCTGTGGGCTCCTTGTGCTAACAGATTTGGTGGTGCAGAAGTTCGCAGCGCACTTCAGTATGGGCTGCATACAGCCCAGATCGATGTTGGGGCAGTGCTATATGACTTAGCGCTGTATTGACATGGCCCTATATTCAGTCAGATAGCACAGTTGAGCTCTCCGACTGAATGTAACATCCTCGGGATTGTGGGAAATTGGAAAGCACAGCACAAGCCTTTACATTCAACTGTGCCCATTTTTCAATATTGGGCCCCAAGATTTTTTTCCTATTGGACTTTATAGAACTGTAAAGAAATACCATGGAAAAAGAATACAATGGATCACCGTAGAATAGATGGCACAACAGTTCCTTAAACAATCATCCTGTCAATTTTATGGAAATTATTTACACAAGTTTCTGAATAAGCTATGACATTGTTAAAACAAGCTTTGGCCAGAGCTGATAGGGCTGCAGCCAATGAATTTGGGGTAAAACGATTGAAAATTGAGAAAGGTATGAGCCTGCATTCGCAAAATGTGATATAGGCTCATAAAGGTTTTACATAGATACATAGATACATAGACAGTGTTTGGCGAATGATAGCCTATCTAGTCTGCCCATTTGAGCTTGTAAGTTCAGTTTGTTTTCCTAGAAGTCTGTTTCTCTTACCCCTGCCCTCTAGAATTCCTTTATGTCTATCCCATGCATTCTTAAATCCTGTGATTGTTTCAGCCCCACCACTTCCTCTGGCAGGGTGTTCCACTTGTCCACCACCTGTTCTGTGAAGAAATTCTTTCTCATGTTTCCTCTGAATCGTCCTCCCTCCAACTTCATCCCATGCCCTCTAGTCCTGAAACATCTTTTTCGCTAAAATAGTGTTTTCCTGCACCTGTTCCTCCCTGTAAGATACTTGTATGTCTCTATCATATCCCTCTCCCTCCTCTCCTCCAGGGAGTACATGTTCAGTTCCTTCAACCTGTCTTCATAGGACTTGTGATGCAACCCATGCACCATCTTTGTTGCCCTCCTCTGAACCTTCTCTACCCTGTCTATGTCCTTACGTAGGTATGGTCTCTAGAACTGACACTGTACTCCAGGTGGGGCCTCACTAGTGTCTTGTATAGCGGAATTATGACCTCCCTTTCCTGCTGGTGATGCCCTGCCTATACATCCCAGCATCCTATTTGCTTTACCTGATGCCTTGTCACACTGTTTCCCACCTTGAGGTCATCAGAGATGACAACCCCAAGATCCCTTTCCTGCTTGGTGCATGCCTCACCCCCAACTGATATATTGTGCCAGGGTTTTGTGCCCCATATGCATTATCTTGCACTTCTTTGCATTGAATTTCAACTGCCAAACCCTTGACCATTCTTCAAGTTTCTGCAGGTCCTTCTCATTCTGTCTACACCCTCTGGTGTGTCTACTCTGTTACAGAGCTTTGTGTCATCAGCGAACAGTGAAATTCTGCCTCTAGATCCTGTGCAATGTCACTGATGAAGATGTTGAATAGGACCAGTCCCAGCACTGATCCCTGTGGTACCCACTGGTTACTCTTCCCTCTGTGGAGTGACAGCCATTTACCACCACCTCTGTGTCCTGCCACCCAGCCAGTTACCTACCCACCACACTACTGTCCTGCCCACACCCATATTCCCCAGTTTGTGTATAGTCTTCTATGTGGCACAGTGTCAAAGGCCTTGCTGAAGTCCAGATAGGCCATGTCCACTGCCCTCCTGATCCACCTCCTAGTCACCCAGTTAAAAATTCAATGAGGTTGGTCTGACATGACCTCCCCTGGTGAAACCATGCTGCCTTGGGTCCCGTAGTCCATTGACAACCAGATGTTCCACCAATCTCTCCTTCAGTAGTGCTTCCATGATCTTTCCCACTACCGAGGTGAGGCTGACTGGTCTGTAGTTCCTCGCTTCCTTTTGTTCCCACTTTGTATAAGGGACTACGTCTGCTGTCCTCCAGTCTTTGGGTACTCTGTTTCCAGTGATTGGCTGAACAGGATAGCCAGAGGTTCAGCCACCACCTCTCTTAGTTCTTTAGGACCCTGGGTTCACCCATCTGGCCCCATTGCTTTATCAGCTCTTATTACTTCCAGTTCCTTCAGGACCCTTTCTCGTGTAAAGGGACTTGTGTCCATTTCTGCACCATTCTCATCCCTTGTACTCCTTCAGACCCATTACCCCTCTTCCTTAGTAAAGACTGGCAGAAATACCTGTTCAATATGTCAGCTTTATTGTTGTCATCCTTCACGCTGCCTCCCATCCTCCCCTTCAGTCTCACTATCCTCCTTTGTCTTTCTTTTTCACTTATGTACCTGTAAAAGGTTTTGTCCCCTTTACCCACTGATTTTGCAATGTGTTCTCTGTCTGAGCTTTGGCTTCCTTACTGACTTCCTGCCTCCCTTTGTTTCTCCTGGTACTTCCCTATCCCCTTCTGCCTGTGTCTTTTGTATTGCCTGAATGCAATCTTTGGCTTTCACTTTCTTTGCTACCTCTTTGAAAACCATAATGGTCTACCTCTTCCTTTTCCTCTTGCTAACTTGCTTAATGATAATTCTGTTGTTCTTATAATCCCCATTTTAAATACTGCCCACTGTTCCTCAACCCCTGATTCCTGTCCCATTCTTAATGCCTCTTTCAAGTATCTCCCCATTTTCCCAAAGTCTGCCCCCCTAAAATCCAGGATACGTGTTTTTGTGTGGTTTGGTTCTGCTCTTTCTGTGATTTCAAACCACAATGACTGGTGGTCACTGTTACCCAGGTGCTCCCCCACTGTTACCCCCCATCACACTGTCCCTGTTTGTGAGCACAAGGTCCAGTATTGCCTTCTGCCGAGTTGGTTCCATGACCAGTTGCTTGAGGAAGGCACCCTGAAGGGAGTCCAGGATAAATCTGTTCCTAGTTGATGCTGCTGCTGGGATGCTCCAGTCCACGTCTGGTATATTGAAGTCTCCAACCAGTACTACCTCACTCTTGTCTGCCATCCTTGGATGGCTAGCATCAGCTCCCATCTGTTTCTTCCCTTCCTGGGCTGGTGGTCTATAGACCACACCTGTGCAGATGGCTGGCCCCATTTTCCTTTCCAGCTTAACCCACAGTATCTCTCCCCCATTTTGTTCCTCCTGGATCTGTGTGGCCTTATGTCATTTTTCACATACAGTGCCACCCTCCTCCCTTCCTGCCTGCTCTGTCTCTTCTGAATATGTTGTAGTTCAGGTATGGCCATCTCCAGTCATGGTTATCATTACACCAGGTTTCAGTGATGGCCACAATGTCCAGGTCTGACTGTACCCATGGACAGCTCTCTAGATCTTCCATCTTGTTGCTAAGGCTCCTGGCATTTGCACACATGGCTTTCCATGATTTGACCTCCCTAGACTGCTTCACTGTTCTACTCCAGCCCTTCCTTGGTTGTCATTTATCCTGGTTCTCCTTGCTGTTTTGCCCTTCTCTGAATTTTTGCCCCTTTTCTGCTTATCCACCTTTTGGACACTAATCTCCATCTTTTGCACACTGCTTTGCAGAGATAGCCACTCCCTCTGGTTCACTGGTTCCACTACTAGCTGTGGGGGTGAGCAAGTAGGTACTCCTTGCTGGCCTGCCATCCCTTTGCTAGTTTAAATGCTTGTCAATGTAGCATTTGAACTTATCATTGAGTGCTTGGATTCCCCTCCAGGATGGATGCAGGCCGTCAGGCTTGAACAAACCTCCATCCTCCAGGTGGGTCCCCAGTCACCAATGAATCCAAACCCTTCCTCACAGCACCAGTTCTTCCAACCATGAGTTAAAGTTCCTGGTGATGCACTCCCATGTGCTCTCCCTCGCCTCCTCACAGGTAGTACTCTGAGAAAGTGACAGAAGTAGCTACTTGTTTGAGACCCCTCCTCAGTTTCCTAAACTCTTCCTGAACTTCCTTTGGCTCCCCCATTTGCCAGGTCATTAGTACCTAGGTGGATAATGACATCCAGCTCACCCTCCTGTCTTGCCTTCCCAGTGATCCCCAGTATCTTCCTTCCATCCCTCCATGCCATGGCACCTGGTACGCACCTCACCTCCTGTCCTCCCTCCTGTGTTCCTAGCTGGATCCCTCTTACGATGGAGTCCCCCACCTTTTTAATATTTTATACCAAATTTTCAACATATCCTTGTTTTGACCCTGCCTCACGATGAAGGCCAAAAAAATGTTCAACTCCTGGCTCAAAGGTGATTTCAGGCAGGGATGTTGAGGGTAAGGGGAGAAGACTACTTAGAGGAGGGGCAGACCCCAAGAAGGGGAGGATGAATGGAAATGGGTGGAAGGTAGTGTCCTAAATGCAAGGGCCTGGGTAATAAAACAGCAGGAGTTTCAGGCACTCCTTATGGAGGTGAGTGTGGATGTCACTGCAGTGACTGAGAGACTTGGGCTGACTCAGTACCATATGATTGGGATCTGACAATCATGGGGTGTAAAATTTACAGGAAACCCGGGTAGGGCGAGGGGGTGAGGTGCACTCTATATGAAGGAAGGGATAAAATGCACAAGGGACAAGGGAGAGGAAGAGAGGACAGAGGCACTATGACTGCAGCTTCTATACTCAAGGGTAGAAAGCTGAGGCTGGGGTGGTGTACAGACCACCAGTCCAATCAGTGGAACTGGACAGGGAGTTAGCGGAGCAAATAAGGAGGTGTAGAAAGGGGAGTGTGGTGATTGTGGGGGATTTCAATCTGCTGGGGTAGACTGGAGCACCCTGCCACCTCCAGTGCTCCCTGGATGTGATCCAGGATGGTCTCCAGACACAGCTGGTCAGTGGGTCAACATGACTAGGTAACATGCTGGACTTGGTGCTGTCAAATGGGGAGGCAGTGATGAAATAAGGGTGGAAGACCCATTAGCTGGTAGTGACCACCAAATAATGTGGTTCACTTTTAAGTTGGGCAGGGAGTCTGGAGGCACAGTAACAAAGGTGATGGGTTTTAGAAGGACAGACTTAGGGAGGATGAGAGAAATACTGCAATGGAGACTTCAGGGTATTAGGCCAGAGATGTATGCACAGCAAAAGTGGGACATTATTAAAACTGGGCAAACAGAGGCTGCAGAAGCTTGCACCAGGACTAAGAACAAGGAGTGCAGAGCCAGGAAACCATGCTGGCTGAAGAGAGAAGTGTTGGAGGGGGGTGACGGTGAAGAGAGCTGTGTACCAGAAGTTCAGGAGAACAAGGAAAGAAGAGGACAGGGAGGCTTATGTGAATTGGTCCAAAGAGGTGACCAAGCGAGTGAGAATAGCCAAGACCTCCAGTGAGCTAAGATTAGTGCAGAGCATCAAGGGAGGGGAGAAGGACTTTTTTAGCTATCTCAGGGAAAAGAGGAATTGCAGAGAACCAATAGTGAAGATAAAGTGGGAAGGGGAGAAGGTGGAAAAGGGAGAGGAACAAGCGGAAGTACTAAATGAATACTTTTGCTCTGTTTTCATAAAAGAGAAGGATAGTCCACTACCATGGACTGGGAGGGTGGGGGTGGGAGGAGGAGATGATGGATGGAATGATTGAGGGAGTAGAGTACTAGAGGGTCTGAGGGCATTAAGGGTGGATGAAGCACCAGGTCCTGATGGCATAAACCCCAGGGTGCTGAGGGAGATGGTGGAGGTGTTGACTAAGCCACTGGCAGACCTGTTCAGCACCTCTTTGGACATGGTATGGGTGGCTCAGGACTGGAGAGTGGCCAATGGTGCCCATACACAGAGTGACCCTAGGGATTAGCCAGAAAATTATCGGCCTGTCAGTCTCACTTCTAAAGTGGGTAAACTTATGGAGACAATACCTAAGGAAAGGCTAGTGTCTTTCCTCAGGATAATGACCTCCAGGATGGCAGCAGCATGGCTTCATCTTGGGAAGGTCTTGTCCGACCAGTCTAATAGAATATTACAACTGGATACCAAGAGAGCTGGATATGGATCATGCTGTAGATGTCCTATACTTGGACCTCAGCCAGGCCTTCAGTTCAGTGCCTCATGGTGGCTGGGGAGAAGCTGACTGCAGCAGGGTGGGGATGAAGCAAGAAAACTGGATAAGAAACTGGCTGCAGGGGAGGCTGCAATGCATGGTAGCGGGGGAGAAGTTCTTAACACTTAGACTGGTGATGAATGGTGTGCTGCAGTGCTCGGTGCTGGGCTCTTTATCACAGATATTGTACACGAAGTTGGGAGTAGGGTTAGTCTGTTCACAGATTATACTAAAATGGGAACAGTGGTGGATGAAGAGGATGGATGGAAACAACTACAAGGAGGCCTAACCAAACTGGAGGTATGGTCAGAGAGGTGGCAGCTGGGATTCAATGCTAAAAAGTGCAAGGTTATGCACTTCAGGGGCAAAGAACCCAAGGAGGGACTATTGGTTGGGGGTGAGACTGGGGATCACTGAGGAAGAGAAGGACCTAGGGAGTTGGTAATAGGAGCATTAACAGCTCTGCCTAATGCAGGAAACCAGCAGCTAAGGTCAACAGGATGCTGAGCTGTATTACAAGGTGTTTCTATTCAAGGTATAGGAGATGATCCTGCTCTCTACAGATCTTTAGTCAGGCGCATTTGGAGTATTGTGTACAGTACTGGTGGCCGATCTGAAGAGGATATTAATTTACTGGAAGGTGTGCAATGGAGGGCAACAAAAATGTTATGGGGATGGAGGACAAGGCCTACTAGGAAAGGCTGAATGAGCTGAATATGTACATGCTGGAGGAGAGGTCAAATTTGAAGGGGATAAAGAAAGCTAGCACAGAAGGGGTGTGTAAACTGAGGAAGGGTAGGGACAAAAGGGGGCACAGACTAAGACTGGAGGGCAGAAGATTTAGGAGGGAGATGACAAGGCACTACTTCACAGAGAGGGTAGTATCTAAATGGAATGCTCTACCAGAGGTGGTGGTATAATGTAAGACAGTAGGAAGTTTTAAGAGGGCATGGGACAGAGCACACAAGAGGGTCTGGGTGAAGGGGTCTGAAGCCATCATCAGAATGACAGATGGGGAGGGGTTGGGGCATTGCAACTAGGGGGCTATGATACACTCAAGCAGACACTGATAGACCAGGTGGTCTGTGTCTGCTGTCAGATTCATTATGTATGTGCATACCAACTTTCAGGATGTAAAAAAACATTTTGGTCAGAATTTGAAAAATAACAGCTGCCACATTCATGAAGTGCTGTAAAGATATGGCTGTGTTGTAAATTTGGTGTAAAAATATTGAAAATATATGAAAATTACGAACCTGTGTTCGCAAAAATTCAATGTAGGCTCTAACTTTGTTGTTTTTTTAGTATTTTGTACCACATTTTCAACAGCCTACATTTACCTCACTCATGAACAAGGGAGAGAAAATGTTCAACTCCTGCCCAAAAGGCGATTTTGTGCAGGGACTGCAAAATCACCTTTCAGGACATATTTGCCTGATGTCAGTGCAATTGTTCATGAGGCAGGGTCCCAAAACAGGCATGTTGAAAATTTGGGCCTAAACTATGCAAAAATGGCCAAGTTATGCCACTATGTCCAAGATACCATTGAAATACATTGAACCGCATACCTGTTTCTTTAGTTCATGTTTTAGTTTGAAGAGTGAAGATGTGTCTGTGGTCCTGAGATCATTGTGGTGTTGGACTCCTGATGGGTAAGTAAGCACTAGGGGGATGCAGATTGTGGATGCTGAGTAGGAGGATCAGGTGGGGGACAGTAACGGCCACAAAATACATAAATGGATGGTTTTCTTTTTACAGGGTTAAGAAAAAAAATGACTAAGGGTTCCTAATTGCCACACTGGGGGATTGGGCACTTCCAGTGTCACTGTTATGTTTCTGGGGGGGGCACTGAGATGGAGAGTCGGGTTGGGGAAAGTAAAAAATATATTTAATAAAAACAAAAAGAAGGTCAGGGTGGAACACGGCACAGTCCACCATGTCCAAGATGGCCACCAACTCTACTGTGCATGTACAAGTAGTCATGCATATGCAATACAGTTTGGTGGCCATCTTGGACACTGTGGACTGTATTGTGTTCCACCATGACCTTTACAAAATAGTGCTGTGTGACTGCTAATGGAGAGAGTCAAGTGCTTCACAGTTGCGGTGGCGATTGTTAGGCAATTCTACACTATTGTTCGGTGGGAAAAATCTCATTTATCGATTGATCGACCGCAGGAGATCTGCAGGGCTCCACCCACTGCAGCCCTAAAGTAGAGCCTGCTGTATGCTTAGACTTGAGTTTTCAGCTAAGCAGTTCAGTGTTCCAACCACTAGACCAAATTAAGTATATAAATACTTTTCATGAAAAAATATAAGCTTAGCTGAAGTTGATGATGATTACTTGTCATGAAGCCTTCACTTCATCATGAAACAAACATTCCTAGATACAATTTCAAACATAATTATTGGCAAACATTTATGCCACTATAAATGAAGTTTGCTGGTTTCCTCCAAAATGTTCACAATTGTCATTCTGTTACTCAAAAGTCGTTTTCATTAAAACAGGATCTTTTTCCCTTAGTCTTCAGCTGTTTGAGTTTCTTATTTCTGTTGTGAAGTTACAGTTCACTGCTTCTGGTATCACAACCTGCTTCCATCAAAATTATCCTGATGTCAGAAGCAGAGGATTATGTCTTCAGGTCAAGCCAAGCATCAGGATGAGATGAAGTCTAAGAGGGAAAGAACCTGCCTTCAGGCAAATTAATAATAAAGAATGGAATGTCTTGAAATTTATATTTTGATAGTATTCTGAGATTGAATCCCTTGCAACTAAGACAAATTATTTTTTAGGAAAATGAAATTGCAACTTAAACACTGGGCCTAGATATTCAAAACTTTGTGCTGGGCACAAACCATTTCCGCGCAGGTTTAATGGTCAGTATAGGTCCGCAATAACTGCACAAGAAAAGATGCAAACTGCTTTAGCGCTGGGCAAAATCATAATATATGCAAGGAGAAAACTGTGCATGAATACAGGTGGAATGCTATATTCAGCAACTAGCTCCATGCAAAGTGGTTTTGCATGACTTAGCGCGACCCTTTGTGCGGTATAAATTACCGCCCAGGAAAAGGTAGTCTTAACCCTGCTCAATCCAGCCTTGCATGACATTGTGGCTTTGTGCGGTATTAGCGTGGCTTTGTGCGACCCTAACATATGAATATGACACATAGAAAAAGCCAGACATGGAAAACACTGCTCACTGATGGCACCACACTGATGCCAACATCTACCACCAGTCCCAGGCATGACAGGCAGTAAGTGGTGACCTACCCCAGGGACACCATGGTAGTGTGGCCGTACAGCACACACCTGAAGTCCATACATCTGTGGTGACCAACAGATGCCAGCACACACATGCAGCACTATGGGCATGGTGGGTGTTGAGGGAGGGTGTACAGGATGGCCAGGCCTCACCACAGACTGGATGTGGCCACAAAGCAGGAACACATCATGCAGTGCACATGGGTCAGTAATGAGAATACCCTAATACCAGTTGCCTGTCCGATCATACATGCCCTCCAGTCACATGCCCTTACAGCTGTACAAACACCACAGCATACACAGCCGGCCATGTATATGTCACTGTGAGTATCCCATGCTAGAGGTGCAGCATCTGTGGGTCACACACCAGTGTAACAGTAATGTCCACTGTCAGTAAGCAGCTGCAAGTTGGGCTTGTCACTGTGTACAGTTCATTGGTCATCACTGCCCTACACACCATAAGTATTGCTGTGTCCCTCACACTGCTGGCCCCCTTGTTACTGTAGTGTCTGCTGTGCACCGTAGCATGACCTAAAGTGTGACAGTTGCATGCACCACCACAATCACCTGTGCCTATGCTGTGTTGTCCCCTGGGGTACAAAATGCTCTGCTGTTCTGTATACATGTAGCCTGCAGCTACCATCATGCAATGCCAGACTGACCTACAGGTGGAGCTGCGGACAGACCCAGCCAGCCCCCTGTACTTCCAGACTGACCTACAGGTGGAGCTGTCAGGGATCTGCAGTAATGCTAAGCAAACTGCATGCAAATCAGGGCATAATAGTACATAGTTCATAGTGAGTTGCAAGTTCAGAGAGCATGTAGCCCTTTAATGAACTCACCACCAACTCATTGGTGGAATAAAAATTTCTTATCTTTCAAAAAGTTGTCTAAATTAGTTTTAAAAGTACTTATATTAGGGCTATCAACAACATGACTTGGAAGCTTATTCCATTTAGATGTCACACGTTGTGTGTAGTAGTTACTTCGCTTAACTGTATTATTAGATTCGCCTCTCAATTTCAGTTTATGGGTTCTAGTACTATCAATACCTGGATTCCTCCTGAGCCCAAGCATTTCTGGTATGTACACATCCTGTACGGTTCTATGTATTAGACAAAGGTCTCCTCTTTCTCGCCTAAATTTGGCTGAATAAAGATTCAGCTTAAAGAGCCTGTTTCCATAACTCATGGTCTTAGTAGATCTTATATTCCTTGTCATTTTCCTTTGTATATTTTCGTATAATTTCTGAGTTCTTTTGGATGGAGGAGCACTAAACTGTGATCAGTACTCCATATGTGGTTTCACCAATGCACTTTACAGGGAACCATCACCTCGTCTCTCTATTGATATTCCCAAGTATACACAATCCCATCTCCCTCCACGACACCCTGCAACAATCCTACAATGATGCTGAAGTCTGGTTTAAAGAGCACAAACTCATCATTAATCTCAAAAAAACCAAAACAATGCTTTTTGCCCACCCCCAAAACAAAGCCTGCAACTCCCCACTCCGTATCCTCCCTAGTACCAAACAACCACTTGAACAAGTCTGCTCACACAAATACCTTGGTGTTACTTTTGATTCAGCCTTCACCTACCACCCCACATTGATGCCCTTCATCCACCACTAATACATGGCTTGGCATCCTCTACCATACAAAGCTGCCTCCCCTGATGCTGTCCGACTTGCGTAACGCTCAGTACTGTCCCTTGTTGACTATGGATTGCTAGTTCATGGTGCCGCTGACACTACCACCCTCAACAAAATTCACCTCACCCTAAATAAGGCCTGCAGGCTGATTACTGGTACCTCTAGGCTCACACATACTTGTCTACTCTATGATGAGGCAAAACTACTTAACCTAGATGAACGGCTATTCTATCAAACCTGCCTCCTCACAAAAAAAACCCTACTCAGGCTATCCCTTCCTGGGGTGACAGCCCCCATCCACCACACCCAATCCACCATCGCAACCCACACCACCAATAAGACCACTCTATGGGTCCCCAGATCCAGGACCACCCATGGTCAGAGGTCCTTCTGCTACAGAGCTCCATCCTGGTTTAACTATCTCCGGCTCCCATCTCCAATGCCCCCACAATCTCCAACTTTAAAACCGCACTTTGAGCCAACTGTTTAAAACTCACAGCTGTTCCTGTCACTAAATGTGGCATGATCTCTCCACACCTGACAATGCCCACTGGGTGGCACTCCGCTGCACCCCCTTCTCCCCCATTGCACACTGCCTCTGTTATGCATAACATGTGATCCTCTGTATCATTGTAACTGCTACTAAATTGTATAAATGTATGAAACCACTTTTGTGTAACTTTAAGTCAGTGGACTTGTATGCTGTAACCTAAATTTGTCTCTGTATGTCCTCAATGTGACGAGGTACCTTCGGAAATGAGCCTCTGGCTCAAAGGTTGTAAACTGATGTACAAATAAATAAATAAATAAATACATCCCATTAGTTTTTAACATTTTTTGGCCATAACTAATACATGAGTGTCACATTTTAAGTCATCCGTAACTATTACACCCAGATCTTTTTCTTCTTTAACTGTTAACAAGATGGTATAATTTAATTGATATGTATACATTGTTTTCCCACCCACATGTACATCAATTTACACTTATCAAACTTGAAGTACATTTCATTCTATTTAGCCTAGTTTGCTATTGCATTCAAGTTAATTTGTAAGAAACTGACATCCTCTTGATTATTTATCAAACAACACAATTTACAGTCATCAGCGTATTTTCCAACCCGTACTCTATTAGAGCATGGTAGGGATGATATTAAATATTAAACAGTACTGGACCAAGTACAGAGCCCTGAGGAATGCCACTAGTAACACACCCCCAGGCAGATGAATAACCTTTAATGGTTACATGCCAAATTCTATTATTTAACCATGAAGAGATCCATCTGATGAGTTAGTTATTTAACCCTATGTGTATAAGTTGATTTATTAAGACTTTATGAAAGACTTTGTCAAAAGCTTTAGAATAATCAAGGAAAACAATATAGACTGGGACATTTTTTATCTAAAGCTGTGCTAACTGGTTCAAAGAAACTAATTAAGTTTGATAAACTTGATCTTCCAGGCATAAAGGCATATTGAGTTGAGTCAACTAACCCATTATTTATTAAATGAGTTATGTTTGTGTATTAATTTTTTCATAAGTTTTCCAATTACTGAGGTCAACTTATGGGATGGTAATTTCCCACTTCTGTTCTTCTACCCCCCTTGAAAATTGGGATCGCCTTTGCCATTTTCCATTCTTTGAGCACCTTAACCTCCAAGATGGATCTGTTAAATAGGACTGTCAATGGCTCTGCAAGTTGGGAGACTAGTATCTTTAAGAAGCTTGGTGTAATGCCATCAGGCCCTGGAGAACCATTAGACTTAAGACCATTAATACCTTCAATAATATCAGCTATTTGGAATTCTGTTTTTTTACTGTTTAATTCAAAATGCTCTTGAATATTAGTTGTGGGGTTGTGCACACGCAGAAAGTATGAATTGAATTTGGTTGCCGTATCTTTCTCTCCGGTTAAAACCTTCTCACCAGTTTTTAAAGGGCCTATTGATGGTTGTTTGCCTTTGAGGCTACCTATATGACTAAAACATCTCTTGCTGTTATTTTTTATCTTGTTCACCAGGTTATGTTCAGTAGCTTTCTTAATTAATTTTTTTATATTTTAGCTAATGTTTTAAATTTAAGCCACTTTTCTGGAGTCTTAGGGCCAGATATTCAAAACCTTGCGCGGGCAAAATCATTTGCACTGGGTATAGCGGGATTAGCGGGTCTGCCATATTCAAAAGGACAAATAAGCCACAAACTGCAGTAGCGCTAGGCTAACCAGTAATGTATGCAAGGGGCAAAGGATGGGGGGTGCACAGAGAGACACGCAAGGATATTCAAGGTCCAGCGCCGCTGGATACACTAGCGCCAGCCCTTAGCCCAGCGCTAGTTACCGCCCTACTAAAAGGCCGGGTCTAAACACGGGCAAAACACAGAGGAGGAGGAGCAGCACAGGAAGTAGGAATGTGTGCAGTCCCAGTAGCAGTGATCCTGCCATTGATGGCAGCTGTAGTGGAGGAGGAGGAGGTGGAGGAAAGGGGCAGGCACAACATGGGCCTGCATGAGCTCAGGAGGCGGTATGCTGCAAACAGGCTGTACCGGCCCAGGGTCTCCTTTGAGACCCTGCCTGATATCACATCGTTGGCCGGTACCGGATGAACAGGGGAATGTTGAGGCAGCTCTGGAACTCCTGCATGAGCAGCTGCAGTCAAACACCAAACGCAGTCATGCCATGACAGTGGAGGAGAAGGTGACAGCAACGTGTGCCCCTTGCCACAGGGGCGTTCCAATGACCAGCGGGGACACCATTGGGGTAACACAGTCTGCCACCTCGCATCCTGACCCAGTTCCTAGAGCTCTCTGCCACATGCTTCAGAATTCATAGTGTTCCCCAGCACAGCAGCAGAGCACAGAGAAACAATGCAGCAGTTCAATGAGTTGCGCACCTACCATCTGTACTGGGTGCCATTGACTGCACCCATGTCCCCATCCGTGCACCACCTGGAGATGGCAGTGATGATGTATGTGAACAGGAAGGGGTACCACTCCATCAACTGCCAGGTGGTGTGCGATGCGGCAGGCGCATCACCAATGTATATGCACAGTACCCGGCAGTGGCCACGGCGCCTTCATCTGGCACCAGTCCCAGCTGTGTCAGGCCTTTGAGGAGGGCAGAATACCTAAGGACAACTAGTCGGTGAGTTGTAGCACACAAGGCAAACACACAACAGCATGGATGGGGCAGGCATTGCAGGCCAGGGAAGGGATGTGGGAGGGCCACAGACAGGTGCAGAACAGCAGCTGACAGACCACAGTACAGCACTAACAAGTTATATGTTTTGACAGGAGACAGTGCCTATCTCCTGCAGCCCTGGCTGCTCACACCAGTACTCCGACCAGCCACAGTGGCAGAGGAGCTCTACAATGAGGCACATGCCAGAACAAGAAACATTATAGAGAGGGTGTTTGGCATCCTGAAGATGCGATTTAGATGCCTTGACACATCAGGTGGTGCCCTACAATATACACCTCAGAAGGTATGCAGATCTTCCTAGCCTGTTGTATGCTGCACAACATGGCAATGAACCGTGGGATACAGGCACCTGAACCTGAGGGACAGTCTGACAGTGAGCCAGAGCCAGTGGTCAGGGGATAGTGGAGCAACTGGAGAGGAGGGACCCTCCGCATGGCACGCAGGGCCATACAGCACCGGACAACATCATCAGGATACTGCAACAGACCAGAGGGTAAGTACAGACTGCACAACAACCTGAAGAGTACAAGTGAGCAACAATTTTAATGTGCACAGACTAACATTACAGTGAAAACCAGAATCACAACAACAAACAAACCCAGTGTAATACAAATAGTGTGTGCATGTGGTGTGACTCCATGATTGTGCAGCACATATGTGGTGGGATACACACAACGGTGTAATCATGGTGGGAGGAATGATGTGCTGTGAGGGAAAGGGGGCAACTGTGTTGGTGGGGTGTGTGTGTGTGTGTGTGTGTGTGTGCGCGTGTGCACAGATCTGCCCATGCATGACAGGGGAAAGCACCTAAATACGCCAGACAGCCTGTGGGCATCGCCCAGCCAGGCCTTACCACGCATGCTGCGTGCTCCCGTACCATGGGTTACAGACCCTGGGGTGCTCTGTGCAGAGGACACAGCTGAAGTGGAAGGTGAGGCAGGCACGGTTGGCCTCCTGTGCCCCAGGGGTTGGTGGAGGCAGATGGGGATATGGACTGACCGCAGGCGCCGCTGGGTTGCAGGTGGAGTTTGTGATGGCTGAGGAACTGGTAACAGTGGCAGCCCTGCGCCCCACAGTGTGCCTGCCTGTGTGCGCCTCTGCCATGTGCACCAGAGCCAACAAACCCATGTTGCCGACTAAAAGCACCACCCTGCATGACACCACCAATTGCCACCACTGCAGCAGTCAACCCCAAGAGCCACGGTCTCTATGGCACCCACCAGGCGGCCAAACCTGTCCTCTGCCTGCTGCTCAGCATGAGCAAAGCCCACTCTCTGCCTCCTGTTTCTGACCCAGCTCTAACGCCGCAGCTCACGCGCATGGCACAGGTCAGAGCGGGCCTCCTGCTGTGATGTGACAGCAGCCTGCAGGAGTGGCGGATCCCAGCCTTCAATGACCAGAGGCACAGGACCCACAGCAGCAGCTGGCAGTGGTGCCTGTGGCACTGCACCAACTGCTACAGCCGGCTGCTGCATACGAGGTGGCAGTGGGCTGTGGCACCATATGGACTGGAACCTCAGCAGTTGTCAGAAAATGCACGCCTTGCTGTCCTGCAACACCACCCACACCACCCACCACCATGTGTTCAGCCACACTGCCGACTCCTACAGAAGCACCCTGACCTGTTTCATGGCCTCAGCAAGCCCCACCCTACATCCCCTGGTACAGGAATGTCCAGCTGATGTGCATATGTAGAGACATCACTGTCATCTGCACTGGTGACAGTGACCAGCAGTACCTCTCCCACCCCATCACTCTCAGTTGGGGCAACATCCAGGTGCCCACTGTCTCCTAACACCCCTGGTGAGGTGTGCCCCTCCTCCCAAGGCAGTTGCATGCCCTGTCCCTGGGTATGCCCAACATGCATTGGGCCCCTACGGCCCTGAGATACACAAAGTCCAGATGTTGTTGGCCGATCGTCTTCAAACTCCTCCACAACCTCGGGAACCTGGCTAGACATCTGTGGACCATGCTGTGGTGGTGCAGGCCTGTCCGAGAGTGCTGAGGAGAGAATAGGGACAGGGTCAGTCATCCATCCATGGACACTGTGGCAAACCACCACCACTACCACCACCACCACACCATGCAGCCCTCAGGACAGGTACCCACCTCACACAAGCCTGTGCCAACATGCACCCACCCACCCCACAGTGATCTTGACCATGCCAGCCATAATTTCTGCAGGATACAGTGCAGCCTGTGCAGGACACCAAAAGCAGGACCATGCACCTTGCCTGCACCACATACTGGGGTTGCAATGTGAATACAGACCTGGCCTTGGAAGTGCAAGGGATGTCTCAACCACCACCTGGCACACCTGCCACTGCCACCATCCGCAATGTGGATGCCACCACCTCCATGTGTGGCTCCTGCACACGTTGCTGGTGTTCCTGTGGACCACCACCAGTTCTGGTCCTGTCTCTGTGGCACTGTGCCACCTCCTCCTTGCACGCCGCAGGAGGTCATTCCAACCTTCGGACTGCCTCAGTCGATCTCCCACACCACCAACCGCATTCACCGCTGCAGTCACCTCCTCCCAAGCCTGCCGCACAGCAGCATCGGTGGCCCTGTGTGCGCACAACACATGTTCTCTCACCTTTACCTCATGTGCCAGAGTGTTTAGCTCATCCGTGAGAATTTTAGGTGCACGGATGCGTCCGGTTGAGCCTGCACACCTATGGGATAATAAAAAGTGGACAGGTGTCAGTGGCTGCGTCGGTGCTGCACTGCATCACACAGTGGACAGCATGATATCACCCCCTCAGTGCTACAGGCCACATGGACATATCAGATGGCTGCATGTGCCTGTACGTTGCACATGCCCACATTGCCACTGTCTGTCCTGTGTCTGGAGTGGTGTGCACACATGTGCCATGAACCCCCATGACTGTTTGTGGCATGGGAGTGCACATTACTGGTACATTGTGTACTCCCGGGTGGGGGCAGAGGCCATCCTCCACACATGCAGGAGGAGACAAGATGGTGCACTGTCATGGTACAGCACCAGTGCACCTGGCGTAGACACAAATGTGCAAACATTGGCGCGTGACACATTGAACTGCAGGGGGATGAGCACAATGCAGTGGACGTATGTTGTCCCACGGTGGTCATACATACCAGGAGTGTACACAGTCTCCAACCGTCCCCCCATTACATAATGTACACGGCCCGTCAAAACTGCACCCCCTCCCAAACAATTGTCAGATGATTCCTCTACACTCTAAAGAGATCATACATGCATGACACAGTCCACAGTGGCCAACACTAACCCAAATACCACAGATTAGATTGATAATTGGTTTGTGACAGGCGGTCGACCAAACTGGACACAACTGTGTACAATGAATATGCCTATCCACACCCTTGATACATACCTGGCTGTTGCTGCCCATCCCCTGTTGCATGTCTCTCTCCATGTTGTTCACTGCTGTATTCCACACTGGTTCCACAATGCAACACTGGTGGTGCACTGCTTGTCCTTTATAGCCAGCCAGGCAATCCTGCCTGTTAGTCATGCAAATGAGCGAATAATGATATGCTAATCACACGTTTTGCCCCATGCATACACGAGTACCCTCATTTGCATACAGCCGTTGAATATGGCTCTGAATAGCCTGGCGCTAGTACAGCAGTGCTATTTGAGGAACAGCGCCGCGCTCTATTGCAGCATGCATGCTCATGTTACCCTTGTCATAGCGCGGTCCGCGCTCGCTAACTCGCTTTAGCACTAACCAGCTTCAGCGCGGGCGTAAAAGCTTCAGTGCGGCGCTACATGCATGCATGCAATATCGGACCAGGGTGATGGTAGGGTCACACCTGCGCAGTACAATCATTTCCGTTAGCGCGCGCCACGCATACGCCAGTGCGGGCGCTGCACTCAGTTGTACTGTGTGTCAGGTGTATGCACAGTTGTTGCACTGTTGTTCAGTTTATTTGCCCCTTCCACAGCACAAATATGTCTGGGAGAGCTAGGCAAAGGAGTGGTGGGCCGTGACAGGCGGTGGGATGAGGTTGAGACTGCCAACCTCATGCAGTTCACAGAGAGGTGCCATCGCCGCCTATTCGACCTGTCTGGGAGGGTGACTTGCCCGTGCGCAGGTCTGGGCTTCATGACCGCAGACTAAGTGCCATCACAGGTATCCCATGTGACGGTGAAAAGTGCGGCATCATTATGCTGACCTCAGGTGCAGGCAGCGACCACTGCTTGAACGCTGCAGGGCCATGGTTCGTGAGGGACTGTGCCTGTGCCAGGTAAGGGATGACTGTAGCACGACTGCTGGCATGGGTGGTGGGGCAGTGTGTTCGTGGTGTGCTTATGTGTTGCTGAGCTACACATGTTGCTCATGGAGTCCATGAAGCCATGTGTGTACTGTGTGGGATAGGGGTAGACAGTGTGCATGGACCCCTGTCATGCTTGGCATGGCTTTGGTGGTGCACTGCACCCGTCTGCCACTGCGTGTGTTGTGCTGCACCACTGGGGTACAGGGTGGTCTTTAGCATACCGTGGTGGCTGATATTGTACTGACGATGCTGTACCCTCTTCTCACTGCAGAGCGCCGACAACAAACCACAGGCAGGAGAGACGTGCCACAAGCCAGACAGGGGCCATCATCCGACAGGCGCAGGGTGCCTCCACTGGCACAGCGTGCAGCAGAGAGCACGGACGGTGAAAGTGGTGTTGTGCGTGAGTACTGTGCAATGTTATGCTTTTCCACTATGAGTCTGGCTTTACAGGGCAGGCAGTTGAGCAAGTGTGTATGTAGGCATCGCGACTGTACGATAGTGTACACTTGGTGTACTGCATGTCTGTCAACTGTTCCTAGACCCAGACGTTTTGGGTCACTGTAGGCCACTGGGGTGTGGCCCTGTTTTAAATGCTGTTGTGTAGGACAGAGGGTTGGACTGGGGTGCAGAGGGCCCACCTGGACAGATGATGCAAGGCCCACCTGGAACATCAATGAGGAGAGCCCAGGTTGGTACACTTATATCAATATTCCACTTCATTCGGATACACTAGTTCTGTGTTTGCATCTCACATTTATCAACAGTGTCCCAGATACCCTGTTTAATAAAGGAACACGATACTAAATGCAAATGTTTTCAGAGTTCAGACGGTAACCACTTACTCAACTGGGGGGCCCACCTGGGAATGTACAACCTCATTAGAGTGGGAATTATCTGACAGACATCATACCCTTTTGGAAGGGGTTTACCGCTTGGGGTTGCTGAGTACAGCATTTATGAGGGGGTGTGGCTGTTAGGGTTGTATGTAGAACATGTGGATGTCTGGCTACACCCTGCCTGTGGGCTCATGCTCTGATGTGGGGCCATTGTCCCTAAGAGGTGCTGTCCCTCTGTCCCTGTAGTGCACACTGTTTGTGCACATGTTATGCAAGTGTGCTGCAGGAGTTGTTCTGTGGTAGCATGGTGTGCTGGTTGTCAGCCCTCATGGTGGCAGATGCTGCTCCCACAGGTGTGTGTGTGCCTCGCCATGCCTTTGATTCACCAGTGTGACACTGTCCTGTGCATGCCTTTGGCCCATCACTGCAGTGCCACTGGTGGAGCAGGCCAGTGTCTGTGTTTCACATGTGTGTGTCTTCTTGCATGGGTGGTGTCACGGCACTGTGCCATTCTGTACACCACTGTGGGCCCTCACCCTTCTGTTGCAGCAAGTGGTGTGGCTGGGCATTGGCACTTTCCTGGTTGTGTACTGCTTGGTTACCTGTCCTGCAGTCCCTACTGTTCTGATGCCAGTGTCATTGTTCTCTGTGGTCATTGTCGAGTCTTTCTCTGTTCACTTGCCACTGTTGCACACTTATGTCAGTCACCCACCCACCTCTTCAGGGTTTCCTGTCATCATTTGCACAGCTGCTGTATTATGGCATCATGGGTGGCAGGTTGGCTGAGTGTCAACAGTTCTTGTGGAGGGCAGCAGTGAGGGTGGGCCACTGGTTGGGGTGTACATGCCAGGCATGTGTGGTTACTGCGATGCTTGGGGCTGTGGCAATTTCTCCAGTTGGTGTCATCTGTAGTTTGTATCATAGCTGTGTGACCGTGGGCAGCATGTCCCACCATGTGTCATCCATGCATATCAGTCAGTGTCCACTTGTCATTCACATCTCTGGAGGTGGCTCTGTGCTGCACTGTTACAGTCTGCACGCCACTGTGCTGGCTGGCCTCCACGTTGTTGGGTTTCTCAGCGTACTTCCATGCATATCGATGTACACGGGTGTTGCATGCTGCCTGTTATGTACTGGCCTTGTCCTGCAGGCACATGTTAGTGTGTGTTGTGGTTTGTTACATACTAGCACATGGGCATGGTTGTTGGGGCATGCTGTCCACGTGTGGTGGTACATGGTGCCTTTGTGTCATTATCATGCCTCTGATGTGGTCCCCCTTTCTCCTGTAGGTCCACGTAGGTCATAACTGTGGGCCAGCCATCCAGAAGGAGGGTGAGGGAACAGAGGAGCTTCTGAGGAGGATAGTGCGCAACCAGCGCAACTAATTGAACAACAGGCTGTGCTCATATCAGAGACAAGACGTGTTGCAGCTGTATTGAAGAACGTCTGCCAGCACCTGCTGCGCACCTAACCTCTGCATTCTATGTATCTTATCCAGCTTCCTGTCCCTGGCCCAGTGTCCCAGCCCTGTTTCTGCCATCCTGTTCCCCATCATTGCTTTGCATTTCCACATCCTCGTGACAACCACATTCTTACCCCATTGTTCTGTTGCTTTATTTAACATTTGACTGTTTGCACTATTACTGTTGTTTTCCCCATTGTTGTCAATCCCTTTGTTACGCCTGCCCTTTCCCCTTTCATTAGGTTTTTCTTGCACCCCATTTGTACATAAAAGTGTTCTGCTGTGTTTTGATTTTTTTTCTGTAAATATGTTCATGTTGCCTTTGCACTTTGTATTTTCACAGTTTACATTATACTTTTTTGAAGTTGACATTCCTGTGTCCTGTGTCTTTTTGGGGTGGACTTGGGATTTGACAGTGTTCTGTGGCGTTCTGATTTCACTTGTGGTTGTAGGTTATTCCATTCCTTTCACTGGTACTGTAGTTGTGTCTGGCTGGGCTCTTCTGCTTTCCTGTGTTCCTGGACAGCTGCTTACACCTCTGTGACACTTTTGTTTTTGTGGTGTTTGCACTGCCCTCTGTCTGATTGCTATATTCAGTGCTGCCTTCTCTGCTATATTTAGTGCTGTCTTAATCCTGGACAACGTTTGCCCTGCACTCCTGGGCCTGTTTGCCTGGCTTCCTCACACTATATTCAGCTGGGTTTGCACCGGCTGTCATTTTGAATATGGCTATGTTTTTGCTCTAGGCACAGTTGCCTGCCGGGCAGTGCTAATTTTGCCCCTGGCAAAGTTTGAATATCTGTCCCTTAGTCTTTTTATAGACCATGTAGTAACAATTCTTTCTCCTTATTAGCTTATTTAACTTGTGAGTCCACCAGACAGGGACTCTTCTGGAATTGGTGTATTTGTGTCTGGAGGGACCAAAGTTTCAATACAGAAATTAATATGGTTATGTATTATTTTCCATGTTTTGCTGAAGCATTTTGCCCTAAGTTCATTTTTCCAATTTATGTTATTCAGGTAATAATGAGATGCTAATGTGGATGTCTGCCAGAGACTACCTAAGTAGGCTCATTTGCATGTCACTTTGAATATGGCAAAGTTTAGCTTTGGGCTGACAAGTTTGCACCAGACAAATGACTTAGCTCTGTGCTAAACCTGCAAACGCATTAGCACTGTGCAAACAGTTTGGGGAATATTATACCATTTTGCACACTGTACTATCACATGCACTGTTGCCTGCAGCTGTACTGGGTCCATACATTTGCTGGCAAACACATTGTACATAGTTCACCTCTAGCTACCTTCATATCGCTGTGCACTGTGTCGTTGTTGTGGTTTGAATTTCCTGGTTGCTATATTCAAAGCTGTCTTATTCCAGGGCTAAGTTTGCCCTGCACTCCCAGCCCAGTTTGCCCAGCTTCATTTGCATGCTATACTCAGGGTTAATTTTGCCCCTGGGCAAAGTTTTGAATATCTGGGCCTTGGTGTGCAAACTCACTGTTGCTCATAAAGCTATAAACATTCATCTCATGCCACTGACTCCCAGTTGATCTCATTGCTCCATAAAGTGAATCAAAGCACCAATGATACTGAGCCACACCAAGGTATGGACTGACATTTTTGTATAGAAAAGGCAGACACGCTTTTATACTGAGGTTCATACTGAGGTAAACATGGAACTAGTAGGCGAAGCCCATATTTGCTCCAGACAGTCATTCAAAAATATTTAAGGTCAGCTCCACTCAGTATGTACTGGTCCAACTTGTTTTTGAAAACTTGTTTATTTCTACTTATTATTAAGGCTTCTGGGAGTGAGTTCCATGGATTTACAATCCTGGACTTGTAAAAGTATTTCTTTTTAGTAGTTCTGAACCTTTTATCCTGTATTTGTAATGGGTGCTTTATATGCTAAACACACAGATGCTGCACAGTACAGACTTATACATGCATACAGTACACAATATGCCTCAAAAAATAAACTGGTATAGCCTACAACACAGACTCAGAATTCTTAACCTGATCAGTTCTTGCACTAGGGCCTCTGGATCTGGCATAATCACTTCTCAGTTTGAAGTGATGATTCCATGTTACATTCAAACCTCAAAGTCTCAGCTGGAACTTTTCAAGTTATCAGCAATATAGAACTTCAAACCTTGATGAAACTCTGTCACTAATATCAGCAGTGGCATCTAGCAATTTTGTCAAACAGCAGAAAATGTGGCGAGAATGAAAACATTGTCCTTCACTCGGGATCAAATTCAGATCTCCTACACTACTGCTTTACTATAGTACTAAAGCTTTTGACAGAACATTCATATTTTGGTAAAGATTTTGAGCATTGGTTGCAGATATCCCCTGCCCCCAACACACATGCACACATGCACACACACACACACACACACACACACACACACACACACACCTCCTATGGATTTAGTAATGGACCAATCACTCAATTTGAAGTAATGCTCCCAAGTCACATTTACAGTCACATCTCAAAGTCTTAGCTGAAAATGTTCACATTATCAGCAATATAAAACTTGTCATGTTGCTGAAACTCTATCACTGACATCAGCAATGTCATCTAACAATTTATCTCATACTACAGAAGCTGACTAAGAAGAAAAAAATGTCCCACAATGGGCTTCCAAACCAGGCTCCCTACCTACAATTGCTTGTAAGTCAATTAGCCCTACCACTGTACTAATACACATTCATAGAAATGTATGTTATGGCAAAGAACATACAGTACTGAGTACAGACCCCTCTCCCCAAAAAAAACAGCTGCAGTGGATTTAGTAGGCAGTAGTCCCAGGTTGCCTTCAAACCTGAAAGTCTCAGCTGGAACTCTTCAAGTCACTCAAACTGTATTACTAACATTAGCAAGGGCATCTAACAATTGCTCTCATACTCCAGAAATAGCATTGAGAATTAACATGATCTCCCCCACCGGGATAAAACCCTGGTCTCCTACCCACTACTGCTTGGTAGCCTATATCTCTACCACTGTACAGAGGCTCTCTGACAGAAAATGCATGCTGTGGCAAAGGACATTCAGCACTGAGTGCAGATCCCCCAGAGCAGCAGTGGATTTAGTAATAAACCTGTCAGTCAATCTGAAGTAATGTTCCCAAATTACATTCAAACCTCAAAGTCTCAGCTGAAAATTTTCAAGTTATCAGCAATATAGAAAATCACATCTTGCTGAAGCTCATTACTAACATCAACAATTACATAAAACAATGTTTCTTATACTACAGTAATGAAATAAGAAAGAAAAATCCCACACTGTGTATAAACATAGGCACCCTACTCACTGGTAGCCTGTAGCTTTACAGCTGTACTAAAGCACATTGACAGAAAATGCATGTGGTGGCAAAGGACATCCAACACTGAGCACACACCCCCAACAGCAGCAGTGGATTTAATAATGCACCAGTCTGTCAGTCTGAAGTAATGTTCCCAAGTTGCATTCAAACCTGAAAGTCTCAGCAGGAACTTTTCAAGCTATCAGCAATATAGAACTTTGAACTTTGCTTAAACTCTATCACTAGCATCAGCAAGGGCATCAAACAATTTCTCTAATTCTACAGAAATTATAGTGAGAACAAAAAATGTCCTACAATGAGATCAAACCCAGGTCCTCTACTCACTGCTGCTTGGTAGCATCTAGCTCTACTATTGTATAAAAGTCTGTGACAGGAAATGCATGCTATGGCAAAGGACATTCAGCAAGGAGTGAAAATCCGAAACACACACAGCTTCAGTGGATTTAGTAATGAACCCACTGATCAATTTGAAGTAATGTTCCCAACTTGCATTCAAATCTCAAAGTCTTAGCTGGAAATGTTGAAGTTATTAGCCATATAGAACTTCAAATCCAGCTGAAACTCTATCACAAACATCAGCAATGACATCAAACATTTTCTCTCATGTTACAGTAACTGATTAAGAAAGAACAAAACATTCCTATAGTGGGAACAAACACAGACCCCTACACACACTTGCTAGGTAATCTGTAGCATCACTGTTGTACTAAAACCCATTGACAAGGAATGTATGCTGTGGCAAAGGACATTCAACTCTGAGTGCACCCTCAACAGCCACAGTTGATTTAGTAATGCATCAGTCTGACAATTTGAAGTAATGTTTCCATGCTGCATTCAAACCTGAGAGTCTCAGCAGGAACTTTTCAAATTATCAGCAATAAGGCTTTGCTGAAACCCGATTACTAACATCAGTAGGGCATCTAATAATGTTTATAATTCTACATAAATTGCTGTCAGAATGGGGTTTGCCCTTTAGGGCAGACAAGATTGTCCTATTGCACCCCTTCCCTTTTCATCAAGATAGTGTGCTGAGAGGAAGGGGAAGGGAGAGAAGGAGGTCAGGAGTCAGAACAATAGACAAGCAACAGGAAGGGAGGGGCAAGAGGAGGTACATAAAGGGCAGCAGAGGTGTGTTCAGCCACTTTGCTGGAGTTTTGATCCCTCCCACCCATCCTGGAAATTTAGAGCAAGAGGAAGGCAGTCAAAAGGGACTGTATTGTAGGTCTGTCAAAGGTGGATGACAGAAGTGTCCAGTAGGATGATTATGGACTGCCAAAGATAGATGGCAGAGAACAGTACAGGTTCTTGGACTGCCAAAGGTGGGTGTCAGAGGAAAAAGGGGAAGGAGGGAGGGAGGAAGGGAATACAATGAAAAGAAGAAGAAGCTCAAGGAGGAAAAGTGGTCTTGGTTTCAAACATTACCTAAAAGGAAAAACAGAAGAAGAAGGCACTCAGGTTTTCACCTGAGGGGAGCAAAAGTGAAGAAAGAGGGATGATCAAAATTGATATATGGATGCTAATAAATGCAATTGTGAGAGATATAATAATAAAAGATGATAAAATGGAATATGGAATTATGATATATAAATAAATTAATTGCCAATCTGAGTACAACAATAAACAATGGTCTCTGTTTTTGTGAGGGAAAGGGGAATCAGAACAATGAAAGAAATGTTCTGCACTGGGCATCAAACTCAGGCTTGTGCAGGTCTGAAACCCTATGTCAGGAAATAAAAGACCTATTACTGACATCATTAATGACAAATGCAGTCAAATCATTTCATTTGGATGTACTTTTGACTTTATTAATTTGAAAAAGAGTATGAATGACCATAGTAGGTGCTTACAACTACACTGCTGGTGCCTAAAAAGTGCTCCACTGACCTATAAATTATAAGAAATAAATGACATCCAAACAATGTATAAATAAGTACTCATGATTTATAAAAGGGACCATAGCCCTAGATAAAGTATAGATATATGGAAGACAGAATTGTACTCTTTTAGGGCTGTCAGCCAAATAGGTTTAATTAATGTTTCTATCCTCATTTATAAAATTATTACAGATATTTATGCATTTGTATTGATCAGGATCAATGCCCAGCTGTTTCATTATAGAGGAATAATTCAGTGGCTGGAATGTTTTATGGCCAGTCAGGGCACAGTGCCAATTGAATCCGTTAGCCACCTAGTGGAATTTTGAAATTATTTTGTCAGTCACCCAGCCCTTGTGCCAGATGAGAAACAATGTCTGACATCACATTGTACCACTCTGAGGCCTCAATGGATCAATTACTAGAGACAAAGATGTAATTAACCAAGAAGAAACAAGACCATCTGAACAACCAGCAAAAACAAAAGAAAAAAAACAAGCAATGTAAATCATTTTATTCACCTTACCTCAAAAAAATTAGATCAGCTGGATGAAGACAATATTGAATTTAGCATATAAATGACTACAAATGGGGCTGTAAATATAGTTAAAAAGTTATCTTTGTATGAAATATTATTGTAGACATTAAACAGCTACTGAGGCAAAAATATGCAGTGACCTGTCACAGTTTTATGGAGAAGTTTGTTAGACAGCAAAGTGTACAATTTATCAAAGTTCCTCAGTCTTTGAGGAGGTCTCAAAGGCTTGTACACTATACTGTAACTGGTAGCACAATAACGTCATCACAGTCTCTAACATAAAGCCAGCCAACAATGTTTTGACAGCAACGTGTAAAAATGTAGAAAGAAAGAAAATACACTAGCCAGCACCATTGACCTTCAAAATTTAAAAGCAGCCCTAGCAATCGCAATGTCAGCACTGGCCAGTCTCTTAAATAAAGTCTGGTAATATGTACAGCTTTCATAGGTTTCATAAGTTTCATAGGTGTTACCAGAGCATAGAAGGCAGTAGTCCATATAGCTCACCATTTCTTTATTGATTGATAGTGTGCGCTACATTGAATAAAGAAAGAATACTGCTTGTACCCCCTTTATGTTATTAGAAATGCAGTATTCATCTAACTTTTTTTTAAACTTGCCTAAATTTTTACTACCCACTACATCCGCTGGAAGGCCATTTCAAAAGGACAGCAGTCTCTGATTATACCAATAAGTTCATTTCCTTGTACAACACATCTCCCCTGACATCTGTAGGGAGTGTGATCTTGTACAGTAACTTTATTTTTTCATATCCAGTCCCAGGATCTCCCATAAGTCATTATCAGTTTGTGCCCCAAACAGAAGGCACATGTCACCCCTCATTCTACGATACTCCAGAGAAAACATCCCCATTCTCTCTTCATAATCTGAACCCTTTAGATTTGTAATCATTCTGGTTGCTCTTCTTTGCACTCTCTCCCAGTGACCTAATCTATGTTTTGGTTCCTGGTGCCCAGAACTGTGCACAGTACTCCATTTGAGGTCTCACCAGTGATACATGCAACAGAACCAGCACCTCCTTCCTCCTGCTCTTAATATGACTTCCAGTGCTATTCAGTATCCCACTGGCTTTGTTGACCACTGTAGTGCAAAGATATTTAAAATTCAGGTAATCTGACACCATAATGCCCAGGTCCCTTTCTTCTAATGCTTCTCTTAAATTCTTTCCCTAGAGTAAGTACTGCATCTTTGTATTATGTTTACTCAGGTGCATAACTGTACACTATCAATATTAAAATACAGCTCATGTCTATTTGTCCAGCAATCCAAATTTAATAATGATCTCTGAAGTTTATTGGCATATTTCCTGCTATTTACAATTGTTCCAATGCAAGTGTCATCAGCAAATTTCACCTCACAAATACCCTTGCCACTACTCGACATTGTATGTATAAATTAAAGACATGGCCCCAGTACAGATCCTGGGGACTTCACTCATCACTCCAGACCAATCAGAATATATGCCCTTATGCACACCCTCTGTTTCCTGTCAGCTAGCCAGGATGCAATCCATCTGGTTATGTACCCATACGACTGAGTTTCTATGATACATCAATTAATTGTCCATGTGGTACCTTATCAAAAGCTTTTATAAAATCAAGGAATATCATGTCCACTGATGCTCCCCATCCAGATCCCAGCTTACATTTCCATAAAATTCTAATAAATTTGTTTGGCATGAATGTCTTTTGAAAATCTTTGCTGAGTCCTATCTACACCCCGGTATGATGCATAAAATCTGTTATATAATCTTTATTGCTCCCTCTAGTACCTTTCAAGAACTGTGGTCAAACTCACTGGCCTGTAATTTCATGCCTTCTTCCTACTGTCTTTCTTCTATATTGGCACTAAGTTTGTAGTCCTTCAGACCACTACAACATTTCTGTCATCCAATGATTCTTGAAACATTGCAGTCAGATGTTCTGTCAATTCATTTTCCAGTTATTTAATCTCTCTAGTGTAATCCATCCTGCCCATAGGTCTTACTGGGATCCAGCTTTAGTTAACCTATTTTACTATCTTCCACCCAACTATTAACTTGTCACATCTATCCTTATCCAGATGTTCCCTTGTGTACATAGTTTTACCATTATATGCTGATGTAAAATATTGATTTTGTAGCTCAGCTATTTGGACTATATCAGTGACCAGTTTCTTCTGTGGATCCATCAGCGGCCCAATTTTTGATATTCCTCCTTTTTTGTTGCTTAAGTAGCTATAGAAGGACTTATAATTGTATTTTACTCTAAGAGCTATTTTCAGTTCATTACTCCTCCTGGATATATGTATAATTTGTTTTGTTGTTTTTAATAACCTTTTGAATTTATCCCAGTCGTGAATATGATTGCTGTTCTTAGCTTTACATGAGCCCTTTTCTTTTTATTTATAAGTTTTTAAATTTTGGGTATCATCCATGATGAGATTTTATCTGCCCTGGTATATCTTCTCTTCTTAGGGCTGTATGTTGCTACTAGATTATGTATTTCCCTTCTAAGAACTCCCATATCTCATTTAATGTTTTAGAACTAAAATCATCCTTCCAATTCCATCCTTTGAGTTCCTGCCTCATGCTCTGACAGTCACCTTTGTCAAAGATTGTAATAGTTGTGTTACCATTTACTCTTCCACTCCCTCCACAATTGAAAATTTGACCATTGCATGGTCACTGGATCCCAGGGGTATGGTTACCTAGCAGTCTTGCAAATTATCTTCCATTTTACTTGTATGAAATCCAATATATGTTTGCCTCTAGTTGGCTGTTAAACACATATTGTTGAAGACCTAATAAATCAAAAGTCTCCAACAACAATGTCTGTGTTTGTAGTAGTTTTATGATTTACCCAGTCAATACTCAGCAAGTTAAAATCGCCCAGCAAAATTATTTTTTTTCTGATGGTTCTAGGCCCTCAATTTGTTGACAAAAAATGATGTCATCCTCCTTAGTTTGGGAGGGGGGTCTATATACTACTCTGAGAATAATTTTAGCACTATTTAAAGGTGTTAATTTAATCGAGAATTGTTCTAACATGTTGAACTCAGATTTTTTTCTGTTTTGACAAAATACAATCTGATACATAGACTGCCACTCCACCTCCCCTTTTGTTCAACCTGTCCCTGCAGTGCAGTGCATATCCTGGGATTTGTCTATCCCCTTCATCCTCAATGTCCCACCATATATCTGTAATTGCACATATTTGAATAGACTCAGTATTTAATGTATATACTAGCTCATCAAACTGACTCACCAGACTCCTTGCATTTATTAACAAACATTTCCAACCAGAACTATCCTTGTTCTGACAAGAGCTGTGGTTTATTGTGTTACACCTTGTTCATTTTTTCTTACCACCCCTCCCCCCCTTTTCTAGTTTAAATGTTTGTTAATTGTGTCTTTAATTTTGTGCACCAGTTTTCTTGTTCCTGATCTATTCAAGTGCAATCCATTCTGCCCATACAATCTGATATCTTGAAAACTATCCCAGTGAAAATGTATATCCTTCCCACTGACACCATTGTTTTAACCACCCGTTAATGTGTATGATGTCCCTGGTTTTAGCTGCCCCTGCTCTGGGAACTGGGAGGATTTCTGATATAAGTACCATATAACACATCCTTTTTCCCTGAGTTTTTATCCCACTTCTTTAATCTCTCTGGATGTCAACCACCTTGCTGCTTCTCACATCATTGACCCCAACATGTAGGACTGTTACAGGTCTATCTGAATGTTCCAACAGACTGGACAGCATATGTTTACCATCCCCAGTCCTACTGACCATAATGTTTTCCTTCCAATCCTTACATACTATAATTTGATCGGCATATCTAACCATGGAATCACCTAGTACCTTTATAGTTCTTCAATCTATTTGCCTGCCAACCAGGTTTTGGCTTGAATTTTTGTCATGTAATTCATTTCCGTTTGTCATTTCAATGGGGTTTGAGCATTTGTGCTAACTGGTGCATTTGGTGTTGTAGTGCAGTGCATAATTACTGAACTTGCCTCCTTATTGCTATCATTATTTTTCCTTTTACACATCTTGTCTGATAGGGACCGTCCCTGGCATGGGATACATCTCTGGTAGTATCCTCTTCCTCTATAAGGCCACTGTATCTATTTTGGAAAACTATGTGCCTATTTTTCTAATATTCCTCCTCCTTATCTTGGTCCCCCTGTGCCACTCTTCACTTTTCAGCCCCAGATATTTCTTGAAGCTCTTGGTGATTTGTTCTTTTCCTTTTTCAGGTAATATATCCTGAGCTATTGTTTGTTCCCCCTCCTCCATTTCCACCTGTATCTCAGCCATGTTTGTTATATCAAAACGATCCACTGCTTTGTCAATAAATTCCTCAAGCTGAGCAGTCTCCTTATGTACTTTTAAATGCTTGTTCAGTAATTTTATTTCATTCTGGTAAATCAATACTAAGGTGCATTTGTCACATTCAAAGGTCTCAGTGCCCTTTCAGAGAGTGAACATCTTGCATGACAAACAATAGTTTGTGCTGTCCCCCATCTTTAACATTGTTTTTCCTATGTGCAGTACTCCTGAAAAATAACTATTTAATTCCTTATTTCAAGCTCAAACACCACTTACCCTCTATTGTTTTGTTATTTAGGCTGTCTCTAGGTGATGCAAAGATTTAAGCCCTCTGTCCCTGCTGTCCAAGTGGACACAGCAGACAAGTACATAGGCGCATGTCTGTGTGTGTGTGTGTGTGTGTGTGTGTGTGTCTGCACTTGCTCACCCACATGAGCTCACCATGCTTGCTGTAAGGGAATGTTTTAAGCTGGCTGGACCTGGAAGTAAGGTCTGTAAAGTTACGTGACCTATTGCACACTCCCAGCACAGATAACATTTTTTAAAAAGCTTAAAATTCACCAACAGGCTAAAAAGTAAGCTACTCTGCCTCACAGATGTGCCTATATATGCTAGGATATTGCACTGTTCCCCAAAGAGAAAGATGTAGTTCTGGGCTCACCAGTTCAACTACAAGTCCCACCTCCTGCTGTGTCATTGCCTTGACAATGGCTCTAACACAGTATGGGATCCACTGAAGAAAATAGCTATTGCTTTTGAAAGAATATAATATAAAGCACTGTTTCAGCACTGTGTTCTGCTGCACTACACCAATCACAGTTTACTTGTTTTGTTATGGCTTGCAGAGAATGTGTAGTTTAAGGCTACTAAAACCAGAAAATGTGATAACAGCAGACAAGTAAGGTCTCATGTAGATAACACTAGCCTTTAACAAGCTGACTGCAAATCACAATGCAATACATGAAGCAAATACAGAACAGTACTGGGTATATATTTTCAAACTACTTGACAACCTCCTTTGTCCCATTTCTTCCTTTCAGAATCACCTATCAAAGCTGCCACAAGATTCTTCAGCCTTCTACCTTTAGCAGCAGCAGTTCAAGCACCCAACTTCAGAACTGCAAGTTAGCTTGTATTCCCATGAATTATTGACAGAAACTTCTTAGTGATCATGATGCCTTGATTGAGCAAAGAGGCCCAGCTGGTGCATGGTGCACCAATGATGGTGTACAAGTGACTATAGTACATCTGTTGTAAGAGGCAGGGCTAGAGTCATGGAAGATCTTGACTTTTACTTGCCATAGATCTATGTCTAGCCTGTGTATTACAGGGCAGCATCTGAGGATAACTGCAAGAAATGGATTCAGTTCTGGCTACTGCAGGGAAATCAGATTAAACAGCCACAGTGGAGAAACCAGAGGAAGTGGCCACTGCAACAAAACAAATAGAGTAACCTTTGATGCCATCTTTCAATGACCAACATCAGGAAACCTGCATGCAAGAGCTAAAAGTCATCACACTTCACAGAAAATTCAGAATGAATGTTTTAATGCTGAGTAAGTGAAGTGTGATCCCAGACTCACAACTGTACACCACCAAACTGCCCTGGCACTGGGAGTACAGCTCTTTGTCAGGGGGCTTGGTTAAGGGGAAAAGGAGTACCCAATGTATACAGTCAGCTCATTGATGAACATGAGGTTAGTGAATATCACAAATAAAAAGACATACAATTAATTATTGAAAAAAGGCAAAAGAAGACAAACACAGTCAGGCTGTCACAAAAGAAAGCAATTCATTGCATTTTGTTAATTCAACACAGTTCAAATTTCAAGGTTCAACGCAAAGTGTCAGAATCAACATTCTAATGCAAAGTTTATACCAAAACTGGCAAACCATTAACTGCTGCAGAATATCGCAAATTGTACATTCAAAATAAATGCTGATCAGTGAACTCTTCTGTCTAAAACCAACCAGAATCACTCTCTAATCAATTGGGCACTAGCCTCTCACCCACATAGGATAATTGCTACAGGTCTTCTCCCTGACTCCATAAGTGATCATCATCTAACCTACACAGTCCAGAAAATACAAGCCCAAAGCCACTTCCCCTAAAACTATGTTGGCTCAGTTGTACAAGTCTCTGGACCTCGCCCCCACCATACATAACTTGACTGGTCATTCATCCCACAAGCCACTTCTATCATTGCCTCTAGACTTTTTCAAATCTGAGTTCCTCTCAGTTGGGGACATCTATGCCCCACTCAAGCAGATCTGAGCGTGACCCCACCTGCCTTGGATCACTGCAGACTTCACGGCCTGCCTAAGGGTGAGGGACCAGGCATGGAAGATGCACAAAGCCACTGGTTTTAAGTCAGACTGCCAGTATTACCGCACTCTTTGGAATGCCTGCACGTGAGCAATCTGTCTGGCCAAGGCGAACTACTTTAAATCCATCTTCCTTACTAACTTAAATCACCCATCTAAATTCTGGAAGGTGGTACAATCCTCTTCCACCACCCATCCCAGCCCCCTAACTCCCACCATTAAAATGGGAAATATCTCACTAACCAACCTACTTGCAGTGGCAACTGAGTATAACTCCTTCTTTACTTTTTGTACTGCCTCACTCCCACCTCTACCTACCTAAGCTCCTCTCCTCTCTTTCTCATTCTGCCACATTATACTGGCTGAAGTTTATGTGGCCCTTCTCATGCTAAACCCCTCTAAGGGAACATGCCCCTCTGGGCAGGACTCCAAATTGCTTTTCCTGGTTGCCCCCACAATCGCCTCCCTCCTTGCCTCTCTTTTCAACTTCTCTTTCTCTTTCTTCCATCCCATTGGAATGAAACATGCCACTTTATCCCCCCCAAAAGGTGGTGACCCTCCTCCACTGGGAAGTATCACCTTATCTCTACTGCCGATCCTGGCAAAACTACAGGAATGTCTCATTCTCTCCCAGCTCCACTTTCCTTGACTCCACCTCTTTCTTCACACTTTACCAGTCTGGTTTCAGGAAGTCCCACCCATCACCACCTCCCTACTAAGGCTCACTGACCCATCCATGGCAGTAGGACCTGGGCCTTATCACCTCTACCATATTTGTTGACCTTGCAAAGGCTTTCAACACTGTTTCCCACCCTCTCCTCTTATCCAAGTTTACATTAGCAGGGCTCTCAAATGAGGCTACTGGCTGGTTCCACTCCTACATTGTGGGTAGGGTGCAATCCATCAAGATTGGAAACTCCATCCCCTCCTCCCTCCCCATCATCACTGGTGTTCCTCAAGGCTTGTTCCTTGGCCCTCTGCTGTTCTCCATCTTCCTAAATGACCTGCCCTCTGCCTGCCCACACACATCCATCTATCTATCCATCCACATGAATGCGGATGACACTGTCCTGTTTACACCTGGCCCCTCAACCTCTGATGTGGCAACCAGATTTCAGTTGGCGGGCAGAAAACAAAGAGTGGTGGTAAACAGTATACAGTCAAAAGAGCTGCAAGTCACAAGTGGGTACCTCAGGGATCAGTCTTGGGCCAGTCCTCTTCAATATCTTCATCAGTGACATTGCAGATGAACTGGAGGGTAAGGTTTGTCTGTTTGCTGATGACACCAAGATCTGCAACAGAGTAGATGATCCAGATGGGGTGGACAGAATAAGAAGAGATCTGGATAAACTAGCAAATGGTTAAAGATTGGCAACTGGGGTTTAATGCAAAGAATGCAAGATCATGCACATAGGAAGAGAAACCTGACGCCACATATAGTCTGGGAGTTGCTGGCAGTCACAAGGGGAGAAAGGGACTTGGGCATCATCATCACCGATGACCTGAAATTACCCAAGCAGACCACTAAAGCTGTAGGAAAGGTTAGGGGGATGTTGGGGTATATTAGTAGGGGTATAACAAGTTGGAAGAAGGAGGTAATAATTCCTCTTAACAAGACAATGTTTAGGCCCCGTCTGGAGTACTGCATGCAGTACTGGAGGCCACACCTTCACAAGGACATTAACCAAATTGAGGCAGTCCAGAGAAGGGCAACCACAATGGTGCAGGGACTGCATCAGAAAACATATGAGGACAGATTAATGGAGATCAATGTGTATACCCTAGAGCAAAGGAGGGAGAGAGGTGATATAATCGAAACATTCAAACACCTTAAGGGCATTAACAAGGTGAAAGAGTCTAACATGTTTCATTATAAGAAAAATAGCAGGACAACAGTACACAGCATGCAATTAGAGGGAGGCCAATTAAGGGATAATGTGAGGAAGTTATTTTTCACAGAAAGGGTGGTGGATGCATGGAATGGCCTACCTCAGGAAGTGGTGGATATGAATACAGTACAGGGCTTCAAACAGGCATGGGATAGTCAAAAGGGAGCAACACAGATGACTATAAATAGATAGGCCATTGACTGAGTAAAGGCCTATGGCAGATTCATAAGGTAGAAAAAGAAATGGGCAGACTAGATGGGCCTTTCGGTCCTTATCTGCCATTAACTTCTATGTTTCTATGTTTACCACTGTTTCCTATCTCAGGACGCATCTGGAAATGAACACTTGTCCGCTCAGTATGCTTTCCTAGTAAAACTTTTAAATACATAAATAAATGCATGATGTACAAACAACTCAACTTGCCTTGGTTTAAATAAAACTAGAAAGTTTTACCACAATGCTACAGATAGAATGGTAGAGGCTACTGCAATTGTGATCTGCCACCAGCTGCAATCAGCAAAAAACAACCTCCTTAGTAGAGTTAGAATAAGACAGAGGATACCTGTAAATGAATGAAAAAAGTAGATAAGTCAAGTTCACCCCAAATATAAACATAAATATAAAATCCAGGGTTTATGTATTAATCAAAGAGCAGAAATGAAAGAAAATAAATGAAAATAAAACAGCTATGCATGACTATACTACCAAAACTAGCTCCTCTGGACCACAAAATTCAGAATGACTATCAGGGGACACTAAATAAACAAAGGGACTGTTAGTAGTGCAGAGTACATTAATCTGTCAAATATGGATTAATGCCTCATTAGTTATTCAGACCATATGGTTTATCACCCCTTAAAGTGAAAATCCAAAAGCTCTCGTTGTCTTAAAAAGCAATTAGTTCTATCACCACCCTTTTCTGAGATGCAACTTGTTCCATGCCCATGAAGTGAAATTCTCTCTTCAGTGGTCTCTACTGTAAGCTCCATAAATCAAATTACATGGACATCATAGTACATATACAGTGAATGTGTATTACAGGTAATACATTCTCTTACATCATAGAAATACTTACATCTTCTGGATGTACAAATCCTTTCCATTCTGAGCAAGTTTGGATAAGTTGCACCTCTGGCACTTACAAAAGCCCTGTTGTCTCTTGGGTATCCAATATCTATTAGTGTTAACAGAACGAATGATTCCAAGATGACTATGCACCACCTCTATCTTTTCTATTAGTATGTCTATTAAAAGAGACCTTGGTTTATTACCTACTGCCTGACTTACCTGTCTGTTAGCCATCAATATGTCCAAATCACAATGTACAATGTACCATATACTGTATGGGAGCTGCTTGTTATGTATGGAAATCACCCAGATAATTTTCTTGTAATCTCATCGCTATGACGTCAGTGATAAACTTCTCTTAAATACGTCATAGTGATGAGTTTACAAGATGGAACGCAAACACTATTCAAGATTCTTTTTTTCAGTGGGCTGATCGCAAGCCCACTGCAAGCATTTGAAATATCAATTCCACGGTGAAAGTTAAACTTTCAGGAACCAATGAGCAACTGTAGCTTGTTTTTCTGCCCCTATGCTAGGTACCTGCAAGGCTGTGTGCTGAATTTCTGTCCTGATGACCTTTGCTGGGCCTTCTCGGTGTTTGTTTAGACAACGACAGACATCTCCCAGCATTCACTGCAATGACACCACATGGTGGCAACCGACCAACCAGATCTCCCCAAATGGATTTCTCAAAAGGACACTTTTAAGATGAATGGAGTTTTTGGTTCGTGATACTGAAGCGTTTAGTTATGGGGTTTGAGCACATGTCTTCCTGACCCATACACTATAAAAGTTAATGTATAGGGTTTCCATTAAGCCTTCACAGAAATCGCTTCTTGAGGCTACCATGACAACTCTGTAAACCTTCCTGCTGCCCTCTCGAGGTTTACAGTTGTCATGGTAACCTCCTCAAAGCGATTACAGTGTGGTTACTAATTCAACCCCATACATTATCCTCTATTACTTATTCTGTCAGCTAGCCATTACATTCTGTAACAAATGTGACAGGTTTCCCAACCCTTTGTTTCCTCCTTTATTAGCTGTTGCATCCTTGGCCATCAGCTGACTTTGTCTGTCCAAAGACAGTGATTTCGTTTTGCAAGGTTTAACAAATGTCTGTCATGCCCTCTTTCTACAGATCATTGTTCTAGTTCTGCAGATTGTTCTGAAATTCCTTCTCTGTGGAACAATTCCTGTACAACTTTATCATCTGACTTTAAGGAATAGATTCCATTAGTTTAGGTGGATGAGCACTGTCTGCTCTCAACAAACAAATGGTTGCAGTAGATTTCCTGAAACACCTGGGGCCCGATTCACAGAGGTCCTAGAATGATGCAAAGTGCCTGCATCAAACATAAATGATGCAAGTGGCACCTTGGCACCAAAAGATGCACCAGGAGCTGTTCAGAAAAGCAGCTTGATCAAATGTAGGCTGCACACACCATAGGGCTTGGCGCGGCCTTGCACCACAAAATGAGCTGTAACATGGTTCTAAGGGGCTGCCAGCTGATACAGGCTGTCATATCTCCCAAGTGGTATTTACAAAACCCTCCCAGAGAATAAATCTCTAAGTACCATTAGACCAGCCAGGGCTGGTCTAAGGTATTAGATTGTGTCTTCTGGGAACAGATCCAGAAGCAAATGGTTTGATAACTTTTATTGGACCAACAAATAGATGTTACAAAATGAAAACAACGCCTAAGCTTTCAGACCAACCAAGTCCTTCCTTGGAGACTTATGACAATTGTTCAGAAAGTGTCACAGTCTATTAACACCCAGATCATACATAAAAAAAAACAGAACAAATTCTCATTGGTTAGAAGTACCTATTTCAAAAAATCACAAATTTAAATGGAATGAATAGCATCCCTTTAGCTTGCTATTACTAAGAAGCTTTTCAAGGTCAAACCAATTGATAAGCTGAACACTCAAGCAGGCAAAGTCTGTAACTGAAATCATTAATGAATATGTGTGTTAGGAGAATACATTCAATATTAAAAGCAAGACCCTTAGATTTAAAACCAAAAATGTACAAGTTAAAACTTGATAGTACAGTATGATAAAAAACGGTACAACAGAAATATATGTATAGTAATAAGAAGGGAATAAGAAAAATATAACTTCTGGCTGAGATATTCAAAGGAGTTGCACCAGCGTAACCCCAGAAATGTGCCCCAGGGCAATATTCAAAAGTGGGAATTGCACGGCGCAATTCCCAATGCGCCGGGGCACAAAGATAATGTATGCAGCACATTTACAGGGGGTGGCCCAAACATATGCGGCATTTCCCTACATTCAGTCCGGGATGTACTGCGCATCTGCTGGCACATCCCACAGATGTGCCGCATGACTGGGCACAAAGTTGAGCCCATAAAAAATGGCTCAACTTCTAGCCACCCAGCAGCTGCCAGCCATGGGTGGCTACCCCTCCCAGAACACCATTCACAAGCACCCACATACTTCCCTGGTAGTCTAGTGGTGGTACGGGATCATAATGTCGTAAGACATTATGCCTCATGGCAAAATTGCACTGCCAATACAGTGTGATTTCTACCATGAGGCATAAGTCTTTTCTGTGTGGGCTCTGCCCCAATAAAGATTCTTAACTCTGTGGGGGTTCAACTCAGGAGTGCACAAAGAGTAAAAATAAAAGATTCTGGGACTGAGAATCAAACCCGTCCCAGATGCAGTGCTGGAGTTCCTGCTGCTGTGGATCCAGTCCTGTGAGCCATGGCAGCTGCTCAACAGAACCCACTGACAGCAGAGGTCATATTATCTGCCTGGGAAAGTGCTATTGGTGCAATGCAGAGTACAACACTATATGCGATATTGCACCATTTGTGGTTGCAAACTACACTGTAGCCGTTTAGCCATAATGTAAATGCGCTGTAAGTGTGCGACATTATGACCTAGTGAGTCTAAGGGTAGCCCCTCCCTCCTCCTATACCTCCAATCATCATATCATAATAATATTACTACTCTCTGGTAGTCTAATGGTGCCTCCCTCCTCCTGCCAGTAACCCTGATGGCTGTAGAAATGGCAATGTCCAGTGCCTGGTGGTCAGTGGCACCCCATGCTCCCACCCACGGGACCCCCAGCCCACCAAACCCCCATCATCTGCTGGCAGAAAACCACCCATACCTCTGTGGCTGCCCACTGAATGACAGCTGCAGTATCAGCTGGGCCCATTGGTCCATTGCGGACCAATGTGCTTTCAGTGCATACTGTAATAGTCATTCACAACTTTGTGAATGATATCATTAAATCACAAAGTTTTGTGAATGGCTATTATAGTGTGCATCACAGAAAGCCACCTGTCCACAGTGTGGACCAATGGCCTTGCAGCTGGTACTGTAAGCTGTAATTGGGTGGGCAGCCATGGAGGCATGCAAGGGGTTTGCTGTCCACTGATGACAGGGGGGAGATGGGTGGGTAGGAAGTCCTTGTGGATTGGTGGGGTGTCACTGGACCACCAGGACTGGACATTGCTGTTTCTACAGTGATCAGGGTTACCAGCGGGAGGGAGGGGAGTACCACTAGACGGGAAGTATATGTATGAACATGGCAGTTGATCAGAGGTACAGGAGGGAGAGGGTTACAACTAGACTACCAGGAAATATATGTATGAACATTATGGCTGATCAGAGGTATGGGGGTGGTGCATACCACTACTATCTTTAAACAAACACCTAATTTAGCTAACCTGATTGTTAGGATTAAACTTGCACCAGAACAGGGTGCCATGACACTAAATGGTACATGACCCTGTAATCAACCCAGATGTAGGACTAGTGAGCTAATTTCCACTTCAGATTGTGTGGTTACATCACAAAACAGACTATTCAGGATACAGGGGACTTCTATTGTACATTACATTTATTTTATTCAGTGCAAAGATGTCTACAAACAGGATATGTTGGAGAGACAAGCAAGCTCTCCACACTAGAATGAATGCACACAGACATACCACTTACAACAGTATCTGTGGATATGCATCTGCCTCCCGTTGGCAGAAACATAATTGTCAGCTCTACACTGATCTTGATTAGCCAGCCCTCTCTTCCTTTTGGCTCCTTGCACTTGGCTTCCTTACAGATAGTATTATTAGGCAGGTATCCCTGTCTCTCTACCTCCCTGTTATTCCCTCAGCCCCCAACTCATGGCCTTCAATCAGCTAATAGATCTTCTTCATGTTCTGAGATGCAAACTCTCTTGGGAAGTTCTGCATTCTCCCATATGATGCCCAAACTCTGGAACTCCTTTCCCCTGGCAGTACATCTAGCTCCTAGTCATGCCCAGTTCAAAAACAATTATCGCTCCTTCCTTAGCTTCCAGACCTCCTGCTCCTGTATTAAACCTCCCCGATTTTCCTACCGTTCACCTTACATGACCCCATGGCTGCCTATTGCTTCTCCCAATCTTCCTTAGAAATTATCCTAGACTACCACCTTTGCCTTATATTTATTGCTGTATGTTGCCCATGCATTTTTATGTTGGCTCATGCTTGTGTGCCAGCCAACATATTGCATTAGGAGCAGATTTGGAGGTGCGGTCACTGTGGGCGAATGCAGGGCACACATCAGTAGGTGCATCCCTCATTCCCCAGTAAGACAGCATGCAGGCGCCACACCAGCAAGATGTAATGTGGAGACCACATCTAAGAAAACATCTGCTGCAATGAGAAGCAAGATTCTCATTGCAGCGGCACAGCTTCCCCATGGAAACATGGCGACAGGGGTGCCCCATCCCCCTGTCACATTCCCTAGCCAACGTCATTACTGATGGAGGAGATCACCTCCCATCGGCATAATGACCCCTCCAACCGTGTGCCTAGGGGGTGCCCAATCCCCCTTGGCACCATGTGCTCCCCGCAACAGTCATCCTTTGCAGACAGGGGGCCCAATCCCCATCAGCTACAATCTCCCCCATCCATCTGTTGTGTGCCGAGGGGGATGCCCAATCCCCCTCAGCTCTTGTTTCCCATGTGCCGATGGGGTGCTCAATCCCCATCAGCTCACCTCCAAAACAATCAGGTGACATGGTGGGAGCTCACTCCACCATGCCAAATGTGCCTGAAAAAACAAAACCATCCGCTATATATCCCTTTTTTTTACCCTGTAAAAAAATGGTTTCACGGTCTCCTGCCCTCCCACAATCCAGGCTCCTGCCCACACACTGTGCACCCTGCCTCCCACACCCGCCCTCACCCCATACTTACCTCTGGAGTCTGGCATGATGATCTTCAGTGGACTGGGAATGCGTCTGCACTCTTCAAAGCATACTGTGGACTGAAGAAATACCGATAAGCTTTATAATAGCATAAATAGGCTTTTTTCAACTTTGGTGCATATCTTGGGCATTTTGGGGAATTCTGACACCAAATCTTCAACATGGGGTTATTGGGACCACTCCTCATGAATTCAGTCACTGTCATGGTATTATGGGGCCCTGAAAGGTGATTTTACAGTCACTGCATGGGATCATCTTTTGGGACTGATTAACAAAACGACAGTGCCACTGTTCATGAGGGGGGCTCTCTAAAAGCCTATGCTGCAAATTTGGTGGAAAACATCCCACAAAAGGGCTATTTTATGAGTGTGCATTGCACAGTTTCCAAGCACGCTCATAACTTCATGAATTTGTAATATTTCCTCCAGATTTTCAAAATTGGCATTTTCCACACCTCCTCATGAACAGTACAGCTGTCATTTTACAAATCCTGGCTGAAGTCTGTTTTCACATGTCCAGCACACCATAGCATGGTCGCTGTGTGAAATCAGTTTTTGGGACAGTATGAGGAAATGACAGTGACACTGTTCATGAGCAGTGGTCCTAAAATGCCTATGTTGAAAATCTAGTGATGAAAGTCCATAAAATTACTGTGTTACAAGCATGCGTTGCACACTTTCTATGCACCCTTGTAACTTTGCAAATTTGCAATATTTCCATGCCACATTTCCAACACTGGCATTTTTCACACCTCCTTATGAACAGTACAGCTGTCATTTTCACATCCTGCCCAAAATATATTTTCGCACCTGTGGCACACAATGGTGTGGTTGCTGTGGGAAATCAACTTTTGGGACAAAGTAACAAAATCACAATGCCACTGTTCATGAGGAGAGGCCCCAAAATGCCTATGTTAAAAATGTGGTTAAAAAAATCCCCAAAATAATTGGGTTATGGACACGTGTTGCACGCTTTATATGCATGCTCATGACTTCACCAATTTTTAATATTTTCACTCCAGATTTTCAACGTTGACATTTTTTTACACCTCCTCATGTACAATACAGTTGTCATTTTTCACATACTGCCCAAAATGTGTTTTCATCTATGTGTCGCCAAAGCATAGCCATTGTGCAAAACCACCTTTCAGCTAACAAACTGATAGTGCCACTCTTCATGAGGCAAGGTCACAACAAAGCCCATGTTGAAAATTTGGAGTAAAATACCAACATGCCTATGGTGTTAGGGTTTCCAGCTGTAACACCTCACCCTGTACAGACTGCAGGCATCAGGGGTGTGACTTGGGATCATCAGCTGTAGTGCTCATGCCATTTCACCTCCACCCCTCCCTGCAGCCAGTGACAGGCATCGTGGTGTACCTGGAGTGTTCTGCCACAAAGTTCATCCCATTCTCTATACTGCATCCATCTCAGCATATTTCTTTATGGAATGGGGTAAGTATAATACCAAAGACCCCAAAGCACACCACGACAATTGTCAGTGTCTACATGGTAGGGTGGGTAAAATGGCATGAGCATTATATCTGATGACTCAAAGGCACATCCCAACACCTGTCAGTCTCTGCAGGGTGAGGGTGGGGTTAGTGTCACTTCAATATTTCACTGCCATTCCTATTATGTGTCTGTAACTCCTACACTGTCAATGCCAATGCCAGTGAGACAACATTCGGCATTGACAAATACTTTTTTACATACATTGCTTTCCTGTCTATGTATTATCTACCTGTGCTGTACACCCTGCTGCTTACTA
Organism: Neoceratodus forsteri; assembly: GCA_016271365.2. Taxonomy (NCBI): domain Eukaryota; kingdom Metazoa; phylum Chordata; order Ceratodontiformes; family Ceratodontidae; genus Neoceratodus; species Neoceratodus forsteri. Next base: position 266,848,894 of record CM028132.1, on the reverse strand, counting down.
ATTACTCTTGTCTTGATTGTATTTGAATACCAATGCTTCTCATTATACTTACTCTGCATACAATGTACTATTGCTTGTTGTTTAGTATGTTATCTTTGTAATCCTTGTATCTATGTAATCCTTGTAACCTCCTGAGTCATGCCTGAAAATAGTCATTTTTTGGCTATGGCACTTACCCAGTAAACAAAAACTAAATAAATAAATAATTTGAAGACGACTGACAAACCAGTGGGGTGACACTTCTCTCAGAGGCAGTATAGCACAGTGGTTTAAGGCTCTGAGCTGCAAATCTGGTGACATCCAGCAGACCAGACCTGGGTTTGAATTCCACAGCTTCCACTTGCATACTGTGTGACCCTGAACAAGTCACTTAACTTCCCTGTGCTCCCAGGTTGCACCTGTAGAAAAAGCTTTCAGCTTAGTGTGCTATTTCTGGTTAAACAACTAAAAAAAAAAACTAAACTAGAATGACCACTCAGTCTCAGACATGTCAGTAATGGTCTTTAAAGGTTTTTTAAAAAATACATGATAGAGACAGACTTTTGAGATTAAGCTTATTTTGCTTCTCATTATGGTAGCAGATGGCAAAAATGCTGATTTGGGTTTCATGAGACACTACCCCATTAAGCATACCCAGACTTTTACTTCATTGGATGGACATTTAACAGGACTTCAGTGTGTTGTTTTTTGGTTTTATTTTCATACAGTCCTTTTAACTGGTTATCAATATGTTAGTTTCTCACCAAATATACATTTGTGTGTGTGGGGGCTGGGGAAGGTTAGGTTGTCTGTGGTGTGTGTGTGTGTGTGTGGGGGGTTATTTTCTGTTTGATTTTTGAGGGGTTTGAAGGATGGTGATTTTTTTATGGAGAGGGTGCTGTGTGAGTGGGGGAAGGGATTGGGGTTGTGCTTGCATATTTAGGAGGCTTATATTTGGGGTACCTGTCATAATTATGCTACAGGGTGATAGGACTCTTGGCTCACATACGTATTGAATATACACTTCTTTTCTAGTAATATTTTCCTGGGGAGGTAGTTTAACTCCATGGGGGTTTTATACAGATTATTAAGACTGTTTCTGCACATATAGTTAACTTATTATATACTGACTCATTTTGTACTTTGAACTTTTAAGGATGCATGAACTTCATTTTCTAGGTAGTCCTTGTGATAATTTTTCATTATTTATTTGGCAATAGTACTGACAATTGATATTATCTTGTTAAAAATATTGTTACCTTACTGTAGCTTTTAATGTTTATGGAGTGCATTAACTGGTTGAGAGTATAGTTTAGAAAATATTTCCAGAGAAGTTTAATTCTGTATGAATTTTTTAAATGGTTGGACATACAAGGTATATTTTTCTTATTCCCTTAATATACCATTAATCATTTTTAAATTGTGTACTTGTATGTTTTGAGTGTTATTTTTAGCTCAACTTTACGGAGCCCTACACCTAGTAAACCCAGGAAGTAGGCAGAGTACTTGTGGTCCTACAAAGTTGTGTAGGACTACAGAGCTATTATTCAGACTCCTTGTTCATCTGTAGTGCTTGGGCACTTTGTGCAGGAGCAAAGCTGACATTTTCAATGTCTGGTACATTTAATTGTGCTTTGTTTGGGCTGCATAGCAACAAGCAGCCACTGTGACCTCCATGACCACTTCTGGATCACTTTCCCATAAGACTTGGCCTGCAGCGAGCAGGGGTGAGTGCATGCAGGCGCGTGTCATCATGCAGAGATGCATGCGAGACACATGCATCAGTGTGTTTCAGCTGTGTCCACTGGGCCAGTGGGCCTGGGAGCCTTTTCACTATGTTTTGATATTTAATTTGCATATTACATCCCCTTGAACTTTGGACAAGGATACTACTTATTACAGCTGCCCTGGCTGCGGTATTTGTACTACTGCTGTTCTCAGAGACCTTGTCTGTGATAACTGCTCTATTATTAACATCTTGAGGGCTGAAATAGAGGTACTGCAAAACACTTACAAACTCAGGCTGATATCAATAATTTGGAGGACTATATTGATTCTGTAGAGGATAGTTTAGTAAATGACTCAGTACAACACAGTGCGACTAAAGCCAAACAGGATGAACATGAATGGTGTCTTGTACAAAAGTTTAAAGGGAAAAAGGCAGATGGAATATAGGGGTAGCTGTAACATCTGTACTGAAAATAGATTTAACAGTTTAATGACCAACTCTAGTTTACTTACACCTGGTGATGTAGCTTCGTGAGATACTACCAATAGTGGACCCTCCCTATTATAGTTACACAAAGCACTGGCACTTCCCTGAGCCTTACATACTCCTGAGTCACCTCACCCATTACCCTCTGTGAAAGTACCAGATAAGAATGCAATCCACTTTGTAGAACCTGAGAAACCCCCCAAATACAAAATGTACCTAGAGACCAGGCTACAAGAAGAATTAATGTTCCTAGGGACATTTTAGTGACAGTGAAGATTCAAGAGAAAAAGAAAGCATTCAGGAAGTACAAGGAATCGCAGAAGGAGCAGGACAGAGAACTGTATCAGTTAAAGCAAAAGGAGTTTGGGAAGGCAGTCAGAACAGCAAAGGCCCAAACCGAGGAAAAGATAGCCAACTCAGTAAGAAGGGGATAAAACCTTTTATAGGTACATCAGGAGCAAAGGACCAAGGGAGGGATAGTGAGGCTTAATAAAGGGAAGGAGGGTGGGCAGAGAAGACTGTGAAAAGGCAGAGATACTAAACAAATATTTTTGCTCAGTATTTACAAATGAAGAGGGAGGTACATAAAACAAACAGTAGTAACACTCTGGATACAAGTTGATACCAGCCCATTTACAGAAGAAAGGGTTCTGAAAGAACTCTTAAAACTGAAGGTGGACAAAGCAATGGGGCCTGATGGGATTCATCCCAGAATTCTAAAAGAGCTAAGGTAGAACTAGTGACACCACTGACTATCCTTTTAACAAATCATGGGAGGATGGGGTGGTACCGAGGACTGGAGGAGGGCAGATGTGATTCCCTTCACAAAAGTGGGAGCAAGGCAGAAGCAGGAAACTACAGACCTGTTAGTTTAACCTCAGTAATAGGAAAATGATGGAATCACTTCTGAAGGAAAGAATTGTCGAGTATCTAGAGGCCAGAGGGGCGAGGACCCTAGGCAGCATGGATTCACAGCGGAAGGTCATGCCAGACAAATCTGATAGATTTCTTTGACTGGGTGACCAAAGTAGTAGATCAGGGAGGGCTGTGGACATGGCCTATCTAGACATTAGCAAGGCATTTGACACAGTCCCACACAAAAGATTAATATGCAAGTTAGCCAGCCTGGGAGTGGGTCCCAAGATGACAGCCTGGGTAAAGAATTGGTGGAGAATAGGACACAGAGAGTATAGTAAATGGAGTCCACTCAGAAGAAAGGAGGGTTACTAGTGGGTACCCGCGAGGGTTCAGTATTAGACTGGTCCTCTTCAATGTCTTTATAAGTGACATTGCAGAAGGACTGGAAGGAAAAGTATGTCTCTTTGCAGATGACACTAAGATCTGCAACAGAGTTGATGCACAGGGTGGGGTGAAAAGGATGAAGGGACTTGGCAAGGTTAGAGGAATGGTCAAATGTATGGCAGCTTAGATTCAATGCTAAGAATTGCAAGGTAATGCGCCTGGGAAACAAAACCCAGGGAAGAGTACACAATGGGGTGAGATACTAACAACAACAAAATGAAAAGGGACCTGGGGTAGTCATATCAGATGACCTAAAGGTGGGCAAGCAATGTGAGGGCAGCAAGGGAGGCTGGGGGGTTACTGGGATGCATAGGGAGAGGCATCACCAGTAGAAAACAGGAAGTTATTATCCCTCCTTACAGACAGCTGGTCAGACCCCATCTGGAGTACTGCGTGCAGTTCTGGAGACCCAATCTCAAACAAAGACATAGACAGGATGGAAGCTGTCCAGAGGAGGGCAACTAAAATGGTGCAGGATCTGCACCAGAAGACATAAGAAGAGAGACTTAAGGAGCTTAATATGTATAGCCTCAAGGAAAGGAGGAAGGGGAGGGACATGATAGAAACTTTCAAGTACCTCAAGGGAATCAACAAAGTCCAAGAGGGTAGCATCTTTCAAAAAAAGAGGTGTGCAAGAACAAGAGGGCACAGTTTGAAGATAGAGAGGGCGGCTCAGAGGTAATTTAAGGAAGTATTTTTTTCTCAGAGGTTGTGGATGCATGGAGCGGCCTTCCGGTGGAGGTTGTGGAGTCAAAATCAGTGGTGGAATTCAAGCATGCATGGGACAGTCATAAGGCAATTCTGGGGGTGGGGTAGAAGAAGTCGGCTGCTGGTTAACTAGGATCTGCAGCTTATCCAGTAGGTAGGAAATGGGCAGACTGTGTGGGCCAAGCGGTCCTTATCTGCCATCAATCATTCTATGTTTCTATGGTGATTCCAGCATTTGCTACACTGATCATATTTTATGTAAAAACGTAATTTATATACTACTGTTTTTACTCTTCCAGGAGCAAGTATAAACAACATAAAAGATATGTTCCCAGGGCTGCAAGAACATACCATTCCCTTCACCCTGATTCATGCAGGAATAAATGATCTTGGCAAAAGATCTTTATTACAAATTCAGAGGATTTGAAGAAATTTGGGATTCTATAAAAATCAAGGGAAGTTGATTAACTCAGGGCTCCTACCTATACCCAGGGCAAGTATTGATAAACAAATGGACATTATGACTTTAAATGGCTGGTTTAAACAATGGTGTATAAGGGAGGGGTTTTCTTTTGGAAAATTAGACAGGTTTTCTGAACCAAAATCTTTTGCAAGGGATGGTATGCATTTGAATAGACAAGGCAAATGCATTTTTGCTACCAGATTAAGACAGTAGATTGACCATTGTTTAAACTATTAGATGGGGGAAATTCTGCCCAAATACCAATTGTAATAGTAATATTCATGTAGCCCCTCCAGAATGGAATTGCTTAGTTATAAATGCAAGAAGCCTTGAGAATAAGTTCAATGAATTTATCTTATTATTGGAACAACTGAATATTCACATTTGTGCTGTCACAGAGACTTGGTGACAGATGATGACCCATGGGACAAATATATTCCAGGTTTCACTCTGTTTCATAAAGACAGAAGTACTACTAAGGGGTGGCATTGTATTTATCAAGTATTATTAATGTAGAGAATATTGAACTCATACAGTGGCCCACAATTGAGGCACTATGGGTCAAAATATTCCCCATCTCAGCATCTTGTGTTAATATGGAAGTAGTTTACAGGTCCCTAGCAATTATACACGATGATGATATTCATCTGTTAAACTTTGTGAAGAAGATATCTTCCACTAATAATACCCTATTGGTGGGTGACTTTAATCTCCTGGTATAAATTGGAGGAATATGCACACTCTGTCTCCCATGGAAAACAAATATCTGCAATTATTTCTATCATCAAATATGGAACAAATAGTCAACATTAGTACCAGGGCAACAGTATACTAGATTTAGTATTACATAACATGGAAACCAAATATCTAATTGTTCAGTGCTTCATCCATTGGGATCCAGTGATCATTCTATTGTGCATTTTACTTTTCGAGAGAATTTAGGACAGGACCATGGTAATACAACACTTTATAACTTTAAAAAAGCAAACTTTTTGGCATGACATTGGATTTGGCATCCTGGGACTGGCAATATTCCCTTTTAGATCATTCACTTCCTGAAATTTGGCAAATTCTGATTGGCCAGTTAGCTTTACTTTCTAACAAATATATCCTAATTATTAAAAAACTGAAAAAACTAAATTGAAAAGGCAATGAATGAATGAAACTGTTAAGAAACATATCAAATATAAAAACAGAGCCTACAAAAGAGCTAAGTCATGTGGAACCAAGCAAAGTTGGGATACTTTTAAATTCCAGTTAAAGGTGACTAAATATAGTATTAGAAAGGCTAAAAGGGATTTCAAGGTACAGCTGGCTAGTAATGTGGGGATAATTATAAATCTTTGTATAAATATATTAATAACAAAGAGGTGGCACTCCACTATTTGCCCGCTAAAAATATTTCTGGAGACTTAGTATTGGACAAGACACACATGGCTACTATGTGCAACAAGCAATTTTCATCAGTTTTTAATACCAAAACTGAATCTAGAAAACACAATGACCATATCTTGGTGGGCATTTTACAATAGATGCCATTACTGTACAAAACTTCTTCAAAATTTGGACCCTTACAAGTCAGCAGGGCCAGATGGTCTACACCCCCATCCTTAGAGAATTAGCAATCCTCTTCTGGTCCTGTTACTGCCTTATTTAACAAATCCATACAAGAAGGCCAGGTTATCGATGTTCGGAGACAGGCAACTGTGGTTCCGATCTTTAACAAGGGCTCCAGGCAGGAAGTGTCAAATTATAGACCCATCAGCTTGACATCTATATTGGGTAAAATGCTAGAAGGAATTATAAAGGAACATCTATGTAAGAAAATAGTACTTGATCCTACTCAGTATGGTTTTGTTAAGGCCAGATCATATCAGACTAACCTGTTGAACTTCTATAATGGAGTGAGCGGGCATTGGACAGAGGCGAGGCAGTGGATGTCATTTTCTGGATTTCTCCAAGGCCTTGATAAGGTCCTCATGGCCAGCTTATCGAGGACATGATAAATCTTGGCATGGGGCAATATATCGATATGGGTGGAATCATGGCTCAAAGGCTGTACTCAGAGAGTGTGTATTAAGGGCTTTTTCTCAGATTGGGATATTGTGACTAGTGGTGTACCACAGGGTTCGGTTCTGGGCCCATGTCTGTTCACTTTATATATAGCATCATTAAAACCATGACTGATGTTTGGTTAACAATGTTTGCTGATGACCGTGATAGGTTACCCCATTATAAATACTGGTGATATAAATACCCTCCAGTATGCCCTAAATGAGTTAAAGGAGGGCACCCTGAAGAAATTGCCTTTTAATACAGATAAATGTGTTGTAATGCCTTGGAAGAAAAAACATTGAATCCAAATACCTTCTTGGTGGAAAAACCCTAAAATCGGTTAATGATGAGCGATCTTGGTATCATAATTTCCAATGATCTCAGCTCTAAACTCCTTACCATGCTGTTATTAAGAAGGCAGCTGGTGTGTTACACTGCATAAATAAACATATCAGCAGTAAAGTAGAGATGTCTTGCTCCCATTATACTCATCATTGGTGAGGCCCCATCTGAGTATTGTGCCCGATTTTGAGCACCTGGGGACAAAGGCACTATAAAATCAATGGATAAAATTCAACAGAGCAACTAAAATATTTTTGAAGTCAGAAACTTGGATTACCATGCTAGACTTGAAAAACTTGGGTTGTATACATTGGAGTATCGAAGAATGAAGGGTGATTTATGACTAGTATTTAAGGCAGCACATGACGACAACCTGTGGGAGTTATTAGGACTTGAATTAAGGGATAAAATGTATTTAACTAGGTACATCCACTGCAATTAAAAGTTGAACAGTGCAAAACAAAAAAAGAAGTAGTTGGTTCACAATAAGAGTTTGTAAAATCTGGAATAGTCTACCTGTGGAAATAGTATCATGTGAAAATATTGATACTTTTAAAACTACTTGGACACCTATTTGAAACAAAAATGCATAGTAGGATATAATTAATACCTGCGAGCATTATGGACCATGGTCTTCTTGCTCTGTATAACCTATGATACCTATGATTACCATACATATATTTCTGTTATACAGTTTTTATCATATTATACTATCAAGTTTTAACTTGGGCATTTGTGGTTTTAAACCTTATGGTCTTGCTTTTAATTTTGAATGTATTCTCTAATGCACACATTCATTAATAATTTTAGTTACAGACTTTGTCTGCTTGAATATTCAGCTTATTTATGGGTTTGACCTTGAAAAGATTCTCAATAATAGCAAGCCAAATGGATGCTATTCATTCCTTTTAAATGTGTGATTTTTGAAATAAGTCTTCTAACCAATTAAATTTTTTCTGGTTTTTATGTATGATCTGGGTGCTAATAGACTGTGACTCTCTGAACAATTGTCATAAGTCTCTGAGGAAGGACTTGGTTGGTCCAAAATCTTAGACATTGTTTTCTTTTGTAATATCTATGCTGGTCCAATAAAAGGTATCAAACCATTTGCTTCTGGATCTGTTCTTATAAGGACCAATACAACAATTAATCTATTTCTGTATGTCTTCTGGGAGGATTTTGACAGTTGCAGTAATGTGCCACAGCTCCCCAGACCTGAGCCCTGTTAACATTCCTTGTGGTATAGTAAACCCACCGATCATCCTTGATCCCATTTATTGAATAAAACAAACAACATGCATGGTGGTCTAGTGGACCCCTAATCAGCCTTGATACCTATTATTGAATAAATAAAAACATCCCTGGTGGTCTGTCAGATCCCCAATCAGCCCCAATCCCAGTTACTGAATGAAAAAAATCTCTGCTAGTCTAGCACTACCTATCCCCATCTGTTCTATAAATAACATATCACTATTTCCCTTGTGGTCTAGTGGATCCACCACCCCGGTAGGCAGTGCCCACCACCCCATTCACCTTAGTCTAACCCAGAGCCAGCATCTGGCACATTCCTCTCTTTTATCATGGCTGGTCAACGAGTTGAGCTGTCATATGGCATACTGTATACAGTACGCAATTGACAGCTCAGTCAGTGCCCAGCCATGGTGGAGAGCAGAAGGCTGTCTGGCAACAGCTCTGGGATGGGATGAGGGAAAGAGTGGTGGGGCACTACCAGGAGGGTTGGCATCCACTGACTACCAGAAAATGGCAATATGTTTTCTATAATGGGGATTGAGAATAGGGAGCGCAAGACCACTCAGGTATTTTTAATTCAATAACTGGGATCAGAGGTGATTAGGGTTCGGTTAGGCCACCAGGGACCCTGGTTATGTTTTTGATTGATGGGAATCAGGGCTGGGGGATGCTTGCTACCAGGCACTGCTCTCCTTTGTGCTATTGCTGTATGGCCACCCTGCAGCTTGCAGCACACCTTCCCAAAGCACCGTATGTTTGGCACAGGGCCAACATTGTCCAAGCTGCAGGAGTTTGCAGCTGGGACTCTACTTGATAGTGAAGTAGATGCAGGGTCCCTGGTGTACTGGCACTTGGTACAAGCTGTGGTTGGTGCAGCTTGCACTATCCTTTGTGAATCATGACACTAGTGCTTACAGTTTCTCCTGGTGAACTATATACAGTGGTTCAAAATCCAAAAATAACAACTTTTGTTTGTGTAATGTGAATGTGAACCTAATGAACAGCTTAATCTGGTTTCAAAGTCAGTTGGCATTCATCTGTATCCCCCTCCCCCTGGTCGTGCCTGAAAATAGGCAAGATTTGTCTAGTGCACTTACCCGGTCAACAAAACTAAATAAATAAATAAATAAAATAAATGTTAAAGTCATTCTGATGCAACCAATTCATAAATTCAGGAAGCATATCCATATCACATTCCCAAACACAAATGCTGTCATCAATATAACACAGCCAGTGTTTGATATGTCTGTGAAATGGGTTGACAAATGCATTGTATACTCTCAGTTCCTCCCACCATTCTAGAAAAAGGTTGGCATAACTGGGTGCTATAATACTAGCACTTATCGATGTGACACATGTCTGCACATAGTATTGCTTCTCAAATTCAAAAACATTATGAGTTAATATAAACTCCAGAGCAAGTAATACCAAATCTACTGGCATATCTGTGGCATTGTTATAATTCTCTAGAAAGAAATAATCTGCAGGCCTGAATTTCCTGTTCATGCCTGATGGATGTATAGAGATTCGACATGGGGTGACAATCTGGTCTGGCTAGATATTGATGTTGAATCTCTGTATAACAATGCCACAGACATGCCAGTAGATTTTGTATTACAGGCTGTGGAACAGGTAGAATGTGCCCTGGTGCATTGGATGTGCTAGGACTTGGGTGGCAAAATTGTCAGGTGCAATGTTCACAATCATCATTTGCTTGCGCCCTAATGATGGTCACAGTTTTTCCTGTCATTGCGACATGGTGGAACCAGCTAGCAGTCCCCCCAGCCCAAATCCCCTTATAATATAAAACAAATCACATCCCTGGTGGCTTGAGTTCCCCCCCCAGTTCCAATCCCCTTCTTATTACTGTAATCACGTCCCTGGTGGTTTAGTGCACCCCACTCTCTATCTCTGATCTGCCCATATATTTTATATGTATCCTTCCCTGATTATCTAGTGGACCCCCGCCCCAGCAGGCAGTGTCCCACCATCCACACCCCTGTCCCATCCCTAGAGCCAGCGACCAACACAACCCTCCACTCTCCACCACTGTTGGCCAATGACTGAGCTGTCAAGGAGCACATACTGTATATAGTGTGTGCTCACTGATTGACAGAGCTGTCAGTCAGTGGGCATGTAGTGTATACAGTATGGCTCCTGGCAGCTCAGTCATTGGATGACCATGGTGGAGAGTGGAGGGTTGCATCAGTCGCAGACTTGGGGATAGGACAGGGGTGCAGGGCGGTGGACTACTGCCTGTTGGGGTAGGGGTCCACTAGACCACCAGGGAAGGATATATTGACATTATATGGGCAGAGCAGGGAAAAGAAAGAGGTCCACTAGACCACTGGGGACATGATTACAGTAATAAGAAGGGGATCGGAGCTGGGGGAAATCTCTTGCCACCAGGGACATGATTTTTTAATATTACATAGGAATCAGGGCTGGGGGGAATGCTAGCCACCAAGGAAGTGATTTTTTTATATTACCAAGAGATCAGGGCTGGGGTGGCCTCTAGCAACCATGGACATGATTTTTTATTACAGAGGTATTGGAGCTGGGGGGCTGCTAGACCACCAGGGACATGATATTTTCTATCAAGACAGTGATTGGAGCTGGGGTGGTGACAGCCACCAGGGACTGCTGTACATAGTTCTGTTGCTGCATGGCCACCTCACAGCTTGGCACTTTTCCAGATGCATCCTTTGGTTGGCTTAGGGCCACAGTTGCCACAAGCTGTGGGATTTTGCTGCCAGGATCTTACCCAATAGGGAACCAGGCACCAGGTCCCTGTCACACTGGCAATCATCACAAGTTGCCTTTGGTGAAGCTCAAGCCAAACTTTGTGAATCAGGCCTAGATGTTTCAGAAATCCACTGCAACCAATTCTTTGTTGAGAGCTGACAGTGCCCATCCACCAAAACTAATGGAATCTATTTATTATAGTCAGATGATAGGGTTGCACAGGAATTGCTCCACAGAGAAGGAATTTCTAGAACAAGCTGCAGAACTAGAACAATGATCTGTAGAAAGAGGTATGACGGAATTTATTAAAACCTGGCAAAAGTAAAGCACTGTCTTTGGACAGACAAAATGTACTGGAGAAGGATGCAATGGTTAATAAAGGAGGAAACAGATGGTTGGGGGCCTGCCACATTTCTTACAGAATTTAGTAGCCTAGCTGACAGAATAGGTAACATTGTACATCATAATTGGGCAATGTTGATGGCTGACAGACAGGTAAGTAGGTAGTAAATCAAAGTCTCTGTTAATAGAGCTACTAACAATGGTGCCTATGCACAAAGAGGTGGAATGACCACAGAAAACTGCTGTTTCCACTGCGTGCAGCTACGTGATGCGCATGACATACCCGATACACGACATTAATGAATGCCAATGCAGAATACATGGATCCATGGGGTGTTACTAAAGGGTAGGTATAGTGGAATGTGTGTCACAAAGAGATGGTGCCAGGATACACTGACCCTTTCTTGACCCTGCCATATATGGACATGGCCACTGCCCCACACAATGCCTCAAAGTGAATACTGAGTAGTGAATGAAAGTGCAGAGAATGGTGCAGAGTGAAAGAGATGTGGAGGGTAGCCTCCTGCCACAGATGCAGGCCAAACAGGCTGTCAATGCAGGTGGACAGCACTTTGGCTGTGTCTGGACATGGGGCATTGCACATCCTCGTATGCCAATCTTTACCAGCGGCCAGGTCGCATCAATAGCAATCGACAACAGAGAGCACTGCAGCCAGTTGTGTGGGGCCCAGTCCTAACCACAGCCTCAGAGCTAAAGGCACAGCTGTGGTTTGACATCAGTCCAGCGTTAATGCTGCTGGTCCAAAGAACAGGACACTGACCATGATGAGGGACAAATGGTGAGACCTGCATGCTGCAGTCAAAAGAAGGTCTCTTTGGGTGCACGGGTCACTTCAGGGCACCAGAGGGGCCACCCATCATAGGCAGCCAGCTCACACTGGTACAGACAATGGTGGCAGAGATCCTCACTGACATTGGTGTCCACGGTGAGGTGGAAGGTGTAGATGCCATGGAAAGTATGCATGCAATGGCAGGGAGGGTAGCCCTGGTATGACACATCATGCATGTATTAACTCATTGTCTCTAGCAGATGCCTGTAGTAGTCAGTAAAATACACTGGTGTGTCCTGAGGACGTCTGCAGAAGTCAGCTACTGACTCCCAGTGTTCCTTGCAACGTCTGGAGAAGTCACTTATATATTTTAATATACAGTGTAACAGAATATAATATATATTTGACTGCATAGCACTGTTGAAAATGTAATTTTATGCTGAACAACTTTGCCACTGATATTTTGTGTATATCATGTATACTATAGGAGTTATTCACATTTGTTTATGGTATGGTGTGTATGGTTTATGTTGCCTGTTTTAGTGAAAAAAAATTGCTGTTTCAATCAGCATAGAAAGAAAAACAAAAATACATATTATTATTGCATACCACCATTGGAAGGTAATTTTGTGCTGAACAACTTTGCCACTGGTATTTTGTGTATATGATGTATACTTTAGGAGATATCCACATTTGTTTATGGTATAGTGTGTATGGCTTATGTTGCCTGTTTCAATGAAAACAATATTTTTTTTTTGCCGTTTCAACCAGCATAGAAAAAAACAAAATTACATATTATTAATTGTATACCACCATTGGAAAGGTAATTTTATGCTGAATAACTTTGCTACTCATACTTTATGTCTAGCACTTACGGTTCTTGAGCTATTAGGATTTGTTTGTGGCATGCGGACTATAGCTTGATTTTGCTTAGAAAGGCCCAGGATTTACTGTTAACAGTATACAGGAAACAAGTGGTGCAACTTCAGAGAGCTTCTGTGGAGGCAATGAGTTAACAGATGTGTGGCACCCACAGACACAGCCACCGATGGCCGTCCACCAGCAGGACCAACCACACAGCCTGGACATGCTGGCAGTCCAGGAGGCATGCGATGGCAGGAGAAGGAAGGCACAGCTGGGTAACTGTACCGCATGCACCCCTGAAACTGTCCACACCAAGTGACCACAACTGGCAAAGTAACATGAACATATCCCTCAGGTACTGAGCCAGAGCCAGAGACCCAGCAGGAGTCTGAGATGGATGCTGAAAGCATAATGGTGCCACAGGATGAGGGGACACAGGAGTCTGGTGGGTGCCATGGAAACAGTGCCAGCCTGTTGTGCCACCACTTCCAGGACCACAGGGCTGATCCAGCACTGGGGTTTCATGAGCTAGCAACATCTACAATCTAGCAGAAAGGATGAGCCTGGAAGGAAGGGCTAGGGACAGAAAGGCACTGCCATGCTCTGAGGACAGTGGGGACGAAGGCCCCTCAACAGGACCAACTGGAACCACGTGGTCCATACCCAGCCAAGCCCACATGGAGGCTTAGTATCAGGAACTACAGCAGCTGGAGCTGGATAGGCTTGAGGCTCAGCACAGAAATATTGAGGCATTCATCGCCCTGACTGGCGAAGTGATTGAAATGAGGTGCAGTATCGACCAGCTAGCCTATGCACATGTGAGGCTAATGGAGGACCTAGTCAGTCACCCTGCACCACATGAATGGGATCCCCACACACCGCCCAGTGTGTCAGATACCCATACACAGGTGTCCACCTCTATGCCATTCCCAGAGCAAGATGTCAACACACAACTGTGCTACCTGGCCAGCACACAGGAGGACATGCCACAAAATGCAGGCACAGCAGACATACCTGACACCGAGGAACACAGCGACCATGTGGCAGACACTGACATGGACAGTACACAGGATGACATAGATGGCAGTGTCACCAGCCAGCTACTGCTAGACAGGGATGCATCTTAGGGATTGGCCTCGGACCATTCATCGGGCACCAGGTAACTTTGCAGCATGAACAAGCTACATGCACCCATCCATAGACTCTGTACATGGCCATCAGCATGCCTACAGGCAAAGTCATACAAGGCACAAGTCCAGTGATGCCACACAAGCATAACATTGCACACATGGTAAGCATGGCCAGGGTTTGTTCACATGTATGACCCAGAGCAGCCCCCCACCCACACAACAGAATGTGATGGCATGGATATGACCCTGCCTCACATCACAGCCAACTTACGCTGGCACACAGTCACAGCCAGCACACACGCTTCTGCAGTACAGTGTCACAGAACTATGCAACACTCTGCAACACGCCATAGATGGCGTGGCACACTGCATGCACAAACAACACCCCATACATGTGTAGCCAATGAAATGAGCCACACGCACACCATGCAGGACACACATTCCCACATGAATCCCCATAGATGGGTGCACTCAGAGAGTGGCAACATTATCACCCACCTGCTATCCATGGTGGATGTGGCACATACAAGTGATGATGTATACAGGTCCACAACAGTCCTGTACACTGATGCCCACGCGATGTATACATCGCAAAATGGTAGCACCTGCTATGGCAGACATCTGGCTCACTGGCAGCCGCTCACTGGTACCACACTAACACTGGAATGTGCCCTGTACCAGTACAACCCACTCTAAATGGCCACCAACTGTCCACAGCTCACAGCAAGGCTCCCCACTGTCACATCATTCAGTGGGTCCTGCTAGGGGTGATCTGACATGGGCACATTTCCACACTTAACTATATTATGGAGCATGGCACATGCATAGAACACCTGACATGCCCTTCCCAGGGACAACATGATTCCTCCCCATGGTATGGTCCAGGCAATGGAACCGCATCTTTAATAGACCGATGGTCCTCTCTATGATGTTCCTGGTCTTCCTGTGGGCATGGTTGTAGGCCTTCTCCACCGCATTGTTTGGCGCATGTATTGGTGTCATCAGATATGGTCACAGTGGGTATCTGCTGTCACCTGTTCAGAGGACAAAGAAAATTTGATGTGACATGCATGCAGATGTATGTATTACAGTTATGCACACTGTGGCAACCCCATACTCACCCAACAGCCAGCCATCCAGGCATCTTCCATGCAGCATGGCACCAAGTCGTGAGGCATCCAGTATCTACGCATTGTGGCATGATTCCAAGAACTTACCACACCCATTAATGAAAATGCCATCAGCATCACACACCATCTGACAGTTTACACTTTGAAACTCTTTCAGTTTCTGCATGCCTCTTCATGCAAAGAAGGTGTAATGATGGCAATATGTTTGTCTTCCATTGCACCGTAGATGTTTGACATACCATGCATGGCATAGAATGCCTGCTTCATGGCACATATTTTGTCTTCACCATGGGAAACTTGATGTTGTCACGCATATGTGTGAGCAGGGCATCCATGACCTGTGCCACTGCCCAAGACATTGATGACTAGCATACACCAATTGCATCACCTGTCACATGCTGGAAACATAGAATTTGACAGCAGATAAGGACCGCTTGTCAGGTACTAGGGATTTGTTATGTTTGCATATTTCAGTAGTAACTGCCACCTAGAAACATAGAAACTTTTAAGGACCACTTGACCCACCCAGTCTGCCCATTTCCTAACTAATGGATAGGCTGCAGATCCTAGTTAACCAACAGTCTACTTCCTCCTCCCCCCACTAGAATTGCCTTATGTCTGTCCCATGCATTCTTGAATTCCCACTATTTTGATTCTCGACCTCCTCAGGAAGGCTGTTCCATGTATCCACAACTCTCTCTGTGAAGAAATACTTCCTCACATTAGCTCTGAGCCATCCCCCTCTTCAAATTGTGCCCCTTATTCCCTTGAGGTATTTGAAAGTTTCTACCAGGTCCTCCCTCTCCCTTCTTTCCTCAAGGCTATACTTCTTAGTTCCTTTAGTCTTTCTTCATATGTCTTCTGATGCAGACCCTGCATCATTTTGGTTCCTGCCTCTGGACAGCCTCCACCCTGTCTATGTTTTTGCAGAGATGGGGTCTCCAGAACTGTACACAGTACTCCAGATGTTGTCCTATCAACAGTCTGTACAGAGGCTCAACAACTTCCTGTTTTCTACTGGTGATACCTCTCCCTGTGCATCCCAGTATTCCCCCAGCCCTCCTTACTGCCTTCTCACATTGCTGGCTCACTTTTAAGTAATCTGATATGACTCCCCCAGGTCCCTTTCCATTTTTGTTGTTGTCAATATCTCACCTCCCATTGTGTACTCTTCCGCTGGGTTTTTGTTTCCCAGATGTATTACTTTGCACTTCTTTGCATTGAATCTAAGCTGCCATACATTTGACCATTCCTCCAACCTTGCCAAGTCCTTTTTCATCCTTTCCACCTCACCTTGCATATCAACCCTGTTGCAGAACTTTGTGTCATCTGCAAAGAGACATACTTTCCTTCTAGTCCCTCTGTAATGTCACTTATAAAGACATTAAAAAGGACTGGCCCCAGTACTGAACCCTGCGGTACCCCACTAGTAACCCTCCTTTCTTCACTGTGGACTCCATTTACTATTTCCTGCTGTGTCCTGTTGTCCAACCAGTGTTTTACCCAGGCTACCACCCTGGGACCCACTCCCAGGCTGGCTAATTTGTTTATTAATCTTTTGTGCGGGACTGTGTCAAAAGCCAGATGCAGTGTATGCCAAGGTGCATAGCACCTTGGTCTCCACTGAAATCACACCAGACCACTGTATACATTGGCAATGTTGTCACGAGCCATCTTGCACAGCTGTGAAACCATCATAGAATCAAAGAATCATAGAAGACTGTAGGCAGAAAAGGACACTATTGCCCATTGTGTCTGCCCCGATACCCCTCCCATCCTACTCCCTCCCACCCAGATACACTCATGCCACCTGTGCCGTCCTTTATATCTGTCCCATGCCCTCTTGAATCTTCAACAGTTTCCACTCCCACCACCTCCACGGGGCCATGGAAATCTGAATCTCTTGATGCAGTGAGTGTGTGTGTTCCTCATGGTGGTTGCATCTAGCCACTGTCTGAACACTTGGCCATTTGCCTGGATGCCTCAGCCACTGCATCTCTGCATTTAGCAGGTGCACATTCATCAGTAATCTGGACACATCTTCCACCTCCATTACCATTTCCGGTCTCCCATACACATACCATTGCATCCACTTTTAACCTGTCCTGCTCACCTGTATCTATCTTTGGGTGGGTGTATCGCATCTCACATGCATGACACTCTTACCTGTGCAGGTGATGCATGCACTCACCTGCCCCATGCTGAATCGAGCTTGCAGAAGAGGTGTGAATTAGTGATGGCAGTTACTGCTGATGCTAGACTGGGACAGTACCCAAGAAGGCTCTGGCAGGTGTCAGAGGACATGTGTATGAGCCATAATGGTGGTGGTACCCTTTGGCAGAAGCAGGGTCATGAAAGGGTAAGAACCATTCCTGCAGGATGTGTTGTGGAGCAATGGCGGTGTGGCCACTGCCCATAATACTAACCGTATATTTTCTTTCTCATCCCATACAGGATCACATGGGACTGCACACCATATTGAGATGACACGGGAGGAGCAGCTGGATGGGGCACGGTGTGTTGTATGGACCCCCAACCATTGCAGGAGATGGATCCTAAGGAACACCTATCCCTGTGACTTGAAGGCAATGAGGTGCACTGTATGGAGGATGGCATCATAGTATGGCATGGGGCTATGCCTTCAATGGTCAGTACTGAGTATCCAATGATGTCCACCTTGTGCCCTGGCTGGGCATGACACTGTTGCATACACATGTATACTGGTATTCGATGTATGTCATTTGCATTGCAGCACTACAGGGGACCCATACCCTCATTGTGCTGCTGCTACTTGATACCATCTACAATGCCAGCACCAGTGACACAGCTGACAGTCTGGATGGGGAGGTGTAGGATGAATGGATGCACAGGTGGTGACAGAGACAATGGGCCCACATGCCATGCGACCACTGCATTGTGAGAATGTAGATGTGGACTGGGTGTGTGCCTCATTATTTTATGTTGCAACTGCATGAACATTTGTTTTGAATCACAGTTTTTTATGGCTCTTTTACACTACATCACTGCATTTGGTACAGTTTTTATTTTCCAATTAAAAACATTTTGCATTCACACCTGTGTAGTTACTGTCTCATGCTCTGTGGATAGCTGGTGGGGTGAGATTATAGATGTTGTGGGGGGAGCAGCAATCATCACAACATGGGTGGTGGGGTGGGGGTGCCCTTAGGGGGTGGCCTCATGAGTGCTGTTGCATGGGTCCCGCATGTGTGCCATGTGTGCCACACTGTTGCTAACATGCAGGTTTGCCCCTTGGCAGCTGATATGCATTGTGGGGGGGAGTGACGGTGACGGCGTATGTACATCTGGATCACTGTACACTGTTCACATGCTATATGTACAGGGCATTGTGCAGTGTACCATCTGTGTGCCACTGCCGCAGGACCACATGACTGTGCCTTGGATGGGCATTCCATATGCATGCCACTCCACCCTTGGGCATTCAGGAACTATACCTGAGCTGGTTACTGCCATGTCAGGAGTCCCTCCACAGGCTGAGGTTCAGCCACCCTGGTGTTGGTTGTGGTGGTGCCACACAACATACATTGCCACAGGTGGTTTTGTCACTATCTCTTGGTGTCTCCCTGTCATTTGTTGGCTTGCACTGCCATCTGCCAGTGGCAAGACATGCACACATGCTATGCACATCATGCATGGTCTGTGTGCCTACCATGCTGTATGGTTGGTGTGATGTCCTGGGGTCATGTTGTGGGGAACATGGGCATCCTGTCCAGGTGCGCTGCTCCTGCCCATGACCATGCATGCCCCTCGACACAAGGTTCCCGTGGTACAGCACATATGCTCCAGTGCATGTCCTGGTGTGTTGAATGGATGGGTGTGTGGTGAATCACACAAGGGCAACAGGTTACAGCTGTACAGACAAGTGCACCTGCCAGCCATCTCTGCTGCTTTGATATGTATGGCAGCCCTCCCCTGCCATAGGTGAATGCACCTGCCACCAAGCATCTGGCTGTCTGACATGGTTTCATGCATGTGCACTTGGCCTGCCTGTAAGCTACACTGTGGCCACACCCCATACATGTGCAAGCATTACGGGCTAGAGAGCTGTGCGCATGTGGGGCTACTTAGGCTTCCATGCTCTTCATGCATGTCTTGGCCTTGGGACATGCATGTGGTTCACACGTAGCCACCTCTGTGTGCACCCAATGCACATCTACATGAAGCATCTTTACATTTGTGCATAGGGCCCCATTAAAGATAAGGTGGTGCATAGTCTCATCTTGCAGTCATTCCTTCTGTTACCACTGAAATAAATTTAATACCCAAGAGACCACAGGGCTTTTACAAGTGTGCAAAAAATGCAAACATGCTCAGAATAGAAACAGATTTGTACATCCAGCAGATGTAAATATTTTAGTGAATGTAAGAGAATGTATTACCTGTGATGAGCCATTCACTGTATATGTACAATGGTGTGGTAACCTGTCATATGGATAACTCAAACTGAGCAACTCAGTTTTGGGCCACTCAATTTGAGCACCCGTTATGTGAGTTACCCTCAACCCCCTTCCCCATCTTTTGTTTACTATCCTATGTTTGTTAAGCAATTGCTGTTTTAAAATGTTGAAAATTGGTGATGGTGTTACTGAGAGCATGTTTTTAAAAAAACTTGCACATAAGTAATTGATGATTTAGGTGGGTTTATCATGTGATGCCCTTGCACCAGTGAAATGTAATTTATTTGTGATGTAAGTGTCCATTAAGTATTTACCTGTGATTTGCTGGTATGGCACATTAGCTTTTGAGAAAGGAATCTGGAGGTTCAGAAACATGTCAAGAGTGTGCCAAGACGGTGGTTTTATTCTCTCAATAAAGAACTATTAACTTTACTTGGTAGAGCCAAATATATATGCTGGTGTTGTGCCTGAATTGTTAAAGTTAATTTTACTAAAGTATTTGTTACACCTTCTTTTTATCACCAGGAGCAGATAATTTACCAATATTTCCAACATTTCTGGGTTTTCTGCATTAAATAAAAGTCCATGGCACATTGCTGAGGAATATATAATGTTGCCAAAATTCCATCTATCTATTTAATTCAACATTCTTGGTAACAGGGAAGTTCATAACAAAATTCAACACATGTTCTAGCATATTTGATTCAAGTCACAATTTTCCTTCCCCTTTCTCCTTTTGTGTGACTTGAGCTGATTACATCACTAGCAAAAGCCTCAAATTTAAAACTGGTCAGATCAGCTCTACGTTTGGAATTCTATATCACATTTAAAAACATATTTATACTATGTCCTCCTGTATTTTTTAACCAAACAATCAGATGCCTTCAATGTTTTATTAGCTTGAGATTAGTTTCCTTGTTTTTGAATAAGTCCTGCTAGTAATCTATTTAGCAAATGTTTCATATATCTCTAATACCACATCAATAAAATACAATGCAAGAGAGGTCAAACTCTTTTATCAAATTATATGATTCCTTAAGTCATGAATCTCATCCACCAAATTTTAAAAACTGATTTTTCTCTTCAAGGCATAATGCTAATAGGTTGATTTAACAAATGTAACCAATACCTTAACAGTCTAGCTTTTATCATATCTTTTATACTATTCTGAGCTAGTTCCACTTGATCAGTGCATTGCTGGTGTCTTTAGTAATTTCAAGGTTTCTTTGTAGAAGGTTGTTACTATCTTGTCTAGTTGACCCAGATCTGCAAATCCCCATATTTAAATTGCATATGAGCCTTGATTTATTAATTTGATATTTGCTTTCAGAATAGGTAACATTATAGAGCCCCCATATATCCTATTAAATCATTTTAGGGCCATGGACATTATTTTCATTTTACTAGAAACTTTTTGCAAGTGCTTGTTCTATTTAATTTAAGAACTAAGCACTATTCCAATAAATAAATTCTCTCATCACTTATAGAAACTGAACTGGCAAGTAAAGTTTAAATACCCTTTGAAGGGTACCAGAAACCATTGCTTTAGTTTTTTTGACTAGTTGGCATTAATTTCAACTATCACACAAAGAGAAAGCTCATTTAACACTCTTTGTAATTCTAGCCTGCTTAAGGACATCGGTGCCAAATCATTGGCATATGCCAGGGCTGGAACCCCATAATTTAACAATTTTGGTGAATGGAAATACATATTTACCAATTTCTCAAAAATGTCATTTCTATAAATATTAAAGAGTGTCAGTACAAGAACATAGCCTTGATGTACCCCATGATTAGTTTTGACTGCCTCTGTTAATTCCACATATTCCCCATGTCTTGAATATTTAGTTTGTATCCATGTGTCTGAGTAAAATCTTTCAATTAAGGCATTATCTAAACCAACCTTTTTTTTTTCATTTTTCTCAAATAGCAAACTTCTATAGAGAGGATTGAATGCCACAATGAAGTACACATAGGCTACATATTTTTTTATTACTATTATTTTGTTTTTATTTTAGAATTAAATGATGTAATAAGAAACATTTAGTTACTGTTACTGTATTTTTCTAAATTCAGCTTGTAATGTGTAAATGATATTCTGTATCACTCCACCTCTGAAGCCTCCTTATAAAATTCTAGCATATGCTTTAGGCATATTATCTATATAGCTAATTAGGTGGTAATTGTGATTTTTTTTCTTGCCCTCTTCTTGTAAATCAAAACAATATAGCTCATTTTATCCATACATTACAGACTTAGTGAAAAATGTTGACATTACAAATACCCACGGATCCATGTTTGTAAAACTCAAATGGAATATTATCGGGTCCAGGGATTTGTTATTTTAGATTACTATAAGAAAAGTTTGGACTACATTATAATACATGACTTGGAACCACAGATGTTACATAGTGAATTGATAAATGCTTATCAGCCTATTAAGGGTAGGAGACATGAACAGTCAGATAGCATTAAACAAGAAGGCTGGTTTAGTAAAAACTGTAAAGCTAGTAAAAATAATTGGCAAAATTAATAATAAGAGTTACTAAGAAATCCTACTAAAGACAATCTTAAAGAACTAAGCAAAAGAAGAAAAGCCTATAATAGCCACTCAAGAATGCAAAAAGGATTCATCAGAGGCATTATATGATAGGATTCTAGAAGCCATCACAGGAAATGATTCAAAATTATTTTGAAAACTTGCTGCAAATGGTATGGTGAAATGTAGAGATTAGATAGACTCGAATATCCAGCCACTGCCTGAATTTCACACTACAGTGCTTTTTATTTTTTTGATAAGGCAGAAAGTGAAAAAAAATGAGGGGAAAATAAGCAATCCATTTCAATTGATTGTTAAAGTAATCCCCTTGGGAAACAGGTGCATTAAAGTAATGCACCAGGGAAACAAAAACCCAGTGGAAGAGTACACAATGGGGGAGTACTAACAACAACAGAACTGGAAAAGGACCTGGGGGTAGTCATATCAGATGACCTACAGATAGGCAGGCAGTGTGAGAAGGCAGTAAGGAGGGCTGGGGGGGGTACCGGGATACATAAGGAGAGGCATCACCGGCAGAAAACAGGAAGTTGTTATCCCTCTGTATAGACAGTTGGTGAGATCCCATCTGGAGTACCGCATGCAGTTTTGGAGACCCCTTCTCCACAAGGACATAGAAAGGATGGAGGCAGTCTAGAGAAGGGCAACTAAAATGGTGAAGGGTCTGCAAAAGAAATCATATGAAGAGAGACTAAATAAGCTTAATATGTATACCCTTGAGTAAAGGAGGAGAGGAGGACATGAAAGAAACTTTCAAGTACTTCAAGGAAATCAACAAAGTCCAAGAGGGTAGCATCTTTCAAAAAGAGATGTGCAAAGCAAGGGGCTGTGTTTGAAGATAGAGGGGATGGTTATGAGGCAATGTGAGGAAGTATTTTTTCACAGAGAGGGTGGTGGATGCATGGAACAGCCTTCCTGAGGAGGTTTTGGGTCAAAACAGTGGGAATTCAAGAATACATAGGACAGACATAAGGCAATTCTAGTGGGGATAGGAAGAAGTAGGCTGTTGGTTAACTAGGATCTGCAGCATATCCAATAGGTAGGATAATGGCAGACTGGGTGGGTCAAGTGATCCTTAAATGTTTCTATGTTTCTAGGTAGCAGTTACTATTGAAATATGCAAACATAACAAATCCCTAGTACCTGACAATACTTCTGAGTTTTCAAACTAGGTACAGATTAATGGGTTGTACTTTCAACATTTTTTATTATGCCTGTAATGTGTGGATATACACACCTCAAACCTAGTAAGGGAACTATATTGATCTAATTTACAAGAAGAGTAAGAAAAACCTAACAATTACCACCCTTTTATCTATATAGACAACATGGCTCATATATTTGCTAACATTATATAAGGGAGGCTTCAGAGGTGGATTGATGCCTAAAGCATTATTTCCCAATCACAAGCCAGATTTAGGGGGAAAAAATACAGGCACAGTAACTCAATGTTTCATATTACACATATTTAACTGAAAAATATAAGTAAAAAAAACCTGTTTGATTACAACTTCCCTTTCTTACTGAGGTATCCTGTCCCAATGAATTGTTTGTTATTCATAATTTTGAGAAAGTCCTCTTTATTGGGAGTTAACTTTTGGGAACTTTTTTTCGCTAATGAAACTGGGAAATGATAGCTCTGTGCCTCTCAATAATTTAAGATCGTGATAATTTCTATAAAAATATGGAAAAGCCATAAAATAATGTGCTATAGATGCCCCTTTATAGTTATTCTAAGTTTACCTCCCTTCTGAGTCAAATTCAAATCTCCGTTATACACATTATAGTAAGACTGTGAAGGGGCTAAATATTATTTTCTAAATACTGCAAATAGTAAAGCTCCTGAATGTTTGGAAGCTCTTCCATAATAGAGACTGTGCATATTGGGGAAAGAGTATTCGGCCACCTACAGAATAAAAAACAACCAAAGAAAATGGAAACATCCCAACCCCCCTCAGCCCAAAACCAAGTAAAATGTAAATTCAGTCCCTCCACCCTCTATCAAAAGCCCAATCCCACCCTCCTCCTCCTCCAGCACCCACAATTTGTTATATTATTTACATTAAATTCCCCCTATGAGCAACTGGATCAAGTAACCTGCAGCCGTGGCCAGCTGCCATCTTACTTCGTGTAAATTGCTTGCTTATGCTTTAAAAAATAATTAATTCTCCCTACTCAGGTACAGCACCTCACTACCACCCAACACCCAATTCTCAATACAAGAACTTAATAAAGTGACCAGCTCAACATGCTGTCCTGCACTTCTGGCCGCCTTTTCATGAAAAAAGTGCTTGCATGATTGTTATAGTAAAAGCAGCTATATTGAAAAACAATACTCCTAATTTTTAACTATGCTGACTTAGTCTGTGGCATTGCTCCTGTTACCACCCTCTCCAAACCTGACACTCTCCTGAACTCTTTCTGCAGCTTTGCTACCAGTGCCCACTGCTCCCTCCACTCCTCTCTCTCTATCTTGACACATCCCACAGGAGACTTATCTACTCCTTCACTTTCACTGCCAAATTCTGGTTTTACTTGCTTCCTCATTATCTCTCCTTTCACCTATCCCAGGCTACTCCTGCTTCTTATGCATTATGCACCAGGGGACACTCACTCACTCTCTCTCCTTCCCCCATCCCCACACAGCAGCCAGTCAGTCTGCTTTCTCATACTGCCTCCCTGTCTTCTGGAATCAGCTCCCACATCAACTCCATAACTCTCACTCTTTCCCTTCTTTAAAGCAACACATCCTATTCCTTCCAATCCCCCCTTTGCTCCTGCATCTCCCCTCCCTAGACTCCCCCACTTCATCTGATAGCATAGTTACTAATGGGCTTCACACTTATGGTTACATTTTACCAGCCCTTATAGTTCACTTAGCCTGTTTATAGTTTTGTTTTTAATGTTGTTTTTGCTGCATCCTGATGTTCTGTCAGTCATTCTTCCCATTTTGTACATGAGGCAAATGAGTCTTTCTTTAATGTCTTCTCCCATTGTTGTATTTGTAACCTGAGTCTCCGGGTTACACCTGGAAATGAGCCTCGGCTTAGTGTGCCTATCCCTGTAACCAACTTTTAAATAAAGAAGTAAATAAATATTCTGGATGACCATTTTTCTCAGCGGCCAGCAACAGTCCATGTGCAAAAATTTATATTACTCTTGTAATTTTTCAAAAAAGTCTGACTTCCTGACAATGGAACTTCAACATAGGGGGGCTATCATTACATTATTATGAATTAAAGGATGTCAATGGGCCTGTTTCCCAATGACTTGCATTTATTCTTGCTCTACATATTCAAGCATCATTTGTTTTTAGTGTTTCCTTGTTTCATTCCACTTTTACTGATTGACTTTTCTTTTGCTATTTTCCCAAAATGTACTATTAGGATACCCAGTTCATCAAGTTTTACAGCGTTTTCCACTGTTTCATTTGCCAGCTTCTAGTTTCTTAAAGTTTACTGGATCTGATCTCCCTTGTTAAGGCCCAGACAAGTTCTGTACGAAACTAAGATTTCCTCCTTAGAGAAGCTTATATCCATAAACATTTTCTATCAAATGATAAATAATATTTAACATTGTCTTAGTTTCATATCCAATTTTCTTGTCACCAAACAGAGACAAGGTAACTTGATCAGAGAGCTAATGTTCTCTATGACTCAGTTGAAATTTCCCCAGATCTGGTAAGATGGGCACGTCTTGTATTAGTTGGATTGAGTGAAACTTTCTCCTTCCACTCTCTTTTGGATAGGGAAGACCAGGACTGGATATTCCATAAATAGATATAATTTTGCTAAGGATTCAGCATTCCAAGAGATATAGTGGGCCAACCTTGAATGAGTAATCAAGCTTATTAAGTTGTCACTTTTTAGTACAGCCTTCCCTCTACAAGCAGCGCAATATGTTCATGAAGAGTATCCACTCTTAATTATTTGGTGTAAATCATGTACACATAGAAACATAGAATTTGATGGCAGATAAGGACCACTTGACCCACTTAGTCAGCCCATTTCTCCTACCTAACAGATAAGCTGCTGATCCTAGTTAACCAACAGCCTACTTCCTCCTACCCCCACTAGAATTGCCTTATGTCTGTCCCATGCATTCCTAAATTTCCCACTGTTTTTGACTCCATGACTGCCACAGGAAGGCTGTTCCATGTATCTATCAACCCTCTCCATGAAGAAATACTTCTCATGTTACTTGAGCTGTCCCCTGTATCTTCAAATTGTGCCCCTTGTTCTTGCACATCTCTTTTTCTGAAAGATGCTAGCCTCCTGGACTCTGTGGATTCCCTTGCGGTTCTTGAAAGTTTCTATCATGTCCCCTCTCACCCTCCTTTCCTCAAGTCTATATATCTTAAGCTCCTTTAGTCTTTCTTCATATGTTTTCTGGTGTAGAGCCTGCACCATTTTGGTTGCCCTCCTCTGAACAGTCTGCACCCTGTCTATGTCTTTGCAGAGATGAGGTCTCCAGAACTGCATGCAGTACTCCAGATGTGGTCTTACCAACTGTCTGTACAGAGGGATAACAACTTCCTGTTTTCTACTAGTGATGCCCCTCCCTATGCCTCCCAGTGTCCTCCCAGCCCTCCTTAGTGCCTTCTCACATTGGTTGCCCACCTTTAGGTCATCTGATATAACTACCCCCACAGGTCCCTTTCTATTTTGTTGTTGTCAGTATCTCACCCCCCCCATTGTGTACTGTTCCTCTGGATTTTTGTTTCCCAGGTACATTACAATGCACTTCTTTGCATTTTTAAGACCATCTGAACATTTCTCATGTGTTCTGTGAACCCTCTTAATCTTAAAAATGCTACGGTACCCTGCAATGATTCATTACCAGTTAGCTCCTCAACCAGCTCCTACTGCTGTATTTCTATATAGGGTTTTTGGTCCTATACAGGTTCTGTCTTCTTTTCTGTATCATTTTTGGGGATGGGGGAAGCTATTTGGGTCTTTCTGTATAAACTGGGCTTCTTTAAATTGTGTTATAACAATTTTATTTTTATTTATTTCTTTCCCCATTTTATTTCTATTTTTTTCTTTTATTATGCTACATTCCTGAGGAAAATTATTGATGTAAAATTTAGTTTCCTGTGAATTGTCTTTGAATAATATTTTTCAATAGACATTGATTTGGAGCTATCTCTTTCCTCTTTCTTGCTTTCTTTTATATTTAAAGAGTTCCACTAATCTTGCTCAGTTAATTGCAACATCTTTGCTAATAAATATACCTGATTTATCAGAAGTATTAATAGCATCAACAGAGCAACACTAGCCACATGGGGGTCCTTTAACACTTCTTCCACATCCTTATCCGAGAATGGGAAGTACATTAAGGGCCTTTTTACTGTTTTTATTTTGTGTGTGTGTGTGTGTGTGTTTCCACTATTTCCTTAGCCCTGCAATTGTTTACTGTGACTATTGTAAAATTCCATGTATACTATCTTGTTTAGTTACAACCCACCTGTAGTATTTAAGACCATTAACTCTGGTGTTGTCCAATTACAAGTAAGGGAAGGTAGCTGCTGGAAACTGTCTTCAAGATCAACAAAATCATTTTTTAACTTCCTTCTTCATGTTTTCAATTTGGTGACATTCTCTTTCTGAGTCATCAGTTTTAAGCTGGTCTGCTGGTACAGGTGATAATATCATAGATGAAATATCACCGAAATTACAAAGCAGGCTCCACACGCGGCGACAATGTCGTGATATGATATATATATATATATATATATATATATATATATATATATATATATATATATTGCCACCAAACCCCATGGACAGTGCAAGCATGGCTCGGCAAGGTGCTGACTGTGACCCAGCCCACCAACTGGTGCCCCAGGCACCATACCTGTAACATGCCACAATGTGATAGCCATCCCCCAAACTCACCATGATGTGGTAGACAGCAGCCCTCATGTCTGAGGGACCACCCTCCCAACACCACCCCGCAGGTAGCTTACCACCCTCACTCCCCCACATACCCCATCACAGGGCGGTGGCACAGCCCCTCACACACTGCCACGGCTGGCTGCTCACTGAACAGGCTGCATGGGCATAAAACATGCCCATGCAGCCTGTTCAGTGGAGCAGCCAACTGTGGTGGTGTGTGGAGGGCTGTGCTGGACACCCACCCGGTGACAGGGTATGTTGGGGGTTGGGGGTGGGCAGCTACCTGCAGGGGTGGTGTTGGGGAGGGGGATCCACTAGACACCAGGGCTGTTGTCTACCACATCACGGTCAGTTTTGGGGGGACTGCTGTCACATTGTGGCTGGCTACAGGTACAGTGCCTGGGACACCAGTCGGTGGGCTAGGGTCATGGTCGGCACCTTGCTGAGCCATGCTGTACACTGTCCACAGGATTTGGGTGGGTGATATATACTGTATGTCCATGCTGACATTGTCGTTGGTAATGTGGAGCCTGCTTTGTAATTTGCGGCAACATTTCATCCACGATATTATCACCCAGTGCCTGTCTGCTTATTAGTACTTAGAGTAGAACTATCACATTTTATCAAGTGTGATCTTTAAAGACAATCATGTTCTGTTCCTCTGTCTTCCTGTCTTTTTATTTTGTTCTCTTTGCATTTATAATTCAAAATATTTATTTTCTCACCAATCATTAGTTTCTTTGCCACCTGTTAATACCACAACAGGAGTAGAGGTAATACAATTATCCTCTATTTCCACTTCTCCCAACATAGAAACATAGAATTTGATGGCAGATAAGGACCGCTTGGCCCACCTAGTCTGCCCATTTTCCTACCTAACAGATAAGCTGCAGATCCTAATTAACCAACAGCTTACTTCCTCCTAACCCCCACTAGGACTGCCTTATGTCTGTCCCATGCATTCTTGAATTCCCCTTCTGTTCTTGACTCCACGACCTCCTCAGGGATGCTGTTTCATGCATCCATAACCCTCTCTGTGAAAAAATACTTCTTCACATTATCTCTGAGCTGTCCCCCCTCTATCTTCAAATGGTGCCCCCTTGTTCTTGCACATCTTTTTTTCTGAAAGATGCCACCCTCTTAGACTTTGTTGATTCCCTTGAGGTGCTTGAAAGTTTCTATCATGTCCCCTCTCTCCCTCCTTTCCTCAAGGGTAAACATATTAAGCTCCTTTAGCCTTTCTTTGTATCTCTTTTGGTGCAGACCCTGCACCATTTTGCTTGCCCTCCTCTTTTTTGGAGGTCCACATTCTTTTCAAACATTTCATAATCAAGGGTTGTAAGTTATCTTTCTGTTTATTTTAATTTTTCTGTTTAACTCATTTTCCATTTTATTTTTAATTTTGTTTGGGCATATCTTTACTATTACCCTCTTCTCTTGCATCTTTGTTTTTGCCCTTTGGTTTTATTTATTTTTATTTTTTTTAGCTTTAATTTATGAGTCTACCTGAATGACTGTTGTCACCTTATTATTTATAGTCTGCATTGGTAACACTGGAAAAAATGCAAAATAAGGTAGCATTGTCATGGTCTGGAAGTGAAATTAAAATAATAAATAATATGATGAGTAAGGCCTGAAGAAGAGTCTTCTCCTTGCTTGCATAAACAGTGAATCCTGAAAAGTCTCTGTCTTCCTTTTGTGCTGAAATAATTTTTCCTTCTTCAGTTATCAAATGCTAGTATCACCTAAGTCATATCATTTTATAAAATGAAGATCTAGGCTGGCCATCTAAGTTTATTGGCAGGTACACTTATTTTGAATTGCATTTGATTTTATCCTGAGGTTAAGAAGAATGAGATTGGAACATAAGCACATCCATATTGTTACTGTCCTCCTTGAAAAGCACAATTTCTCTGTGTCTTTAAAATGCTGTGATTTGTCAAAAAAAAAAAAGAAATGTGGTAGCCATGTTAGTCTAGTCAACAATGTAGAGAAAAAAATATGTTGTGGGTGATACTGTACCTTTTATTGGACTTATTTTTGTTATTTATATTCATTACATTATAAGTTTGGTTCATTGCCATTTATGTTTTCTAATTTTTTCAGTTCTTTCCCCCAACCCTACCCCCCTTCTTCCACTTTTGTTTCCTACATTGCTTGTAGGTCATTTCTGCATGATTATAGTGTACTGTTTTTTGATTTTTGCTGCCTATGTTTATAGTTCAATATTTTTGTTGAAGCATACCCATGTATTTATAGTCATATAATATTTATAAGTACATAAATACATTTGATTGTATTTGCTTTCTGTGACTATGTTTTAATGGCTCAGACAATTTAATGTTACATTTATACTTTAAAGCAGATTAGAATTGTGTAAGGCGACTGTCTATCATGATTTCCATGTTAGCATATTTTGTCTAAATTATGGAGATTGACATAAATAATACACAGAAGACTGAGTAACTGCATCGATTCTATTGCAAATATTGGGACTGTAAGCTTTATAGTATGGATCTTTTTGACAAAATATGAGGATTTCCTGGTGTGGGGCCATCAATTGTTGCTTATCAGCAACAATACAACAAATAAGGACAAATTTAATATATCTTAATGGTTTCGACTTATCGGACCAAGCATGAGTGACAGAAATGTTTAGTCTAGGTTAGAGATCCTTGAAGGAATTTATATTAGAGCTTCTTTGGTTAATAGAAGATAAAGTAAAAGACTAAATTAGTCCATAAATATATCGTCTGACAGTATAGTTCCAATCATAGATATTAAAAAATGCCTAAATAACTTAAGTAGGAAACCTCTGCCCAATTAGATTTTATTGTTTTGAGTCAGGGATATAGTTAAAAATCATGTTATTGACTAATTGTCCAATAACATGTCTATTGGTCCAATAAAAGGTATCAAATCATTTGTTTTCCATGTTGGTCCAATAAAAGGTATCAAATCATTTGTTTCTGGATCTGGCTAATTTAGCAAATTAGGAGTACATTTTTTACATGGATCCTGTTAAGAAAAACATGGATGAGTGATTACCATATAAAAGCAGTTCATTTCATGCTGGCAGCCAAAATGGTATGTCATATGAAGCTTTGATTGAACATGTAAAAGAATTAGAGTGGTGTTCTGAAGCAAACACTAAGGGTATGCACCTCAAAGTTGATGCTTTTGGGATGGCTGCTGGGTTTTCTCTAGCCCTTATGAGTTGGCTGGTGTAAACAGCTCATAGATATTTATTAAGAATCTTGTTTTAATACAGGTTTGTTTTGAAAGAAGCCCTTGAATGGTAAAAGGCTAAATCAGGACAATTAAACAGCAAATATAAAGGTACTATAAAGATCTTACTGTGAATTTAGTGGACAGGCTATATTTCAAAAGTTTTTAGTACCAGAACATTAGTATATATAATAGTGTATATGAGGTTAACGATAGTAAAATGATGTTCAAATTTAACACATTTATATAAGAATAAAGTTAATCTAAGATATCCATAACATGAGCGTGATTGTTATAATAAATGACGTTAGTAAAGTCACATATGAATAGAATAATATAAATATAAAAGAAGAGGCAAATGATATACTAAAATTAGAAAATGAATGAATGCTAAAATAAAAGAATTATCATATGTGTTTACAGGAAATCTTTATTAAAATAACAACCAGGATTGATCTAATCCCATTCGAAGGAAATTTCTATGGTACAAAGGGAAGGCAAGCTATTGAAACAGTAGACATTCTAAGGTCCAATATTTTGTTCAATGGAAGTTGTGTGTAGTTTCCTGAGACATTTAAATAACCATGATGTCAGGATATCATGAGGTTTTTCTAGTGTGGTATGTTTCCTTTAATAAGTGTCAGAAATGCTTCTTTCTGATTATGTTTGCTAAGTATTGCACACAAGTCTTTGAGTTATGAGATCATTATGAATGTGATGTTAGTCTCAATTTTTGAATAGATAGATGATGATAGTAATACATTTGAAAATGTTTCTCACATTTTTAGTTATTTAAACACATTATGACTGTAATGAATGTGTAAATAATAGGTAGCATTGTATTAAGTACTGTTTGTGTGTGTCAGTAGTAAAAGGAAAATAGGTGTTCTCAGTAGTTTTTAAGGAATGTTTTCTTCTACAAATAGTGTGTATAACTTTTACGTATTCTATTATTATTATTCTAACTGTATGAGATTAAGTATTAGAGGAGCTTTGTATGAAGTGAGAGGTACTGCATAAAGAAAACATTTGTAAAAAAATAATGGATTGTGTAAAATGTATCATGGACAGTATTGCTGATTTGTATAGTTGCATATTTAATAGGATATTAAGAGGCACCTCCTGATGAAGCCTACATGGTGTAGGTGAAACTTTGAGTAAGGGGCCTTAAAGAAATATGAATAAAGTTTATTTTGGACAAGAATTACAGTGCTGTCCACCGTTATTCTGTTGTGCCCCCAAATGACTCTTTTGTGTAGAGACTTTTTTCCAGGCTGATTACTCACATAGATACATAGATACATAGACAGTGTCGGCAGATAAGGGCCTATGGCCCACCCAGTCTGCCCATTTGAGCTTGTAAGTTCAGTTTGTTTTCCTAGAAGTCTGTTGTCCCTTACCCCTGACCTCCAGAATTCCTCTATGTCTATCCCATGCATTCTTAAATCCTGTGATTGTTTCAGCCCCCACCACTTCCTCTGGCAGGGTGTTCCACTTGTCCACCACCCGTTCTGTGAAGAAATTCTTTCTCATGTTTCCTCTGAATCGTCCTCCCTCCAACTTATTCCCATGCCCTCTAGTCCTGGAACATCTTTTTCGCTTAAAAATAGTGTTTTCCTGCACCCTGTTCCTCCCTGTAAGATACTTGTATGTCTCTATCCCCTCTCCCTCCTCTCCTCCAGGGAGTACATGTTCAGTTCCTTCAACCTGTCATCATAGGACTTGTGATGCAATCCATGCACCATCTTTGTTGACCTCCTCTGAACATTCTCTACTCTGTCTATGTCCTTACGTAGGTATGGTCTCCAGAACTGTACACTGTACTCCAGGTGGGGCCTCACTAGTGTCTTGTATTGTGAATTATGACCTTCCTTTTCCTGCTGGTGATGCCCACATGTGGGTGGCAGCATAGTTCAGGCTTGAGAAGAGCATTTCCTGTGGGACATCTTGGTTTTCAAGATACTTGGACATTATTTTATTGACTAATAAAATTATTTGAAACTAGCTTTTGAGATAGACTCTCTCTTCAGATCAGAGTCTGAAGAAGAGAGTTTCAGCCTCGAAAGCTAGCTCAGAAATAATTTTGTTAGTCCAATAAATGTATCACCTGCAACATATTTTTTCCTCTGTATTTGTGCAAATTATTGTGTGGCATGGTCCCAGAGGACTGGAGAAGAGCTAGTGTTGTCCCACTTCACATAAGTGGCATCAAGGATGAGGTTGGTAATTATAGACAAATTAGCCTGACTTCAGTAGTGGGAAACTAATGGAATCATTACTCAAGGAAAGGATTGTGGAATATCTTGAAGCCATGGGCTTGCAAGATCAAGACAACATGGATTCACAACAGGGAGGTCATGTCAAACAAATATGATAGATTTCTTTGGCTGGGTATCCAGGGAAGTAGATCAGGGTGGTGCCACCAATATTGTCTACTTAGATTTTAATAAAGCCTTTGACACTGTTTCACACAGAAGGCTAGTAAACAAGCTGGGCAGCCTGGGTGTGGGTCCAAAGGTGATAAAGAAGTGTAAGAAATTGGTTGAAGGACAGGAGACACAGATTGGTGGTAAATGGAGTCCACTCCGAGAAAGGGAAAGTGACTAGCTGGGTACCGCAAGGATCGATACTGGGTCTGGTCCTCTTTAATATCTTTATTAGTGACATTGCAGAGGGGCTGGAAGGGAAGGTATGCCTTTTTGCAGATGACACTGAGATCTGCAATAGAGTAGACATTCAAGGGGGAGTGGAATGAATGAATAGTGATCTGAGGAAGCTTGAGAAATGGTCAGAAGTGTGTCAACTGGGATTCAATGCAAAGAAGAGCAAGATCATGCAATTGAGGCACAGAAACCCATAGATGGAGTACAAGATTGGAGGAGTGGTATTGTCATCCTCTAAGCAGGAAAAGGACCTGGGGGTAACCATCTCTGATGACCTAAGGGTGGTGAAACAATGTGATAAGGGGGTCAGAAGGGCTATTGTGATGCTGGGATGCATAGGCAGGGTATCACAGGAAGAAAGAGGGAGGTGGTTATACCACTGTATAAGACATTAGTGAGACCTACCCTAGAGTACTGTGTTCAGATCTGGAGACCACATCTCAGAAAGGACATAGAAGGGATAGAGATGGCAACTAAATGGTGCTGAACCTGCATCATAAGCCCCATGAAGAAAGGTTAAAATACCTCAATATGTACACTTCATGATAAGGAGAGAATGAATATGATTGAGACTTTCAAATACCGCATGGGTGTAAACAGGGTACAATAGGGAAGCATGTGTCATAAATAAAAATATTCAAGAATAAGAGGGCATGCTATAAGCTGAAGAAGGGCAGATTCAGAAGTACTCTTAGAAAGTTATTCTTCTTCACAGAAAGGGTAGTAGGTGCCTGGAATAGCCTCCCAGCAGAGGTGGTAGAAGCAAAAACTATTTTAGGATTCAAAAATGCATGGGATAAGCATAAGAATATTTTATTAGTTTGAAATGCAGGGGCAATGCTGGAGACCAAGTGGAGTTGACAGTACTACCTTAGGTATGGATAACTGGCACATTAGGTGGGCCAAGTGGTCCTTATTTGCCAGCAAGCTTCTGCGCAATGTATGTTATCTATGTAAAAGACAGTTACTATATAAAATGATAACCATAAAAGTAATGGTATATGCAAGGCAGTAGAATTCATAAACATACAGCATAATCTCCTTAAAATCATCTACTTTAAACCCATGGATCTCTTAAAATTGTTTAAACTACTACGAATATACCAATTTCCTATATTTATCTGTCATATGTCTACAATGCTTTAATGTATTTTTAAAAGCCATTATTCATTGACTTGAAAACCTATTATAATATAAACTGCAACAATTTTTGTTAATGCATCAGTTAGGATTAAACCAACAAAAGTAGACACATGTGGCATTAGAGTTTCCAGACCTAACACCTCATTCCCCACCCTACACAGACTCATAGGTGGGGGGATCTGTCTTGGGGCCATCAGCCCTAATGCTCATCCCATTCCATTACAAAGTTAGGAGACATAGCTACAGCATAGAAGATTGGTGTGAGTGTTAGGGTTGATGGACCCAAGACAGCCACCCCTGGCCTGTGGGTCTTTGCAGGGTGGGGAATGGGGTGCTAGTGTTGGAAACGCTAATGCCACATTTCCCTGACTTCTTCAGTTTAACCCTAAATGATGCATTAACAAAGATTTTTGCAATTTATTTCCTTATATTTTGAGATGCTATAATAGTATCCTTATTTTACTGTGGGAGCACAGGATCCAAAGGACCCTGTACTCCCATCACTCCATAGATGCGATTATGTATCTAGCTGTGGAAGCACAGGGCCCTCCAAACTCTAAGCTTCCAGTTATAGGACAATAGTCACCAAATTGTCACCATAGCCATGCTACTACCCCACTTCATGTACCTGGTGCAGAATATTTTGCAATCCCCCCTTAAGGTAACACCATGCAAGTGCAACACCAATCTGTACCACAGGTGCAAAATTGCATTTTGGACAGGATTTGAAAAATGACTTCTGTGACATACATGAGGTGGTGTAAAAAGAAGGCTATGTTAAAAGTTTGTGCTCAAAATATTTATAATGTCCCAAGTCATAAGCATGTGTAGAGAAATAATAACAAATAGTCATAACTGTGACATTTTTAATCATTTTGACTCCAAATTTTCAACACAGACTTCTTATGACCTTACTGCATGTACCTGGTACGGAAAATCCCTGCAAAAATACAATTATGCACAACTACAGTGCCATTCTGTGCCACATGTGCAAAAACATATTTTGGCCAGGATTTGAAAAACAGTCATGACATACATGAGGCAGGGCAATAAGAAAGCTATGCTGAAAATATAGGAGATGAAATATTAAAATGTACAAAATTCACGAGCCGTGTAGTGAAATTGCAACAAAGTTGTCCATAGCACAACTATTTTTTGAATAACCTTAAATTTTCAACATAGCCTTCTTATGATTTACTCATGAACAATATGACTGTCATTACACAAATCCCACAGGAAAGGTGATTTCACCAACCAACGGCAAAATCACTTTTCTGGCAGGAGTTGCCTAGTGACAGTCATATTGTTCATGAGGTGGGGTCCCCAAAAAGCCATGTTGAAAATTTGGGATCAAATCTCAAAAAACAGCAGAGTTCTGCATAAAAGTTGAAATCCCCATTGAAACACATTAAAGCACATTTACCTTAGTTTCTACTATACATATATTATATATAGTTTCTTAAATACACCTAAACCATTCCCCTTTCTGTGCACCTCCTCCCATTGGCCATCTTGCCTGCACAAATTTAAAGCTGCAGAACACCTCCTAGAGTGCGGTCGTGCCCCACAGAACTACATTTCTAACAGCCCTTGCCTCACCACTCCCTCCTCTCCCTTCATAACAGTGACCACACTAATTCTCCTATTACTTCCCTTGTCCCCACCTCCCTAGGAAAGATGAAGCTGGCACTACCTATATTATGGGTCATATCCCTGACTACTGCACTGGTATTGACTGACTTCTGTGCTCGGTGCTGGCCTGTGATCAACAGCGCCTCCTTCATTTCATCCCCCATCTCAATCCTCTTCACTCAGTACTAGGGATAAGTGAACCCTGGGTACATCACTCATCCTACTCACTAAAGGAGAATGCTGCCTCCTTGGCCACTACCTGGCTAACCTCTCCTGGTCTCCTAGTATTCCCTCATGCCCATACATTCTCCTAATATCACTACTCTCCCTTGCTGGGGACATTGAGTGCAACCCTGGCTCAACAAACTCCCATATCATCCCCCTTCTCCAGCATCTGGACAAATGCCCCTGGTCTTACAATTGCCCATATCAATGCCTGCAGCCTTCCATCTAAATTCACTGACCTTGAGGCTTGGATTGAGCTACACAAGCCCCATATTCTGGGACTCACTGAAGCATGGCTAAAGCCACACCACTCTGAAAACACCTTCAAAATACCTGGCTACTCCTACCTACACCTCGACAGGCCAGGCAGGAAAAAAGGTGGCAGTGTGGCCCTGCTCCTAAGGGAACCCCTCTCAGCTAGCATTGTCCTACACTCTGACCCTTCCTCACCTAGTGAATGGCTACTCTCCAAATTGACCCTGGGATCCTGCAAGAAACTCTATATTGGCTGCTGCTATAACCCCCCTGTGACCAGAACCATTGGACTCACCAGCCTCCTCCAAGGCCTGATCTCTCTAACTCCCCATATGAAATCTATCCTTCTTGGCGACTTTAATCTAAACTGGCTGAGCTGCCACCAGCCTGATTATGTATCCCTGTTAAAGCAGCACAACCTGGTGCAGGTGATCACTCTCTGCACGAGACTGAATCCATGCTCAACCACCCAGACTCTACTAGACTGGATCCTCATAAACAGGGAGGACCAAGCATTACATGCTGACACCATGGCTGACTCTATAAGCGATCAGTCACCGACCTGTCTCCCCTGGTCTTCCAAACTAAAATGCCCCCACCCAAATACCTATCTCTCAGAAATTTCAGCTGCCCAGTCTCCACAAATCTCCTTGAAGAGGCCCAGTCCTTGGACTGGTCCATGCTTTTTTCCCTTTACAATGTAGCCATGGCAATTTCCACATTTACCCAAACTCTACTAACACTCCAGGATCTCTTTTTCCCTGTCACCACCAGACGGGTCAGAGGTGGGTGCTTGTGCTGGATCTCTAAAGACCTCCTAACCCTTATGAAGGCCAGAGACCATGCATGGTCCACTTTCAAAGCAACCCCCTCTCCTGCCCTCTGGGATGCTTACAGGTGCATGAGGAACAAATGTAAACAACAGGCCAAATTTTTGAAACAGACCCACTTCTGCAATCTACAAAAAGCCAACCTTTGAGACCCTAGAAAATTCTGGGACCCAATCAGCTCCCTTCTAAACTCCCACCCCACCTATGCTGCAACACATCTCAACTCCCAGGATGGGCTGCTGACCGACCCTCATGATGTGGCCAGTGTCTTCAACTGTAAATTCACCAACTTATCCATGTACTTAAATAAGCTGCCAACTGCCCAACCTCAAAGCTCAGCCCTAATGCCCGATACACTGCATCCTCCTCCAGCTCTGCCACTCACCCACAAATACCCGCATTCTATTTTATAGCCCTCTCCATACACGACACAGTGAAGCTACTCAAAAGTCTACCTAATCACGGCTCCTCCAGATCTGATGGGCTATCTCCAAGTCTTCAGTAAGTTGATCTCTCCAGTAATTGCCAGACCACTCACCTTATTCTTTAACCTTGCCCCTTCCACCTCCTCCATGCCTGACCCATGGAAGATAGCTAAGGTTATCCCCATTCTTAAATCTGGTGACCCCAAATCCTCTGAAAATTACCATCCGATATCCATCCTCCCTTATCTCAGTAAACTACTTAAGAGAGCAGTCCACAATCAGCTCACTGAGTACATAGGCAAATACACCTTCCTATGCAACCAACAGCACGGCTTTCACAAGAATCATTCCACTGCCACTGCCCTCATTCTTCTGACTGACCACATCCTCTCTAACATGGATAATGGTAAACCACCAGGGCTGTCTTCATCAACCTCTCAAATGCTTTTGACATGGTTAACCATGCTCTCCTTTCCTCCAAGCTTATCCTCCTTGGCTGTTCTCAGAAAGTCACAAGCTGGTTCACTAGCTACCTTACTGATCACTCACAATTCATGTGTTTTGGTCAAACCTGTTCCCCCACCCTGCCTGTCTCTGTAGGGAGTCCCTCAAGGCTCAATCCTCGGTCCCCTCCTTTTCTCCTTATTCATTAATAAGCTTCCTTTTGACTGCCTCAACTGTCACTTTCTTCTGTATGCCAATGAACTTGTCCTCTTTCACAGTGACAAATCCATGGCAGCAATCTCCTCAGTTCTCTCGCACAACTATGCTGTGGCCCACAGCTGGTTCTCAAAAACCTCCTCTTAGTAAATGTCAAAAAAACTAAATCCATGCTGTTCAGATCTAAGCCCTTTCTGGCCATAACTAAAACCATGACCCCTTACACATTCTCACCCCAGATGGCGGCCCAGTCCTAGAGGATGTCAACACCTACAAATACTTAGAGTACTGCTCAACCCTCCCCTCACCTTCACTGAGCATGCAAAATCCCTTGTCAGAAGGTTCCATCAAAAGTTAGGTGCTGCCTATAGATTCAGTCAATACACTTACCCATGAAGCCAGACTAGCCATTGTCCAGGGTAATTGTCACCCTATTCTTGACTACTGCTCCCCTATTTATGCCAGGACCTCAGCTACTGCCATGGCTAAACTCTCCACTGCCTACAACAGCGCCTGCCACTTTGCTTTATTGGACCCTTTTTCCACCCACCACTGTACCTCTATAATACCCTTGGATGGCTACCACTACAAGGTCACTTTGACCTAGCCCTCTGCTGCATGGTAACAATGTCATCTGCATGGCTCCAGAATCCCCCCAACTGTCCTTCTGAAAACCAGAATGCTCCTCTGCAACCTCCTCTCTAATGGTACTCCCCCTCTAGCTGTTCTAGGGTATCCACCAATGTGAGTAGCAGAACTTGGTCTGCAGCTGCCCCTTTGCAGTGGAACAAGCTACCAGCTGAACTTCAGTCCATTGACACAGACTCAAGTTTCAAGTACTGCCTTAAAGTCTGGTTCCTGGCAAACTCATACTGCCGCTTCTCCCTGGGGCCTGACACCAACCCACACTAGTCAACTCCCCAGCCCAGGGGTTACCCACCTACCCACACTAGTCAACTCCGCTGCCTATAACTGTTATATTGTATTTTTCACAGTAATATTTGACTTCCTTGCCTGTACATATTGTATATATATATATATATATATATATATATATATATATATATATATATATATATATTTTACTGAGTATTCTGTGTATTACTTGCTCACTGGATGATGCATTCACACATTTTACACTGTGCCTAGGATTTGTTTGTTTTGTACCAAATCTCATGTCCAATACTGAAACCTTGTATTCACTATTCTCCAATGGACCTATGCATCAAACCTGTATATTGTGCTTACTATTGTTGCTTGTATCAAATCTGTTTCATGTGTATTACTGTTACCTTGTACTCCACTGTCACCCTGCACCATGTGTTATGGCCTGGGTTGTGCCTGAAAATGGTCCCTGGGATCAATGCACTCACCCGGTTATCAAAGTCATAAATAAAAAATTAAAAAAATATTGCAGTCACTGGTTGCAGCAGGAAGAGGTGTCTTTGATCAGGAGAGTGGATCTCAAACCTGGGATCACTGTAGGTGAGTGACAGTGTGTGTGGGTGTCAAGGGGTTGTTGGGAGGTGGGTGCACAGTGGGTGATCAGGTGGGGGCTGCAGAAGTGATCGGCAATTGAGTATTTTTTTTCAGGTAAACAAACAAACAAAAAAAGACAATGAGGGATGCTTTTCTTATTTTTAGGCACAGCTACTCATGGGAGGGTGGGGGATGCCACTATCCACCAACTGAGTTACAGGAAGAATGCCAGGGGTTGGGAAGGGTACCTCTAGATACCGGGGATAAAGAACAAGTGAGTAAAATGAGTGAAATAATTTACCAAAGGGCTAAAGAATTTGCAAATCTCTTTTATTCTGTGCAAACCAGCAGCATAAAAGAGAAAATCCACAATGAAGCACAATTGCAATCCAAACAGCTTCACTTCCTACTAGGTCCCCTTCCTCATGACTTGGCAGTTACGTCTACCAATAACCTGACATCTTTCACTCTTACTAAGCTTTCTCAAGGTGTGAGTGGTGAAGAAGATATCTCCCTTAAATATAAATACAGTTAAAGTGACAGTGCATAAATACAGACTTAAATATAGTAAGAATACAAACTAAATCCGTGAAGAAATAATAAAAACAGCACAAACAAATACTGGGGATATACAAATCTCCTATAATGAACAAAATGTAAGTACTGTGCTACACCTAGTAATCACATTCACTATCGGTACTAGTGTACAATAATGTCTAAAAGCAAATCTGCATAAAAGAAAGAATCAGAGATTGCACTTGTGGTAGAATGACAGCAAAGACATGGTGCAATTTGAAAAAGAGAATAAAGATAGAAAAATATAGTAAATACTAATACATTACAAACAAGGACCTAAATATATAAATAATGTCCATATTAATATATGGTAATATGCAGTGGTAAAGTCAATTTGTGCATTTTCTCCCAGATCCATAATAAGAGGGCATAATCCAGATCTATGTTTTTCTGAAATTGTTTGATTTCTAATCTGCCATTCAGCCCTTTTCCTTCCATACATTTAAAGGAAAAAATCCAATATTGTTCATGTTTATGTAACAGATTATCATAATCCCTTCCCCTTTGAGTCAGAATAGGTTTTTCTAAACCAATAAAATGAAAATCATGTTCATTTTTATTGGTGGTTCTTGAAATGTTCAATGCCAGAACATTTTCTGATCATTATTATCTATTGCTCTGTTATGCTCTCCTGTGCAGGTTTTAAAAGCACATTTGGTTTTGCCCACATAGAAGTGGCACATGTCATGAATCCCCTCACTGTATGTTCTTTGTTAGTGACAGGATGTTTAAACACCTTACTATTCATCACTTGTGGGCAAACTTACAATTGCCACATTTATGGCTACCATTTTCCCTTTTTGGCAACCACAAACTGGTGTTGGTTTCAAAAGGTTGTACAGAATGCACTAAATAGTTTTTCAAACTTGTATCCTTTCTAAATACTATATTGGGGCCTTCAGATGGTAAATCCTTAAACGGGGTCATGACAGGCAATATGCCAATGTTTCCTGACAATCTCAGCAATATCTCTAGATTGCATATTGTAAGTACTAACAAAGCACACTTGTGCATCCTGTTTTTCAACCATG
The DNA here is from genome assembly GCA_016271365.2 of Neoceratodus forsteri. NCBI lineage: Eukaryota > Metazoa > Chordata > Ceratodontiformes > Ceratodontidae > Neoceratodus > Neoceratodus forsteri. The sequence goes on along the minus strand of CM028132.1, from coordinate 266,806,541 downwards.
TTCATATCCTTTTCCTTCAAAATGTTCTCTTTTGGAATGCTATTAACTTCTTCTCTGGCATAACTCACTATTGTTTTGGCATACCCTCTTTGATGTAATCTTTTCTCTAAGTCATCAGCCTTTTCCTTATAAAGGACTTGTGTACCACAATTCCTTTTCATCCTGATGAACTGTCCTTTGGTATGGTTCTAATCACATTATGGGGGTGGCTTCTGCTTGCCTGTAATAAAGTATTGCAGTCTGGGGATTTGTGAAAAATCTTTAGTTAGCCCCATCCCATCTTTCTGAATAACCAAATCCAAAAATTAATCTGATTAGTACTATAATGGCACTAAATTTAAGATTCTGGTTACTGCTTTCAAAAATCTAACAAATGTCAGTAATTATGTTACTGAGCTCTTTCATATAACAAAATTGTTATTAATATAATGCCTCCAGATATCAATTTTTTGAAAAAATGGGTTGTTGAATTTCTGACAATTTCCTGCTCCCACTTCACCTTGTATAGATTAGTGAGGTTGGTAGTGAAACTGGACCCCATAGCAACACCGTTTTGTTGCAAGTAGAAATCTTGTTTGTAAAAGAAGGCATTACATTTTAAGACAAAACCAATAAGTTTCACCAGGACCTCTGTAGGTGGGTCCAGTATCTCTCTTTCATTTCATTTCATTTAAGAAACATTCTAAGGCAGCCAGACCATCATCATAAAGTATATTGAATTAAAAATTGGTTAATGTCACATCTGAACTACTCTGGATTAATGTACAAATGCCCAATAAATTTACTAACCATCGGGATAGGATATCAACCACCAAATTTGAATATAACTGAAATCAATACATTTTTAGATGATATACAAAGTGTTCATGTAGATGGTAGCTACATCCTGATGGGTAACTTTAAGTTTTCTTCTATTGACTGAGACTTATTTGAGGAACAGGGATCTTGTGAAAATAGATTCATTGAAATCCTAATTGCACATAATTTGGAGTAAATTGTTAAAACACCAACTAGTGGGAATAGGACTTTGGATATCTTTCTAACTAATAGTCAATCAGATTTCTCTAAACCAGAAATTTTACCACTTTCAGGAGATAGTGACTACTTGATGGTTAAGACTAGAATTCAAATTATAAATCATAAGACCAAAGGTATAACCAAAGGTATAACCTCAGTTAAAAACTGCTATGTTGCTGATTGCAAAGAAATTAATGCATGGTTGACAAATTGGGACTGGCAGACTGATCTCTTAGTTCAAAATATGGAAAAAACTTGGGAAATTATTAACACTAAAATTCAATATTGTACAACGAAATGGGATCCCATTAGAAAAAAATATCATAACAATAAAAGATTGCCTTAATGGTGGAATGTAAGAATTAAAAAACTCATTAATAAAAAAAAAAAATTGTGTAAAAAGTGTAATAGATCTCATAATGAAAAAAACATGGGATAGATATAAATCAATCTCAAAAAAATTAAAATTAACCATTTGAAAGGCAAAAACAACATTTGAATCAAAATTGGCATTAGATACCAAAGATAATAAAAAAATCAACTATATTGGATCTATGAAGAATAATGAAAATGTCATTGGCCCATTAGTAACTTTGAATAATGATATTATTAATGATGATGATGATGTAGCTGGTGAACTCAATAATTTCTTTTTAAGTATTTTTCATCCCAAACAACATATAATTAATACTCCATTATTGTCAAACAATGATCTTATTGAATTTGAATCACAAGAAGATTTATATAAAAATGATGACACCAAATACTTCCCCTGGACCAGATGGGATTCCCTCAATATTCATAATAGAAGTGGTCTTAGTTTTATTGGGCCCCTTAATTGTATTATTTAATAAATCTATTTATGAGGGTAAAGTTCTGTCTTCTTGGACTGAAGCAAACATAACTCCTATATTTAAAGGTGGGGATAGATCAAGGGTTGAAAACTATAGACCAATTAGTCTGACATCTATAATTGGGCAACTAATGGAATGGTTACTACAGTACTGAATATTAAACCATATCCAGGCTAAAGGGTTGGTGGATTTCACACAACATGGTTTTAGTAAAATAGATCCTGTCTTACAAATGTACTTCAATTTTTTGAATCTGTTAGTTCTGCAATTGATAAAGGTCTTTCCATGGATGTATCATTCCTTGATTATAGCAAGGCGTTCTATACAGTGTCTCATAGAGTCCTGCTTGAATATCTTGTCAAGATTGAATTGCACCCAAACATAATAAATTGGATTATATCATGTCTGTACAATAGGAAGCAGAGGGTTGTCATTAGGGTTTCAAATCTGATTATGGCATTGTGACTAGTGTGTACCTCAGGGCTCCGTCCTAGGCCCCACTCTTTTCAATATTCTTGTGTTATCCATGCAGATAAATAATTCTGCATGGATTGCAAATATGCAGATGATTGTAAAATTGGAGCAATAATTACAGATTACAATTCATGTATGCAATTTCAAGAATTTATAAATCACTTAAGTAGTGGGAGAAAATTCTCTAATGAAATTTAATGTGGCAAAATGTAAAATTATGCATTTGGTTATAATAACCCAAATCATAAATAAACTTTAAATAATCGTATATTGGAAAAAGTTATTAATGAGAAAGATTTAGGTGTTATCATTAGTAATGATCTCTTTTTGATTTACATATTAAGAACAAAGTAAAACAATATCATAAAATCTTGGGTTGTGTTTTAGAAACATAAAATAGAGAAGCTAGTATAATTATGCCATTATATAAAAATCTCGTAACACCAGTACATGGAATACTGCATACAGGTCAGTGTTCTTCAAACAAAAAGGATATAAAATTAATAGAGAAAATACAAAGGAAAACTACAAAAGAGTTAAGGAATGGGTAGTTTAGATTATTCTGAAAGACTCAAAAACTTGAACTGTATTCCATGAATTATAGACAAATTAGAGGATTTCTGTTTGGCTTTTAAAACCAAGAATTACCCTTTCTTGCAAAAATAGTAAAATTATGTATCATAATAAAAATAAAATACAAGATTGCATGAGTTTCAGATGGTTGGAGAAATAAATAATACTGTTAAAATAACTAAATGGTTTACACAGAGAATAGTATCCAGTTGGAATTCATTACCAGCAAATATTGTTGAGAGTGATACATTGGAGACTTTTAAAAATAAAATTGACAAGTATATCGGTAAAGCTAAATATGAGTTCCACTGATAGTATAGGTGGCAAGCTCTCTAAGGGCAATAGCCTAATTGAGCTTGTAAAGCATACTATGAACCTATGAACCTATCATGAGGAATATTCATGTACAAGGCATTCACGTCTAAAGTAATCAAAAAACTATCATCTTCTATCGCAATGTCATCAATCACACATAGACTTTCCCCAGTGTCCTTAATATAAGAAGGTGTATTTTAACCAAGGGTACTATATAGTGATGACAAACTTAGCCAATGGCTCTGTAAGACAATGGTTACTGAGACTATCGGTCTCCCAGGAGGGTCAACTAGGCATTTATGGACTTTGGAAGACAATAGTGATGTACTGAATTTTCACAATCTGGCAGAATGAAATTCCACAGAATTTTCAAAATTCCACCAGAAATTAAATGATGCAATTCTGCAGCAGAAAATAGTTGCATAATGATTTTCCATGGTAAAAATGCTGTTCTGAGGAATATTATTCCACGGATCTCAATATTTTCCATGAAATTGTTGCAGAATAGTTTTCAGCTAAATGAAATGCTGTTCAACAAAATATTATTTTGCAGCTCACAGTAGGCAGAATTTCACATAAGAACCAGTGAAATTCTGGCAAAAATTCCACTGGCAGAATGGTTATTCTGCGCTAATTCTGTCAGTGGAATTCCACATTCCTCACAGCACTAGAAGACAATAAAAGTTAGCTCTGGTGGGGTGGGCTACATATAGGTATTCTTCAGTGTCCTTACTCAGTAAATCATTCAACAATACAGACTCTAAGTCGTTATCTATTGTTATCTTAAATTCACTGGTAGGATCATCTTTCAGTTTTTTATAGAACACACTGGGCCAGATATTCAAAACTTTGCCCTGGGGCTAAATTAGCACTGCCTGGCATGCTAAATTAGCATGGAACCAATAGCCCGCTATATTCAAAAGGGATAGCCCTGGTGCTGAACCTGCTGAGTATGGCATGCTAAGGAAGCTGGGCTAAGTGGTCTGGGAGTGCAGTTCAAAAATAGCTCAGGAATAAGGCAGCTCTGAATTTAGCCACCAGGAAGTGCAAACCACAACAGCATTCCAGTTCACAGTGACATTTTTTTTATTTTTATTTATTTATTTATTTTTTATTTATTGAGGGAATTGGAATTATAATCCTTTGAGTCATAGACTCTTTTGCTCCATGTTAGTAAAAAAAAGCATAAACATTACATTTAATAATATTATACATAGGTCATGCAGCACAGTGTATTTACATAGCAGGTTACAGCATCTAAGGAGCTTATGAAGACTCTGAGTCATAGTTGTGAGACAAGTCAGGTTACAGATTTGGAGGGTCATTAAAAGAGCACTGAGTCAGAGTTTATATACAGCTAGAGTGTAGGACCTGAGGATGTAGTCATGGATAGCTAGGCATTTACCCTTAACACTGAGGGTTTACTCCTGCTCTGGTGCCAGAGCCTGCCTGCAATTTGCCTCCTTTGTGTTTCGACAAGGGGAGGAATGTTGCTACAGCCACAACCTCAGAGTCAAGGAAAAGGTTCTTGATACCAGTTTTGCATTGGCCAAGACTGGGGAGACATGAAGGAAGGTAAAGGTGAACTATGGGCTAATGTGTGTGCTAGCAAAGGAGTGGAGTCAGTACATCTGCAAGCAGCAGTGCATGCAAAATTACATTGTGCAGAAATGTACAATGTTTCAGAATGTTTGCATGGCGCAAACACATTTGCACAGGTTTAGCAAGAGCTAAGCCATTTGCCTGGTGCAATCATGTTTGCCAGAGGCAAAACTTGCTATATTCAAAAGTGACATGCAAATGACCCAGTTGGGTAGTCTATAGGCAAACTTCCAGATTAGTATCTCATTATGATCTGATTTGCATGCAGCTTGCCCGGTGCTATTTCAGGGTCCCACAGCTCCACCTGTAGGTCAGTCAGGAAGTACAGGGGCTGGCTGCTTCTGCCCACAGCTCCACCTGAAGGTCAGTCTGGTGGTGCATGGTGGTAGCTGCCAGCTTTATTTGTATAGTACAACATAGAATATTGTGCACCAGGGGACTACACAGCACAGGCGCAGGTGGTGGTGCTGCATGCAATTGTCAAACTGTAGTCCAAGCTACAGTGCACAGCAGACACTACAGTAGCAAGGGGACCTGTAGTGTGAGGGATTCAACAGTGCCTATGGTGTGTAGGGCAGTGATGACCACAGCACTGTACATAGTGACAGGCCCAACTTGCAGGTGTTTACTGACAGTGGACATTACTGTTATGCTGTTGTGCAACCCACAGATGAGGCACCACTGGTATGGAATGCTTACAGTGACATATACATGGCTGGCTGTGTGTGCTGTGGTGTCTATGCAGATGTGTGGTATGTGGTTGGGGGCACATACCTTCAGACAGGCACACTGGTGTTGGGAATACTGGCTCATGTGCACTGCATGACTTGTCCCAGCCCTTGCTGCACCCAGTCTGTGTGCAGCCTGGCCACTTGTACACCCTTCACACAACACCCTCCATGCCCACAGTGCTGCATGTGTGCATTGGCATCTGCTGGTGTCCACTGAAGAGTGGTCTGCAGGTGTGTGCTGTATAGCAGCACTGCCATGGTGTCCACTGGGAGCCTGGTCACCACTTACTGTCTGGCATGGCTGGGACTGGTGACAGATGATGGCATCATAGGGATGCCTTCCGTGAGCAGCATGTTTCCTCTCTCTCTGGCTTATTTCTGTGTGTCATACTTACTGGTTAGAGTCAGGCAAAGCTGTACAAAGATTACACAAAGCCACACTAAGCCACATAGTTGTGCAAAGCTGGTTTGCCCAGAGTTAAGACTACCTTTTCCTGGGTGGCACTTTGTACCTCGAGGTGTTGCTCTAAGTCACACAAAACACTTTATGTGGTGCTATTCACTGAATATAGCATTGCACCTGTATTCATGTACACTCCACCTCAGATTGCCCCTTTGAGTATATTATAATTTTGCTCAAAGCAATGCAGTTTGCATGCATTATTTTACCTTTTGAATATAGCGAACCCATGCTAACTCCAGCGCTTAACCCTGCAGAAACGGTTTGCCACCAGCGCAAAGTTTTGAATATCTGGCCAAATTATCTCCTAATTGCCTGCAGACTTCTTTTATCATAGTCTGCACTATTAAGAATGAAATTGCCCCCCATATGCTGGTTTAAATGACAAATCAAAGTTAGTTTCAAGCTTTGATAAAACTCTGTCTCTTGTTTACTTAGTTGTGAAAATACTTAGAGTTATGTTCTTTTCCTAAGTTTCCAATGTAAGTCTCACAACTTCAAAACAAACATTGATAGGGCTGGTGTCACAGGTGGGCTATATGTGAAAGGTTGTTTAAAAAAAATGAATTTCCCCAATCCTAGTTGATAAAGTCTTACCTCTAATAGTTTCTGTTTCCACTTCATGCATGTCATCTCTGAGCAAAGATTTTAAACTTAAATTTCTTCCCATTTTATGGATGCCCACCACTATTTCAAAAGCTTTGAACTTCAGTGTGGGTACAAACAATAATCCTTTACTTAAAACAGCTTATTCAGCATCCAACAAGGTGTGGTCCAATAAGTTAATAATGTTCAGTATGGTGTTCTCCTCTGTCTCCGCTGTCCCTTCCATGGTCTCCCTCTATTTCTTTCTCCGCCTCTGGCCCCTCTTAGTACCACATCTCCTTGTTCTCCTTTTCCTGCATTCCAATGAGTTTGGTGCTGGCTGTGCCATAGCATGAATTGTTGTTGCTGGAGGATGTAACACATGTTTCCTCCTCCTCCTCTTCTCCTAAAATAGTCTATGTCCTGTATATTCATTCAGTGGGGGTTTCTTCTTGATTGCTCATTTCACTAGTTCTGGTAGTTTCTGAGGCCACAGTACTCAAACTTTATTGTTTTGCTGTCATCCAATCAAAAGGTCTCCCTTCTTTATAGTCCCTCTCATCCCTTTCAAATTTTGTTTTTTAATGGTCTTTATTTTATTATCATACTTTCTTAGATTTTCTGTGAAACTGTCAAATAATTGATCATATTGTGGCATTTTAGAAAAAGTTTTGAGTGTTTCTTCTTTTTTATTTAATTCTTCTTCTTTTTCCGTTTGGATGAGAACATTGTCTGACAGTATTAATTCAATGTCTTCCTTCCCCACTTTTTGACTGATATTGTCCCATTTTTCTTGAAAACTAGGATGGTCAGCTCCATAGTTTGGTTTCTTTAGAACTCATGGGCCTCGGGGTACTCTATCCACTTCAAGATACTGTAGGATCTTAAACTTATTTCTTCCCAGCACAGTCTCTTAAGTTTAAATGCATTTTCTCAAATTGATTAAAGGCTTGATTTGTATTATAAAGTTCTTGAACAGTGTTACTAGTATCATTAAAATATTAGTTTGGTTGTCAGTGTTGTTGGTATTTCATAACACTAACAATCTGAGGGTGTGGGTATTGTGTTGCACCTGCAGTGGCTCTGCCATTGAAAATTACAACCACTCTGAGCAGGAGTACAAATAACATAGGAGCTAGTGGAACAAACAAGGGCAATGTCTTTTTTTTTTTGTGAACCCATGCACATGATAAAATAAAGTCTGAATGTTCACATGGGGTACCATTGCACCTGGGATTATGCTGTGGCTCAGATACCCTGGGAGGGTGGGGATGCCACTATCTACCAATGGAGTTAAGGGAAGAATTTGGGGTGAGGAAAGGTACCACTACACACCAGAGATAAAGAACAAGTGAGTAAATGGGTGAAATAACTCAACAGACGGCTGAAGAATATGCAAATCTTTTTTATTCTGTGCAAATCAGCAAAAAGATTGAATCCACAATGAAGCACAACTGTAATCCAAACAGCTTCACTTCCTACTAGGTCCCCACTCCCTCACGACATGGCAGCTACGTCACCAATAACTTGACATGTTTTGCTTTACTGAGCTTTCTCAAAGGTGTGAGTGGTGAAGAAAGATATCCTTAAATATAAATACAGTTAAAGTCACAGTGCATAAACACAGGCTTAAACATGGTAATGATTAGTGCTGTTCTGAATGCAGAATTCATTGGCAGAATTAATGCGGAATAACCATTACGCTGGTGGAATTTCTACCAGAATTTCACTTGTTTACCTGCAGAATTCCGCCTACTGCGATCTGTAAAAAAATATTCAGTGGAACAGTAATTGTTTTCCACAGAAAATTATTCTGGAGTGAAAGATGTCAGGTGATTGGTGATGTAGCTGCCATGTCACGAGGGAGTGGGGGCCTAGTAGGAAGCTGTTTGGATTACAAATGTGCTTTGTTGTGGATTTTATCTTTTTTGCTGCTGGTCTGCACAGAATAAAACAGATTTTCATGTCCTTCAGTCCTTGGGTGAGTTATTTCACTTATTTTATTCATCATTGCCAGTTTTTGTTGTGTGTGAGAACTTATTGGGCAGTTGCAGTGCTACACCTTACAGCCCTTAGCTGGTCGGGTTCCCTTGAGCTGTTGGTTTGCTTTCTGTTGCATCAACTTTCAGACCAAGGCACAGCATAATCCCAGGTGCAACGGTACCTCTACTTGAACCTTTAGACTTTTTATTCTACTGTGTGCATGGGTTCACAACTAAAAAAGGACATTTTCCTCATTTGTTCCACTAGCTCCTATGTTGTTTGTGCTCCTGCTCAGAGTGGTTGTAATTTTCAATGGCAGAGCCACCGCCAGGTGCAGCATGATACCCACTCTCTTAAATCTTTAGTGTTACAAAATACCAACAACACTGGCAGCTATATTAACATTCTTAATTATACTAGTAACACTGTTCAAGGACCTTATAATACAAGGCAAGCCTTTACTCAATTTGAGAAAATGGCATTTAAACTTAAGAGACTGTACTGGGAAGAAATAAGTTTAAGAGCCTACAGTATCTTGAAGTGAATAGAGTACCCCAGAGGCCCATGAGTTCTAAAAAAAAACAAATTGTGGAGCTGGTCATCCTAGTTTTCAAGAAAAATGGGACAATATCAGTCAAAAGGTGGGAAAGAAATACATTGTATTAATACTGTCAGAAAATGCTCTCATCCAAAAAAAAGAGAAGAATTAAATAATAAAGAGAAGAAACACTCAAAACTTTTTCTAAAACACCACAATATGATCAATTATTTGACAGTTTTAAGAAAATCTAAGAAAGTATGATAATAAAATAAAGACCATTAAAAACAAAATTTGAAAGGATGAAAGGGACTATAAAGATGGGAGAATGTTTGATTGGACAACACCAAACAATCAATTTTGAGTACTGTGGCCTCAGAAACTACCAGAACTTGTGACATGAGCAATCAAGAAGAAGCCCCACTGAACAGAATGTACAAGACACTGACTTTTCAGGAGAAGAAGACGAGGAGCCATCATGTGTTACCCCCTACCAAACAACAGTTTGTGCCATGGTGCAGCCAATGACAAACTCGTTGTAACCAGGAAATGGAGAACAAGAGAGGTGGTACTAAGAGGGGCTGGCAGAGGATGACACAGAGAAACCAAGGAAGGGAAGTGGAGACAGGAGAGAACACTGTATTGAACATTATTAACTTATTGGACTACACCTTGTCAGATGCTCAACAAGCTGTTTTATGTAAAGGATTATTGTTTATACCATACCAAAGTCCAGAGCCTTTGAAATGGTGGTGGACATCCATAAATGGGAAGAAATTTAAGTTTAAAATCATTGTTCAAACGTAGAGATAACATGGATGAAGTGGAAACAGAAACTAATAAAGTTGATACTGTACCAACAAGGATTGGGGAAATACATTTTTAAACCACCGTCCACATTCTGCCCTCCTATGATACCAGCTCTATTGACGTTTATTAGAAGTTGTGAAATTGACATTGGAAACTTAGAAAAAGAACATAACTCATGTATTTTCACAACTTAAGTAAACAAGAGACAGAGCTTTTATCAAAGCTTGAAACTAACACTGATTTGATATTTAAAGCAGCAGATAAGGGGAGCAATTGTCATTCTTAATAGTGCAGACTATGATAAAGAAGTCTGCAGGAAATTAGAAAACAATGCATTCTTTAAAAAAACTGATATGTGATCCCACCAGTGAATCTAAGATAACAATGGATAACTATTTGGAGTCTACACTGTTGAATGATTTACTGAGTAAGGACACTTAGAATACCTCCATGTAGCCCACCCACCAGAACTAATATTTATTGTCTTCCCAAAGTCCATAAAAGTCTAGTTGACCCTCCTGGGAGAATGACAGTCTCCAGTAACCATTGTCTTACAGAGCCATTGGCTAAGTTTATAGACCACCATATAACACCCTTGGTTAAGAATACATCTTATATTAAGGACATTGGGAAATTCTATGTGATAACTGACATTGCGATAGAGGATGATAGTTTTTAGTCACTTTAGACTCGAATGACTTGCACACAAATATTTCCCATGATGCTGGTCTGGCTGCCTTAGACTTTTTGTTGAAATGAAAGAGAGGTACTGGACCTGCCTATAGAGGTTCTGTTGAAACTTATTGGTTTTGTTTTAAAATGCAATGCCTTCTTTTAAAAACAAGATTTCTACTTGCAACAAAAAGATGTTGCTATGGTGTCCAGTTTCGCTCCCAACTTCACTAATCTATTCATGGTGAAGTGGGAGCAGGAAATTATCAGAAATTCAAACAACCCATTTTTTGAAAGAAATTTATATGTGGAGCCATTATATTGATGATACTTTTGTATATGAAAGGCTCAGAAACAGAATTAATGACATTTGTTAGATTTTGAAAACAACAACTAGAATCTTAAATTTAGTACCACTAATAGTACTAATCAGGTTATTTTTTGGATTTGTTATTCAAAGAGATGGGATAGGGAGCTAACTACAGATCTTTTTCGAAACCCACAGACCGTAATACTTTATTGCATGCCAGTAGTAGCCACCCCATCATGTCATTATAGCCATACCAAAAGGACAGTTCATCAGGATGAAAAGGAATTGTGGTACACAAGTTCTTTATAAGGAAAGGCTGATGACTTAGAAAAAAAGGTGACATCAAAGAGGGTATGCCAAAACAATAGTGAGTCAGGCCGGGGAGGAAGTTGATTTCATTCCCAGAGAGAACATTTTGAAGGAAAAGGATATGTACATGGTTGAAAAATGGAATGCACAAGTGTGCTTTGTCAGTACTTACAATGCACAATCTAGAGACATTGCTGAGATTGTCAGGAAACATTTTCATATTGCCCATCAAGACCCTGGTTTAAGGGATTTACCATTTGAAGGCCCCAATAAAGTATTCAGAAAGGGTAAAAGTTTGAAAGATCATTTAGTGCATTCTGTACAATGTGTTGAAACCAACCCCAGAATGTGGTTGCCAAAAAGGGAAAATGGTAGCCATAAATTGGCAATTATGCTTTGCCACAAGTGATGAATAGTAATCTGTTTAAACATCCTGTCACTAACAAAGAACATACAGTGAGGATTCATGACATGTGCCACTTGTAGTCTTATATACAGGGCTCTTTGTAAATGTAGTGCCTTCTATGTGGGCAAACTAAACATGCTTTTAAACCCACATAGGAGAGCATAAAGCAAAAAGAAAATAAAGATTAAAATGCTCTGCCATTGCACAGTTCAAGAACCACCAACAAGAATGAACATAGTTTTCATTTCATTGGTTTAGAAAAAACTATTTTGATTCAAAGGGGGATTATGACAATTTGTTACTTAAACATGAGCAATATTGGAGTTTTTCCTTCAAAGGTATGGAAGGAAAATGGCTGAATGTCAGATTAGAAATAAAATCATTTCTGAAATAAACATAGATCTGGATTATGCCTGCTTAATATAGAACTGGGAGAAAATGCACAAATTGACTTTTCCACTGTATAGTATTGTAGATTAATGTACACATAATTTTTATATTTAGGTCCTTATTTGTCATGTTTTAGTATTTATTATGTTTTTCTATCTTTATTCTCCTTTTCAGATTTGCACTGGCATCCTTGCTGTCATTCTATCACAAGTGCAGTCTCTTATTCTTTCTTTTAGGCAGCTTTGCTTTTTGGCATTATTGTATACTAGTGCCTATAGTGATGTGATTACCAGGTGTAGCACAGTATTTGCATTTTGTCCATTACAGGGAGATTTGTGTGTATCCCACCAATATTTATTCCTGTTGTTTTTAATCTTTCTTCAACAGATTTGGTTGTATCCTTGCTATGTTTAAGCCTGTATTTATGCACTGTCACTTTAACTGCATTTATATTTAAGGGAGACATTTTCTTCACCGCCACACCTTTGAGAAAGCTCAGTAAGAGTGAAAGATGTCAGGTTATTGGTGATGTAGCTGCCATGTCATGAGGGAGGGGACCTAGTAGGAAGTGAAGCTGTTTGGATTGCAATTGTGCTTCATTGTGGATTTTCTTTTATGCTGCTGGTTTGCACAGAATAAAAGAGAACTGCATGTTCTTCAGCCCTTTGGTGAGTTATTTCACTCATTTTACTCATCATTCCCAGTTTTTGCTGTGTGTGATGACTTATTGGGCTGTAGCAGTGCTGTGCTTTACAGGTCTTATAGCTGGTGCCGTTCCCTTGAGCCGCTGGTTTGCTTTCTGTTGCATTGACTTTCAGAGCGAGTACAGCATAATCTTAGGTGCTACAGTACCCTACTTTAACATAAAGAACAAGTAGCAGAATTCCAATGACTATATAAATTAAAAATTAAAATTAAATAAAGAAAAATAAGCAAAAAAATATTTAAAAAGAACAAACATATGGTGATTGAGGGTGGGGTCCCACTAGACACCAGGGATATTATCAAGGGGATATCACCACATGACAATATTTTGGGGACCTGATGTTTCAAAGCCATTTTCTGGACCAGATAGCCATGCACACAATACTTTTTGCCACCCAATGTCCTTTTCACCACCTTTTTTCATCACGGCTAATTAGGAAATAGGCTAGCAAAAAAGGATTTCCTGTTTTTATGACCAGAGGGCCATCCTGACAGCCCTTGTTCACCAGAAAAATTCATTTTTCTCCTTCCTTATTAATCATGATGAACAAGGAAATTGACTGGCAAACAAGGATTACTGGCATGGCCATCTGCTCATGATAGGGGAAGTCCTTTTTCACCAGCCGATTTCCTTTTTCACCATCATGAATAAGGACTCATGAAAAAGGAAGTTAGCATGTGGCGACAAAGGATTAAAATAATTAAAAAAATTCTAGGAGCCTACAAACACCTCAAACCACAATGAACAGCACATCAACTCTGGATGAGCAAGAAACATGCTTAGATATCTATAACAGACATACCTGGGCACAGTTATGACATTTTGGGGGGGGGGCAGAAATAAAAACAAGATATCGGCTCACGAAAAATATTTTTTCTGGCAAACAAGGATTGGCAGCTCAAGAAAATGTTCCTTGTTCATCAGAGCAAAATCATTTTCATCCCATTCCATTTCTCTATCCAAAACAGTGAACTGAGCATGCTCAGAATCCAACATTTTTAAATTAAACATTTTAACTATCAAACTAACACAGACATATTCTGTAGGGCAAACACTTTCTACCCTGAAAAGTTCGAACCAAAAGTGCAAACCATTTGGCAACAGCGTGATGACAAATAAACTGCGAAAAATGGTGAATATTAATGTTTTTTCACTATGCGCAACACAAACTCCACAATCCGACCAACTCCCAACTTAGCACGTCAAGAGAGCAACCTCAGGAGATGGATCATGCAATATTTCATGCAAATCCATTGAACAGTTGCAAAGTTATTTATGTGCAAAATTGAGGTTTAACATTAAAGTGCCTACTCAATCCTAACTAAAGTGACACGTCCACACCACTTTAATTTTTATTTGTTTACTTATCAATAACTTTCTGTACAACTGAACCTTTGACTTATTTAATAAAATAAGAGCTTACTTCATTGTTTCTTCAGATGAAAGGAAACAACAAAGCTGAAAAACATTTATAGCCCAAGTTCCACATAGGCAGGGAAAAACAGTGGCCCCCAGATAGATCCCCATGGCTAATTCAGTAAATATCTTGTTTATTTATTGTCTTGGAGTAATACATTTGAGCTAGACACTCATTTACAAAGGTTCCACATCATAAGAAAGTACATTTACATAACAGACAATTAGAATACATGGTTATATACATAATGATTTGAGTACATGGTAATATACACAGCAGAATATAAATGTGGAATGCATAGAAGGATACAACAAAATGTTAAACATTTAGGTAGATTCAATTTCAATATAATTTTAATAAGCAAATCTTGGTTCGGATTTTAAAAGACTATAACTCTGCAATCTCAAGGTGCATCAAAAGTATGGCATTCTGGGCTTGTAGCAGTTGATGGATTTTACATCAATGGTATCCATTAGATGCTCTCTAGTCCATTATTTTGTGATCTACATTGTGTCATTGTTTGGCATCCCTAACACAGAGCTTGTGGCCAAACTTTGCCAAAAAATGTCAGTAAAACAGGTAAACTGTTGCAACTATGCTCAACATTGTAAAATTGGGCTGATTTACAACAATCAGGAATCCCACAGTTATGGCAATGCATGGGCTTGATGTAGGGCTTAACACAAGCCCTACACCATCCTTTGAAAATCTGGCCCATCTGTCAGCTCAGTCATTAAAAAGAGCACTCACAATACAAACACTCCCTAGTATTAGTAAGAGAGAGAGAGAGAGAGAGAGAGAGAGATACTACCTTTTTGTATATAGTCGTCTAGGGCAGACTTCAGGTTCCATGGAGAATTAAAAAGCAGGTGGTAGTGACTTTCTTTGTGTCTCATTCCCATAACCTAGAGGGAGTGCCTGAACTTGGATGTTTATGTTGTAGTTTCATAGCTTGGATAATCATGCATGATGTGACCTTGCCTGATTGTGTTATTCAAAATTCAAACAAGATCACTTATATTCAGATTTTATCTGCTTAAAAAATAATTTTATAAAGCAAGCATTTCAACTCAAAACTAAATTATTATCAGGACCCATTTGAAAATGCTTCAGGATTTACAAGTCCTTGTTCCTTGGAGCTTATAGTTTAAATTGGTATCAAACTATATGGACATGTACTTTTAGACTTTAAAGAACAGGGCCTTTAATTACAACAAGTTGTGATGGATACAACAGTGTTCCATCACTTTTGCTGTGCCTGCACTTGTGTCAAGATTAGTGATGTAAAATGATACAATGTGACAGAAAAGTGACACAACTAGGACTCAGCCACATTTTGATGTGCAAAACATGTTTGCATCATTAATCTAGACACAAGCCCAGCAAGTGACACAACTTGCTTTTGCATCCATTGCAGCTGTTTGACAAAACAAGCCAATATCTCTTTATATTCAATACCATAAAATAGATTCTCAAACCCGATTGTCTATGACAGCAAATGAAAGCATTGTGTTTTCCAAAGAAAATTGCAAATGGGAGTCTTTGCCGATAACAGTGATTTTCATTGGTCTCCTAAAACCCAAAGGAAATGAATCTGTCATGACTACAGATCAATTTCGTAAGCCCAAAATCTCTGGTGCTCCATTCCTGCCTCCTGAGGTCTTCACCAGTAATCATGGTGTCCTCCTCCTGAGTCAATCCTCCTCAATCTGCCTCACTCCACCTGGGGAACTCCAAGAAGTCCCAGTCAAAATCTTAGTCCTAGGTGGAAATATAGCCTGCAATGCATAAACAAAACAAGCATTTGTCAGTGCTGTATGTTTGCTTGCTTATATTTCCTGTGTAGGTGTTTAGCATTGATAAAGCAGATGCTAAAGTTACCAATCATAAACTGGCAAGAAATATCCTGGGCTCTGATTGGTCAGTACTGACCTCCACAGTGATGTTATCCCACAATATTCCACCTATTCAAAAACAACTTAAAATGCATTTTTGTCACTTTTTTGCCAGCAAGCCATTTCATAATTACAATGATGCATTCCAGTTCACGTAGGGGATAATGTCACTTCTTGGGTGCTGGATGAATTCAGCCTGTGGACTCATGCCCAACCACCCAAGGCATGATGTTATCCCAACAAGACACATGCCTGTCAGTCAGTATTGTTTACATTTTTAACACAAGTTTATAGCAGAGAAATTGTCATGATTGGGAAATGATTGGGAAATGAAGAGGTTCATACATACCATTGTTTTTTTCTTAGATTGTGATCTTGAATTTGCAAAACACTAGTTTTTATTTCCCAAGCATATGATCGTGACAGATGTCATTTATGAAATGCAAAACAAAACTTGTTTATTTGAATGACTGCAAAACTGGTTTTGAGGGGATTTGAGAATGGTACATGCTATGTTCATTCAATGGGGTAAAAACATGAGAATGTTAAAAAGTGGGCTCAAAAGTAAAATTATTGCAAAGTTATGAGTAAAGATTGAGTTTGTTTTTGTTTCTTCAATTCTGATCCCAAATGTTCAATATAGTCTTTCTATTTTACCACCTTATAAACATGACAGGTCTCAGTTGTGAAATCCTGTCCAAAATGTCATTTTATTTATTTTATTTTATTTTATTTATAGAATTGGAATTACAACCCTTTAGGCCATAGACACTTTTGCAAAGGCTCCACGTCTGTTTTAAAGTAAAATAGAAAATTCAGAGGAAAAAAAACATATAGTACACAAACGTAATTTGTATCAAGTAATACAAAGTCATACAGTACATGATTATACAAATTAGAGGGATTAGATCACCAGGTAGCATAAAGAAAGTCCTGGGTCAGAGTTTAGACATTCTACAGTTCTGGAGGAACAAGAGAGGGTGATTATTTACAGTCACAGGTTGCAGAGACAAGGAGTAGGGTTTTTAGACTTGATTTAAATAGGTTGAGGCAGTGGGCCTGGGAGATGGACTATGGGAGGCTGTTCAGCCATAATGGTGCATGATATCGGAAGGCTCTTTGTCCAAGGGATGTTCTACAGTGAGGGACTAGGAGAGTGGAGTTTGCAGAGTGCCTATGGGACCTCCTATGTGAGGCAACATGTATAAGTAGGTGTAGGCTGACTGGGGCCTGCTTAAGTTGTATCTTATTTGCAAGTATGCAGGTATGGTACTTAAGCCTGCCTTGGAAGTTTAGCCAGCCAGCACACCTATAAAGCTCACAAGTGTGGGTTAACCTGTCACATCCAGAGACCAGACGGCAGGCTTTGTTGAGGGCTAGGTTTATTCTGCAGAGGGTAGTTTGATCAGCGGACCCGTAAATCACTATTTCGTAGTCCACCAAGGTTAGAATAGATGATTACACAGCCAGGTGCATGGCCTGGGGGCGTATGCAGTGCTTATGTCTGTACAGGATCCCTAGTCTAGTGTTGATAGAGAAGGAGACTTGTTGTATGTGTGAGTGATAGGAGAGGGAAGTGTCCAATGTGATTCCGAGGTATTTGAAGTATGGGACCTGTTCAAGCGCATAACCTAGGGAGTTTAAGACAGTTAAGGGTGTGTGACAGAGAGGGTTCTGGTGGTGGGCAAATATCATGGTTTTGGTTTTCTTGTAGTTAATTATTGGGTGGTGACCAGTGAACCAGGTTTCCAGCTCTGTAAAGAAGCCCTGTAGAGCAGTTTGTAGTGAATTGGGATGGGGATGTTTCCAGAAGACTACCACATCAATCAGCATAAAGCAGCATCTTACCACTGCAGGATTTAGGGAGGGAGTTCAGAAAGAGGGTGAAGAGTAGGGGCCTAGTATTGACCCTTGCGGTTACACCAACCAGTCTGCTTTGAGGAGATAGTTGTACTGATTTTGACTTGTTGTGTCTGACCTGAGATAATCCTTGAACCAGAAGGTAACCTCAGTTCAAAATTTAGGGATGGAAGGGTGTGGAGAAGTAGAGTGTGACTGATGGTATCAAATGCTTTGGTCAGATCAACGTAGAGGCCCCTGCCACAGAGCTCTGTTCCTGTGCTTCATGTATATATGAATGTTCGTGAGGCTGTGGAGGTGCTGTGTCCTTCTGGAATCTGTGTTGTTCGTTGCAGGCAGGTTGTGTTTGGATAGATGTTTTTTAGCTGGTCTGACACTATTTTTCAAGGGCCTTTGATAGAGGGAGCAGGACTGATATTGGTCTGTAGTTGTTTGTGGAGGTGGGGTCACCACTGTTTAGTATAGGGTTATTAATGCTCTTTCCAAGCTGTTGGAAATTGGCTGAGGCATAAGAACAGATTGAGAATCTTGGTGATATGGGGTAGAGTCACATCCAGAGTAAGACAAATGAGTTTAAGGTCCAGGGAATCACTACTATAGCAGGAGTTCGACAGAGCTTTGGTGAGATAGTGTTTGGCCTCGTTGGAGGAGATGATTCAGATCCTGAGGGGGGGCAGGGGTGGTAGTGTCAGAAGAGTAAGAGGGGTGGTTGGTGATAGGATAGAAGTTGGGTGGGAGGATATGCGGAGGTTGGAGAAGGAGGTATTTAGTGAATCGGCATGAGTTTAGGGTCCTGGTGGTAGCACCATCAATTTTAAGCTGGATGGGGTAGGGGATACAGTTTTCCCACAGAGCTCCTTAATAGTGCTCCAGAAATTTTTCCCAGAGCCCCAGGAGGCAGTGAGGGTTTGTTTGTAGTATGCAGCTTTGGCTTGCCTGATAGCCCATGTGCATCTGTTTCTAGCCTCTCTGTACAGTTGTCTGTTGTGCGGAAGTTGGGACTCAAGGGCCTTATGCCATAGATTATCCCTCTGGTGCATTTGGTCTAGTAGTGCTTGGGTGATCCAGGGAGTATTTCTGTTTTTGATAAGTTGTTTGGAGAAAGGTGCAAATAGGTCACAGGCCGAGTTGAAGATGGCAATAAAGTAGGTAAGGGCAGCATCTATTGACTGGGCAGTGTGAATAGGGGACCAGTCACAGGAGGCAAGATGTGACTTGAGCTGTACAAGGGTACCTTTTTTTAGGCATCTTTGGACAGAGACTTTAGAGGGGGTAGGGGGAATTTTTGTGGAGCACAGGCAGGACACAGGTGAATGATCGCTCATAGAGTCAGGGAGCACTTTGATTTGGGAGAGATTATTCATTTTGTTAGTGAGGATTAGGTCTATTAGGGTTGAGGTCCCAGACCTTGAGTTCACCCTGGTAGGGATAGGATGACCTGGGTGAGGTCAAGAGCTAGAGCTGAGCTTTTGTATGGGATGATGCAGTAGATAACCAGTTTACATTGAAATCTCCCGTAAAATGACTTTGCTCTTAGGTGGGGAGGTGGGTGATGCTGTTCAGGACTGAGTCAAAAGAGCTTTTGGTTGCAAGGGGAATGTACACTGCTACAATGTAGAGACTTTGCCTGGATTGCCAAGGCTAAGCTTGACTGCAAGGGTCTGGGCACCTTGAGTAGGAGGCAGAATGGAAACTCAAGGGAGTGAATGGAGGATCTAACGTAGATGGCACAGCCACCACTCCACTTATTTATCCTGTTACCTCGATAAAAGTTGTAGTCACTGAGGGAGATTGACCCATCAGGTATTTCTTTTGAGAGCCAGGTCTCAGATAGTGCTAAGACATGAAGTGAGTGCTGGGTAATCCAGCCCTGGAGGGGGGTGACCTTACTCTGTAGGCTGCAGATATTGAGTGTGGCCAGCCGCAGGCTACCATGCTTGTCCTCCGGTGTGGGGTAGGTGGCCTTGTGTAAAGGTGCACATTTCCTGATATGAGCAGGAGGAGGTAGGCAAGATGAAGCAAAACTAGTCTGCGTAGTTTGGGAGAGGCATGTTGTGATTGTGAAACAGTGAGATGTTTGCAAAGTGACCGGACTGGGAGGTGTGTAGGAGGTGGGTTGTCATAATGGTGGATTTAGTTAAGTGGGAGTCATGATGGTGTCTAACAAGAGTGGAAGTGGGATGCAACCTAAAGGAGTCTGGGTAGTAGTGCATCGGTAGTTGGGGCGATGGGTTAGTTAGAAGCGTTGGAGGGTAGTATGAGCACTTTAACCAGAGTAACAAAGGGGGGGGGGGTGAGTGCCAGAAATAAATGATGGGTCCCAGCATGGCATTATGCTGAGGCAAGGAGGGTGAGACAGTGGAGTACCAGATTTGTGGAATTTCAATGGTGATGGGTGACAGCGCTGGACAGTAGGTCAGGAAATGAAGAGGACCGGATCAAGAGATGTGAGAATATGTTTAGTGTGAGGTGATTAAGTAAGGTTTTATAGCTAGTGGCCACTAGTGGTGGACTAATATAAGTTGCTGATGGAGAAATGGGTTGATATATTTTTTTTTTCATGTAATGCACTAGCTCCTATAAATCAGCGAGTCGACCAAGGGTGGGTGGGGCGGCGGGGCTCTGCTGAGAGATCTGCAAGCAGCAGCAGCAGTCACGATCTGGTGTTTCTACTTCTGTACCTAGGCACGCTTGAGGATGGCTCCTTTCTGTGGGGGAGGGCAGCTGCAGGCACCCTCATGACCTCTGATCTTCAGGGGGTCAGCTGTGGATGAAGGAGAGGGACAACACAGGTTAGAATGAGGTAAGGGAGAGGGTGGGACACAGTGGGGGGCTATCGGATAACTTTTGGTTTAAATTACAAATTCAATTAAAGTGACAATGAAAAGCCCTTAAAGCCTATAGAAACTACAGATTTTACAATTAAAAAGACTATCTCCATTTATACGCCGAGTTTTAAATTGCATTGGGCAAAAAGGCAGCAAAAACAAACAGTCTTTGTCCGCTGCAATCTGCAAGCAGCAGCAGCAGTGGTTGTGATCCAGCATTTCTACTTCTGTACCTGGGCACGCTTGAGGTTGGCTTCTTTCTGTGGGGGAGGGCAGCTGCAGGAGCCCTCATGACCTCCGATCTTCAGGGGAGTCGGCTTTGCAGCTCAAGTGTGACATAATGTTTTGGGTAGCATTTGAAAAAATTATACATGTCATGTTCATGATGTGGAGTACAAAAAATGTCTGTGTTGAAAGTATGGGGTAAAATTGCAAAGCAAGAAGTAAACATTTTTTTAAATTGTGACCCCAGATTTTCAGCAAAGCCTTTTTATTACTCTGCCTTATGACCAACACAGGTGAAATGTTTTCAATCCTGTCCAAAAGGTGAGTTCATGGAGTGACTACAAAAACATGTTCTGGGGGGATTTGAACAATTACACCTACTGTGTTTTTATTTGATTCTTTGTTAACCAGGTAAGGCCCACTAGGCACAAGTGCCTGTTTTCAGGGGTGACCCAGGAGATTAAGTGACTTGTTTAGAGTCACAAAGTATGCAAGTGGAGGTTTTGGGAATCAAACTCAGGTCTGTCTGCTGGATGTAGGAAGCTCATTCACAGTTCTTTACTCTAACCTCTAGGCTATACTGTGAGGTGAGGTAAAAAAAAGACTTGAAAATTTGGGATCAAAATCTGGAAAAATAACAGTTATGAGTAAATGCTGAAGACTCACAGAAACAGAGAAACAGAGATAAGGACCTGATGGCCCACCTAATCTGTCCTATTTTCCCTACCTATAGTGATGCCACAGACCCTACTCAGTCTGTTGTCCCCCCACACTGCTAAGTTCCCTCTGTGTCTATCCCATGTGTTCCTGAACCCTGTTACCGTTTGCACCCCACCACCTCCGTTGGTAAGCTGTTCCATGTATCCACCACTCTCTCCATGAAGAAGTGCTCCCTCACATTTCCTCTGAGCCTCCCCCCCTTCTGACTTCATACTGTAGCATGACCCCTTGTCCTTGAGCATCTTTTTCTGTGGAAAATGCTTCCCTCCTGTATGTTGTTTTCACCTATGAGGTATTTGAATGTCTCTATCATATCCCCCTTTTCCTCCTTTCCTCCAAAGAGTACATGTTATGTTCCTTGAGCCTTACCCCATAGGGCTTTTGATGCAGGCCATGCGCCAATTTGGTTGCCCTCCTTTGTACTGCCCCACCTTATCTATGTCTTTAAAGTGATGAGGCCTCCAGAACTGTACTCAGTAATCATGGTGCGGCCTAACAAGTGATCTGTACAGGGGTATCATAACCTCCCTCCTTCTGTTGGTGATTCCCCTTCCTAGGCAGCCCAACATCCTTCCAGGCTTCCCCACTGCTTTGTCACACTGCGTCACTACCTTCAGATCATCAGAAATGATCACCCCCAGGTCCCTTCCTTTCTTTGCAACCTTTAATACTCTCGGTGTTTAACAACTGTCTGGGGGAAATCCAAGACTGGATGGATTCTAGCTGGCTAAAGTTGAACTCAGAGAAGATGGAGGTTTTGGTGGTGGACCTGGGTGGTCAGATCGGAGGTCACACACTGGCATGCCTTCCGAATTTTTCTTGGTGCGCGTCACTACCGACTCTGAATGGGTGCGTGAACCTTGGGGTGATCCTGGACGATAGGCTGACTCTTCAATCCCAGGTGTCGGCCGCCATCAGGACTCCTTTACCATCTTAGGAATATTGCCATGGTTAAGCACCTTTCTGTCTGACTCTTAATAACGTTGGTCCACGCCTTTGTGTCCTCCACCTAGACTACTGCAATGCCCTTTACTTTTGGGCTTTCTGGGGTCGAAATCCATCGCCTACAGCTGGTGCAGAAACGCTGCAGCCCGGGTTTGACTGGGACAAGTAGGTCCTGTCATTATATTACCCCAGTGCTGCGTGAACTGTACTGGCTTCCTATATGGTGGCGATCACCTTCAAAGTCATTTTATTGACTTTTAAAGCCCTACGCGATCAGGGTCTGTCCTATCTGAAAGACCTGATGGTATCTTACTGCCCTGGCCGATCACTCCGCTAGGCTGACATGGGGTTGTTGGAGATTCCAAGAGTGAGTTTAAAATCTTCAGGCAGCAGAGTATTTTCCCATGCTGCACCCACTCTTTGGAATTCTCTACCATGCTGGTTACAGGAGTGCACCTCCTTGGAGATATTTAAGAAAGACCTGAAATCATATTTACAGAGAATGGCCTTCTCGATAGCTAAGTTAATTTTAATATGATTGGAATTTTATCATAATTTATTATGCTTTTATGATGTATTTTTATATGTTTTGAAGTCTTGTATTGGAATTTGAATCTATGATCTTAATTTGTTCAGAGCCTTGATACATTGAAAGGCGCTATAAATAAAATATTATTATTATTATTATAATACCTCTCCTCCGTTGGTATGTTGCCTCTGGGTTCTTATGCCCCAAGTGCATTATTTTGTACTTCATTACATTAAAACCCAGCTACCAATCCCTTGAGCATTCTTCCACATTTTCTAGATCACTTCTCATGTTTTCCACCTCTGGTGTGTCTACTCTGTTGCAGAGTTTTGTGTCATCTGCAAACAGGCATACTTTCCTTCCAACCCTTTTGCAATGTCACTAATGAAAACATTGAAGAGGACTAGCCCTAGGACTGATCCATGTGGTAGTCCAGTCTGGTCACTTTGCCTACTATGGAATGACTGCCATTTATTGTACCAGCACCCTCTGACTCCAATTAACTAGCCAATTTTCTTTCCATTTTACTACCTTAACACTTACTTCTAGACTTCCCAGCTTGTTTAACAGCCATCTGTTTGGAATGGTGTCAAAGGCTTTGCTGAAATCCATGAAGGCCACATCCACTGCTTCCATTGATACATTTGCCATGTCACCTAATCAAAAAATTTCAGTCAGGTTTTTCTGGCAGGACCTCCCTCTGTGAACCCATGCTGCCTCTGATCCTGCAGGTTATTGGAAACCAGGTACTCCGCAATTCTTTCCTTTAATAGTGTTTTCATTATCTTGCTACCACTGGCTGGTTAACTGGCCTGTAATTCCCTGCCTCCTCCCTATTTCCACATTTGTGAAGTGGGACTACATCTGTCTTCCTCCAGTCCCTGGTATCTCCACTGTTTTAACATGTTGAAAGGCTGCCAGAGGTGCAACTAGCTCCTCTTTCAGTGCCCTCAGTATCCTGGGTTCACCCGTCTGTCCCATTGCTTGTCTACTTTTATCTTTGATTTTTCCCTAAGCACTTTTTTCTGTAAATGGTTTTGTGTCCTCTTCCCATCTCTTTATGCCCTTGCCCTTTACCCTTTGGCAATTTCCTTCCCTCTCCTTTGTAAATGCTAACAGAAATCATTTATTAAATCTGCTTTTAGGTGGTCCTCTTCCACACTGCACCCTCCTTCCCCTTTCAGTCTTACTATCCCCCTCTTTGTCCTTCTTTTTTTTAACTTATGTGCCTACAAAATGTTTTATCCACCTTTGTCACTGACTTGGAAGCCCTTTCCTCTGTCTGTGCCTTTGCGCTTCTAACTGTCTTCCCTGCCTCCCTTTGTTTCTCTTGGTAATCCTCCCTATCACCCTCCTTCTGTGTTTTTTTGTACATTCTAAATGCCTTTTTGTTTTGCTCTTATGTTCTGCTGCTTCCTTAGAGAACCATAGAGGTCTCCTTTTTCTCTTGTCATTGCTCACCTGACTTACACGGAGGTGGCTGTTCTGTACCTGGACTTCAGTAAGGAATTCGATTCAGTGCTGCATGGGAGAGCTGGGAAGTAAGCTGGAGGGCACAGGGACAGGGACGAAGATGGTGGATGGGTAGTGAACTGGCTGCAAGGGAGACTGCAGAGGGGGGGTGGTGGTGGGTGAGGAACTCTCATCTCCTAGGGCAGTGACAAGTGGGGTGCCACAGGGCTCTGTACTGGGGCCTGTGTTGTTTGGGATCTTCACAGCAGATATCTCAGTTGACTTCAAAAGCAAGATCAATCTGTTTGCAGATGATACCAAGTTGGGAGCACTAGTGGATGACTTAGTAGCATGGTAGGCGTTGCAAGATCTGGCAAGTTGGAGGCCTGGTCAGATACTTGGCAGCTAGGGTTCAATGCCAAGAATTGCAAGGTGCTGCATTTTGGCACAAAAATCCAAGGAGGATCTACCAGATAGGGGGATACAACTAGCCAAGATGGAGGAGGTGAAGGATCTGGGGTGATCATAATGGGAGCAATGAACAACTCAGCACAGTGTGGGAAGGCAGCTGCAAAGCCAACAAGTTGCTGGGTTGTATTGCCAGTGGCATATCCTCCATGAGGGCAGGTGATACTGCTGCTACATAGGTCACTGGTTTGACCACACCTGGAGTACTGTGTGCAGTCCTGAGACCGTACCTGAAAAGGACATTATATTACTGGAGGGGGTGCAGCACAGGGCAATAAAATGATCCAGGGGCTAGGGGACTTACCCTATGAGAGCAGGCTGAGGGGCAGAACATGTGCTCCCTGTAGGATAGGGGACATGATGAAACCTTCAAATACTGGAAGGGAATACATATGATGGGCATGGGGCTTTTCAAATTAAGGAGGAGGAAACTCAAGGGACGATCTGAGATTGGGCGGAAGGTTCAGAAGGAAGTGAGGAGACACTTTTTTGTGGAAAGGGTGGTGCTGGGTGGAATGCATTGCCAGGGAAGTGGTATCCTGTAGAACAGTGGGCTGCTTCAAAAGGAGATGGGACAGAGAAAGGGGGAGGTCACTGGACAGGGGAGGGAGGGGTAGCTGCAGTATGAGGGCTACCAGCTGCACAATCGAGCAGACTTGATAGACCATAGGTTACTGAGAGAGAGGAGGTGCACACAAAAGACAAGGTCCGGCGGTGCAGTCCCTGGTAGCCAGCCTAATCAGTACATAGAACCAAACTGAATTGCATTTGTAGGAAAATACCAGGATGCAGAAAAATTATTTGCAAAGATTGACTCCAGTGTTATGGAACACTGAAAGACCCCAATGCTTCAACCAGTCAAAGGTCTTCCTCAGGGGGTGTGTCATATGTACAAATACACCTTAGTTTATATGGTCAGAGGTCACATGTTACATCCACAATGACGTCAATCAGCAAATCAGTCTTTTAAATGCATAAAGCAACAATATTAACTAAAATAACTATCAATGGAGACAAATACACTGGGGCCCAGATATTCAGATTTGCACCCAGGATGTGCTCAATGGAATGCGCAGCGCAATGCAGATGCACCATAGGAAATGGAAACCATATTCAGATGATGTGCCACTGACATGTGCTGGTGCGAAGCACACTGAATTGAGCAAGGATGTGCCACCGTGCAATCAGACATGCGCTGGAGCAACCAGGATTGCACAGGAGCAAGCAAGGATGCAGATGCCAGCAGGCTGAGTAAGCACAACCACTCAAAGGGGAGCACAGGCAGGGCTGCACATGTGCAGACTGCCAGACCAGCACTGCCAGACACAAATCACAAGGGCACACTCAGTGGGATGCAGTGCAGGGGCACCAGTCGAAGGCCCAAACAGGATGCCAGGCTGCCAACACTAACCCACGTCACAAAGCACACTAACCCACCTGCCCTGAAGGCATACCCACAAGCAGACCAATGCCAGTGCACCAGCATACAATCCTGACAGGCAGAGATGCAGTGGACAGTGGCACAGCCATAGTGCCAGGACACCAGACATGCGACAGTGATAGCAGAAAAGGAGACAGGGATACACAGGAGACCTAGGATCATACAGACCACAACTAGGCAAGGACAAAGGGCACAGCATGGAATGACACACCAGCACAGGCAAAGGCAGCATGGCTGGGTGGCAGGGCAGCACAGGCAGACAGGGTCAAATGGCACTGGATAGCACAAAGAGCAGGGTGTGACCCACTGCCCATTGGCACACAAGACACAGACATGGCAAACAGGACTCAGCATACAGCAGCACCACCAAAGCACACAGCAGTGGACAAGAGGGACATGCCCAAGGACACAAATGTACAGCTGCAGCACAGTGCAACAAGCTGCCTGCAAAGAGACACAGACACAGATGATGTAGGAAAAGAAAGGTTTACTAAACAAAGCAAAACACTGGTGTGCCAATGGGGCATGCAGGAACAGGAACAATGAGGTCAACACAGTGAAGGCAACATGGGTCAGTAGGGGACAGGGATTGGGAGGAGGCACAGAGGTGGGGAAGGAGGACTAACCAAAGTGGAGGTGGGCAGGGGACGTCCAGGGAACATCAGGGGTGGGCACATGGATTAATGCCTCTGCCAATACAGGATTGCTTGCGGCCACTGCACCTCCTGCAGTGGCACTTCAGTCACTGTTAGCTGGCGTCATGCCACCCTCAGCAGCATTATGGTGCAGCCGATGTTCTGCCGCATGAGCCAGTGCAGGATCAGCATGCCCCTGCCAGTCTGGTCAGCCATCATCTTCTGGCCTGTGGCCCAGCTTGACCTAGGAGAAGGGACAGAACAGGCAATAAGTGTTATGCCTCAAGGAGGCCATGCCTGCTCATGCATGTGCATTGGACAGCAGATGCAACCACCAGTGGACAGACAAACCCCAAAGACATGTGCACAGTGGATCGCAACAGCCAACTCCTGACACACCCCACAGCGGACAGCCAGGCAACCCCTGGGTGACCTGAAACCCACATCAATGCAGTGGACAGCACAGTGCAGGTGCATGCCACTACAGGTGGACCGCAAACACCCAGCAGCTGTCACACACCATGGGGGCCAGGCGCACTGACCCACCCCAAATGGGTGAGCACCAGGGTGACACTATACAGAGGCCACATGCGCAATGCCCACACACCCAGCACAGCACAGCATGCACTGGTGGTTGAGTCAGGCATCCACCCATGCAGTGTCCATGCATGGCGGCAGTGCCCAAGACCGGACCATGACACCCTACAGAGCCCTACATATGTACTGTACAACTTGCTGCACACACTTACATGCCCATCCCTATGCAGGTGCACCTGCGGCACCTTCATCACGGTGCTGCTTGGCCATGCCCATGGCCACACTGGCCCTCCTGCAGTCCTCTGGTGGATGGAATAGAGAGACAGACATGGACATGAGTGGAATGCCATGCAAACCCCCCCACAACCCAATGCACACCACTGGTACAGCACAGGATGGTACACCACCCAGCTGTGGGCCCTGGTGCCTGGCCAGCAGCACCATGCACTAAAGAGGTATGTGAGGTGGCAATGCAGGACATGCAGCACCCACAAGGACAGGTCCACCCCAGGCAGCTGCACGTGCAGCGTACCAGTCAACACAGTAAATGGACACTGTGGGCATGTGCAGTGCAGGTGGACACCTACCTGGCTGTGGCACAGCACCCTGCTGTGCTCTTGCCTGTTGCCAGCATAGGCACCCTGGATTCTACCACTGCAGGTTGCCATAATGGTGGTGGCACTGCTCCCCATGCTCAGAACACCCGTGCAGTGCCCAAGCACTGCCACCACTCTGTCCCACACCTGGGACCATGGCAGATCAGCATGCCCAAACAGCTGGGATGCATAAGACTCCACCAGTGCCACATGGTTGCACATTTCAACCTCTCTCCAGTTCAATGCACATCGTGAATGTGTCCTGGACACCTCCATACTGCACCGTGAACTGACAGGTGTTAGTGTGAGCAATGCGGCCTATACAGCATGCTCGTGGCAATGCACAGGTATGATGCACAGTAGTGGGTTAGTGACTGCCACTGCACAGCATGTGGATGCATGATAGACATGCACAGTGGATGCCTATCATGCAGTATAGCACATGTGCACTTTGGCATGGTGGGAGTATGGGGTCCGTCCATGACTCTTGTAGGTGCCATCGGCGCAGACCCTGCACATCATAAGCATGGCTATGGCAATGAGCAGTCAGCAGCATGGCACATCCAGTGCTGCTGCGCAACGGGCCAGGCGGCACAGTGTACCGATGCACGGCAGGCAATGTGTGCCACATCGCAATGTAGGACCAATGAGCAATGCACACAGCCATGCAACTGGAACAAAGATGTGGTGCCACCGATGGTGCCCCATGCAGCAGTGTGATGGACATGCACCACATGGTTGCTCCACTACAATCCAATTGCACAAGGGCAATATTACAATATTCAACCAGCGTATGCTAATTGCCTCATGAGGCAATGCATGGCACAGTTAGCTAATTTGGATTGCATTACAGTTGTGCTGGAAGGCTAATTTGCATGCATTGCTCCATCAAAGAGCCACACACAGCACAGGCCACCAAAAGGTATTGCAGCCAGTGTGGTAATGGGCAGCACACATTGAAAATGGGATGACCATGCTGACAATGTTCCACAACTACTGGTTGGGCTGCCAAACCACTGACGGTCCCTTGTTTCACTGTCCACATGTAGCAACATGTCTGAGATGGAGGGAGCTGATGAGCAGGGACTGCATGGGCGTGAGGCCCAACTTCACAAAGGATGAGCAACAGGCCTGTTGAGGCCTACCTTGACAGGGAGGGACCCCACAGAAAAAGTAGGAGGAGGTGAAACTTATGCCAATGCCCATGGGAGGCATCAGAGGTGTGTACAGGGTGAAGAAGAAAGTGGGGATGGACCGCTGTCACGTCAAGGAGAAGGAAGCAGCCATCAGGGCATCCCACAGCAGGACGGTGGGGACGCGGCACTGCCCCTGCAGTAATGGTGGAGTGAGAGCTGGTGGCAGTGGCGCCATCAGCCGCCGCCATTGAGGGCATTCTGAGCAGATTTCAGATGGATGGCAGCCCCTCACAGCACTTTGAGTCACTGTGTGTCAGCTGTGGATGTGGGGGGGTGTTGCACCCGGCACTGTGCAGGCATGCCAGCTGCTGTGCTGCATGGTCCTTGTGTGTGTGGCATTCAGCAGCACATGGTGTACATGGGGTCACCATGCATGGCATTGTGCACCTATGTGCAGTGGGATGAGAGCAAAGGCACTATACTGTGGCCAAGGCATCTGCTCCAGGGTGTGTGGTACAGCTTCCCAGCCCCATGGTGCTGCATGCCCAGCAAGCCTGCGGCATGACGCGGTTCACTGGGGCACTGTCTATGGCACGGCACACCACCAATGTGTCACCATGGGGAGTGCCCTTACATGCCAGCAGTGTGCTGCTGTGGCACCATGCACCACTGCCATATACCATGGCTGAGCTGGCATGGGCACCTTCGGTTGCATGTCAGTCCTGCTGTAAGCTGCTGCATGAGCTTACACTGTTGCATGCCAGCATGGGTGTGGTGCACATGCACCATTGCAGTGACCAAGGCACAGCCTGTACAGTGCCATCACCTCCACTGATAATGCTCCTTTGTCTTCCAGCACCATCACACTCAGGGTGCATCGCAGGATGCCACTGCCAATGCTGGACCTGAAGAGGAGGTGCCATCCACATCCACAAATATCCAGGACAGAGATCTTTGGCATCAGGACAGTGTGGGGCTGCTGGACTTCTTGTGCCTGAATAATGACGACACACTGTCTGACCTCCTGCTCACTGAGGACATATCCGTGTTTGTACTGGGAAAGAAGGTGGGTGGGGCATCTGACACGGATGACGGCATGACACTGATCCTGGATGGCAAGGACCTGTCATTGCTGCTTAGGGAACAGGGACATACACAGGAGATGGTTGCTACCAGTGGTGTAACAGTACCTGTGCAGCGCACACCGACCATGGCGTACACTGGCATGTAGCAATGCTGCTGTTGCCGACCATGGGTGGGTGCTGCCATGGATGCGGTGCCACATGGATGGACCAGCAGGCAGATGGGTAGTGGGAATGGGCTGCAGTGAGCATCGTGCAGCACACCACAGGGGCTGCCACTGGTGCACCAGCTATACACCACCCCTGCATGATCCCCTGTGCGGCCCAGAGGAGAGGGACATTGACCAGCATGCTGCATCTCCCCCAGCAGGTTGGCATCCATCCCAGGATGCAGGGTCCTGACAGGCTGGATGAGCACACGGACTGCTGCAGGTATCCATGGACAACCAGGCAATGCTCAGGGCCGAGATCCATGCACTGTGGGTTGAGGTGTATCAGCTGGCAGAGTGTGGGGACTTTGAACATGCCCAGCTGATTGGTGAGGTCTGGTAGCTGCGAGGCCATGCCACATCACTGGACCATATTACTGGTACCATTGCCACCAGATTTGCTTCACTGTCATCCACTGGGCTCAGCTGTGCATGATGGACTCCTGCAGTGTCACTTGACACCACAGACATGGCGTCTGGCGACCGTGAGCACAGCTGATGCCTGAATCCGTCATGGCCATCCCTGACACCTCTGGCACTGATCTCTTTCTCTGGACTTTTCACTCCAGCGAGAACCCAGTCACATTCTGAGGCCTCTACCCCAGAAGTGTGTTGGTCACACCCTCAGTGGTTGTTGCACAGCCAGTGGCTGCCACACAGCTTGTGCATGGCTGCCTACATGGCCCTGAAGGCCATGGTACTCCTCAGTAGGCCTGCTGGGTATGCTGCCCTATCTTGCTGCCCACCATTGATGTCTAGTGCACACATGTGTGGGTGTGACCCTCTGCATGTGGCGGCATGTATGTGTGGCATGTGGTGCATCTTCCGTGTGTGTATGCTATGCTGCTGGGCCTTGTGGCACAGGCATGATAATGGCAGCACTGAGCTGGCCCTACCAATGTGCTGGTGTATTCACTCTGATCCATGCAACGTCCTGCTGCATATATATGTGTGTGTGTGTGTGTCTGTGTGTGTGTTTGTGTGTGTGTGTGTGCATGCACCCATGCTTCTGCCCTGTGCTGTGGGCATGTGGCTGTGTGGTTGTATGGTCCCTAGGTGTGTGTGTGTGTGTGTGTGTGCCAGTGTTAGTGCATGCATCCCTCTGTGGCTGTGCACCCTCTGTGTGTGGTGGGCTGGTGGTCTGTGCATGCACGGCAGGCATGTCTGTTCACTCACCTCTGGTTCCATAGTGCTCCTGTACGATTGTGACCCGGTGCCTCCTTGCCAGTCCAGTAGCCTAGAGTCCCTCCTCACCAAGGGTGACTGCACCCCCCATCTGGCCCATCTTCCCATCCTCATCGCTTCTGTTGCCCTCATCCACCTGGGCAGCTATCCCTCAGTCAATGGCCATGTTGTTGTGCAGCATGTCAGGAAAAGGCCACAGGTTTTCACAGGGTTATATTGTAGGGCACCACCACACCTATGTAGGTAATGGAATCACATCTTAAGCATGCCAAACACATGCTCGATGACATTGCATGTAGCAATGTATGCCTCATTGTACCTCTCCTCTGCATCACTGGATGGGTGCGGAAGGGGTGAGCAGCTAGGGCAGCAGTAGGGATAGGTGCTGTCACTTGTGTGGGTAAAGATGCAGGTTATCACATTGCATTGCTTGTTTCCCCACCCCTGCCACCTGCAGCCACCCTTCCAGCTCCCACTGTGTGTGGCATGGGCCTCGCCCATGGCACGGCTGCCCCGTAACCTTCCCCATGCCATGCTCACCTAACAGATGACCCGGGGATCTCCCACACCTCAAATCTCTGACACAGGATGGAGCTGTACCAGATGAATGAGTCATGCACTCCCAGAGTATGTGGCATAGACATTGGTGATGTGCCCATGGCATTGCACACTACCTGCCAGTTGACAGAAAGGTACCCCTTCCTTTTCAAGCAGGCGGCCCCCTCTGGGCCAGGTGGTGTGTGTATGGCCATGTGGGTGCAGTCTGGGGCTCCTATGACACCTGGCATGTGTGCCACCCTGTAGAAGTCCTGCATGTTTGCTGTACACTCTGCCTGTGTGCTTGGGAATCGTATGAACTCTGAAGCGTGTGGCAGCAGGGCATTGAGGAACTGTGTAAGGGGGTGGGACATGGCTGACTGGGTTATCCCAGTGGTTGCCCACATTGGTTTCTGGAAGGTGCCCGTGGCATGCAGGCACATCATTGCTGTCACCTTGGTCTCCACTGACATGGTATGACTCCTTCTGTTGGGTGCCTGCAACTTATCATGGCAGAGCTTGCAGTGCTGCCTCAGAATTGCCCTGTTCAACTGGTATCAGCACACAATTTCTATGTCCCCATAATCCTCAAAGGTGAGGTGGGCACAATACTGTCTGTGTTGGGCATACCACCGCCATCCCTTCCTCAGCCACATTGCTGTTTCTCCCTCCTCCTTATACCCCTCATTACTGCTTCCATATGAAATGGCCCTGCAACCATCTCTGTCTCTCAGTGTTGCATCAGCTGAGTGTGTTTGAGCCTCCTTTATTATGTTCACTTCTGTCTGGCACATTCTGTGGGTTGCTCCTAACTGCGCCATGCTTTTCAGCTGAATATGCCATTGCACCACTTATTCATGGAGTACGCCTTGTACTTGCACCACATATGTTACTGTTGTGCATCTGCTCATTGGGTTTTGTGCTGCACATTCACATTGATAGAATATGGCCCTGGGTGCATTTCTGTGGTTGTGCCTGTGCATCTCGGTTGCGCATTGCACAACTGCTCTGAATATCTGGGCCTGGGTGTACATATTTTTACACTACAGATATTTTAAAAAGTAAATGAAAGAAAGGCAAAAGATAAAGTGCAAAGGTGTACATATCTCAAGAATCCATCAATTTTTAAACAAGGTCCAATATATCAAGAACACAAAAGGGGTAAATAACATCACAATCATATTATAGGTGACTAGTATATTCTGTTACCAAACAGGATTTATAAAAATATAAATTTATTTAT
Organism: Neoceratodus forsteri; assembly: GCA_016271365.2. Classification (NCBI taxonomy): domain Eukaryota; kingdom Metazoa; phylum Chordata; order Ceratodontiformes; family Ceratodontidae; genus Neoceratodus; species Neoceratodus forsteri. The sequence goes on along the minus strand of CM028132.1, from coordinate 266,772,866 downwards.
TGTATTTTATTTTATTATATTAGTGTTCACTGTTGGCTTTTGAAATAAATATATAAGGATTTTATTTTGTAATATTCATTAATTATTTTATCCATATTCCAAAAAAGCCAAGGGGAGGACCAAAAAGGAGCGGATAATATTGAGACATGCACAACTGCACAGCTTTAAACTCACTTGATAAAGTACATTTGCTGCCAAAATCAATGATTAAATTCATATTTCTGACAGTGTTTAATGTATAAAATGCAAAGAGTATAAAAACATACTGTATGGAAAGTGTATGAATGAAACTGAAGGCAACAAGTGAAGTGGATATGAGAGGAGGTAAGGGAATAGAGGAGGGGGAAATTGGAAAGAACAATGAGAAGAAGGGGATAAAGGAAGTAACAGGAAAACAGTACATAACAGGAGAAAGGCTGGAGGGCAATAAAGAGAAAAAGGCACTACTAAGATAGGGGAAAATATGTACAAATGATCAGAAACACCAGAAAACTACTGTACAACTAATTTCCAGTAGTTTCAGTTGGGAAAAGAATACATCAGAATTTATCAGGGCCTCACTAATCATGATTAGTACAAAGGTAAAGGGAGAAAAGGGGGGGGTGGAAATGGGAAAGAGTTGAGTATGGGGAATAAGGAGGGAGGGGGATGGAAAAGTAATAAAGAAAGGGGAGGGGAAGAGGGAGAGCATAGGGCCTTTACCTGCTGGCAATTCGTATGTTCACATGGAGGTTTGTAGCTTGTCTAATTCCCTCTTTTTTGCCCTCCTTTCTTGACCCTCCCATTTTCCTACCCCATCTAAGGCTTCCCTCAGGCATTCTCCCATTTTCTTAAATCTGGTCTCCTGAAGTCCAGGACCCTCAACCTTGTATGATTCAGTTCTGACCTGGTCATTATCTCAAACCACATTGTACAGTGGTCACTATTTCTCCTGGTGATCCCTACTCTGATGTCAGTCACACTGTCCCTATTTGACTACTAAGTCCAGAAGTGCCCCCTCACAAGTGGTTTCCAACACTAATTGCCTGATTAACTCTTCTTGCATGAGTGTCAGGATGTAACTACTCCTGGTTGTAGCTGCAGCAGGGACTCAATCCATGTCTGTTAGATTGAAGTCTCCTACTATCAATAACTCCTCCTTCACGAGCCATCTTCCAGATTGCTTCCACCATTTCCTGACCAACTTCTTCCCTTTGTGTTTGAGGTCTGTAGATCACTTCTGTTCTAATAGCACACCCTTTCCTTCTTCCCAGAGTGACCCACAGTATCTCCTCACCTCCATGCTCCCCTGTATTTCTGTGACTTTTATGTTATCCCTTATAAATAGAGCAACCCTCCCTCCTTTCTACCTACTCTGCCCTTCTGAACTGAGTATATCCTGGCATGGCTTTTCCCAGTTCTGGTTTCATTATACAGGTCCCCATGATGGCGACCAGGTCCAGTTTGCTTCACCATGGTGGCCTCCAGGTCTGCAACCTTGTTGTTCAGACTTCTCACATTTGCACACGTGGCTTTCAGGCAATGCTGCCACCCTCTATCCCTTTTTCCTTTGCCTCCTTTTCCTTTCCACTGTTTTTTAATTTTATTCTTGCATTATATCCACTGACCTTCACTGTTGTTTGCCCTCATTGGGTATTCTCTCCTCTCTTTCTCTTTGTTTGTCTCTTGAGCTTGTGGGGAGAGCAGTGTTTATTCTTCTGCCTCTCCCTTGACTAGTTTAAATGCTCTACAAGCAATTAACTATTCGCTGAGGACCAGGGTTCCCTCTGGCTGGATGCAGGCCATTGCCTGTACATGCCCTCATCCTCCAGGTGGGACCCCAGTCCCCAGTGAAGCTGAACCCTGATCACTGCAACATTCCTTTAGCCATGCTTAAAGTCCCTAATGCAGTGTTCCCTTGCCTCCTCCTTGCCAAGGACAGGAAGACCTCTAAAAAGTCCACACAGCATGCTATCTGCCCAAGACCCTCCCCAACTCTGTAAACTTCCCTACACTACTACTAACCCTGCCTAGCCCCTTGCCAGGTAATTTGTCCCCAGATAGACACAGCATTAAGCTCCCCCTCTTGCTACCACCCTGATGATCCTCAGGATCTACTCTCCATCCCTATGTGCTGTTTCTCCAGGTAGGCACTTTATCTCCTCTTTTAATCACTTTCCAACTCAGAAGCTATTCTCCTGACAATGGAGTCTTCCACCAGGATTTGCTTCCTCTCTCTCCTCCTCCTCTGAGGTCTACTGCCTCCCATCCATGGGGATCCCTTGTGGAAGACCCACACATCCACTGTGGTCACTATATCAGGTGCCACTTTGGGACCTTCCCACTTCTCCAAGACCATGTAGGATTTCCTAGTTGCACCAGCTGGGATGTGCCTCTGCCCCACCTCCTTCCCCTCCCAGAGCCCAGCTTAGTCCATCTGCTTCTCCTGTTTAGCAACCTCCTGAGGAAGCGGCTGCAGACTTGGTGGTTCCTGGGTGGGGAGGAGGCTCCAAATCTGAGTCAACTCAGCCTGAGACTAGCAACCTCCTCCATCAGCCCAGTGAGGTGGCTACAGATGGGGCGACACTGATCAGCATCCAGAAGTCCTGCCCCACAGCCACTGTATTGCATCACTTCCAACATTCTCTTTTCACTCTCTCCCCATCTTCCTTTCTCCTCCTTCTCTCTCTCTCCTTTCTGTCCTCCTTTCTTTACTTGTCTCAGCATTGACAATTGGCTAGCCTTTACTCCTGTTTCCTAATAGAGTGGGAGGGGATTACAAGCAAATTAAATCAACCTTATTTGTGGTTCCCACCTTCCTGTTCCTCACAGAAAGTTCAGGTGTCAGTCAAATTGTATTGCCTACAGTATATATTTAGGTCTAGACAAGGAGGGTGGATGGCAATTTGTCTCTGTGTTTGTGTGTTGTAATCTCCTGCTGCATCTCCTTGTACTCTAGCCTACTATTCCTCTCCCAAATCTGCTGCTTCTAAAAGCTCAAAATGGAGCTGGGTCATAGCTGACTCTGCTTTCATAGGTCATAGGCCCCCTCCCAATGAGCTGTCTCAGTTAGCAGTTAAGTGATGGGGGAGGAGAAGCTATAGCTGCTTTCCCCTGTTCCTCTCCCAAATTGTCTGCTTCTAAAAGCTCAAAATGGAGCTGGGCCAGAGCTGACTCTACTTTCACATGTCACAGGCCCATCCTAGTCAGCTGTCTCAGTTAGCAGTTAGCTAGTTTCAATGTTGCTTCATAACTTTATTGTTTTTTCTTTTTAGATTTAGACCCTAAATTTTCAACATAGTCCTGTTATGGCATGACAACCACCTCAACTTTTCTGAACAAGTGGATGCCATTCACAAAAAACTCTTATTTCCTTTATTCCTTCATCACCAACTCTCAATCCTAGTAACTCTCTCCCACTAAGTCATTCATTCTCCCTTCTACCTGACCCCCTGTCATCCCTTTCCCACCCTGCTCCTCTTCCCCCTCCTGCCTGCTTGTCTTCCCCTTTCCCTTTCCCCACCTCTACTCTTTCTTCAGTGTAGACCAGGAAACCAGTCTCACGATGGGTGTGCACCCAGTTGTGACTGGCCCATGTGGGGCTTTCACCCCAGAGGGATGATAACTTGCCTCTCTATCTCAGCCTAATCCTTCTCTTCCTTTTCCTCCTACTCCCTCCACCCAGTCATGACTGGCCCTTGTGGGGTTTTCACCCCAGAGGGACAATGGCTTGCCTCTCCATCTCAACTTATTCCTTCTCCTCCTTTTCATCCTACTCCTGCTTTCCTATTACACTCCACACTATTTCTCTACTTCCCTTTCATTTTATTTTTTATTCTGCACTATTGCTCCCCACTGCGCCTGTTCACTATTGGACATGTTGCTCCACCATACCTCATGGTTCAGTGTTTATTTGTCTTACACTGTTTAGTTCAGGTACCTACATGTTATACACAGTTGTTTCAATATTTAATTGCTGTATGAAGTTTATTTTGTTAAGCCTACTCTGTTGTAAAATCAGGTGTATATACCCTGGACCCTTCACCCCAAAGAAGGATTTATGTGATGAGAAACCCACAGACCAACTGACAGTGGGTGACCATGGGAAGGGTGAGCGCACAGCAGTGGTGAACATGTGCAACAGCGTGGTGTGCAAGCAACACAAGAGTAACTACAAGGAAGAAGGAAGGGGGAGCAGGCACCCATACCAGGTGGCGCTGCTTGACTGCTGGGCAAGGAGGCAGCCCGGAGCCTATTGCCCTTCTCCAGTAAGTGTCCTGTGTGCTGTGTTGTACTGGGAAGGGGGGAGGACCTGGTCTATGTTTGTACATTTGAACCATTGTGGTGCCAAGGTGTCCTGCATCTATGCTGTGGACTTGGGGCTCTGGTGTGTATGCCACCCAGTGTGTGGCCACAGCCTGCCTGTGTTTCCCATTGTCTGTCTCCCTGTTGGGTCTGTGCTCCATGTTTCGCATAGGTGTTGCACTCATGCCGCCTGTGCACTCGCCTTTTACTGCTCATTTGGCCAAACTGTGGTATGTTCATTCAGCACATGTTGTTGTTGTTACCATCCAGTACCATGCCATTGTTTCTACACTTGTCTGGTGGTTACCCCAAAGACGATATGAAAATTAGCTGATTTAGTGCAGTGTGCCATTCCTGGTGAAATTTTTCAAATAAATAAATAGCTCTGCACCTTATGGTCAAGCAGGAGTTTTTACATCCATCCAAAATGTGGTTTCAGAAGAAAACTGCAACACATTTGGTGAATTTGGAAAATCTCACTTTCCTGTTTCATAAGGTAGGGTTAAAAGGCCATGCTAAAAGTCTGGGATCAAAGTTAGAGAAATAGCAAAGTTTTGTGTAAACATAGAAGAATTTCAACATTGATTCACAACTTTGAAGTGTTTTGAGATTTTGACACTAAATATTCAGCATAGTCTTTTTATGACCCCGCCATATGATCAAGGTAGGTGATTTTTTATAAGAATCCTGTCCTAAACATCATTTCATAGAGTGATTGTGAAAACATGTTTCAGAACAGGGGGATTTGAAAAAGTTCACCTACCTGGTTCATGAAGTGAGGCTTAAAATGCCCATGTTGACAATCTGGGGTTAAAATGTTGAGAAATTACATAGTCATAAAAAAAAGTTTAAAACACATTTAAAATTCATTAACCAAACTTATGTTGTTTTCAATCAGCCATGGCTGGAGATTGGAAGCAGCAGAAAATCTTGAGATGGAGCAGCACCGCACCAGATTGGTAAGTAAGGCAGGGGGACTGTGGGGTGTGGGTGTAGAGAGGGGTGTCAGGGTGGGGGTCTGGGAATGAGGGTGGAGGAGAACACATTGATGGACTGTTTTCTTTGTTTCAGTGGAAAGAAAAAAAGAAGAAAAGGAAGGAGACTGACACTCAGAATTGGGCACCCCAGTGTCAATGTGTGTTGGTTAGTGGCAACAGGGATGGGCACCCCGGTGTCTCATGTTGCAGAAGGTGAGGGGTCTGGGGTCATTATTATTTCTTCAGATAGCAAATGGGGCACTGCTGCTGGAGTTTCTGGGGGGGTCTTGTTTTTCTAGGAGTGGACTGGGCACTGCCACCAGAGTTGCTTGGAGGAGGGTTAATGAAAGGGACACAGAAAGCGATCAGGAGGTGGGAGGGATACTTGTCATAGGGTGGGATACTTCATACTGAAAGGGACATGTCATCAAGATACCGGTCAGAAAGCAGAGGCAGACAAAGAGAAATTATAAACTTTGTAAGTAGCATTTTATTATCAATAACAATAGACATAAAATTGTACAAGATACATAGACTTTGGACGGAGATAAGGACTGCTTGGCCCACCTAGTCTGCCCATTTCCATGCTATTAGATAAGCTGTAGATCCTAGCTGACCAGCAGCCTACTTCCTCCTACCCTCTGTTTTTATTTTATTAATTTAATCTAGGATTACAAGTACCTTTGAGCCAAGGCTCTTTACAAAGGTTCCACTTCAGGATAAACAAACAACAAGGAAACAACATTAAGTTAACAGTAAAGCAATTCATGTACTGCAGTGCTATTGTCTGTCTGAAGAGAGAGAGAGGTAGAGTGCAGAGATGCAGCCAGAGGCATTTGTCTAGTAAAGTTGGAAGAATGGATGGAGGAGAGTTGGGGAAGGGTGATGGGGAGGAATAAGTGTGGGAAAAGGGCATGGAGAGACTAAAAGGAGGTAAGAAGGTCTGTGTTTTATGTTGCCTCAGAAGTCTGGGAGGAGAGACTGGTTGGGAGCCAGAGGGCTTAGCAGTGAGCTAGTGCAGGTCATGAGCTAAGGTGAGGCAGTCACAGGAGCTAGAGGCAGTGAGATGAGCCCGGAGCCTAGATTTAAACAGACCTAAAGTAGTGGCAGAGGTGATGGTGTCACTGAGATCATTCAGCCATAGGGAGCCTTGTAGGTGAAGGAGCATTGGCCCTGAGTAGTAATGACAGTGAGGGACTTGGAGATTCTGGGTTATTGAACTCCTGGTGTTCTGCTGGTTAGTGTTTTGTTGTAATAAGGCAGAAACACCAGGAGGAGTCAGCCCAAGGTTGATTTTTTTCACCATGGCACAGGTGACATACTTTATCCTGTTGGGAAGTTGGAGCCAACCAGTTTGTGCATAGAGGGAACAGGTGTGGGTGAGGGCGGTGGGCACCAGTTGTTAGATGGCATGCTTTGTTTAGGGCAATTATTATACGACTGAGGGTGGATGTTGAGGCAGAGCCATAGATAATGAGGCCATACTCAATGATTGACACCACCAAGCTCTGAACGGCAATCTTTAGGACCTCTGGAGTGAGATGTTGCCTGTGCTTGAAGAGTAGTCCAAGGTGTGTATTGGCAGCTTTGGACATGCTGTCGATGTGAGCAGAGTAGGAGAGCTTAAATGCAAAATACCTTAGATATTTGAAGGAGGATACTTGTTCGAGGACAGATCCCTGTTTGGTGGAGATGACGAGGGGTGATGCCTGTGATGGTTACGAGAACTGCAGAATAGCAAGAACTTGGTTTTCTTGTGATTTTGGACCAGTTTATGATTGGAGAGCCAAATTTCAACGGCATTGAATCCAAGCTGTAGGCTGAGTTGAGGAACAGGGTCCTGATGCATGGAGAAAAGAACAGCATCATTCATGTACAGGATGATTTGTTCTGAGCTGTATTGAGGTAGGAAGTTTAGAAACAGACTGAAAAGGAGTGGGCCCTGTATGGACCCCTGGGGCACTCCAGAGCATACAGGCAAGGTATGTGACAGAGCATTGGCAATTTTTACTCTTTGAGAGCGGTTTTCAAGGTAACTTCAGAATCAGAGGGCTGAGTCAGGTGCAAGGCCGATAATGTGAAGTGGGTCAAACGGTAGCTGATGATGGACCGTGTCGAATGCCTTTGATAGGTCGATGAAGACAGCCCCTGTGAGAAGTGCTTTATCAAGGGAGCAGTGCACTTTACCAGTAAATTCAAGTAGAGCAGTGGTGGTTCTATGCCCTTTTCTAAAACCATGCTGCTGAGGGCAGAGTATGTTGTATTTGTCAAAGTAGTTGGTGAGCTGGTCTGCAATGATACGCTCAAGGGCCTGGGAGAGTGGTGGCAAAATGAAAACCGGGTGATAGTTTGCGTGGCTGGTCTTGTCCCAATTTTTGTGGACAGAGGTCACTGTGGCAGTTTTCCAGATTTCTGGGAATGTACTACTGTTGAGGGAGAGGTTAAGAATTTTAGTGAGGGGATGAAGGACCTTATCAAGTGAAAGTGATAGCAGCTTAAGGGTAGGGTGTCACTGCTGGTTCTAGATTTAGAGATGGCCGAGGTAATATGGTGGTGAGCTTCACTCATCTTAATCTCCCTGAAGTAGAAGCGTGATTGGTTGGATGAAGTTCAGGGAGTGCTTGAGGGGATGTCATTAACCAGGAAGAAATCAGGCAGAAGAACAGAGTTAAGGTCGGTATAAGCCATGTTGAAGGTGTTAGCAATGACCACAGAATCAAGGGTAGTGGACCCAACTACAATTAGCATTGCAGAAGGGACTTTGATTGTCTCCACTGATGTCCTTGATATTGTCCCAGAAAGCGTCTTTTCCCCAGGTGTTGGTGAGGACATCCTTATAATAAAACTTTTCGTGAGACGAATGGATTTGGTGCAGGCATTCTGGGCATGTTTATATTTTTGGATGTCAGATTGTTTGCCTGTGGCTTTAGCCACCGCCCATAGATGGTCCCTGGATTTCAGCTATGAGAGGAGCTCTGCAGTTAGCCAAGGGTTACAGAGGGCTTTTGTTTTCCATTTTTTAGCAGGAGCAAAGAGGTCACAGGCCTTGTTGAAGGTGGTAATGAAGTAATCGAGGGCTATGTTAACATCCGACACAGTGTAAATAGGTAACCAGTCTTGAAGGGATAGGTGCTGTTTGAGATGGGTAAGTTTCCCACGTGGGCGGACTCTGCTGGTTATAATACACTTGCTGTCAAGGGGTGTGTGTGTGTGCCTGAAATATACAATTTGTTCTCTGCTTTTTGTGAAATACACCTGAATATTGTATTGTGCCTTGTGAACTGGTGCTGACTAAAGTGGGAGTTGCACTTCTTGGTTTGGAGACTCAGGGCAGTGTGGGATACTGGAAGACTGAGGGGTCAGCCCTGCTTTCTCCGATAGCATCTCTCTCATACTGAATAGAGTGCCACACAGGGGGGAATATCTCACATTTTACTGCCATTTCTGATACTTTGCCTTTTTAAAGGCTTTGCTTTTTACTTTAAAACATTTCTAACTCAGAATTACTGTTAGCGCGAAACAGGAAGTTGCACGGTGACGCACTTCCGGTTTTGTCCCATTAAATACCTCGCACTAGCGAGCAGGGTGAGCATGCACGGGCTATGCGCGGAGATGCGCCAGAGACATGCGCCATAGCGCCAGGTTCATCGTGTCCATCGTGTACCTCGGGACTGCGGCTCAAAAATAGAACTGGTGACATTCAAATAGAAAAAACCTAAGGTATATTACTGTTTTGGTTTGTCTTTAGTATTAGATATACTACGCTACAATGAAGAGAGCTAACAAATATTGCACCTCCTGTCAGATGTATGCTATTGGCAAACAGACTGCCAAATATTTCTGTGACAGGTGTATATTGGTTAAATCATTGCAGGAGGAAGTAGCATGACTTCTAAATAAAGTGGAAATGGTCTCTGATGCTACCAAACTTGTTATTGATCCAGAAATAGAGGTATTAGAAGAGTATATAGACCATATGTCCCTCCTACTGGAAGCTAACAATACAACTTCCCCTCATACTGATGTCCCAAATACTACTGCACCACAGGGTTCTTTAAAAATAAACTCTTTAAAAAATGAAGTACAAAAGACTGCTTCAACTCCTCACTGTTCTTACTCCCCTTCAAAACCACTACTATTTCTAGATGAAACCCCTTGGTCTACTATTGCGCCCTCAAAATCCAACCAGAGAATAGACCTACATCTTAACACTTCTCCTTCAGTTGTATTGCACAAATCTTATGAACCACTGGATTTCTCTCCAGCTGATGACTCTAGCTTTAGCCAGAAACATGAATTAATCAACATCCAGGTTGATCTCCCCGTCTTGAGACACCCCTAAACAGGTCTTTGTACTGGCGATTCCATGATCAAATTCATTGATCGTGCTATCTGTAACCCTGATAAAGAAAATAGGACCTGCTCAAGTTATAGGGAGCTAGGGTCTCCGACATTACATCTATGACTAAAACTGCCTTATCAGCAACAGGTAAAAATCCAGTAGTCATATTTCAGGCTGGGACTAATGACATCACTAAAGTCCCACTACAACAACTCAAACAAGACATTGTTTCACTATGTAACATACTAAATGAAAGGGATGTAGTATTGGTATCTCTGAAATCCTCCCCACTCCCAAGCCTCATACCACACCCTTAATAAAATTAAAGCACTGAACGAATGGCTTCGAAAATGGTGCTTTAGGCAGGGCATTGCCTGTCTCACACATTGGGAGGAATTTAATGATAATCCTTCCCTCTTCTGCTGGGACGGTCTGCACCTCGGCAGAAGGGGAAGTTCTCTTCTTGGTCGCCTGCTTCTGTCATTTATCAATAAACATTTAAACTAATACACAAGGGGGAGACCAGGCCAGTAATGTCATCTCTTAATACTTCACCAATACATAAATTGAATGTCATATAATTTAACGCAAGGGCACTTAATAAAATAAAAATGGCAGAATTAGAGCTAAAGATTCATGAATTCAATATAGGACTGATTGCCATAACCGAAACATGGGGAAATTCGGACAAACATTGGATAACAAACATTCCAGGGTTCAAACTTTACTGTAAAAGCAGAGCTGATGACCATAAAGGCGGAGGATTAAGTCTTTATGTTACCAAGAGCATTCCATCCTTTGAATCCTCCTTACTAACTCAGACTGAAAGTATCTGGGTTTACTTGCAACCTAATGTCACCCCCAGATTTTGGTTGGCACCTGCTATCGCCCCCCCTTCAGATATTGCCTATCTTAAACAATTATCCTCAGAAATCACCCAAATAGCGGATAAGGGGTCAGTAATTATCCTAAGTGACTTCAATCTCCCAACTATAAACTGGGACACACTATCAGGTATCAACCAGTATGACCTACAGTTAATTTCAACAATCACTGATCTTGGCCTCACTCAACTAGTTAGAGAACCCACTCGTGGGGACTAATATACTGGATCTAGTGATGACCAACATGGAGGCCTCCCTGTCTAACCTACGAGTTTTGGACCCATTGAGTAATAGTGATCATATGTCAATCCAATTTTCCATTCTTCTGGCTCATAAAACCTCTATAAATAAATGTATGATTAAACAATATGAGAAGGCAAATTTCTCAAAAATTAATGAGCATCTTATAGCCATATCATGGGACTCAATACTTTCACTGCTTAATATTAATGATGCATGGAACACCTTTAAAGATATTATGCATGATTTAGAAAAACAATATGTTCCAGAAAGAAAGAAATACAACAACAGAGGCAAAGTTCCCGCCTGGTATAACAATAAAAATAAAAATCTCAGCATCCGTAAACGTAAATTATTCATATGTTTAAAAAAGTGTCAGCCTGAACAGTTGGAGGGAAAACTATTAGAATATAGGAAGTCAGTTAAGGACCTTAAAACATTGTTCTATCTAAACGGAACTTAGAATTCAGAATTGCTCATACTAAGGATTCACACAAAAGTTTACATTCATATTTAAATAACAAAAAGGGAGATACAAAAAAAATAGGCCCATTAATTATAGACAATACCATCATCCTCTCAGATAAGGTTACTGCAGTTGAGTTTAATTAATACTTCTGTTCTGTTTTTGAACAAGATAACGAACCCTTAACATACGCCAACTCTGGTACATCACCTAGCTACACCATCACCATCTCTGATACCCTCAAGCTCTTAGACACATTGAAGTCAACAACAAGCCCAGGTCCTGACAATATAACCCCTAAATTTTATGGGAACATACAACAATATCGCTATTCCACTCACCATTATTTTTAATAAATCCTTAGTGAGTCTACTGTTCCTTCAGACTGGAAAACAGCTACTGTCACGCCAATCTTTAAAAAGGGTTACACTATAAAGCTGAAAACTATAGACCTATCAGTCTTACTTCCATTCCACGTAAATTACTAGAAAAATAGATTAAACACTTAATTGAAGAAGAGATGCTGCGTTGAACTTAAATGACATTACACAACACGGATTTAAAACCAGGTATTCTTGTACAACAAACTTGCTGTCTTTTTATAACTCAGTCAGTATAAATCTCGACCTAAACTTTCCAGTGGACGTTATTCTGCTTGATTACAGTAAAGCCTTCGACAAAGTCTCACATTCCATACTAATAAATAAACTTGTAACCCTAGGTTTTTCTAATTGTATTGTGTCTTGGGTCAATAGCTGGCTTTATAATAGAACCCAAACTGTTAGGGTAAATGGGGAACAATCAGATGAAAGATTGGTGTCAAGTGGTGTCCCCCAGGGCTCGGTGCTGGGTCCCATACTGTTCAGTATCTTTATTAGCGACTTTACCATTTCATCAAATAATATCATATCAAAGTTCACGGACGATACTACATTAGGAGGACCAGTCGATAGTGATACCAACAGGAGTATTCTTAAGACAATCTTAAAAGAATTGAATCATGGGCAATAGCTAACAGAATGTCATTTAATGTGTCTAAGTGTTCAGTGTTACATATAGGTAAAAAGAACCTAAACAAACATATTATCTTAACAACACGATAGTTAGGAATCTTCCACGGAAAAAGATCTGGGAATACTGGTTGACAACAAGTTGTCTTTTTCAAACCATTGTAATAAGGTTGCTAATCATGCCAATGCCCTCTTATGTAGAATTAATAATACTTTCATCCTTAAAACTGAGGACTGCATCATGGCCCTGTATAAAACCCATGTTAGACCTCACTTAGATTATGGTTCACCTTTCTGGAGTCCCTATCTGGCTAAGGACATCATAAGAATTGAAAAAGTTCAAAGAAGGGCCACAAAAATCATACCACATCTTTCTCCATCGGATTATGAAACTAGGCTTCATAGAACGGGCTTTAGTCCATCGAATTTAGAAGATTAAAGGGTGATCTCCTTCAGTTATTTAAGATCTCTAAATCAGCTACGTTAATGAGCCTATGTGGATTATCCTTTACATCCAGAAAAATTGTAGCTAGAATACACGATAAACAAATAGGAATCGACAGAACAAGAACAAATAAAAGAAGGCAGTTTTTTACTGTCAGAGCCCCGAGAATTTGGAATTCCCTGCCACAGGATATTGTTGATTGCCAGAATATAAATATCTTTAAAGCCAAACTCGATAAATGGCTTCTGGAAAGAACATAACTTATCAATGATCCACAGTGTGTGGAGGACATCCTCGATGGGCTTCAGCCTTCTTTTGTCCAACTACCAAGTAACCAAGTAGCCAAGTAATTAAGGGGGGTGTTTTGAAATTTATTGGACCATTCACATAAAATTGAGGAGTGGTCACTGAGAGAGTCTGGGAGAATGGAGGGGCTGGAGATCCTGGAAGGGTGATTGGGGACAACCCAGTCCAGCAGGGTGCTGGTGCCAGTTTTGTAATTAATCCTAGTAGGTGAAGTAACCAGTTGTGAGAGGTTGGCAGCTGCAATGGCATCCTTATGAGTGCAGACATCAGATGCAAGCCAGTTAATATTAAAGTCACCAGGAAGGATGAGTTCAGAGCCAGGGGGTTGTGAGCTGACAAAGTTAAGGACTTCTTTGACACCAGGATCTTGTTCCTGAGGTGGAATATAAACAGCTACAATGGTGAGAGCTTTTGATTGGGACCGAGTAGGTTCTTATGGGTAGAAGCTGGGCAGAGGAGCCAGTCACGGGGAGTTGGCAGAGGGTGTCCCAAGACAGTATCCTTAGTGTAGCTAGCATAGCCACCTCCACTTTTGGAGATATGGTCCAGTCTGAAAATATTGTAGCCCTGTAGGGTGATTACCAGATCAGGGACTTTAGGTGTCAGCCATGTTTTCACAATTGCAAGGATGTCCAGATTATGTTGGCTGTGAAGGCCTAGAAACAGTCTTTGCAGTAGGTTGCAGATGTTAAGGGTTGTGATGGTAAGAGTTCCTGCCTTTTTCAAGTGGCTGGGACAGACAGGACCAGGGTTCAGGTGGACATTTCCTGATATCAGTAGGAGAAGTAGAGAAGCTTCAATGAGCAGAGGCACAAGTCCAGTAATACAGACTTGTGTTTCTTTTATTGTATGGGCAGAAGGTGGATTCCATACGGCAGCCCCAATGGTATGCAATGTGGTACAGTAGGGATAGGTTGGCATAGAGACCAACCAAGGTGCTGTTAATGACAGCCAGGTATTGTCGATGGTGGTGCATGTGTGGGATTGTGCAAATGGTGAACTGTACATGGTACAGCTGGTAGTGACATGGTAGATTGTGGGTAAGGGGCGGGGTGGCATGGGCCCAGAGAGAGAAAAGGGGAGGGAGGGCAAGGAGGGAGAGGAGGGGAAGGACTAGGTAGGGAAGGGGGCACATGTCCAGAGTGGAGCAGGAAAGACAGGAGAGATAGTGAAAGAGAACTGAGAGTGGGTAGAAACAGCAAGGAAGGGGTATGCAGCAGGTAGGGAATTGCTTTATGTCTGTCACATGCATTCTTGAATTCTCCCACTGTTTTTGACCCCACAACCCCCTCAGGAATGTCATTCCATGCATCCTCCAACCTATCCATGAAAAATGTTTTCCTCACATTGCCCCTGAGCCTTCCCATCTTACAATTGTGCCCCCTTGTTCTTGGGCATCTCTTTTTCTGAAAAATGCTACCCTCTTGGACTTTGTCAATTCTCTTGAGGTACTTGAAAGTTTCTATCATGTCCCCCTTTCCTTTCTTTCCTCAAGGGTATACTTATTAAGCTCCTTTAGTCTCTCTTCATATGGCTTCTGGTGCAGACCCACCACCATTTTAGTTGCCATCCTCTGACTGCCTCCATCCTGTCTATGTTCTTGTGGAGATGTGGTCTCCAGAACTGCTTGCTGTACCCAGATGTGGTCTCACCAACTGTCTGTACAGAGGGATAACAACTTCTTGTTTTCTATTGGTGATGCCTCTCTCTATGCATCTCAATATCCTCCAGCCTCCTTACTGCCTTCTCACATTGTTTGCCTACCTTTTAGGTCATATGATATGACTACCCCAAGGTCCCTTTCCATTTTGTTGTTGTTAGTACCCTCCCTCCATTATGCACTCTTCCGCTGGGTTTTGTTTCCCAGGTGCATTACTTTACTCTTCTTTGCACTGAATCTATGCTGCCATACTTTTGGCCATTCCTCCAACTTTGCCAAGTCCCTTCTCATCCTTTCCACCACCCCCTTGTTTATCAACCCTGTTGCAGATCTTTGTCTGTCTGCAAAGAGGAATACTTTTCCTTCCAGTCCCTCTGCAATGTCACCTATAAAGATATTAAAGGGCCAGTCTCAAACTGAACCCTGTGGTACTGTGCTAGTAAACCCTTCTTCAGAGTGGACTCTGTTTACTATTACCCTCTGTATTCTGTTGTCCAGCCAGTTTGTTGCCCAGGCTACCATCCTGGGACCCACTTGCAGGCTGGCTAACTTATTTGTTAATCTTTGTGTGGGACTATGTCAAATGTCTTGTAAAGTCTAGGTAGGCCATGTCCATAGCCCCTCTGGTCTACTACTTTGGTCATCCAGTCAAAGAAATAGATTCATCTGACATGACCTTCCCTCTGTGAATCCATGCTGTCTTGGGTCCTATGCCCTGATGGCCACTAGGTACTCAACAATTATTTCTTTCACAAGTGAGTCCATCATTTTCCTACCACTGAGGCCAAACTAACAGATCTATAGTTTCCTGCCTCTGCCTTGCTCCCACTTTTTGAAGAGAGAATCACATCTGCCCACATCCAGTCTTCAGGTACCCCACCACTGTCCCATGATTTGTCAAAGGGGTAGTCACTGAGTGTCACTAGTTTTCCCTTAGTTCTTTTAGAATTCTTTGGTGAATCCCATTAGGCCCATTGCTTTCTCCACCTTCAGTTTTAGGAGTTCTTTCAGGACCCTTTCTTCTGTGAATGGACTGGTATCAATCTCCATCCAGAGTGCTTCTATTGTTTGGTTTAGGTACCTCCCCTCCTCTTCTTTTGTGAATACTGAGCAGAAGTATTCATTCAGTATCCCTGCTTTTTCACTGTCACCCTCTGCCCACCCCTGTCCCTTTATTAAGCCTCACCATTCCTCCCTTGGTCTTTCTTCACACTTTAATGTACCTATAAAAGTTTTGTGCGTGTGTGTGTATGTGTATGCATGTGTGTATGTGTGCATGTGGGGTGCTTATATTACATCTATTCTAGAAAAGTATTTCCTAACATTCTGAAATGTGGATCTTATTTTCCTTTGTTAATGATACCCGTACTGCACAGAAAGCGAAGAGTACGATGTTACTGTGGTGTCATTTAAAATGCTACCAAATGGCAAGAAGAAAGGTCTTTTCTCTCATACTCTCACTCTCTGTCTCTGCAGTGTAATTAGGATTAAAATGAGCCATCTCTTAAGGCATTCCTATGGAAACACTTTACTGCTATCCAGTCAGAAAGCTAGAATCTGCATTTAATAGAGGTGTTTCAAAATGTCTATTTTTCTTTGTCTGCATGCACATACAGAATTTCATGGTCATCAGCCTATCATCTGTTAAATTAAACAGAAGGCATTTCTTCTTGTATGTGTGTATGTATACAGAATATTTATTCCTCAGATCATTTTCCTTCACATATTCAGTCAGGGTATGAGAACTGTAACACTCCAGTCTACATCCAGCTTTGAAATAATGCCCTGTGCATGCACCAGCTGTGCATGCTTGTGCACTGGGTATAGGTGCTATGAATATGAACCTCTAACACATGCAGCAATGTGATCCATCAGTTCTTTGTTTCATGTATCATTGTCAGGAAGCCACCTGTGCCTGTTTCACTAAACTGCACCCAGTTGTTTGAAATGTGTCTAGTCTTGTCAGTCTATTTGTTTCTGATTTCTTCATTTTTTTGCTTTGTTTACTTTTATCTAATTTTTCTTTGCTTTGTAGTTAGGTGTTTATACTAGTAGGGTGAAAAAACCTTATGTACTGTATTTGTTTTGTTGGATTTTTTTTTGGTTTAGGTTTCAGCAAATTACAAAGTTCTGAAGCATAACATCAGGGGCAGGATTCACAAAGCTTTGCCCAGGCACAAACTCAGATTGCCTAGGTCAAACTGGGCTTTGTGAATAGCTGGCATTCACAAAGCCAGTCTGCCTCCACAAACTGGGCTTGTGCCTGGGCAAAGTAGTGAGGGGCCACAATGCAAATGAGGGGGAAGGGAATCTGTATATCCCCTCAATCCCATTCACAAAGAATTTGCTCCATTCAAGGGCCTTGCTTGTAGCAAATTACCACTGGAAAAAAACTGGCAGTAATCTGTGCAGCTCTAGTGGTTGGCAGAGGTTCTGTGCTCCCCCAGCCCCGATCCTCTGAGCTACCACACATTATTAAAAATAATTTCCAAAGTGGAGTGGTCCCACCCCCTTCCTTGATTACCTACATGATAATAAAAGAAATCACTTTCTGTACTGTAGGGTTCCACCCCGGTTCCCAATCGTATGAATTCCCACCTGTTTGTATAAAAATATTTTCCATAGTGTAGTGGCCCCACCCTAGTCCCCGATCACCCACCCGTAAGTTAAAGACCCTTTTCCATAATGTAGTGATCCCATTGTGGTCCCCAATCATCCAATCACCCACCCATCAGTTAAAGACCCTTTTCCATAATGTGGTGGTCTCATCCCAGTCCCCAACCGCTGGATCACCAACATGTAAGTTAAAGACTCATTCCTATAGTAAGGCTCCCACCCCATTACCCAATCTCCCACCCGATAGTAAATTTATCATTTTTCCACAGTGTGGTTCCCCAACCCCACCCCACACTAGTAAGCACATACCACCTACTCCCCCTGCCCCGGTACTGCTACGGTTGGCGAGCAGCATGACCCTCCTCCACCTCACGCTGCCTGGTGACTGAACTGTCAATGACAGCTTATAGTACACTACAATCCCATTGGTTGACACTGATACTGTCATCCAATGGGATTGTAGTGTATACTATAAGCTGGCATTGACAGTTCAGTCACCAGGCAGCAGTGGAGGTGTGAGGAGGGCTGTGCTGCTCATCGCCCAGTGGCCATGCTGGGGCAGAGGGAGTGGGGTAGCATGTGCTTACCAGTGTGGAGGGAAGCTTGAGGGACCACAACACTATGGAAACATGATAAATGTAATACTGAGTGCAAGATTGGGCTATGGGATGGGAGCCTTCACTATAGGCATGAGTCTTTAATTTAAGGGTGGGTGATCAGGTGATTGGGGACTGGGGTTGGATCACTACACTATGAAAAATTGTCTTTAACTTATGGGTGGGTGATTGGGCGACTGGGAACCAGGGCGGGACAGCTACACTATGGAATATTTTACTTATATTATCAGGTGGAAATTCATGTGATTGGAGAACAGGGTGGGACCCCTACACTATGGAAAATTTTATTAATATTGATGGGTGGTTTTCCTGCCATCGAGAACTGGCTGGGACCACTAAACTATGGAAAATATTATTTTTATTAATGGGTGGAATTTATATGATCTGGGACCAGGTGGGACTGCTACACTACGAAAAAGTGTATTTATATTAATGGGTCGGTATTCCTATGATTGGTGACTGGGGTGGGATCCCTACACTATGGCAAATATTTATGTATATTAATGGATGGGAATTCATATGATTGGGGGTTGGGTGGTACCCTACACTATGGAAAGGGACTTTTTGTATTATTGGGTTGGCGATCGGGGATGGGGGTGGGACGCTACACTGTGAAAATATATATTTTTTACCATCAGGTCCATAATTGGGGTGAGGGAGGATGCCACTACACTTTGGGAGAATGCAGCTGCCTGGGGCTTGGGCTGGTGGTGGGGGACTGCACTCCACCACACTAATGACATTCAAAGAAGCTCATAATGGGCATGCTGATTGCACTAGTGCCTTGCATGCCCAATGGGCTCATTTGCATGGCGCCATTCATGTATAGCACTTTAGCTCCTGAGTGTTATTAGCCTAAGGGTCATTTTCCTGGCTGGCTTTGGGGGCAGTGCTATTAGACATTCCACTGCTCTTTCTGGGTTAGCACTGGCCCCACCAGCTCCTATTCACAGTCAGATAGCCTGTTGGGCTGTCTGACTGTGAATAGCTCCATTGCCCACCAGTGCAGCCAGGAAGTGCAGTGCAAGCATTTGTGCCCACTTTGTCTTCCTATTGTGAATCCTGGCCCAGATGTCAATATACAGTATCAGAAATAAACACTGTAGCTGGTTTAGCTGTTTGTTGCAAATTTTCTTTAAGATAAAGAATGATGATGCAATGCCAAGAAGACTGAAACTGTGAGAATATGGAATATTATGAACTGGGTGCCATAAATACAGAAAGCTGATTGGCTGAGACATTTTTTTAAGCTGTGATGATATCGGGCTACATCATCACGGCATAAAAAAGCTCCGGATACCAGTCTTCTTACACTCAGTGCAATGTTTCCTATTTCCCAAAGTCCGCAGTCAGCCACTATTTAAAAAAAAAATTAAAAACCTTGACAGCTGTCCCCCCTCCACTTTACATTTTGCCCACACTACCTGCCGTCCACATGAAAAAGAAAACTCTCGCTCTCCTTCAAGCGCCATGTACTGCAATGCAAACAGCAGTTCCTCACGTGCTGCCACTAATCCGGTCTCCGGCTGACTGAAACAGGCCACTTCCGACTACCACATTAACTCCAACTCAACCTTCCGCTCCCTCTCAGAACAACACTCCAACACCAACTGCTCTCTGAACTTTCATAATCAAAGGTCCCACTCATTTTTCTCAAATGCCAGCTCCTCCAGTTTATTTAGTGAACGGTGCTCCCCTTCACTTTACCCCACGCCACATACAGTGACACTCAGTTTGTAAGGAGGGTGCTCGAGGACAGCACTCCAATGTTTAACCAGCATGTTTTACATATTGCAGACCACCATCTCTTGATAGACTTAGCAGATTACTCCTTCCTTCTTTCCATAGCCCTGAAATCCAATACAAACTCAACAATGGGGGGGGGGCATGGAGTAACTGTGTGGAACACATACACAACAATGGCTGTTACCAAACAGCAGCCCACCATGCTGATGGAGAGCAACAAATGGAAACAACACCACCTACTGCCCAAAACATGACATATACAAACTTTTTTTTAAATGTCCACCTACACTCATATAAAAACAGTATTAAAATATTTTAAAAGTTAATTTTTTTACATTAAATGCATAAATTATCAATTGATCCTGTTCATAATAGCAATAATGCACTCCAGGTTGTAGTATATCATGAGATATCGTCACTTCTTGGGCGGTTGGATGCACTCGGCATGGCGCCTCATGTCCAACCACCGAGGCGTGATGTATCTCATGATATACCACACCCGTCATTATTATTATTAATTATCAGTGACTAAGGAAAATTAAGTAATCTGATTGCTGACTGGTACTGTGAAGCGTGAGTACATCCTAGTATAACTCATGCAAAAAGGTAACAATAAGTCTTATCAACCCATCACATTAAAATCAATACCACCACAAAAACTGAAACTATTCCTGAATTTGCAGTGGCAGTGTGCCGGCAGCCACAGCACTGAAGCTCCAGGAGAGTCTTGCTTGGCTCGCACCATCACCGATCAAGTAATACAATATTTTAGCAGTTTCAACAATTCTCAAGTGATAAAGTGTTAATTTTTCAAAAATGAAGCCTAAAACATACAGAAATCATGGGCAAAAAGCCAAGCCATGATACTGGGCATATGTGTATCCCAATGCATAGGTGCATGCCCAGTATCATGGCTAGACATTTTGGGTGAGATTTCTCTATGTTTTAGGCTTTTGACCTGATTCTAGAAGCACCCCTATGCATGTCACAAGTGGCAACATGTGAGGGGTGCAGTTGCAACATGGACCCTGCACCCAATTCTGAAAGGGGCAGGGTCCCTATGACTATGTCCTGTGACTTGCGCCAACCGCACAGGTACGCCAAACAGAGGGTGTACCTGAATGGTTGGCTGCAAGCCTGTGGCATGCACACAGGCAGAGTGCATGTGCCCTCCTCAGCCTCAGTCCCCAAGCCTGAAAAGGCCCACAGGGCTATGGGACCCCCTCTGCCCCCATTCCCCCATTGTGTACAACAAAGCCTCTCAAGACTATCGGACCCCCCACCCCAGTCCCCCAATGTGTAAAGCAAAGCCCCTCAGGGCTTTAAATCCCCATCCTGATCTCCATAACGTATCAGTAACAGCCCCACAGGGCTCATCTCACCCCCCCAAGCCCCAATCCCGATTGCAGCCACCCATAAATGGCACATCCTGTAAAAAATAGGAAAAGAAATAAAATACAAAATCTCAACCCATAATCCCTAGTAGTCAGTGGCAACCCACCCCAATCCAGCAGTGCCAGATCAGCACTCCCACCACCAGCTAGCACCGCAGCACCTCACACCACCGTGGCCTGCTGCCGACTGAGTTCCATCTAAGCATGTAGTAGATAGTATGCACTCAATGAAATGAATGAATGACAGGTTCATTCATGGAGTGCATACTATATACCGACGTGCTCAGACGGAGCCTCAGTAGGTGGCTGGCAGTGGTGGTGAGAGGTGGGCCGTGCCAGTCTCTGGCTGGGTAGAGGAGGCAGGATGGTCTGGCACTACTGGGTGGGGGTGAGGGGCCACTAGACTATTAGGGATTATGGGTCAGGCTTTTGTATTTGTATTTCAGTTTTTACAGTATGTGCCATTTGTGGGTGGCTAGCATAGGGGCTTGGGGGTCCATGAGTAGCCTGCTGGGCTATTTTACAAGTACTGGGGGTTGGAGTCATGCTGCAGCCCTTTGGGACTTTTTGTATTGGGGGGCATGGATAGCTCTACAGGGCATTACCCTGCTGTTTCTGTGTCGGGGCATTGGTGGGACAGAATTAACCCTGTGGGGCTTTTGTGCTTTGGGGTCAGGGCAGTGTTGGGTGGAGGGTGGCATACCATCGGGGGTGGGTGGGCTGAACATGCAGGCAACCTCAGGTGGTATACATACAGTTACATCAGCTATAAGTTGGTGTAACTTATGTTGATGGTTTTCCCCTTGGGGTTGTTGGAGAATACCACCCTGAGGGACTTTGTTGCTGCCCTCTTTGAATAGAGTACAACTGCTGCTGTTAACCCCCTAGTGCCATGTCACAGGGTGTTTAAGGTGTAACTGGTGGCATAAGTCCACTTTGTCACAAGCAGCCTGTGGCATGTCACAGGCTGTTTTGCAGAATACCATATGTCACAACTGCTGGCACAACTTGCTACTTGCACCATTTACTTTGGAGCAAGTGAGGTTGCGCCAGGCATAAGCCTTTGAGAATTGGGCCCTATTTTTTTTTAAAGATCAAATGCAAAGCTTTAAAAATGTACTATTTGCCCCCCATGAGGACAACTAGGCTTCATTTGTTACAAATAAAGTTCAGAAACTGCAATTAGGCATGTTTGAATGCTTTTTTGTTGCCTCTCTGATGTGATGGTTTTACAAAATAAAATCCCTCAGACTTTTTTCAAACCAGCCAGTGAAATCTTGGATTGAACTGATGTCATTCAAGCAACAATTACATCATATTCCTCTAGGTCCTGTCAGCTTAGTACACACAATATACCAAATTGTTAAAATCAGTCTTTGCTTCCAGTTTTCTGATAAGGCTTTTATTAATGGACTTATAGCAATAAAACAAAATGGTAAATACCTGGAAAGTTCCCTAGGTTGATCACCAACCATTTGAGCACCATACACTACTGTAGAGATGCAGGGGTACAAGTCCAAATTTTGAGAGGTGTGCAAATATTGAGAGGGGTGTAGGGGTGTAAGTACAAATTTTGGGAAGGATACAAGTACAAATTTTGGGAGGGGTGCAGGGGAACAAGTAAAGATCTTGGGTGGGGTGCAGGTGTACAACTACAAATTTTGAAAGGGGTACAAGGGTACAAGTATAAATTTTGTGTGGGTGTTGGGGTGCAAGTTCAAATTTTGGGGGATATACAGGGGAACAAATACAAATTTTGGGAAGGGTGCTGGGTGCAAGTACACATTTTGGGAGGGGTGCAAGTACAAATGTTGGGATGGGTGCAGGGGTACAGGTATAAATTTAGGAAGGGGTGCTGGGCAACAAATGCAAATTTGGGGAGGGGTGCAGGAGTACACTTATAAATTTTGTGAAGGGTGCAGAGGAACAAGTACAAACTTTGGGACAGGTACAGGGTACCAGTACAAATTTGGGGAAGGGTGCAGGGGTTCAAGTACATGTTTTGGGAGGGGTTCTGGTGCACAAGTACAAATTTGGGGAGGAGTACTTGCGTGCCAGTACAAATTTTGGGAGGGTGCAAGTGCAGATTATGGGAGGGGTTCAGGAGTACAAGTATAAATTTTGGGAGGTGTGAGGTCTACAAGTAAAATTCTGGGAGGGTGCAGAGGTGTAAGTACAAATTTTGGAAGGGGTAGAGGAATACATGTGCAAATTTTGTGAAGGGTGCTGTATTGCAAGTTCATATTTTGGGAGATATATAGAGGAACAAATACAAATTTTGGGAGGGGTGCAGAGTTCAAGTAGAAATGTTGGGAGGGGTGCTGGGGTGCAAGTAAAAATTTTGGGAGGGGTGCAAGGGTACAAGTATAAATTTTGGGAGGGGTGCTGGGGAACAAATACAAATTTTGGGAAGGGTATAGGGGTGCAAGTATAAATTTTGGGATGGGCGCTGTAGAACAAATACAAAATTTTGGAGGAGTGCCGGGGAACAAGTACACATTTTGCAATGGGCATAGGGGTACCAGTAAAAATTTGTGGAGGGCTGCAGGGGTACAAGTACACATTTTAGGAGGAGTGCAAGTGCAAATTTTGGGAGGGGGTCAGGAGTACAAGTACACATTTTGGGAGGGGTTCAGGGGCACAAGTATACATTTTGGGAGGGATGCAGGGGTGCAAGTACTAATTCTGGGAAGGGTACAGGGTGCAAGTACAC
The DNA here is from genome assembly GCA_016271365.2 of Neoceratodus forsteri. Lineage (NCBI taxonomy): Eukaryota > Metazoa > Chordata > Ceratodontiformes > Ceratodontidae > Neoceratodus > Neoceratodus forsteri. Next base: position 266,749,166 of record CM028132.1, on the reverse strand, counting down.
ATTTTGTGAGTGGTGCAGGGGTACAAGTACCCATTTTGGGAGGGGTGCAGGGGTAGAAATATAAATTTTGGGTGGGGTGCAGGTACAAATCTTGGGAGGGTTGCAACTACAAATTTTGTGAGGGTGCAGGAAAAGTAGCACAAATTTTTGGAGGGCTAGAGGTACAAGTACAGATTTTAGGAGGTAAATAGAGGTGCAAGTACATATTTTTAGAAGGGTGCAAGGATACAAGTACAAATGTTGTGGGCCGGGGTACAAATACACATTTTGTGAGGGGTGCAGGAGTACATTTACAATTTTAATAAGGGTGCAGGGGTAACAATTACAAACTTTGGAAGGTGTGCAGCGGTACAATTAGAAATTTTGGGTACGTGCAGGGGTGCGAGTAGACATTTTTGTAGCGATACAGGGGTATAATTACACATTTTGGGAGAAGAACAGAGGTGCAAGTAAAAATGTTGGGAGGGATGCTAAGGGCAAGTACAATTTGAGAGAGTGAGTCAGTGGTATACATACAAATTTCAGGATGGGTGTAGGAGTATGAGTGCAGATTTTGGATGTAGAAGTCCAAATTTCAGAAGAGCTGCAGGGGTCAAGTGCAAATTTTAAGAATGGTGTAGTTACAAATTTGGAGAGGGTGCAAGTCAAGTACATTTGGATGAGTATGGGTAGATGCTACACACATGTGGTGGTGTGGGCTAAAAACTGATTTTGAGAGGTGGCGTAGAAGATGGGGAGTCATATTTTGAAGGATGCAGGAGTAAAAGTGGAAATTTTGAGAGGGGAGGGGTAAATATAAAAATATTGTGAGGGTGTAGTAAAAGGGGTGACCATTTTGAAAAAGATGAATAAAGGTTTTACATTAGCAAAGGAAGGGGTATAATACAAATTGTGAAGAAGAAAGTGTTACAAGAGCAGTGGTACAATTTCTGGGAGGAGAACCCATTACAGAGAAATGCATAATACTGAGAGTGTTGTTGAATCTCAGCAAATGGGGTGAAGCAAAATACAACTACAATTAGGTTAGTAAGGAAAATGGGAGGAAATTACATGATCTTAGGATGTTTGGGCACCGTTCTCTTGTTTCATACTGTCCCAAATTTTACTGATTAGTCTTTGAAAGTTACTAGGTATTTAATATCTTACAGTACATTTAATACAGTTTGAAGTGACAATTGATGTTTGCCATTTCATAATCTGACGTCGGTGTGTATATAGAAGCTGCAAGGACCTTACTGAAAATTATGTCATTCATGCTTAAATGACATCACTGCTTGCCCAAGATTCCACCACTTGGTCTGAAAAGTCTGATGGCATTTTGTAAAGCCACAACATAAGAGATGCAATAAAATTGGATGTATACATAAAATATTGCAATTCCTGCAGTTTGTTTGTAATACAAAAGGCCTGATTGTCCTTGTACTAGCAAAAAGGCTAATTTTTAAAATACCTTTGATTTTGATCTTTAAAATAAGAAACACTTTCCCACTTGAGAATTGTTAAAACTGTTAAAATATTGTATTAGTTGATGGGTGATGGTGCAAGCAGCACTATGACTCTGGGGCTTCAGTGGTGTTGGTTGCTGCAATCTCTTTCTTTTGTAATTCACCACAACTTGAATAAATAAATATATACATAAAAAATCAGTCTGATCCCGATTTAATGGCACATCCAATAGCAGAGAATGGGAATGAAGGGGGCTGACACTCTCACTGCATATTTATGCCACTCACTTGTGTCTCCTGATTCAATGGCAGCTGCAATATCGGTGAATGCCTCAGTAACAACAGGGAACTATTTTTTCTCTGGCATAAGAATAAATTACAGAAAAATGGTGTAAACTGCCAAAATAACACTTTTTTTGTATTTTTTTTAATAAAAAATATAAGGACATTGTATAATTGCAATAATCTACTCTAGGATGTGGGTTATGCTGGGATTTACTCACACCTGGTGCAGATTCTCTCACTCAGCATGAGGCCTCATAATCAAACCATACCAGGCATCAGTAAATTCCAACATAACCCACACCATGTCATGGATTATTGCTTAAAAATATAATTGAATGATGTTATGCAATTTTTCTTTACAAAGCCTGCGAGTTCCAGTGAGTTTGTATTACTTTTGTATCCTTTGTTTATCCTCCTCGTTCCCTAATCAGCCCCCATCTGGACAGATGCATCCTTCCCATCATCTGACTTCCATGGGACTTACCTGTCCTTTATCACATAATTGTTCTTCAAAGATACCCAGTTACAGTATTGGTGCAGAGCCTGAGGGAGACTGGGCCATAACTGCTGCAATCAGATGTTTTTCCCCCTCTATTTTCACCCCTGGTGCTAAAACACATGCACTGATGGGATATGCATGCTCCACCTCTGTGGAGATTATCTCAATGTCTGGGCATGGGGGATCCCCATCCCATGCAGCTGTGGTCACCTAGCACTGCCACCCAGATTTCTATAGGTGGCAGTTGACCACTGGGATCCCCTCTTCTGAGGGAGGAGAGCTGTCCTAGGGATGTTCAGTCCTCCCACACATTGCCAGGACCCAAATGACTTGAGTCTGTTTCTCAGCCCAGGTTACTGGAATATCAGGCGGTAGCTCAAGCACCATGCCCCCAAGCAGCTACATTGTGGGCTATTTGTACTGTACTGATATGTTTCACAAATGTCTTAAATGATTTCACTTTGCACACTATATTGCATTGATTTTGCAAATTTCCTCCTTAACAAACTGGAAATTGTCAACAATAAGGAGCAGTAGGAGAATGGAGGAGTAACTGAGTTATCTTGAGAGTGGTGATGGGAATACAGTGAAAAGTTTTCAAATTTCTTCCTTAAAAATCCAAAAACTGTCAACATTAAAGGGGCTGTAGGAGCTTGGGTAGGAATTGAGTTCTCCTGAGAGTGACAATGGTATACAATGACACCCACTTATATGATCTTCTGTTAAAAGAGCAATTATACAACATAATTTTCAAATCCCATTTTATTTATATTTACTTTTAAATTTATTCATTATATTTATATTCACATCAAATGGGATGACCAGCAGAGAAGGGAAATAATCCTGCCCAGTTACAAGGCACTCGTCAGGCACCACCTGGGCTGCTGTATGCAGGTCTGGGCTCCCTGGAAAAAAATGATATTAAAGCAATCACAAGGTGCAACACAGACCACCAAGATGATCAGGAGTATGGAGGACAAAAGCTATGACGAGAGACTAGTGGTCATTAACATTTTCATCCTGGAGAAACAGAGGCTGAGAGGAGAAATGATCACAGTCTTCCATGTACTCAAGAATATCAACATGACTGAAACTATAGAACTATTTCATTTGGTGTCCTCAGTAATACATAGGAACATACCCTGAATCACAGATGTGGCATATTCAGGGGAAAAATCAAGAGGCACATTTTCTCCCAGTAGATGCGGACCCGTGGAACAGGCTCCCAACAGAGACTGTGGATATAAGGACAGTACAGGCCTTCAAGGAAAGCATGGACAAATGTATGCTTACAAGGGAATCAACAAGTAATGTGTTCAGTATAGTGGGTAGGGAACCCTATGAATGAGTGCGTGTTTCTAAAAAATCATTTTTTTCATTCCTGCTTATGAAACAGGGGGTGAACTTCCTGAACCTACAGTAGTGTGCCTTCTAACCATAAATTACTTTTTACATTACATTGTGTACTATTTACATTTTGCCTTGGTATAAAAACACATTTTTCTTGGGTATAAGAAAATCCAATTTATTTACAGGTTTTTGCCACTGTATGAGATTGTTCTTACATTAGTTGTGATTGTGACATAGAAATGAACTAAACATCAATACAGTACTTTCATTTGGATGAAAGACATCTTTAAAAAGTTCTTTGATACCGCTATAAATGGATGTTACATGTTAAAATATGTATATGTAGACCTGCTTGTACTAGAGGTTATCAATTGATTTTCAAATGTAGCTTCACTATTTTCAGTGAAGTTTTATTAATTTTATTAATTTATATGAACATTCCTATTACAGGAAAATTTTGCTTGGCGTTAACAGTTTGCTATAACAGGGCTTCCCTGGATTAAAAAGACACTCATTTTTGCTCTTACTTATTCTGAGTGGTAGAGCAGAGGAGAGAGGGAGAGGGGGAGAGACAGGGCAGGAAAAATGGAAGATGATGCCAGACTCACTTTACTGCACACTAGTGGGTACATAAAATGAGAGTATGGCCACACAGCAGTGAGCCAAGACCAGAGGCCATCAAGAAACACTAGTACAGAGGTTATAAGAAGGTACACCCTAAAATGTATGTGCACCCTGAATTACCATACACCAATTAACATATGTTTGAAAAAACAAAATCATACATAGGGCCCAATCCACAAGGCATTAGATATCATTTGACTGCACAACAGAAATGCATAGGCAATTCTGCCTATGAACTTCCATTATGCAGTCTCATGTCTCACTCAGTTAGTAACACACCAGCTTAAACTTCTCTTGCCACATCCTGTCCCCCGCAGTCTTCCACCTGACCCTCTTTTGCAAGGTCCTGCCATTCTTGTGTTTTGCATCCACCTGTGTTTTGCTGCTGACTGAACTAGACTCATCCCAAAAGCTATTGCAGTGCTACTGGTCTACCTACACTGCTCACATTATTGCACATGAATGCTACTCAGTGTTCTACTTTATGGCTCTTCCATTTTTCATTGTACTCTTATTCTGTCAATTATACATTTTACTTTGTACTTTATCATTAAAGCTGTTTGTTGTTATACTATATTCCCTTTCCCCTTTCCCCCTGGGTCCCACCTGAAACTAGCCTCGCTAAGTGTGCCTTTCTGGTTATGAATTTTCAACTAACTAACTAAATTTTTGCCAAAGCTGCAAAGTCAGCAGGATGCTTAGTCACTGTTCACACCATGCATTGTGCAGAACCTAAGTGCTGATTCATACTCAGTATGTAGTGGTTCACCACAACATATGGGCATACGTTTACAAAGGCACCGTTCATTTGCGTGGACACTGATCTCACTGCATGGGATAGGCGTCAGTCCATGCAGATCACAGGCCCACACACACAACATTAATACAGGGGCCAAAGTAGCGATGGTACATTCTACCACAAAAGTGCACCGCAAATTCAAACCCCTACACGCTGTGCACGATCAATATCCCTGCTGAAGGTAACACATGTGCCCCAGCCCACATAGGTGTGGTAAGGAATACCAGTGCCATTATGACTGATCACACACTGTATGCCTTAACTGGGTATTGCTTACTGCATACATCAATAAATACAAGAGGCAGCAGGTAGTGCAGTGTGTGGATAAATGGGTGGTAATGTATTCACTTTGTGGATAACTTCAAGTTATCCACATAGTGATGACATCATCACCCATTTATCCGCACAGTGACTACATCATCAACCACCACCACCTGTGCTGCCTGCTCAGCAGGACTGCCTCCCAGTTTCACTTTCACCTTCTCACAGTGCTCTTTACAAGCAAAGCTATCATAGTCCCAAAGACTCACAAAATGCACACCCTAACCAAATCCCCCCCAACACCAGAACCACATTTTAAATGAAAACACTTTTAACAAAAAAATAAATTTTTTCCTCTTTCTCAGCACAGCAACCCTGCAAACCAAACACAGCAACCAGGCACACAGGGAAAAAACATGGACAGAAACATAAGAAAAAAATAATATATAACAAAACTGAACACAAAAAATCCTGTTGCATAAATTAAATATGCGTGGGGCACCTGTGGGATAACCAAGTTATTTGTACAGTAGCCTGTGACATCTCGTAAACCTCACTCATGGCTTTGCCACTGCTGAGGTTACTGAGGTCACAGGCTACTGTACAAATAATGTGGTTATCCCACAGGTGCCCCATGCATATATATATATTATACACACAACACACACACATATATATATATATATATATATATATATATAAAATCTACAGTGGTACAGCTAGGAAATAATGCTATAATGCTACAGTATATCACAAAGTGCTGCAGTATGCTGCAGTGAACAGTGTAATTCAAAGGCAATTAAGTCTTTTTTACTGCAGTATTTTGTGACATGTGATTTACTACAAGTTATTGCATTGCATTGTGGCTGGCACAGATAGACAGATAGATAGATAGATAGATAGATAGATAGATAGATAGATAGATAGATAGATAGGCAGACAGACAGACAGACAGACAGATAGGTAGATAGATAAGATAGATATAAATGTCAAGAAACAAATCAGGAAATTTCATTTGCTGGGAGATGTTACGGATTGTGCATTACATTTCTATAAATGCAGGATTAGATGTCAAAACTCTTTTTCTTCCCACGAAATTCACTTTCTGTAGAGCCGTTTTAAAAGCGTAATAAGTCCTTCTATTGTGTGCCTCATAGGATTTTAATGCACTTATCAGGAGCGAATAGATGCTCTGCCTTCCATCTTGTGTGAATAACATATAGAATAATGCATGGGGTTGTGTATTAATGAGTTTTACACACACACGATTAGTGTTGGATGCTACATAAACTCTAGAGTGAAACTTGAGGGAGTTTTATTTAAGCATCCAATACTGAGGAGTGTGTAAAAACTTGAGTTAAATACACAACCCCATATTTTATTTTTATATACCATGTGGAGTGTTTTCTTCCACAGCAATTATCTAGAATATAAATACATTGGTGTGCAGAAATGGTCTGTTAGGACAAAACCATGTGATCCCCTGCCTGCAGCTGCTGAAAACTTTCTGTTTTTGTCTCCTTTAAAAAAAAAGAAAGGCTTATTCAAGGTAGATTCCAATTTGGCAAAGGTTACTGGTGACTGAGGTGAGTTCTTTATTTCATTACTACAGCCGAGCTGCTAGTGGCAAAGAAGATAGCACCAAGAAAGGGAGGTCTGAGGTGCAGAGGTGTGTGAGCTTGGGAAAGTGCGATGTTTGTTTTATAACCCTTTGGTTATAATGGCGAATTATAACTGGTTTCTCTGTGAGAGAAAATGCTCCCCAGTTATTATGACAATTTTACAAACACCCTAGATGTTGGATGCTACATAAACCCGGAGAGTGAAGCTTGAGTGGTTTATTTTAGCATCCAACACCAACAGTGTGTGTAAAATTCAAGTTTTATACACAACCCCATGTTTTATTTTATATAATTACTTGTGGAGCTTTCTCACCTGGTTCATTTTAATAAGAAAAAAAGAACAGTGTGGCCAGTAGATGATGTTGTGTTTCATAGGATTAGAGCAGCATAGATGCTTTGTTTGTTTAAATCCCCACACAGCACAAGTTTTATTATGTTTTCTTTGTGATAACTTCCTCCTCCTCCTCCTCCCCATATATTTCTCTCTTTCTCTCTGTTTCACACCATGTTTCTGTCTCCGTATGCACAGAAACTGCAGTGCTAGCACTAGTTCAGCAGTGGTTGGGCTTAAGTGTGATTTCTACTTTCACTTCTTTTATTAGTGTGAACTGGGTGAACCCTGGACTCAGAGCCATGACGTAGAATGAAGGGTGTCTTTGTGTTAGGAATCAGAGGTAAAGAATATCCTCAGCTGATGTCTGTCAGTAGCAAACGCAGCTGTGAGCAGTGAGCAAGTCCATTCAGTGGTGGTGGTGCTGGAATGTGCACAATGAGGGAAACCCAGTGCATGTTCACTGTTATAACCATCTGGTTATAATGGCAAATTATAACAAGTTTTTCTATAGGAAAACACTCCCAAGTGTATATATATATATATATTCATGACAAAACTCTGATTGTCCACAGTGACAAAAGTGAGGAAATTCAGTGTTAGGGTTGAAAATCCTAACTGTGCATCCCCTCCACCACCATACACACACACACATACATGCAAGTAGGGGAAGGACCAAGGCAACACAATCAATCACACACATTCAGCAGGAGATGTATACCTGTGTCACCGTAGGAAGTGGAGAAATCCAACTTCAGATATGATACATTATTTGCAAAGTTGTTCTTTGAAGTTAGTTCACATAAAGGTGAACCAAGCTGGCAGTAGCAAAAATGGTTTACCTTGCTTCGTTTTCAACATATGGGTGGCGAAAGGTGTCATAGGTGCCACAGTGTGAGTCTATGGCAAATTGCTCAATTTTGGAACAGTGTAACTTTGTAATCCTCAAGTATTTTAGCACAATAGCAGAAAAAAGCACACCTGTGCGACCAGGTCTTGCCACCCTGCAAATGTCAGCCCAAAGAACCCAACCATTTGCTTGCAGTATGATGGCAAAGATGTGCAGTCACTAGGAGCATGCTTTCACAAAATACTTTCACAAACATGAAAGTGTCATAGCACGATATGTGTTTAGCGGTGTGTGGAATGTTCGGAATGACAGTTAGCAGTGACGACTGTATGTCACATCCCAATGGGAGCATGGGTGTGTGCGTTCATGGTTTAGATAGTTGTATGCTATTCCTGTTACCTGCTGCTGGTTGTATGTGATTGGCTGTGTTACCTTGGTCCTTCCCCTACTTGCATATGTGTGTGTGTGTGTGTGTGTGTGTGTGTGCGTGTGTGTGTGTGGTGGTGGTGGTGGTGGGGAATGCGCAGTTAGGGTTTTCAACCCTAACACCGAATTTCCTCACTATTGTCGCTGCAGAACAACCTTAACTGATGCATTAAACAGAGTTTTTTGCCATGAATTTCCCTTCTTTTTGAGAATGTGCACTATAAATAGTGAAGTAACAGTAACGCAAACTCAAACGCAAATGGTAACACACATGGTGATGCAAACATATATGATAACACAAACGGTAATAGAAATGCAAGCATAAATGTTAATAAAAACAGAAACACAAATGCAGTGCGTATGGAAACGCAAATTGTAATGTGTAAAGTCATGGTTATGCAATTGGAAATGGAAACACGGGAATAGCAACAATGACATCAAAGGAAACACAAATGCAAATGCAAATAGAAGCGTGTATGCAAATGCAAGTGGGAAATGCCGGTGATGCAAAAGAAAATGCAAACAAAATAGCAATGGAAATGCAAATGTTAACAGTAACACAAATGCAAGAGCAAATGAAAACGCAAAGGGTAACACACATGGTGGTGTAGCCAGGAATGCTAATGCAAACAGTTACGGAAATGCAAGTGGAAACTCTAACTGTAACAGTAATGAAAATGCACACCCTTTTTTTCCCCAAAAGCCACATTGAGAAACACAGTGAATGCAAAGAATGCATGCATAATAATGGGCCTCAGAGCAGAGAATGAATACTTGGAATACTAAATTGCTTATATGTTGGGAACCATACGACGTGGAAAAAAAATTACAATTTCATATAATTTATGACTTTCCTGGCTAGTTTTGCACTTAGTCCCCTAGTGGAGGAGCTACACATTTTTCTGAAAAAAGTCCATGTCTCAAAGCGTTTCCGAGATATGGGCCCTGAAAGGCATGGCAGACGCCGTAATGTTAGCCCATGGGAAAAGTCATCCACTTCAGAGTACTGTAACTTTACAGCCCTCTAATATTTTGTCACAAAAATACCAAAAGGCACATCTGCGGAATCTTGGCTTTCTTCCTCCAAATTTCAGCCCAAAAGACCAAACCATTCTTTGCAGCAGGTGGCAAAGGCTCTATTCTTGGTTAGGTGTCGCAAAGTAGTGTCATGATTTGAGACACTTTCACAAAAAAGCAAGAAAGTGTCAAATGTGCACACTACTATGACACTACTGTTTACAAAAATTTCAAAATATATTCTGGGGTGCTTAACCACCCCAAAAAGACATGACTAGCATTCTCAGGGCTTGACTAGGTAAACACAGCAAGAACTGTGTCCCTAGAGGGTCCAAAAATTTAAATGCCAAGCATTTTGTGACCACCAACTGAAAACAAGATGGCAGATTTGTGACACTACAGGAGTAATTTGTGACACTAAAACTGCATTTAGACACTGTCAAACTTTTGTTAACTTTTCCTGTTGACTATAATGGGAAAATTGTTTTTTGAATAACTTTTGAACCATTTAATATTTTTTCATGAAATCTTCAAAAGACACCTAGGAACTCTGGCTGCATGTTTCCTGAAGGTTTTGGACTGGCTGTGTAGACTGTGCAACCTGTAGGCGCAAGCAAAGAATGTGCAAAAAAGCATAAATACCACATTCTATAGTGCTATATAGCTCTGCAACCTTATGTCTGACCATTATGAAACCTGGCAGATCCAGAGATCCATGGTACTGCTCTATGCATTCAAAATATCAGGCAAATCTGTCATATGGTGGCAAAGTTATTAAGCTGCCAAATTTCACACTTTAACCTTCAATGGGGTACTCAACCCTAACTGTACAGTAGTTAAGGTTGAGTAAGGTGTTTAATGTTAAACCCCAATGTTTGCACCCTAATAAGACTGGTGATGTGACGTGCTGGATCTTAAGATATGAAAAGTTTAGTGACAGTAACTTGTGTGGTTTCTGAGATACAGAATGTCAAATTTTAATGAAAAGTGGTGTTTGTTCTATACTCAGTACATGTCCTTTTTTTGCTCTCTCCTACAGACTAGATGTATGGATTTTCCCAGAGTGTTGGTTTAGAAGTGCTCATGGCAAAGTAGTGCATTTCAAAGGCTTTATGAAAAATATTAATTGATTCCAGAGTTATAAGGATTTCAAGATTTTCTGCATACTGTATGCTCATTAGGGTTTTAGATAACCTTCTGATATGAAATAAAAATTTACCTTTCACAGACATTTAATTTCACAAATAAATGTACATGAGAAAAAATATCATTTGTGACTGCCACGATTTTTCCTCTGAAAAAAAAAAACATGGAAAATACCTAAAAATTGTTTCTTTTTTAAAAAAGAAACACCTCAACCTAGCTAAATGGGACCCATTTAGATTGATTCTGGTGTTTGTGTTTTTTTTCAATTATGCTTAGAAATAGTTTTTCTGGGCACCCCTAAGGCATGTTATATAGGACTGAGGAACTATGTTCTCTGCACCCACCCTGATTCGTACATAGAACCCAGCATGAGAAAAGTTGGACTTTCTCAGTGCTGCAGCCACAGATGGAAAAGTCGCTGACTTGAGTGCCAGCAGGGAGCCAGCAGTCTCCCTCATACTTCTGTGCAGCTTTGTCCATCTGTCTGTCTGTCTGTCTGTCTGTCTGTCTGTCTGTCTATCTATCTATCTATCTATCTATCTATCTACAGTACCTATCTTTTTATCTGTCTACTTGTACCTACCTATCTCTCTCTGTCTCTATCTAGATTTGAAAGTGGATTGGGGTACCCACCTAAAGTACTGCTGAATTATTCCTCCCTCCCCTCAAAAGCACCCCCTCAATATATACTGTAGGTGACAGCACCAGGGTCCCCACCCTCTGTACCAAAAAGTGTCTCAACAATAGGGTGCCCAATCTACAGTGTTAGCTTGGTTCCACCTGTAAATTAAGAAAACTGTTTCTCATTGAGCTTTTTTAACAAACCTGCAAAGAAAAAATGGTTCCTCACTGATCTGCCCCACACTCCCACCCACCCCAACCTGACCTCCACTCAGTACCCACCACCCTAAACATACCCCACATGCCCTCACTCACCTACACACATCCCATGACATAGATCCACTCTCTGATCAAAAACACATTGTACTGCTGGAACTGGTGACTGTGATATGAAAATATAAGGTATGTCCTGTTAATGTACTTCAGTTTTGGATAAGAATATTAAAACGTCCTAATGATCACTGGGTAAAACAATGTTTTTTGTAAAAGATTGATTAGGAGAATGGGGGGATCCAGTGAATCACCTATGGTATCAGTACCTTGAAAGGATACTGGAAAAATATATGTTAGATTTTTGTTAGGTTATTATAAAAAGGGATCATAATCTATGACCAGTATGGGACATACATAAGAAAGAAAATTGTAAGATATTTTATGGAGCTTGATTTTGATGTATTGATACATCTAATTATGCAAAATGGAATACAAAATGACGGAAAACATGGTTTCAGGTTTTATCTGGACACATTGGAAGATCCAAATACATGTGAGGTGTATACTCGTTTTAGATTAGAACAGTTTGAGTCTAATCCTAGGAAGGCTTTGTCTATGAAGTTCCAAGATTCAAAAGATGGATTGTGTTCCTGTAACCTAACTGATAAAGAATATCTTGCTCATTTGTTGTTAAAATGTCCTGGGACAATAACATCAGATATGCATGCTTGGAACCCATTCTTAAATTTATGGCTACCACTGATGAAAATATATTAGTGACTGTATTATTGACTACAAAGATTCCATTATCATCATGGCAGTTAGGAAATATTTGATGCTCACTAGAAAAGTAAGGAGAAATAAGACTAAGGCTTTGTCACTTTTGTATGTGGATTGTGTTTATGTGTCCATTTATTGTATTTAAGCAGCTTTTTAAAACTGTAGATCATATGACATTATGTATTGTACTGTGAATTTATGGTACTCATTTTTAAAATGATTAAACAATAGAAATTAAACTAAACTACTTCAATGTGTTTTGAATGTTTACTCATAACTTTGTCATTTTTCAATATTATTGCACTAAATTTTCAACATGTCCTTTTTTGCACCTCACTTCATAAACAAGGTAGGTGAAATGTTTCAAATCCATCCCAAATGGTGCCTTTATAGTTGTGCCAATAAATCACTTTCCAGGTGTGATTGAAAAATGTCACTTTACAGATTAATGAAGTCAGGTCATAGGTAGACAATGTAGAAAATCTGGTGGAAAATATGGTAAAATGGCGAAGTTATTAGTGAACTTTGAAATATTTTGGTGTTCACTCATCCTTTGCCAGTTTTCACTATTTTTCAACCAAACTTTCAAAATCATCTTTTGAGGCCCACCCCATGTACACAGCAGGACAAATGTTGAAATCCTGGGCAAAAGGTGATTTTGTAGTTGCTCATAAAATCATGTTTTGGGTGGAATTTGAACATTCCCACCTACCGGGTTTATAACACAGGATCATAAGAAGCTGTATTCCAAATCTGGGGTAAAAATACGACAAAATGACCAAGTTATGAGTGAACACTGAAATATTTCAATATTTACTTATTCACTTCCTCATTTTCAATATTTTGACTTCAAACTTTAAGCATGTACAGTTTTTCACATCACCTCATAAATGTGACAAATGTCATTTTCAAATTCTGGATGAGATATGTTTTGCATTTGTGGTGCAAAGTGATGCTTCAGTCACTAGTCAAGAAATACCACATCTCATGTTTATAAGGGGAAGTTAAAAATATGACCATCTTGAACAATTGGGGAAACATTTAAAAAATGTAATTATCAACAAACATGTGTAGTGCCAACATTTACCCCAGCGGGTAGTTCTTTTTGATCTTGTGCCAATGAGCTGAGTTTGGGTGAGCTCAGTGAACAAGGTGGATAGGCTCAGGCTGGAGGGATGGTGCTGTAATGTGGTACCACCAGCCAGCCTAGGAAGGGAAGAAGCATGGACCCAAGTACCATTTAATGAAAATAAATCTTCTTTTGGAATAGGGCCCTGCATTGCTGTACCCATGGCTGCCAGAAGGTCCTGCACTTTGACAGACAGATTGACTGTTTGCCCTGTGTATCTGTATCTGTAGCCACATGGAAGAGCCCTGCACCTCCACAGCCCACCACACAGCCCAGAAACCCCTGACATCCATTGCCACAAAGAAGTGCAGTGGCTTCTGCAGGTAGACAGACTCTTCCTTTGGCAAAGGTTCAAGAGGGCCATGCATATCTGCATCTCTTCATGTACATCCCAAAAGGACTTGTGTGATTGAGGATATGATTCCACTATCTAAAAAAGAAAGGAAATTATTTGCAAAAATTGCATTACTGTATCAGTTGGGGTTCAGACTTACAGAAAAAAAGCAGGGAAATGTGGTGTTAGGATTTTCAAACCTAACTCCATCTCACCCCATCCCCAAGCAGCAAAAAGACAAGACTACACAAGCAACTACAGATAGCCACCATCAGTTAAGGCAAACAACATACAAAATACAACTGTTTCTAAACCCAGTTTCCTCTTAGACCAGCAAAAGTAACTGTTGTAACCTAATATGAGCTTTCAAAGGTAACATTTTATTTATTTTTTTTTGGGACATTGTTATCCTGAAATAAAACTATAACCACTTGAAAAATTTCTGGACCCACTTCTGAAACTATGATACCCACATTGCAACAGTGCTTCTGTCTGTGGAAATGCAGGCCCCTATACACAGTTACTCATGCATGGTGTATGATATATACATACAGGTGTGGCTGCATAAGAATATGATTGTACAGTCACAGATCAAGTCCATGAACATATCAGAGCTACTGCATTTGTGCCATCTTAAAACAGTTATATGTCGTTTTTCTTACAGTACCTGATGATTACTGTCTGTGGTTGCTTGTGTGGTCTTATCTCTTTGCTGCTGGGGTAGTGGGGGGTTAGGGATGGAATATTAACACCACATTTCCCTAATTTGAGGAATTAAGTTGAAACCTAACTGGTATATTAACGCAGTATTTTGCAAAGAATATATATATTTATGCAACTCCTGTGAGGATTTTTATGTCACTTATTACTGATAGTTTTGCTCCCTCTAGATCTAAAGTGAGAATATTGCAATATTCTCACTCTAGGTCCCCTGAGCAAAAATATCCTCACTGTAGGTTGTCATTGGTTGGAGCCAGTAGCACTGGCAGCACAATCAGAACACAGCTGTTCACTTGTGTGCCAGCTCTCTGTCACAATTTCTCAACCTCAGTGACTCTAACAATACACTTTCTGCCCCTGTTCTTTTGTAATAAATCATGACTTTTAATTATACTGCTAGCCACAAATGTTTCTTTTCCCCATCTGCATTTCTCTTATGTCTCAAAACAACACCCTGACATTCATATCATCTTACCTGCCAAGAATGGCTACATTTCTCTCAGACTGGTACTTAGCACACATCACGACAGCAACAACCACCTATTCTGTCATCTTCTCCCTAGGCCACACTACTTACACTACTCATACTGCCTGTCACAAACCCACTTAGCAGGTCAGCCATCTACCTCCAAAGTGCCAACCTCTGAGTGCAATCTTGTGAACAGCTAACAGAAATAGGGTAACCCTTCTGTCTGTTTTGTGGGTTCAAATAAACCTTTGGTCTCAAGTCTTGGAGGGATTCAAACTGTGCACCTGTTGTTAGTGTACCCATGCACAGGCTCAGATAATTCTGTCTTTGGGAGGGGGGTCAGACAGCTTTGCTTATGGGCACCTTACTAGGTGTACAAAATGAACCCTAAAACTCTAATAGAAGACCTCAGATTAAACTATTACCTTTTTCCAGTTTGGTATCACCAATCAAGCTTATACACAGTGTCTGCTTTAACCATATATACTCCACTTGTTAAAGAAAAGAAATCAAAGACAGACCAAGTAGGCTCTAAAAATAGAGTTTTACTAAAATAGTTAAAAATATGTAAAACATAAAATACAGAACCATATATTACAAAACATACAAATCTTTTAAAAGAACAAGGTTTTAACAGTGCAATTCCTACCACAGTACCTAGATTTTGTCTCTCTCTACCTGTATACTTGATTAAAGTGCTCAAAGATGTTTCTTTGTCATAGTCTAGATAGAAGTCTCAGAATGAAAACAGAATACTGTTTAAAAGACTGTCTTGGCCAACCCCTTTGCGTGAGGTCACCAGTCTCCTCCCTGTCAGAATATATAAAAACAATATCTCTATACAAAAACAGGATGTCTTATCCAAGTATTAAATTCTGTAACCTCAGCATAACTCATTTTCTTCAAATGACTCTCTTTGATTTTATGATCAGCTTCCCTTTCAGGACATCAAAGAGACATGTCTGTCGCTAGATCTCAAGGAGGTGCAACATGCTTTTGTATCACCATGTGAATTTCACTGTGTATCCTCTGAACATCATAAACATTTATGATTGTAGCCCAGCATCTGGTAAACTACCATAAATCTAGACAAACAGGAGATCCCCAATTAAGACCTGGTCTAGTCTGTAATTAGCTTCTGGCCTTCCAGGTAACACCTTGTATCTAAAACCTGTGTGTGTGTGTGTGTGTGTGTGTGTGTGTGTGTGTGTGATACTCACATGCTGTTTCAGCATTTCTCATGAGAAATAGTCCATAACACATTTTTATATTACAAACATGTTACAGTGATCAGAACCAGCTGCCTAAGTGTCACACTGCCTACTCAGAAAGAAAAATACATCAGAAAGGCATGCTAATGCACTAATGGAATAGTGTCTGGTATGTCAAAAAAAACACACTCACTCATCCTGAAGCACTGCTCAGGTATCTCAAAATACTATATTAAACGAAAAAATAAACAAAAGGCAAGTTTTAAATTATACTAAATTGATTAAAATGGTGTTGAATAAACAGAATATGCCACAGCCATCACAGAAATATCCCTGTTATTTTTCCTCATGGCTTCACCACTCATGATGTCATAAGGTCAAACTGCACTCAGAAAAAAATCAGGATTATTTCTGTGGTGATTGTGACATATCCCCTCATATATACTGTTTATATCCACATATTTATGTAATAAATGATGGGAAGTGTGGTACACAAGTAAATATACTGTACCCATTGTGGGGACTAATCAGATAATAAGGCCACAAGCCCAAAGGGTGAGAGACTTTATTTTCGGAATAGCTGCCCTGAGAGGCCCAATCACACATCCATATTACACATGGGGGGCTGCACTTCTGCACCAAGTAGTGGGTTATATTTGGGGTCTGAAGTGTTTCTATCTGCAGTCAAATGTGGCTGAGTATGTCCTGCAGTGTGCTTGTGTATCTAAGGCTAGTGCTTCTGCAGCCAGGAGTACTGTTGTAATTTCAGTTGATTACATTTATTGGTTAGGAATCAGGTTAGTGCTGCAAAGTTAGGGAAATGAGCATTATTGTTTCCAACTAAACTCCCCCACCCCTAAGCAGCAAAAGGACAAGATCACACTGGAAGGTACAGACAGCCACTATCAGGAAAGACATACAACAGACAATTGTTACCAAATGACACAAATGCAGTAGTACTGATGTGGCATCTTTGAAAATATGCATACAGCATGCTGCACTTTAGCAAACATATTCCATTAGCCAGCCAGCTGGCACAGTGGTAGGCTTCCGCTCATGACGCTGATGCCCCAGGTTCAGAAATGGACCTGAGGACTTGGAGGGCTGGCCAGGGGAGGAGGACTGAGCATCTGATGGCTGATCTCCTCCTCCAGGAGGAGGTGGGTGAGTGTCCAGTTAGACTGACCTCTGGCAGAGACCAGAGGAGCAATGACAGGAGCCTAAACAACAGGTAGATGTACCAGTTGTTGGTGCTTTGTACCATTACATCATTGCATGCCATGCCTCCTTTGGGGTATGAGCATTTAGAAAAATCACCAACTCCCTCAATGACACCCTCCTCCATTGTCCCCCACCTGCCAGAGCACTTGGTCACTGACCTGAGCAATGTTCCAGCAGGCTTGGCTGGATCACGTAGCCCAGTCTCTGGTGGGCAAGCCAGGAAGGCGCTCCAGTAACAGGAGTTTGATGAGCACCTCCCTTTCTTGTCCATTGTGGGAATGCTGGCTTAGTTGTCCCACCATAAAGGGGCAAGTCTGGGAGGATCAGTGCCAAGGTAAGTCCTGAGGGGGCTGGTAGGGAGATTGGGAGCAGAAGCTGAGCGGTGGGACTCTGTTGATAAAAAAAAAACATACTCCAACAGTGCTGCTAAGATACATAACAGTGTGTTATAGAAGTGTGTTTATGTTTGCAGTATGCATATGCATATATGGCTGAAGAAGCACAGGCCCACAGAGGCTTGTGCTTCTGCAGATATAAATGTTATTGTAATTTGAGTATCATGGATTTGTATCTGTAGAAGTGCAGACCCACAGGGCCAGCACTTCTACAGCTAAAAGCTGGTGTCTATGTCTTGCACTATGCATAGATATCTGTGACTACAGAAGCACTGACCCCATATGGGCATGCACATCTGCCATCTGCAGGCAGATATAGTGCTGTGATTTATCATGTCTTTCTTTCTGTAGCCATATGTGGGTGTGTACGTGAAGGCAGTATGACTGTGCCTCTGGGCTGAAAAAGCACTGGACTCTGATGAAGAATATATTTTATGTTATCTGGAAACACATAATCATTTGTGTCACCTGAAAAGGTGTACATTGCTTGCCTTACTTGATGATGGCTGTCTGTGGTTGCTTGTGTGGTCTTGTGCTTTTGCTGCTTGGGGTAGGGAGTAAGGAATGGAAACCCTAACACCACATTTTCTTACTTTTGTGGCATTAAATTGAACTATAACAGGTGCATTAATGCAGTTTTTTTGAGCAATGAAGATATACATATAATATATATATATATATATATATATATATATTATGGTAGCACGGTAGTGCTACCATAGTTAGGTTGAGGAGCCATTTTAAGGTTAAAGGGTCATATCTTGCATCTTAATAACTTTGCCACTGTTAATGGATTTGCCTAAAGTTGGTATGCATGATTGAACATGGTAGATTTTTGGGATCTGCCAAGTTTCATACTAGTTGGATATCTGGCTCGAGTTATTAAGCACCAATGAAATGTGCGTTTATGCTTTGTGTGAATTCTTTGTTCTTGCCTACAGGTTGCACAGTTTGCATGACTAGTCCAAACACATCAGGGAACGTGTGACAGGGTCCCCGATATGCCTTTTGAAGATTTCGTGAAAAATATTAAACGGATCAAAAGTTATTCAAAAAACAACTTCCCTTTATAAGTCAATGGGAAAAGTTAACAAAAAGTGTGAAAGTGTTGTACATGCAGTTTTTAGTGTCGCAAATGACCCCACTAGTGTCGTGAGTCAGCCATTTTTTTTTCAGTTAGTGATCACAGAAATGCTTGACATTTAAATTTGGGACCCTCTAGGGACACAATTCTTTTTGTGTTCACCTAGTCGGACCCTGAGGATGCTAGCCATGTCTTTATTTTGGGGTTAAACACCCCAGAAATATATTTTCCAAATTTCTGGAAAAAGTAGTGTCACAAAGTAGTGTCACACTCATGACACTTTCGCAAAATTTGCGAAAGGTGACGCAAATTGCGACACTACTTTTCCAGGCTATGACCAGAATGACAACACTTCTTTGCCACCCTGCTGCAAAATAATGTTTTGGTCTTTTGAGCTGAAATTTGGAGGGAAGGCAGCCAACATCTCACTGAGGTGCCTTTCCATAGTTTGGTGAAAAGATATTGCATGGCTTCCAAGTTACAGTTCTCCAAAGTTGACGTTTGTTCCCATAGCCTAACATGGTGGAGTATGTTGCACCCTTCGGGGTTCATATCTCGAAAACGGTGCGAGATACAGATTTTTCATAGCAACTTACTTAACCCTTGGGCTATGTAATATAAAACAGTAGCCAGGAAAATAATGATTTCTGTGAAATTTAAATTTTTTTTCGAAGTTGTACTGTTGTTGAGATATTTGCAATTAAGTACTTTCAATTCTTGTTTTAAGCTTCCATTTCCATTACAATGCATACATTCTTTATGCACACTGTGTTTCTCTATGCAGTTGTCCAGCAAAAACAGGGTATGCAGTTCAGTTACTGTTACACTTACTGTTTCAACTTGATTCATGTCCCCATTTTATGCTATTATTCCCGTGTACACCACCGTGACGTACCTTTGCGCTGTCATTTGATGCTTGTGTTTTCCTTACTGTTACCATTTCCATTTCACTTTGTGTTTGCATTGTTGTTTCTGTTACTATGTCACAAGACATCACATGGTGGGCTGCATTACATTCACTTTTCTCCTCATCATTCTCAAAAGGGAAATTAGAGGCAAAAGCTGTTTAATGCACTAGATTAGGGTTGTTCCACAGTGACAAAAGTGAAGAAATTCAGTGTTAGGGTTGAAAGCCCCCTCTTGGACCATCGGTCCACCCCCAACTGGCATCGGGAGTGCGCATTGGGGTGGAATTGGTCCTAACTCTGCCCATTCTCCTATACCTCACCACTTCTTTACATGTGATGGGGTGAGAGTTAGGGCCAACGACCAATGAGCACCCGATGCCGGGTTGAGGGTGAACTGGGGTCCAGGGGCTTTCAACCCAATCTCCAAATTCATTGCATTTGTTGCTGTGAACACCTAACTAATGCATTAAATGGATTTTTTGTCTCAATATAGTAGCATATACAGTATTAGAGGCAAAATTCCATTTGATGCACTGTTAGTTGTTTATTAACAAAAGGAGAAATTATTGTTATTTGAACCCTTGATTTTCTACAGCTCACCCCCACTGGCAATATGGCACCATGGGGTCATCGGTCTCAACCCACACCCCATCACATGTGTAAAGAATCTGAGTGTGGGAAAATGGGGTGATAGGACTGATAACCCCATTGCGCACTGGCGAGGCTGGTTGAGGTGGGCTGTGGGGTCCAAGGGGGTTTCAACCTAACATATAATTTCCTCACTTTTGTCACTGTGAAACGGCCCTAACTGATGCATTAAACAGAGTTTTTGTGCTTCTAATATATATATATATATATGTAGTATATATATATATATATATATATATATATATATATATATATATATATATACAATAAGGTGAGTGGTAAATGAGTGAGATAGAACAGTGTATCATCCACTGCAGTGTGATATTTTTATCCTCTGCTCTACTGTGATGATATCAGTCATTTAACACACAGGTCACTAAAGGTAATCACTCTAGGTAGCTTTCCTCAGCATGCAAGAAACACCTGTGCTGTTACCACAGACACAAATGCAGAACTACTTTAGAGGTCTCACTGCTGCCTACAGCTAACTCAGTGAGCATTACAAAACACATCTGTCCCCCCAACTTCCAGCTCATTACTGTGACTGCAGCCAGAATTCTACACAGCACAGCTTCACAGAACAGTCTAAACTACTGCCTGCAGCTAACTCAACTACCACTGAAATACACTGTCACTTGTTCCTCAAACTCTGATTCTCACCCATTACAATTACTGTGATATTATCAGCTTGACTGCGCCAGAATCGTGAAGAGCACAATTTCACAGAACACTCTTTACTCTGCCTGCAGCTAACTTAATTACCACTGAAAACAGTATCAGCTGTTCTAACACTCTGCCTCTCAGGTCATTACAATTAATGTGATGCCTCAGCTTAATGCAGCCAGACTACTAAACAATACAGCCTCACAAAATTGTTTCTCACTCCTACCTAAACTAATTCATTTAGCATTGCAAACACACTCATGTGTCTCCCAGAGTTTATAACACTGCCAGCCCATTCAGAAAAGCTTCACAGAATGAGCAAACACATACATAAAAAGAACACAAGACAGCATAACAAAACTTCCAAAACTCTTGGCCCTATTGTATGTATCGAATACATGATGGGCAGATTGTGTGGTATGGCAAATAGTATCCTCACATCATGAGCTCTGGATATCTCACTCTGCAGGAGTGACAATCTGCCATATCACACTCATGCCTCATCATGTATATATATATATATATATATATATATATATATATATATATATATATATATATATATATATATAGTATATACTACTGACCTGGGTGAGCCAGTATAATTAGGGTTTGTAGGAGTGTTTAATGTTAAATGGCAATTTGTCCTGGTTAATAACTTTTAATTGGTTTCAAAGATTTTCCTGAACTTTGGCATGCATGATCTGCTGGGGGTACATCTGTTGATGGACAACATTTGGTTTGAATTCCTTTTGAGATTTTTGGGATATAAAGTGCTGAAAATAGAGAGAGAGGTCCCTGTTTTTTTCATCAAAATGTATCTCAGAAACAGCTTTAGGTGATGGGATGAAATTTTCAGGGTAGAAAGCCTTAGCCTCACAGATGTGCCTTTTGAAGATTTGGTAAAACAATAGTAATCCATTCCAAAGTTATTAAATCTTGAATTAGCCATTATTTCCTATGGGAGAAAATAGATGTAAAAGTGAAAGTGATTTTCACACACTGTCATCCAGTTTTGCACACTTTGCACCTAAGTAACTTTGCAACACTCCAACAGATTTGCAGGAAATTTGACAAGCAGCAGCCTAGGGCACAGGTCTCTTGACTTGACAAATTTGTTTTGAATCCCTTGTTTGATTTCTGAGCTACATAGTATTGGAAAAAAAAACAGATTTTTTAGGGTTTTGCTTTGTTTATTAATATTAAAGGGCAATTTTTGTATCTTAATAACTCTGTAATTGTTAAGTGATTTCTATAAAATTAGGCATGCATAATTACCCTGGGAGGTGTTTGTAAGTGATACATGTTATCTTAATAGCTTTAGCTATTTTCAAGATACAGAGTGTTAAAAATAAAGGTTTGGGGGTTGACACTTTTTGTCCACCTGTATCTCGGAAATGGCTTTAGCTTCTGGGCAGACATTTTCAGGGTAGAAAGCCTTGGCCTCACAGGTGTGCCTTTTGAAGATTTGGTGGGAAAATAAAATGTGTTCCAAAGTTATGACATGTTGAATTTCCCATTATTTCCTATGGGAAAATATATGTTCCACACACAACAGGATTCTGCTTCGAGCTAGGATTCTGCTTGAACTAGGATTATGATTCAAACCAGGATTGTGCTTCAACCTAGGATTCTGCTTTGAACTAGGATTCTGCTTTGATCTAGGTTTCTGCTTTGAACTAGGATTCTGCTTCTATGAGCCCTATGGAAAGGGATTCTGCACTGAACAAGGATACTATTTTTCACTACTAAATCCCTCTTGGTAGACAGAACCAACACAGTGGGGGAACAGGAACCAACAGTCAACCAACCCTGCCTATTCCACAGCCCACAGGGCCCCACCCCAGGCTGCATAAACCCCCCTAGAGTTTTTTTAAACGTAATCTTCACTCTGGGGTAATCTGCCAGGCTTTGTTTTCTGCAACACTGTGAACTGAGATTTAAACTTAGTATAGAACTGAATGAAGTGCTGATCTTTTTGCTGGTTTTCCAGCTCAGTGCTTTTCGACTGAGTTTAACACCCTGGTAAGTGCACCTCATGCTTGAAGGCTAAACGTTTTGTGCCATTGAGTTACTAGCTTTTGTGCTTTTTGCAATTTCAATATCTTATTCCCCCTACCACCACCACCAGCACAGTAGGACACTGCGGAGCCCATTCCCAGTGTTCCAGATAAATCACCCCTCCCCCCACTGTGGGACACTGGGAAACCCACTTCCAGTGTCCTGAAATATGTATGTAATGGTTTTGCAAATAGCAGGGTGCCCAATCCCCATGTCAGCACTACACTCACCCCCACCAGCAGTGTGTGACTCTAGGGAGCCCACTCCCAGTGTACATAGTATCCCAATTATGCTATTCCCCCCAGAGCAGTGTGGAACACTGGGGATCCCACCCACTGTGCACTGAGAATGGTTCTACTGTTCCTGTGAAAAAAGAAAACAGTCCACAACATCTTTTTTTAAATGCCTGTAAAAAAATGTTTCTCATTGTCTCCCCATACCCCTCTTGCATCCTGACCCTCCCACTGAACAACCAACCAACCCTCACCCCCTTGCCCTATACTTACCAATCAAAGTCGGTGGCTGTCATCATCTGTTGACCGGGGCACATCTGCACTCTTCGAAGTCAAACAGTGAACTGAAGAATAAAAGTAAGTGCCATATAGAGGTGGTCAATGACATATTCAACACACTGTATGTTAATATCTCAGCCATTTGTAGGTATTTTACATAGATACATAAACACTGTTGGCAAATAAATGTTTTTTATAGAAGTCTGTTGCCCTTACCCTTGACCTCCAGAATGTCCTTATGTCTATCCCATGTGTTCTTAAATCCAGTGATTGTTTCAGCCCCCACCATGTCCTCTGGAAGGGTGTTCCACTTGTCCACCACCTTTTCCATGAAGAAATTCTTCTTCATGTTTCATCTGATTTGCCCTCCCTCCAACTTCATCCCATGTCCACTAGTTCTGGAACATCTTTTGCAATGGAAAATAGTGTATTCTTGCACCCTGTTCCTACCTCTAAGGTACTTGTATGTCTCTATCATATCTCCTCTCCTCCTCTCCTCCAGGAAGTACATATTCAGGTCCTTCAGCCTGTCTTCATAAGACTTGTGACACAATCCCTCTACCATCTTTGTTGCCCTCCTCTGAACCTTCTCTATCCTGTCTATGTCCTTACATAGGTAAGGTCTCCAGAACTGCACACTGTACTCCAGGAGGGCCTCACAAGTGTCTTGTGTATTGAAATTATCACCTCTCTTTTCCTGCTGGTGATGCCCCTTCCTATGCATCCCAGCATTCTTTTTGCATTACCTGCTAACTTGTTGCACTGTTTCATTGTCTTGAGGTCATCAGAGATGATCACCCCAAGGTCCCTATCCTGCTTGGTGCATGCTATAGCCTCACCCCCCCAAACTGATATGTTGTTCCAGGGTTTTTGTGCCCCATATGCATTATCTTGGACTTCTTTGCAATGAATTTCAACTGGCAAACCCTTGATCATGTGTCAAGCTTCCACAGGTCTCTCCTCATTCTGTCTACACTCTGGCATGAACTAGATTTCCAACATGGACTTTTTGGGACCCCACCTCATGAACACTGGCACTGTCATTTTGTTACTCTGTCCTGAAACATGATTTCACTGTGGCTGAAAGAAATCACCTTTCAGTACTGAGTAATGAAATGGAAATGCCATTGTGCATGAGGTGGGGTCCCAAAAAGCCCACGTGGAAAATCTGATGCAAAAATACCCAAAAAACACCTGAGCTATGCATGGTAATTGAAATTTTCCTTCACACACATGTAACTTTGCCAATTTTTATTTTCACTCCAAGTTTTCAACATAGCCACTTTTCAAAAGAATCATGAACAGTGCAGCTGCATTTCTCACATCCTGCCCAAAATGTGCTTTTGCACCTCTGGTGCAGAATGGTGTGGTCAATTTGCAAAATCACCTTTTGGGATTGAGTAACGAAATACAGTGGCAGTGTTCATAACGTAGGGTCCCAAAAAGGCAATGTTGAAATTTTGGAGCAAAAATAACAAAGAATGCATGAGTTACGTGCAATCAGTGAACTTTTCCTATGCATGGATGTAACTGCCAATCATTTATATTTTCACTCCAAAGTTTGAACACAGCCATTTCTTCACAGCACATCATGAATACTACAGCGGTCATTTCTCACATCCTGTCCAAAATGTGCTTCCACAGCTGTGGCACAGAATGGAATTTTGCCATGGATTAAGAAATTTACACCTACAGTATGAGGGTTCTGAGGTAGGCTGATAAGAAGACTATGTCAAAAATGTGGGGTCACAATGTGAAAAAAAGACAAACGTATGAGTATATGTTTCAAATTTGTTACACGTCTATCTCAAAAAGTAAGGAAATTAATTGCAAAAAAATCCATTTTACATAACCCATTAGGGTTACCATTACACCTTTGAAGGTATGGAAATTCAGTGTTAGGTTTAATGCATGTATCAGTACAACACCATCAATCTCTGCAAACATTAGAAACAAAACAGTTATTTGATACATCTCTCAGTGTCCATCCACCTAACTCATACACCATATAAATATATTGTTCTATACCACATGATTAACAGCTCAAATGGTGTGTAGTTAGGTGGAAGGACACCAAGGATATATCAAATAATTGTTTTGTTTCTAATGTTTGCAGAGATTGGTGTTGTTGTACTGATACACGTATTAACCCTAATATTGAATTTCCATACTTTTAAAGGTGTAATGGAAACCCTATATGGTTTTGTAAAATTGGATTTTTTCCAATGAATATATATACATATACTGCATGTGTGTGTGTGTGTGTGTGTGTGTATGTATTCATGGTAAAAAACTGCATTTAATGCATCAGTTAGGGTTGCAGCAACAAAAGTAAGGAAATGAAACATTAGGATTGAGCCCCTAACCCTCCCACAACCCACACCCCCATCATTCACAGACTGACAGATGCCAGGGTGTGCCACGGGGTTGTGTGGGCCAACTCTTACCCCATTCCATGTGTAAGCAGGTTAACATGCTACAGTAAAGGGGAATGGGGTGAGAGTTAGGCCTCATGACCCCATGGCACACCCTGGCATCTGTCATTCTATGGAGGATGGGGGTGTGGAGCGGTTAGGGGGTCAACCCTAATGTTTCATTTCCCCACTTTTGTTGCTTTAACCCTGACTTATGCTATAAATGCAGTTTTTTGCCATGAATAAATAAATAAATATATATATATATTCTTTGCAAAAACTTTAATGCATCAGTTAGGTTATTTCCACGCTGATAAAAGTGTGGAAATTCCATGTTAGAGTAACACCCCACCACCCCACCCTCACGCCCTCCTCAAAGCCCCAACTCTGCATTCCCCAACCTCACCCCACACACACACACACACACACACTCATGCAAGACACATGCAACACTGTACAACACTATACCACTCCAGCATATCTGTAAGCACAATATTCATAACACTTTACTACTTTCACATAACACTGTGTAATAGAAAAACAAATACAGCATAAGGGACTCTATACTGCTAGCACAGTGTGATCACACATTACTTCTGGCATATCTTCCTAATACAATTACACTTACTCTGTTCAGATTTTCAAAATATTGATTTATATGGGTCATAGTCCAACAATTGGGTCCCTGCAAGTATCGTCCCTACCACACAGGCATCTGGTAGCAGCACAGATACACCTGACACATACACAGTACGTTGGAGATACTGCTCCGGTGGCATGCTACCACCAACACATGTTGTTCTGCTGCTGCATTACTAGGAAACACTGATTAACAGTATTTTATGGTTAGCATTGCATGTTACAACTATTGCTTATACACCTTTCTTTTACAATATGTTACAAGACATTACTTTTATTACTACAGCTGTTTGTCATTATGACTAACTCACTGCACCACAGAAAAAATGCAAATATACAATGACTCTTGCTAGGCTCACAGAAACTGTCATTTCTAATACACTATGTGTGGATAACATTCACATGTCTGTGTACCCCAAGCCACTATGATGGCTGCAGAACTCATACACTTTATGGACTGTGACGATGCCTCTGTCTTCTGGAATGTTTACAGAGTTGCCTGTCACTTCTGTTACCTGATCCTCCTTGTCCCTGGTTGCTTGTCTTGCCTTGGCCCTTGCCTTGCTTGCATAAGTGTGTGTGTGGGTGGGTAGGTTTGGGGAATGTGGAGTTAGGGTTTTGAGGAAGAGGGGTGGGGTGGTGGGTGGTAATCCTAACGTGGAATGTCCACACTTTTGTTCAGGTGGAAACAACCTTAACTGATGCATTAATGAAATTTTGCAATATATATATATATATATATATTAGAGGCAAAAGCTCCATTTAATGCATTAGTTAGGGTTGTTCCACAGCGACAAAAGTGAGGAAATTCGCTGTTAGGGTTGAAAACCCTAACTCCGAATTCACCCCCCCCAGCACCACACACACACAGACACACACACACACATTCAAGTATGGGGGAGGACCAAGTCAACACAACCAATGACAGACATCCAGCAGCAGGTGACAGAAATAACAAACAATTGTCTAAATGTACTACGAGACATCCCCACCCACCTGACCAGGTACTGCATGCTCAGTGGAGATCAACAGCAAAACTGAGGCCATGTACACCAAATGTACACATCCCTGATTGCAGCTGCACACAACGTACTCACACTTAGTAGTTGCATGGCCTTACCTACCGATGCCCACACCACACCACAACTGATACTGTGCCGTTATTCAATATAAATACTGAAGGTGCATGATGACAGTTGTATAAAGGTTTTAACACTAGTGAGTATACATTAATTAAGAGAAGCACATAAATTAACTACAAGACACTAGCATGCTCAAGATAAAAGTAGTGATACATTTAGTAGGTGATTTACATAGTAGTACATTTACTGCAATGGTTTACTCAACATAGAGAGGCTGATGTAAACGTATGGAAAAGCATTGCCTGTTCAACGCTGTGAAATTCGTACTGCCAGTATCACATGCATTCTTACTGATGAAGGTGTACTGCTGATGTACATACATAGACCTTCAGTGTGTTTCAATACTAAAGATGCAGTAAGTATTCTTTGTAAAAAAACATTGTAATTGCGTGGATCAGGCCAAGCAACTTCTAAATATCATAGCACTACTGAGCCAACAATGATGTACCTGTATCGGAGATGTATACAGGATGGATTTTCCTGTAGACACTTACTGAGTATGTTGTACCTGATAAAGACAATCTCATTGCATCTGTGATGACTAACTTATTCAAATAGTAATACATTTACTATTGTTGCAATGAGTGATCTATGCCACTTATGGACACAGTGTGATTTTATTTAACAGTTGTTTCATACTCAGGCTGTATGCCTACTGTTTGGGTTTGCCCACACTTCTGTCACTGATGCTATCAAAGTGATAACTATGTTAATTGTGGTACAACAGGATTCAAGTAGGTATGGTGTAGATATAAACAGAATGTCTTTTAGTATTGATTTAACTCACAATGGGGTAAGTGTACTAGGACAGCAGGGGTTATCCTCATCACTGACTCTGTCAGTTATAATCACACTAGGGTTTGGATGACTGTAATGATCAAGTTACACTGTTCATCTTCATGAGTTCATATTCACAGCCATTCTCCAGTAACTAGACAGTGTATGGTGTAACTGGGTGGGACACTGTGTTGCAAAGCTGCTGCAGTGCCTAGCAGAGGGAGAGTATCTACTCATAAAGACAATTACAATAAGGCATGACCAACAGTTATGTTAAATGGTCTGTTAATCACCCTATAGGGTTTAATGTTGAATGAGGCATAGCTGAGTGCCACATGTCGCTAGACAGTGATAAACTAACCATTAACATAATACCTGGGAGTGGCTTACTGCTATCATAATAAAACTGCTTTTTAACAACATTAAACCATGTTCATCATATGGTTAGGCTCTCACATGTATGTTAATAAAACTAAACATAAGGCTGTTACAATGTTTACAGCCAATTAGAAAGCTGCATTTCAAACCCTTGTTATAATCAGAGATATTATACCTGTACAACTCCTTGGTTTTGCTGAACTCTATTGCTCAGGTGGCCCACCACAAGTGGTGTGGTGTGGTGTGGGCATCGGTAGGTAAGGCCATGCAACTACTAAGTGTGGTACATTGTGTGCAGCTGCAATCAGGGATGTGTACATTTGGTGTACATGGCCTCAGTTTTGCTGTTGATCTCCACTGAGCATGCAGTACCTGGTCAGGTGGGTGGGGATGTCTCGTAGTACATTTAGACAATTGTTTGTTATTTCTGTCACCTGCTGCTGGATGTCTGTCATTGGTTGTGTTGACTTGGTCCTCCCCCATACTTGAATGTGTGTGTGTGTGTGTGTGTCTGTGTGTGTGTGTGGTGCTGGGGTGACTCGAGTTAGGTTTTCAACCCCAACAGCTAATTTCTCACTTTTGTCGCTGTGGAACAACCCTAACTAATGCATTGAACGGAGTTTTTGCCTCTAATTTCCCTTCTTTTGAGAATGATAATGAGAAATAGTGAATGTACGCGGTGGCCCTGCCTCCCGCCACATGATGTCTTGTGGCATAGTAACAGGAGCAGCAACGCAAAACAGAAATGCTAACAGTGGCACACATGGTAACACAAGCCAATGAGAACAGAAAGGGTAACTACATGGTGGCATAGACGGAAGGGTGTGCCACGTGATGTCTTGTCACATAGTAACATGGTGCCATTAAATGGAAATGTCAATGGGCATGGTGACGCAAAGTGAAACAGAAAGAGAAACAGTACGGTATACACAAATTGCAAAAAAGTAACAGAAACGCAAACGCAAATGAAAACGCAAAGGATGACGCACGTGGTGGCATTGGGGTGTGCATTGGGATCATCAGCCCAAACTCTCACTCTATGACATGTGTAAAGCAGCAGAAGTATAGGAGAATGGGGAGAGTTAGAGCCACGATCCCAATGCACACCCCAATGCCGGTTTTGGGTGGGGTGGGTGGTGCAGGGGTTTTCAACCCTAACAGCTGATCTCACTTTGTCGCTGTGAACAACCCACGCATTAAATAGAGTTTTGCCCACCTCTGAGAATGTAACTATATAGTAAATGATGCAGCCTGCGGTCCACCCTAGTGTCTTGTGGCATACTAACAGGACAGTAATGCAAATAGAAATGCTAACAGTGCAATACATGTAACACAAGTGCTTAATGAGAACAGAAGGGCAACACACATGGTGGCGACGAGCGAATGGTCTGCCACGTGATGTCTTGTCACATAGTAACATGGTGCCTGCAAACAGAAATGTCACCGGGCATGGTGGACGTAAAGTGAAACAGAAAGATAAACAGTACTGCAGACAGAAATGGCAAAAATAACAGAAACACAAGCTAAAATGAAAACGCAAAGGATAACGCATATGGTGGCTAGACGCCAACGGTAAGTGAATGTGGGTACGGAACCACAAGCGGAAAGGGCAAACAGCACAGTAATGTAAGACAGGCTGTTTTCCCAAAACCTGCATAGAGAAAGACAGTGAGTGGCAATAATGTATGCATAATAATGAGTATCGTGCACAGAAAATGAGATCTTGGAATACTCAAATACATTATATCTCAGGAACCATTATGACATAGAATAAAATTTTAAAGTCATATTATTTACAACTGTCCTGGCTAATTTGAATCTTAACCCATTAGGAGGCTAAGAAATTTTCCGCGATAAGTCCGATCTCGCACCGCTTCCAAGATATCGGCCCTGAAAGGCGCGTTAACTCCATAATGTTATCCAATGGGAAAAAAAGAAAGTTCGAGAGCCATAACTTTGCCTCCCTGTAATGTTTTTTCACCAAACCACTGAAAGGCACATCTGTGGGCTGTTGGCTGTCTTCCTCCAAATTTCAGGAAAAAGACCAAACCGTTATTTTGCAGCAGGGCTCCAAATGATTTCTGTTAAGTGTTCAGGCACATGATGTTGTTATCCTATGGGAAAAACGCAATTTTGGAGTGCTTAACTTTGCCGCCATGTGATATTTTTTCACCAAACTACTGAAAGGCACATCTGTGTACTGTTGGCTGTCTTCCCTCAAATTTCAGGAGAAAAATACTAAACCGTTATTTTGCAGCAGTGCCAAGGATTCCTGCAATAGCAGGCGCTGTAATTTTATCCTATAGGAAAAACTGTCAACTTTGAGTGCCATAACTTTGCGTCCCGTGTAATATTTTCAATACAACACTGAAAGGCACATCTGTGAGATGCTCGCTGCATTCCCTCCAAATTTCAGCTCAAAAACTCCCAGCGGTTGTTTTGCAGTGCAGTGCCAAAGAATTGCTGTCATTTTCCCACAGACTAGAGAAAATTACTGTCGCAATTCTTGCAGCTTCGCCAAAATTGCGACACTTTCATGAGCACGAAAGTAATTTGCTAAGTATTTTTTCCAGAAATTTGAAAAACATATTTCTGGGTAAGTGTTTACGAAAATAAAGAACATGGCAAGCATCCTCAGGTCTCGACTAGGGTGAATACAAAAAAAATTAGGTTGCTAGAGGGTCCCAAATTTAAATGCCAACCATTTTTCTTGATCCTCTAGCAACCTAATTTTTTTGTTCACCTAGTCGGGCCCTGAGGATGCTTGCCATGTCTTTATTTGTGGAAACACCCCAGAAATATGTTTTTCAAATTTCTGAAAGTACTTCAATTACTTTCAGTTTCACCAAAGTAATGCTAGAATTTTATTGAAAGCTTTACATAAATGTATTGTGCACTTTCTGGTCTGTGGGAAAATGACAGCAATTCTTTTTGGCACTGCACTGCAAAAGCAACCGTTGGGAGTTTTTGGGCTGAAATTTGAGGAACCAGCATCGACATCTCACAGATGTGCCTTTCAGTGTTGTATTGAAAAAAATACACCAAGTGCAAAGTTATGGCACTCCAAAGTTGACAGTTTTTCCCATAGATAACATTACGGCGCCCAAAGCATTACAGGAATCCTTTGGCACCCTGCTGCAAAATAAGCGTTTGGTCTTTTTTCCTGAAATTTGGAGGGAAGACAGCCAACAGTACACAGATGTGCCTTTCAGTAGTTTGGTGAAAAAACATTACAGGGAGGCAAAGTTATGGCTCTCCGAACTTTTCTTTTTTTCCCATAGGATAACATTACGGCGTTCGCCGCGCCTTTCAGGGCCCGTATCTCGGAAACGGTGCGAGATACGGACTTTTCGTCGGACAATTTCTTAGTCCCCTATTGGGGCTAAGATTCAAATTAGCCAGGACAGTTGTAAATAATATGACTTTTAAATTTTTTTTCTACGTCGTACGGTTCCTGAGATATAATGTATTTAGTATTCCAAGATCTCATTTTCTGCGCCGACACTCATTATTTTGCATACATTATTTGTACTCACTGTCTTTCTCAATGCAGGTTTTGGGGAAAACCAGCCTGTGCGCTTACATTACTGTTACTGTTGCCCTTTCTGCTTGTGGATCTGCACTGCTTCCTTTACCATTGACGCCTGGCGCCACAATGTGCTTATCCTTTATGCTTATTTGCGCTATGCTTCTGTTATTTTTGCCATTTCTGTTCACAGTACTGTTTATCTTACTGTTTCACTTTACATCACCATGCCCATTAACATTTCTGTTTGCAGGCACCATGTTACTATGTGACAACACATCACGTGGCAGACCATTCCTCTTCACGCCACATATGTGCTCACTCCTTTCTGTTCTCATTCGTGTTTGTGTTACCATGTGTGCCACTGTTAGCATTTCTGTTTGCATTGCTGTCCCTGTTAGTATGCCACAACACATCGTGTGGCGGAGCTGGGCTCCTTGGGCCTCTGGCCCACCGCTGCATTACATTCACTATTTCTCTGCCATTCTCAAAAGAAGGGAAATTAGAGGCAAAACCCATTTAATGCATTAGTTAGGTTGTTCCACAGCGACAAAAGTGAGGAAATTGGGCTGTTAGGCTTGAACCCCCTTGACCCCCGCCCACCCTCCAACCGGCATTGGGGGTGCGATTGGGATCGTGGGTCCTAACTCTATATATATTAGAGGCAAAAATATATATATAGAGGCAAAACTCCATTTAAGTTTCATAGGGTTGTTAGTGCAAAGTGAGGAAATTCGATGTTAGGTTCAGGCCCTCTTGACCCCCCAGCCTCACCACTCAACTGGCATTGGGGGTGCGCATTGGGGTCATCTGCCTCAACTCTCACCCCATCACATGTGCAAAGAAGCAGAGGTATAGGAGAATGGGGTGAGAGTTAGGACCAAAGACCCCAATGCACAACCCAATGCCAGTTGGGGAGTGGTGCTTGGGGGGTCCAAGGGTTTTTTTGAACCATAACACCAAATTTCCTCACTTTTGTCACTGTGGAACAACCCTAACTGATGCATTAAATGGTGTTTTTTGCCTCTAATTTCCTTTCTTTTTGAGAATGATAATGACAACTAGTGAATATAATGCTGCGGTGGGAGCGCGGGGCCCTGTGGGCCCCTCACTCCCACCACGTGATGTCTTCACACATAGTAACACAGTGCCCACAAACACAAATGGTAATGTGCATGGTGACATAAAGCGAAACAGAAAGATAAACAGTACTGAGAAATAGTGAATGTAATACAGCTACAGGACCAGTGACGGGGTCTTCTTGTCACATAGTAACACAGTGCCCACAAACAGAAATGGTAATGCACATAGTGCGACAAAGTGAAACACAAAGATAAACAGTACTGTAGACACAAATGGTTAAAATTACAGAAACAGAAGCGTAAATGAAAACATAAAGGGTAACGCAGAAGGTGGCGTAGACAGGAAAAGTAAGTGAAACAGGTACAGAACCAGAAGCAGAAGCATTAAGGGTAAGAGTTATGGAAATGCACACAATAGTGTTCCCCAAAAGGTGCATAGAGAAAGACAGTGAGTACAAAGAATGCATGCAAAATAATGAGTCTCGTAACAAAAAATGAGGACTTGGAATAGTAAATTGCTTATATCTCAGGAACCATACGACATAGAAAAAAAATGTAAAAGTCATATGACTCACCACTTTCCTGGCTTGGCAAATGGCCCTTTTACTGTCTTGTTTCAAACCTGGCTTGTTTCAAACTTTTGTTTGTGCATTTTTCCGACGAAAAGTCTTTATCTCGCACCATTTCCGAGATATGGGCCCTGAAAGGCATGGCAAACACTGTAATGTTATCCTATGGGAAAAAAAGAAAAGTTCAGAGTGCCATAACTTTGCCTCCCTGTAATATTTTTTCACCAAGCCACTGAAAGGCACATCTGTGGGATGTTGGCTGTCTTCCTTCCAAATTTCAGCCCAAAAGACTGAACCGTTATTTTGCAGCAGGGTGGCAAAGGATTGCTGCAAGCATCTGACGCAGTAATGTTATCCTATAGGAAAAAGTGTCAACTTTGGAGTGCCGTAACTTTGCTGCCGTGTAACGTTTTTTCAACAAAATACTGGAAGGCACATCTGTGAGATGTCAGCTGTTACCTCAAATTTCAGCCTAAAACACTGAACCGTTCTTTTGCAGTAGGTGCCAAACAAATGCTGTCATTTCCCACAGCCAGGAAAAGTATTATCGCAATTTGCAAAAACTTTTGCAAATTATTTGACAAAACAAGAAGGAAGTACTTTGGAAAGTACTTTTCCAGAATTTGAAAACATATTTCTGGGCTGTTTTACCTCAAAATAAAGACATGGCTAGCATCCTCAGGGTCCGACTAGGTGAATACAAAATAATTAGGTTGCTAGAGGGTCCCAAATTTAAATGGCAAGCATTTTCTGATCACCAACTGAAAACAAAATGGCAGATTTGTGACAGTAAAAGGGCATTTGCCAAAGTAAAATGGCATTTGACACTGTCAAACTTTTTCTTAACTTTTCCCATTGACTTATAATGGGAACTTGTATTTTGAATAACTTTGAACCTTTTAATATTTTTACAAATCTTCAAAAGTCACATTGGGGACTCGCCTGCATGTTCCCTGAAGATTTTGGACTGATCGCACAAACTATGCGACCTGCAAGCGTGACCGTAGAATTCAAAAAAGCGTAAACACATGCGCAGATCATGTAATAACTCCGCAGTCAATATCTCACTGGTATGAAACTTGGCAGATCCTAAGGTGTATGGGTCTGGAATAAGTATTCCAAATTTCAGGCAAATATGTTGAATGGTTGCAAAGTTATTAAGGTGCAAAATTTTAGGTTTAACATGTAAATGGCTCCTCAACTCCTTACTATTGTATCACTACCGTGCTACCATAATATATGTATATACTGTATAATGGGTAGACTAGATGGGCCTAGCAGTCCTTATCTGCCATCAAAGCCTATGTTTCTATGTTTCTATGTTTCTATGGGATATACAGGTTGATTGTAAATACGCAATTTATCTTCAAGAGTGAGGGGCAGGACTGTAACTGATGAGTGGCAGAGCCACAAGTGAGTTATGAAAGTCCTGGCCCCTCACAAGTGATGAGAAATTGCTTATTTTGAGTCAGGCTACTGTATATTTGTTGTATACAACAGTAAATTACAAGTTATAGCTTTTAAATCTACAGTTTATTTAAAACCTTTTCTGTTTTTCTTTGATTTTAACTGCTTGCTTCAGTGTTGCACTACACATTGTGATGTCTCTGGTGGTTTCACGCCACTCCACCCTCATTGACCAGACAGGTTTTGCCCATCACTTCCACACAATCTGGAACTCTCACCCCCCCAAATACGTCACTACTCTTCCACCTACTGCCCAAACACTTTCCTCCACAGTTTTCTCTTATCCAGCTGTTCCTTCTTTAATCCTCCTTAATTTACCAATTTTCCTTGTTCCTGCTTTTCAGCTCCTTCCCTCTTGCAGGATTCTCAGCATACTGAAGGGTATAAAGATTTTGGCTGTCATCCCTCCCCCCAAATAAACAACTCCTCTTTCACCTGCTCCCTTAACACTGCCCTCCAGAAGTTCCTTTCTTACAGCTGTTTTTGCTTTAATCCTTCCTAATTTCTTATTATCCCTAGTTCATGCATACCATCTCCTTACCCCCTTGCACGGTTCTCCGCATCCTGAAGGGGAAATCAGGTTTTGGCTATCCCCTCCCCAGCCCCAGCTCCTGTCCTTTTTCCACTTTGCCTCCTCACAGAACTTATAGCATGGCCTATCCCTATTTCTCCTACAGCACTTGTGTACTGCCCAAGTTTGCTCTCAGTATATCATGGCACTATGATTATTCTGCAACATTATGTACCACCTGTAACATTGTTATTATGGTATTATTTTATAAGCTGTAACTGTCTGTACCATGCCCTAATTGTAGCATTTCTTTGTCTACCTGTTCATACACAATTTGCACTTCTCTTCCATCCATTCAATTTTATCATCTCTGTTTTCTTATCCTCATGTTACCCACTCCCCCCAGGTCACACCGTGAGATGACCAACTTGTTGTTCAGTGTGTCCTCCTGGTGAAACATTTCAATAAATAAATAAAATGTCATCAGCATTGTAGAAGCTGCTCCCTGATTGGTTCAGTATTCCCCTGTGATGACAGTAACTTAAAAAAATATCCATTGTGACAAAAGTAACAATGATATTTTTTGATATCCTACTGTTACTGATGTCACTAACTAAGATATCTTTTTTATCTAGTCATTTTCACCCACTTGTTATATATATTATGGTAGCACGGAGTGCTACCATAGTTAGGGTTGAGGAGCCATTTCCATGTTAAACCCAAAATTTTGCACCTTAATAACTTTGCAACTGTTTGATGGATTTACCTGAAATTTGGAATGTATGATCAAGACCCACAGGCCTTGGGATATGCCAAGTTTCATACTGATCAGATATATGGTTGCGGAGTTATTAAGTGTGATCTGTGCGCGCATTTACGCTTTTCTGGAATTCTGTGGTCACGCCTACAGGTCGTACGGTTTGCGTGACTGGCCCAAAATCTTCAGGGAATGTGCAGCCAGGGTCCCCGATGTGCCTTTCAAGATTTCGCGGAAAATATTAAACGGTTCAAAAGTTATTCAAAAAACAGTTTCCCATTATAAGTCAATGGGAAAAGTTAACAAAAAGTTCAACACTTTCGCAAATGGGCCTGTTACTTTCGCAAATCGGCCATTTTGTTTTCAGTTGGTGATCAGAAAAATGGTTGGCATATAAATTTGGGACCCTCTAGCAACCTAATTTTTTTTGTATTCACCTAGTCGGGCCCTGAGGATGCTTGCCATGTCTTTATTTTGTGTAAACACCCAGAAATATGTTTTTCAAATTTCTGGAAAAAGTATTCGCAAATTACTTTCGTGTTTTCTGAGTGTCAGAGAAGTATGTTTCTAAATTAAGTATGTGTAGTTTTCTAGTCTGTGGAAATGACAGCAATTCTTGGCAATTGCACTGCAAAAGAACTGTTGGGGAGTTTTGAGCTGAAATTTGAGGAACGGAGCGCTATCTCACAGATGTGCCTTTCAGTGTTGTATTGAAAAAATATTACACAGTGGCAAAGTTACGGCACTCCAAAGTTGACATTTTTTCCATAGGATAACATTATGGCCTCGACGCATTACAGAAATCCTTTGGCACCCTGCTACAAAATAACGGTTTGGTCTTTTTTCCTGAAATTTGGAAGGAAGACAGCCAACAGCCCACAGATGTGCCATTCAGTAGTTTGGTGAAAAAATATCACACGGCAGCAAAGTTACGGCATTTCAAAGTTGACATTTTTTCCCATAGGGTAACATTACGGCGTTCGCCGCACCTTTCAGGGCCCGTATCTCGGAAACAGTGAGAGATACGGACTTTTCGTCAGAAAACTTCTTAGCCCCATAATGGGGATAAGATTTAAATTAGCCAGGACAGTTGTAAATAACATGACCTTTAAATTTTTTTTCTACGTCATACGGTTCCTGAGATATAATGTATTTAGTATTCCAAGATCTCATTTTCTGCGCCGATACTCATTATTTTGCATACATTATTTGTACTCACTGTCTTTCTCAATGCAGGTTTTGGGGAAAACCAGCCTGTGCGCTTACATTACTGTTACTGTTGCCCTTTCCGCTTGCGGTTCTGTACCCGTTTCACTTACCGTCGACGTCTGCGCCACCATGTGCGTTATCCTTTGCATTTTCATTTGCGCTTGTGTTTCTGTTATTTTTTGCCATTTTCTGTTTATCTTTCTGTTTCACTTTACATCATCATGCCATTGACATTTCTGTTTGCAGGCATCATGTTACTATGTGACAACACATCACGTGTCAGACCATTCCCGTCTACGCCACCATGTGCGTTACCCTTTCTGTTCTCATTCGTGCTTGTGTTACCATGTGCGCCACTGTTAGCATTTCTGTTTGCATTGCTGTCCCTGTTAATATGTCACAACACGCCCGCGCTCCCGCCGCTGCATTACATTCACTATTTCTTGTTATCATTCTCAAAAAGAAGGGAAATTAGAGGCAAAAAACTCTGTTTAATGCATTACTTAGAGTTGTTCCACAGCGACAAAAGTGAGGAAATTTGCTGTTAGGGGTTGAAAACCCCTTTCACCACCCCAACCCAACGGCATTGGGGTGTGCATTGGGATCATGAGTCCTAACTCTCACCCCATTCTCCTATACTTCTGCTGCTTTACACAGGTCATGGGGTGAGAGTTAGGGCTGATGATCCCAATGCACACCCCAATGCCACCACGTGCGTCATCCTTTGCGTTTTCATTTGCGCTTGCATTTCTGTTAATTTTTTGCCATTTGTGTGTACCGCACTGTTTCTCTTTCTGTTTCACTTTGCGTCACCATGCCCATTGACATTTCCATTTACAGGCACCATGTTACTATGTGACCAGACATCACGTGGCACACCGTTCCCGTTCACGCCACCGTAGCGCTACTCTTTCTGTTATCATTCGCGCTTGTGTTACCATGTGTGCCACTGTTAGCATTTCTGTTTGCATTGCTGCTCCTGTTACTATGCCAAGAGGCTGACGAGGGAGCGGGAGCGCTGGGCCTAAAGGGCCCCGGCACCCGCCACCACATTACATTCACTATTTCTCATCATTCTCAAAAAAGGGAAATTAGAGGCAAAAACCTGTTTAATGCATTAGTTAGGGTTGTTCCACAGCGACAAAGTGAGGAATTCGCTGTTAGGGTTGAAAACCTAACTCCAATTCACCCCCAGCACCACACACACACAAGACACACACACACATTCAAGTATGGGGGAGGACCAAGTCAACACAACCAATGACAGACATCCAGCAGCAGGTGACAGAAATAACAAACAATTGTCTAAATGTACTACGAGACATCCCCACCCACCTGACCAGGTACTGCATGCTCAGTGGAGATCAACAGCAAAACTGAGGCCATGTACACCAAACGTACACATCCCTGATTGCAGCTGCACACAATGTACCACACTTAGTAGTTGCATGGCCTTTACCTACTTGACTGCCCACACCACACCACAACTGGTACTGTGCCGTTATTCAATATAAATGCTGAAGGTGCATGATGACAGTTGTAGAAAGGTTTTAATACTACTGAGTATACATTAATTAAGAGAAGCACATAAATTAACTACAAGACACTAGCATGCTCAAGATAAAAGTAGTGATACATTTAGTAGGTGATTTACATAGTAGTACATTTACTGCAATGGTTTACTCAACATAGAGAGGCTGATGTAAACGTATGGAAAAGCATTGCCTGTTCAACGCTGTGAAATTGGTACTGCCAGTATCACATGCATTCTTACTGATGAAGGTGTACTGCTGATGTACATACATAGACCTTCAGTATGTTTCAATATTAAAGATGCAGTAAGTATTCTTTGTAAGAAACATTGTAATTGCATGGATCAGGCCAAGCAACTTCTAAATATCATAGCACTACTGAGCCAACAATGATGTACCTGTATCGGACATGTATATAGGATAGATTTTCCTGTAGGCACTTACTGAGTATGTTGTACTTGATAAAGACAATCTCATTGCATCTGTGATGACTAACTTCTTCAAATAGTAATACATTTGCTATTGTTGCAATGAGTGATCTATGCCACTTATGGACACAGTGTGATTTTTTTAACAGTTGTTTCATACTCAGGCTGTATGCCTACTGTTTGGGTTTGCCACACTTTTGTCACTGATGCTATCAAAGTGATAACTATGTCAATTCTGCTACAACAGGAATCAAGTAGGTATGGTGTAGATATAAACAGAATGTCTTTTAGTATTGATTTAACTCATAATGGGGTAAATGTACTAGGACAGCAGGGGTTATCCTCTATCACTGAGTCTGCCAGTTATAATCACACTAGGGTTTCGATGACTGTAATGATCAAGTTACACTGTTCATCTTCATGAGTTCATATTCACAGCCATTCTCCAGCAACTAGACAGTGTATGGTGTAACTGGGTGGGACACTGTGTTGCAAAGCTGCTGCAGTGCCTAGCAGAGGGAGAGTATCTACTCAAAAAGACAATTAAGCAATAAGGCATGACCAACAGTTATGTTAAATGGTCTGTTAATCACCCTGTAGGGGTTTAATGTTGAATGAGGCATATCCGAGTGCCACATGTTGCTAGACAGTGATAAACTGACCATTAACATAATACCTGGGAATAGCTTATTGCTATCATAATAAAACTGTTTTTAAACAACATTAAACCATGTTCATCATATGGTTAGGCTCTCATGTATGTTAATAAAACTAAACATAAGGCTGTTACAATGTTTACAGTCAATTAGAAACTGCATTTCTCAAACCCTTGTTAAATCAGAGATATTATACCTGTAGAACTCCTTGGTTTTGCTTAACTCTATTGCTCAGGTGGCCCACCACAAGTGGTGTGGTGTGGTGTGGGGCATCGGTAGGTAAGGCCATGCAACTACTAAGTGTGGTACGTTGCGTGCAGCTGCAATCAGGGATGTGTACGCTGGTGACATGGCCTCAGTTTTGCTGTTGATCTCCACTGAGCATGCAGTACCTGGTCAGGTGGGTGGGATGTCTCTGTAGTACATTTAGACAATTGTTTGTTATTTCTGTCACCTGCTGCTGGATGTCTGTCATTGGTTGTGTTGACTTGGTCCTCCCCATACTTGAATGTGCGGTGTGTCGTGTGTGTGTGTGTGGTGCTGGGGGTGAATTCGGAGTTAGGGTTTTCAACCTAACAGCGAATTTCCTCACTTTTGTCGCTGTGGAACAACCCTAACTAATGCATTAAATGGAGTTTTTGCCTCTAATATACATATATACATATATATATATATATATATATATATATATATATATATATATATATATATATATATATATATATATATATTATAGTAGCACGGTAGTACTACCATAGTTAGGATTGAGTACTCCATTTAAAGTTAAAACTTTGCACTTTAATAACTTTACCACCATTCAATTGCTTTGCCTGACATTTGGAAGGCATGGGGCATAACTATAGATCTTGGGATCTGCCAAGTTTCGTGCCAGTCAGAAATACGGCTGTGTAATTATTACAACATTCTGGGGCACATTTACATTTTTTGTGCATTCTTTGTTTGCACTTACAGGTCACACAGTTTGTGCGATTGGTCCAAAACTTCAGGGAACATGCAGCCGGTTCCCTGATGTGCCTTTTGAAGATTTTGTGAAAAATATTAAACGGTTCAAAAGTTATTCAAAAACAAGTTTCCATTATAGTCAAAGGAAAAGTTAACAAAAAGTTTGACAGTGTCACAAATGCACTTTTAATGTTGCAAATGACCCTAATAGTGTCGCAAATCCACCATTTTGTTTTCAGTTACTGATCAGAAAAATGCTTGTTATTTAAAATTGGGACCTCTAGGAACACAATTCTTTTGTGTTCACCTAGTCGGACCCTTAGGATGCTAGCCATGTCTTTAGTTGGGGTTAAACACCCAGAAATATGTGTTCAATTTTTTGGGAAAAGTAGTGCTGCAAAGTAGTGTTGCACCTGCGTCACTTTCATGTTTTTTTCGAAAGTGTTGTGATTTGCGACACTAAAATGCGACACTATGGGGGGAAATAACAGCACTTATTTGTCACACTGCTGAAAACTAAAGGTTTGGTCTTTTGGGATGAAATTTGGAGGAAAGGAAGCCAACATCCCACAGATGTGTCTTCTTGTGACTTGGTCAAAAAATATTACATAGTAGCAAAGTTATAGCACTCCAAAATGTATGCTTTTTCCCATAGGATAACATTACGGCGTCCGCCACATTACAGGAATACTTTGCCGCCCTGCTGCAGAATAATGGTTTGGTCTTTTGGGCTGAAAATTGGAGAGAAGAAAGCCAACATCCCACAGATGTGCCTTTTGATGGTTTGGTGAAAAAATATTACAGGGTGGCAAAGTGATGGCACTCCAAAATTGAACACACAAGTTATACACTTTGGAATAGCATGTTGTCAGCCAGGGAATGCCCCCCACTACAGAGCAGGCACTGCATCCTGAGTGGAGACTCACAGGAAAACAAAGGTTATGGATGTAAATGGTACAGCTCCATGTTTGCAGTAACACACTAGTTAGGACTGTTAGGAGTTGTACGGTGTCAGGTAGGAATGCCCCCCCACAGCTGAGGTAGTGAATACTGAGTGGAGAGTCATAGGAAAAGGAAGCTCATGGACATCAATGGTGCAGCTCCGAGGTTGCAGGGACAAACAAGTTGCGACAGTTAGGAGTTGCACGGCATCAGTCAGGCAATGCCCCCCCCAGAGCAGGTAATGCATCCTGGGTGGAGACTCACAGGAAAACATATGCTATGGATATAAATGGTACAGCTCCATGATTGCAGTAACACTGTAGTTGGGACAGTTAGGAGTTGTATGGTGTTAGCTAGGCAATGCCCTAGCCCTCCAGGGTAAGTAGTGCATCTTGAGTGGAGAGTCATAGGAAAAGAAAGTCCATAGACATTAACAGTGCACCTCCATGGTTGCAGGGACACACAAGTTAGGAGACTCTGGACTTGCACGCTCTCAGTCAGAGAATGACCCCCACCCCCACCAGGTACTGTAGCCTGAGTATATACCTACAGTAAAGCAAAGGTTATGGATATGAATGATACACTTCCTGATTGCAGAGACACAAGTTGGGATACTTAGGAGTTGCATGGTATGCCAGGCAATGCCCCTCCATCCCACACTAGGTACTGCATCAGCCAGGCAATGCCTTCCCCCTCAGACTAGGTACTGCATCCTGAGTGGGGACCCACAGGAATATAAAGGCTGTGGATATTAACACAAGAACTCACTGATTGCAGGACCACACAAATTAGGACAGTTAGAAGTTGCACAGCATCAGCCAGGCAATGCCCCCTCCCAGACCAGGCACTGCATCCTGAGTTGAGACCCACAGGAAAACAAAGTTATGGATATCAGCAATACACTTCTGTGATTTCAGTAACTCACAAGTTGGGACAGTTAGAAGTTGCACGGCGTCAGCCAGTCAATGACCACCCCCGTCTCGATCAGGTACTGCATGCATAGGAAAATTGAGGACATGGGCATCAGTACTATGTCTCTGTGATTTCAGATGCACACACAAAGTTAGGATACTTAGGACTTTTATGGTGTTAGCTAGAGAATGGTCCCCTACCCCCCATGACCAGGTACTGCATCCTAACTGTATACCCACAGTAAAACAAATGTTATGGATATAAATGATACACCTCCTGATTGCAGGAACACACAAGTTGGGACAGTTAGGAGTTGCACGGTGTCAGCCAAGCAATGCCCTCCCACACAGACCAGG
Organism: Neoceratodus forsteri; assembly: GCA_016271365.2. Taxonomy (NCBI): domain Eukaryota; kingdom Metazoa; phylum Chordata; order Ceratodontiformes; family Ceratodontidae; genus Neoceratodus; species Neoceratodus forsteri. The sequence goes on along the minus strand of CM028132.1, from coordinate 266,705,282 downwards.
TACTACATTTGGGTGTAGACCAATAGGAAAACAAAGGCTATGGACATCAACTGTACACTTTCCTGACTGCAGGAGCACACAAGTTAGGATAGTTAGAAGTTGCATGCCATCAGCTAGGGAATGCCCCCACCCCTCAGGACAGGTAATGCATCCTGACTGGAGTCCCACTGCAAAAGTGAGGCCATACACATCAATGGTACACATGTGTGATTGTATGCTTGCAGCAAAACTGAAAGGATGGAGATAAATGGTACAGATATGTGATTTCAGCTGCATATAAGTCACAGCACTGAGGAGTTTCGTGGATTCAGGCAGCAATGAACCAGCCCCCCACAAGAGAGGTACTGGATTATGAGTGTAGAGCAGAGCACAAAGTGTCTGATAATAGTTAAAGACAAAATACTTCTGTTTACAGATTGTTTAACCCATTCAACAGTAAAAATAAAGACACTATAAGCTTTTTGTAGCTAGAAAATATTTATGTAAATGTGATGTTTTTCAAAACTATATGAAAATAAAAGAACTTTTTGTTTTTAATTATAAAATATATATAAAATAGAGATTTACAAAAAAATTATTGTTTGAGAAAAGAGCTATGATACAAACATAAAGTTTTGTTGAACGGGAGGTGTGCTTCTGGTCGAGGCAGCACAGATCAGATCATTGACCATATGTGGAGGCGCACCGGAGGTGGAAACTGCTGCGCTGAGAGGAGATACCAGTGCTGTGGAGGCTTCAGCTTTGCCCAGGAGACTGGAATCAGCTTCCTGCTGTGGGCGATGCTGGCCTGATCTGTGGCATCTCTGGCCATGTCGACAGGCTCGAGCAGGAGGCTGACCATCCCCTGCTGAGCACGAAACATGTCACGGATTTCATCCACGGTCTGCAGGAGATGGTAAACTTTCTGCTCCAGTTTGTCTAAACAGTCAGAGTGAGAACAGATTGGGCGAGTTTCTTCGGGACCTGTAAACAGAAAAAATAAATCATTATGTACATTGATAAGTGTACTTTGTCGTGTATGTTATAACAAAATACATTCACAATATGTTTTAATGCTTAATAGTTAAATCTTGTTTGTTGAATACTGTAATCATGTATAGCACTGTTCATTTCACAGTTGAAATTAAGACATTAACGCCATCGTTATGACAGTCTGCTGATAGGTGATCAATGGCTCAGCTATGTTATTGGTGGTGCAGACAAGTTGCTTCATCTTGGGGTTGCAAGCCACCATCTAGGCAACTGCCCTTACCTGCCTCCCACCCTAGATGTGTACTGCTTACTGACTGGATAGGTATGGCAAAACAAAAGTTATTGTCATCAGTGCTATGCCTGACTGATTGTAGGTGCACAGAGGCTAGCTCAGTTATGAGTTGCATAACCTTGATCAGGTGATGGCCCCCCACCATGTTACGTGAGTTACTACATACTGAGTGAAGAGCCACAGCTAAACTTAAGTATGGACATCAGCAGCAGAACTCTGCTATTACAGGTACACACAAGTTAGCACAGGTAGGAGTTGTGCTGCCTCAGCATTGCAATGCAGACCAGTCTTGAACAGATACTGTATATTTAGTGTAAAGATAGAGGAAAATAACCAACATGGCAATCAGCAGGACTGCTCCTTTACTGCAGGTGTTCACAGATAACTTTGTTGTGTAGTTCCATGTCCTCAGGCAAGCAATGCCCCTGTTGGTAAAAACGAGGTCATCAATTGTAAGTGAGAGACACAGCTAAACTAAGGAGATGGACATGAACAGTGTGTCTACCTGATAGCAGTTAGATACCACTTACCACAATTAGGAGTTGCATGATCTCAACCAGGCAATGAGCCTCCCCAACCCCAGACCAGGTACTGCATCCTGAGTGGAGAACCACAAAAAATTGATGCTATGTACATCAACGGTACATGTCTCTGATTGCAGATGTACACAAGTTAGTGCAGCTAGGAGTGAAATGATGTGAGGCAGAGAATGATGGCCTCTCAGCCGCACACCAACCACATCTTGCATGCTGAATGGAGATCCACAGTAAAACTAAGGCCGTGGATGTGAACGCTGTATGTCCCTGGTTGCAGGAACACAGACAAGGTATGACAGTTAATGGTTGCATGGACTTAGCTATGCAATAGCTCCTCCCTCCCACCCCTACCAGTCTAGGTACTGCATCCTGAATAGAGAGCAGCAGCAAAGTGAGGAGATGGACATCTACAGAAGACCTGTCTGATTGCAGGCAAATATGTGGTAGAACAGCTAGGAGTTGCATGGACTCAGGCAGGCAATGCCCCACCAACACACCCATCAATTAGGTCTTGCTTCCTGAGTGGAGAACCACTGCAAAACTTAGGAAATGGAAATGAATGATACACATGCCTGAATGTAGGTAGAGACAAGTTAGGACAGTTAGGAGTTTAACAAACTCAGTCAGGCAATACCCCTTCCCCTTCACTAGACGAGGTCCTGCATACTGATTGGAGAGCCAGAGCAAAACTAAGTTAATGGATATGAACAGTACATGATCCTGATTCTATGTAGAGACACGTTAACACAGTTAGGAGTTGCACATTCTCAACCAGGCATTGCCCTGTCTGCAACCCTTACCCCCACCTCCCTCGTGAGACTACATACTGCATCTTGAGTGGAGAGACACAGCTTTATTGAGGGGATGGACATCAGCATTGCAGCTCTGTGACTGCAGGAACACACAGGTGAGCATGGTTATGAGTTGAATGACCTCAGACAGGCAATGCACCCTTCCCCTGCTGCCCACCAGGTCATGCATCATGAGTGCAGACTCACAGCAATACTGAGGCCATGGACATGAATGGTACACATCCCTGATTGTATGCACAGAAGTTAGTACAGTTAGGAGTTGCACTAACTCAGTCAGCTGATGCCCCCCCACACGATGTACTGCATCCTGAGCGGGTAGCCAAAGAAAGCTGATCCATGGTGATGAACAGTACATGTGCTTGCTTGCAGGTACACACAAGCTGACAGCATTAGGAGTTGCAATTATATTCCTCACCACAGAGCAGGTACTGCATCCTGAGTGGGGGTGCCACAACAAAAAATGAGCAAATGAACATCGACAATCGTCAGTCACTGAGTACTGTTACACAAGTTAGACAGGTAGTACTTGCATGCTAGCTATATACATTGAATAGATGTCAGACTATAGTGTAGACAAGTTACCAGAGCTAAGAGTTGCATGATGTCAGCCACACAATGGGCTTGCCCTCCACATCCACAGACCAGGTACTGTTGTGTGACTGCAGAGTCCTAGCACAACAAATACTATGTGCAAGTACAGTATTCTGTACTGAGAGTAAGCTGTAGAAGTCTTATTTGTGATGAATTTTGATATTGTGTATGATATCTTGGACTACTTATGTTGAGCACCGCCAGTTGGCTCTATCTTCACCTTTGCAGTGGCTGTTGTGACCCAGTCTCCCTGGCAGCTAAAAAAAATAAACATTTTTAATTACAGATCTTATGACTATCTGTATGGTCATTCACAGTGTTATTTTTTTTACTTTGCTGCCTGACTATGTGCTACATGGTTAGTTGCTAGATATTACTAAAGTAAATCAGTGGACATTAACATTCGTTTTTTGATAGCAGGTGAACACTAGTTGCAACAGTTTTAGTTTAGTTCATAACAGAAGTAAATTAAGTTGTTTGGCCACTTGAGAATAATTATTATGTTACCCTGAAATGAGAGAAGTTAACTGTGTTTACATTTATATGTAGTATTATCCCATGGACATGACTGAACAGCAGATCTTATGTTCAGAATGGCAGTTTACCACTGATGTACTGTACATCCTCTCATAATCAATGGCTGATGAAGAATTACTAGTGGAGGTCATTTGTAACACAGTAATATATACAATTATAAAAAACATTAAGGGCCAGATATTCAAACTTTGCACCTGGCAAAAACCGCTTGGTACAGGTTTAGCGAGGATTAGCACTGGTTTGCTATATTCAAAAGGCCAAATAGCACGGGCAAACTGCATTATCACATAGCAAAACTATAATGTATGTAAGGGGCAAATTGACATGAGTACAGGTGCAATGCTATATTCAGTGACTAGCACCGCGCTAAGTGGTTTTGCATGACTTAGAGCGACACTTAGCGTGGTGCAAAGTACCGCCCAGGAAAAGCTTGTCTTAACCCTGGGCAATCAGCTTTGCATGACACTTTGGCTTTGCGCGGTGTTTGCACGGGTTTAGTGTGGGTTTTGCGCGACCCTAACAAATAAATATGACACATAGATAAAGCCAAACATAGAGGAAGCATGCTGCTAAATGATGGCATCACAATGATGCCATCATCTGCCACCAGTCCCAGCCATGCCAGGCAGTAAGTGGTGACCCTGCCGCCAGTGGACAGCATGTCAGTGTGGCCATACAGCACACACCTCCGGACCACACATCTGTGGACATGAACAGATGCCAGCACATACATGCAGCACTGAGGGCATGGAGGATGTTGAGGGCGTGCAGTGGTGGCGAGGCTATGCCACAGACCAGGTGTGGCCACAAGGCTGGGACACATCATGCAGTGCACATGGGCCAGTATTGGGAATACCCCAACACCAGTGAGCCTTTCGGATAATATATGCCCCCGGCCACATACCGCACAGCTGTGCAACTGCCACAGCACACAAAGCCAGAAATGTACATGTCACTGTGAGCATCCCATGCCAGAGGTGCAGCATCTGTGGGTCACACAACAGTGTAACAGGAATGTCCACTGTCAGTAAACACCTGCAGGTTGGGCCTGTCACTGTGTATAGTGCAGTCATCATCACTGCCCTACACACCATAGGCAATGCTGTGTCCACACACTACTGGCCTCCTTGCTACTGTAGTTTCTGCTGTGCACTGTAACATGACCTACAATGTGACAGTTGCATGCAGCACTACCACCACCTGTGCCTATGCTGTGTTGTCCACTGGGGTACGAAATGCTATGCTATGCTGTACTGTTTACATGAAGCCTGCAGCTTTCATCATGCACTGCCTGACTGACCTACAGGTGGAGCTGAGGGACCCTGCAGTAATGCTGTGCAAACTGCATGAAAATCAGGGCATGATGAGATGCTAATGTGGCTGTTTGCCCACAGACTATCTAAGTAGGCTCATTTGCATGTCACTTTTGAATATGGCAAAGCTTAGCACGGGGCTAACATGTTTGCACCGGGCAAACTGCTTAGCTTGCACTACAACTGCTCTAACGGTTCAGGGAATATTATACAGTTTTGAGCACAGTTGTTTTATGTGTGCTGCTGCCTGAAGCTGTACTGGGTCCCTGCATTTTCCAGAACACACATTGGCCACATAGTTCCTCTCTACCTACCCTCACATCTCTGTGCACTGTGTTGTTGTTGTTGTTGTGGTTTGTACTTCCTGGTTGCTGTATTCAGTGCTGTCTTATTCCAGGGCTACATTTGCCCTGCACTCCCAGCCCAGTTTGCATGGCCTCATTCCCATGCTATATTCAAAAGCTGTTTGCCCTGGGCTATTTCTTTTGAATATAGCTTGCTTTGTGCTCCAGGCTAAGTTTGCCTGCTGGGCAGTGCTAATTTAGCCCCAAGGCAAAGTTTTGAATATCTGGCCCCAAGTCGTTACAACTTTAATGTTATCATATACCAATATTACCCTTGATATTCTTGCAATAAGCCACTTGTAAGCGTGGCTTATTGGTGGATTTACCACACCTAGAAGGATGTAACCAGTCGGCTTTGTGGCATGGGTTAAACACTCTGGGTGTGGTAAATCACATGGTAATGCAGAACCCCTTGTGGCTTATTGTAAAACTGTGTGTAGAGAAGTCTGGGTACTGCACAGTATTATTCCTTATCATTCCATTTCGATTTTTCACTCAAATAATCAACGTACTGTGAATGCAGTAGATATCTGAGCTGATGAACTGACAGACAGGTGGATAGTGCTCACTGTTTACATTAAAAGTTTAATGTATACCATGCATTGTGGAAACACAGAGGTGATGAAAATATATGTATGTCAATCATATAAGTGCCTGAGAACACATGGATACAATTTCGTGCTGTGTGGTGTTGTATGTTGTTAGTCAACCAGTACTGTTTCTCACCAAGAACCCTCATTGCCATGTGAGGAACATCTGTTGCATCTGTAGTGGTTATAAAGACATGTACTGAAGTTGTGTGTATAGTTATGACAGATCTTATTGAGCCTGTTCATGTACAGGTCTTTATAGTGAGTACTTACACTGTAACAGGTGGCAATGTCAACCCTCGCTACTTGTGAATAGCCATTGTGAAATAAGTCTTTACACACTTCAACGTGAGCCATGTACATTTAATAGTAAATTTCATGTTTAACAGATCATGCACAAGGTACTGTGATAAGGTATTGTCCAGCTGTATTATGTCATTAAGAAACTATTCACACTGTGAGACTATGTGGTCATCTGTCTTTCTTGTGGTAGTGATGAATTTGTCTTACCTTCTGGCTCGATGAGAACGATACTTTCATCTTAGTCATTGCCCTCCATGGCTTCTGTTGAGCAGGCACTACCTTGCCCTGAGGTGTGGATCGATTACTCTGTTCTGTAAATGAATAAATTAACATATTTACACTGCTGTTTATATCTAGGTGCAGTTAAGTATATGTTGACCCAGTGTTGTGTACTGAGTGGAGATCCAGAGTTAAACAAAAGGCCATATACATCAACGGTGCACCTCACTGATTACAGGTGTGTACAGTTTAGGACAGTTAGGAGTTGCAGAGCATTAGTCAGGTAATGGCCCCCCCACACAGAGACCAGGAACCGCATCTTCAGTAGGCAGCCAAAGCAAAAGTGAGGCCTTGGAGATCAATGTTACACCTACCTGATTGCAAGTCCAGACAAGTTAGGATAGTGAGGACTTGCACGGCCTTAGCCAGTCAATGCCCCCTCAACAAGAAAAGATACTGCACTGTGATGGGAGAGCACATCTAAGCGGAGGCCATGAATATGAATGGTATACCTCCGTGATTGCACTTACACAAATTTAGACAGTCAGGTGTTGACCAGCCTGAGCCAAGCAATGCCACAAGCCCCCCACACGCACACACAGACCAGGCACTGTTCCCTGCGTGGTGAGCCACAGCGACATTGAGGCTGTGGACATCTGTGTATATGTCCTTGGTTGCATTTACAGACAACTTTGGAAACTTAGTAGTTACATGGGTTTACTCAGGCAATGTCCCTCCAACCCAAACAAGGTACTGCATCATAAGTGGAGAGCCCCAGCAAGGTGAGGCATGAACATCAATGGTATTCCTGCTTTATTTCAGTTGTATACAACTTACGACACTTAGGGGTTGAGCAAACTTAGTCAAACAATACCCTCCCCATACATACCAGCTACTGCATCCTGGGTGGAGAGTCAGAACAAAAGTGAGGCTTTGAACATCAATGGTACACCTCCCTGATTACAGGTATACAGAAGTTAGGACAGTTAGAAGTGGTATAGCCTGAACCAAGGATTGCCCCCCCCTCCTTACCAGCTACTGCATTCTGAGTGGTGAGCTACAGTAAAAGTGATGCCTTGGAGATGATTAGTACAACTTTATCATTGCAGGTGCAGACAACTTAGCACACTTAGGAGTTGCATAACGTCAGTCAGACAATGCCCCCAGATGTGGTAGTGCATCCTGAGTGTAGAGTCACAGCAAAACTGATGCCATGAATATCAATGGTACAACTCCCTAATTTCAGCTAGACACAAGTTAGTATAGTTAGGAGTTGGATAACCGTAGCCAGACAATGCCCCCCCAACACACAGTAAGCATGTATTGCATCCTGAATGGAGAGCCTTGGGAAAACTAAGTGCATGCGCATGAATGATACATGTACTTGATTGCAGCCACACATGAGTTAGGACAGATAGGAGTTGCATGTCCTTAGACATACAATTACCATTCCCCCCAGGCAAGGTAGTGGGTCATGAGTGTGATGCTGCAGCTGAACTACAACTGTTGAATTAATGACACTGGCACAGGATGTATCTTTCCAGTATAGAAATGAATGGTTAATATTTTGTTACTAGTATGCAGTTTGGTTAATACTTATGGCTGTAGGTACTCTCCAGCAGCAGGTCTCCCTGCAGAATCCCACATTTCATGGGCGAGGTAATACCATCCAACATCATTATCCAGTATCTCCTCCCTTTGTTTAAGGATGTAGAATCTTTGGTGCTGCAGTTTCCACTTCCGCTTACACATTTCTGATGATTTGTTTTTGATGTGGAAACAGTAAGCGAGGTTGGCCTTTATGCGCCTCCACATATGGTCCATCTTTCTGTTAGTACTCCTCATCAGTACTTTGGGATTACCTTTCACCTGTGCTGCCTCGACCAGGCAGCACACTTGCTTTGTTGACCACAGTCACATTTTTCTTTTTTTTCCCCTTTGAAATACTGAAATAAATAAGCAGAGAGAACAGTTATTTATAATGTGTGTGTATATGTGTTCTTGTGAGGCTAAGTGGGTAAACTAATAACATTTGTTACACAGCTTGTATGTATAGACATGATCAGAATGATTTAACATTCTGATCCTTTTGTTAATATTGCTACAGCCAGACTTGCAGTGAGTCTAATAGACAATTAATTAATAACATTTGGTTGACCCACCCAAGCCACACCCTGTTGCTTTGGTTACATGTTAATACAAGCAGCGATTCAATGTGTGTGTGTTGCATGTTGTGTATGCAGCTTTTCTATTTTTGACCAAGGTTTTGTGGCTCTTAAAAGAGCATTTTTTAAAGGTGTACACATTAACAGTCTGATTTTTCAGAGGGCTGTGAGGATTCCATCTCAAAGGTCTCCAGTAAAAGGCAATTGCCAGCATGAGAGAAGTGCACACCATCTGGTAGGTATAGCCAATGATTACAATACTTAATTTCAGGGTGACGTATGGTGTGCATCCCAGACATGCACAGATATCCAGATATTTGTATGTTAACCTTTCTCTGTGCTCTGTCAAGTAGGTACATGTGCTGTTCTGCTTGCCAGACCCTACGCTCTGTAATATCAGAAAAAATGATCTTACAGGCAGGTAACACAAGCATAATAGAAGCAAGGTCCAGTTTTGCTTTTGACACTAAATCTACCCATCATTTGGTGTACAAATCATTGCCTCCAAGATGAACCAGCAGTATGTCTGGCTGAGCTTGAGTCCTCAGAAGTCTGTGCATTGTTGGCATGAGATGCTCCCACCTCATACCTCCCATGCCAAACCACTTAACAGAGCAATTTGGAAGCTGCAGGTCTTTGCCAAAATAACTCCTCTGAGCATACTCTGAAGCTCGCCTTACTATAGTGCTGCTGATGACCCCCACAGTCCTTTTGCTGTTTTCTGCCATTCTGAGTTTTTATGTTGAGAAGTGGACAGAGAGCTACCAAAAAAATCAATGTTTGTCCTGCAGTGTCTAGTCACAACTGAATGTGAAAGTGAAATTTCCCTCTCTACTTCAACATTGGTTTGGTGGGCAGTCCTAAAACACAGTGATTTTAAGAGTGATTGGTTAATGCTTTCTCATGGCTAACCAGTACAGTGTATGCACTGACTACGACTACACTGAATGGCTGCAGCTGCTGTCAACCAGAAATGTTGAAGATTTATAGGTGGGAAAATACTACATTTCATAGGCTACTTTAAACAATCACAACTATTGAAAGGTCTATGATTGGTTGCCTCTTGTGTTATGATACAGTGCTGCTTGCTTTATGCCTCCATTTGCAGCTCTATCTGTGCTAGTAAGTACTGATTGACACTCTGACCTTAAACACTAATAACTTCCTTTGTGCAAGAAAACAGCTTATTTAGATTGTCATAGTCAAATAGAGCAGTAAAAAACTTTTATTTATTACTATTTTCAACTGCTAATAGTTTTTTAATGCCAGAAAATAGTTTAGAATATTGATGCACTTACACATTTTAAAGCAGGGTCTCTTATTTTTTCTTAAGATGGCTGCTATGTCCTTCTTCTCCATTCTTCAGCACTTGTGATTGGTTGCCTGACATGGCCTGATTAATGTTACATTCCATTGGTGTCAGCATCTGTCACTCAAATAGGAAGCAGTGTCCGATTGGCATAGCCTTAAAGAGGGTGTTTTTAATGTGATTATTCAACACTTTCATGCTCACAACACTATTATTAGACACTTTCATGCTCACAACACTAATTTTGACACTACATTCGACAGTGTCATTCTCATGACATCAAATTTTGCGACACTTTCATTCTCATGACAACATATTTTGCTATACTGTCGCACATTTGACACTACTTTTTAAAATGTTTTAAAATACAGTATTTAAAAAAATAGTGTGCATGCTTTAGATTGTGACAGTACTTTACTTTTGACATGTTAACCTATTTATTTTTCATGTTATAAGTGAACTTCTGTTCTGTGGTAGTTGAAAACATTGTTTATTGGTTTTACTGGTGTACAGCTGTGATAGTAGTAATGTTTGGAATGTTTTATAAAGAGTAGTATTTATTCTTGTTACATGACAGATCAAAAATGTGTGTGACTATGTAATGTAAGACCCAAAAAAGAGTTCACCACTAAATATCTGTTTTTCTTCATTTCTTATGCAGGTGCCTGATACTTACGTAACATTGTTCTATACTACTGTGAGTTTCCAGAGAAGACAGATGCCATCTAAACAGAGACTCAGTTCTATGCAGAGACGAAACAGGTATCATAGTAGTTCACTGTTGCTTAAGAGTGGCCCAAAAACCACACATGCTAGTTCAAGACACAAACTGAGTCAGCATTCTGCTCAAGGAGTGATTTCACAGGTTGCACACTGCACAGAAAAAGTACGTACTTGCTCAACTGCAAGGAAAACATGTGAAGCCCAGCAACAGTTGCGGAAATCTGTGAGATGGAACACCAATGTTTCAAAGGCAAGCATAAAGAAGCATACTAAACAGCGGCATAAAAACGTGGCTGCTGATAGCCATCTGAGGAAGCAAAAGTATTTTCAATAACTAGCCTTTAAAGCTAAGATTGACAGAGTTATTGTTGCTGTGATGAGACATGAACATAAAAGCCTAAAGAGTCATGTCTCTTTAATGAAATTTAATCTCAGAGTCTATACATTTGTTAATAGAGCAGTGTTTGTTCTTCAACGCTTGTGGCGTAAGATGCCACATGTTCTTGAACAGTTCAGAAAAGCTGTGTATGAGATTAAGATGAGGCTACAATGGTATCCTGTCTTCAACCAACACAATTTCTGTGACATTTTCACAGGTCACTGGCTGCACACACAGCACTCAGAGGCGTATTTCTGGGAGGAGCCATATTACTCACAGAAAAAGGACAGTAACTTATGCATTGATGAGTGTGTGTGTGATGACACTACAATGGAGTCAGATGATGAGTCTGAGCCAACTGTTCAGCCTCGTAAACATCACTGTCTGTCATGGACATGTGATGAGACTTGCAACAATAGGCAATCATCATTTGACAAAGTTGAGCACTTTATTAACTTGTTTGTAATTACTGATTGTAAAGACAGACATAAACTGTTTGAAAGTATAGACCTTTGTGAGGTCCATCCACATACTAGACTTACAGGTCACTCACTTGCATGTCTAGATAGTGGTGTTTGCCACAGTGTTTTTCACCACATGCGAATGCTGGGAGTGCATCAATCAGGCATGCGAAACTTTGTGTACAGAGTCTATGAGGTGCTATGAGTTGTTGCGCAGTATACTCGTCTGAATGAGTTACTGCAACCTGGTGACATGCATGGTGCCATGGCATTTCTGAAACAGCTGCGACGTGTCAGCAGTATCACAGATACTGTGATTAATCAGTCATCTATTGGTGATGGAAACTCTGTCTCTGTCTTAGAAACAGATATTCTCAATCAGTTTGGGAAATCAATTTCCAAATTTGAGATAGCAAAGACAGAGAAATTTGACTCTGTATGTGTGTCATGTGATTGGCTCTGTAACGAAAAACAAACAATCACAGTGAACCTGGAAACCTTGTCATCGTACAATGACATGTGGTTTCGACTGTCAGCATTTCTGCTGTTAAAGTGTGACTTTCAATTAGACCCAATCATTGTGATTTGCAAGCACTGTTTCTCCAAGGTGAAGGCTAACATTTTGCCGCCAAGGTCACTTTTGAACAATATGGAGGCACATGTTACATCGTCTGAGATTGCCACATTGAATATACTTGAACAAATTCTTATTCAGACTATGAAACCATTTCAAACTATTCTACATCTGAATACTAAGACATGGATCATTCCACAAAAAGAACTCATTAGATCTCTTAAGGGTTCCATGATGTATCTTTCACTTCCTCTGCAGGAAAATGTGGAGGTGCTCTCTACTGATAATACTTTGGTGATTCTTGTCAATGGTGTTCCAACAAAGTCAAAGGTCATTTGGCAGGATGTTGTCAATGTGGAGTAGGTGAAGCTTGCTCTTACTTATTTAAAGAGCAACAATTCCTTTTATGCAGACCTTGATATTGATCGCATGACCACTGTGTCTGTTAATCATGATCTGTTGGAAAGCACTAAACCAATGATTGAGAAGGTCAATGTGGAGACAAATGATAATGTATATGAACAGTACACAATTCACCCACTACATGGGAGAGATCCAGTAGGGGACAATATTGATCTCTATCAAATGAAACAGGTGGAAGGTGAGCCTGTCAGCATTTGGGAGGCAACAGTGGAAGCACGCTGTTTCCCAGACTTATTCCCAAGAGGGTCAGGTGAATGCCTAGATGAAAGAGAAGTGCATGTACAGGGTGCTGAGTACCGTACTACTTGTGTGCTCAGTAAGGATGGCAAATTCAGACATAATGTACAGTACCTGTTTCATCTCCTGAGGGAGAGTGAGCTTAGCATACTGTCTGCATCTATTGCTCATACTATTCAACTCACAACTCCACTAGATGGAATTACAGCTGCACAGTTCCTGCAGAAACTGAAGCAGAAGGATGAAAATGTGCAAGTGAATTTGTCTTCCATTCTGTCAAGTCTACATGGCACGAAAGAATACTGGTATCGCAGACACTCTGAGGTGATGACCATGCTGTGAGAGTATGGTCTAGCCACATGGTTTGTCACACTCAGTTGTGCCAAGTATGCCTGGGATGAAGTTATAGAACTGTTGAAGTGGGCAAATTATGATGTAGAGGGCATTTCATCAATGACTCTTGGTGAAATGTGCTCACTCGACCCTGTATCTGTGACAAGGCATTTCCACAAGTGATTCCATGACATTGTGACTTTCATATTGTCAAAGGACAATCCGTCTCTTGGTATCGTGGAGCATTATTTCTGGAGGATGGAGTATCAGGCATGTGGCGCTCCTCATATGCACATGTTATTGTTGATCAAGGATGCCCCATGCATAGGTGAATATGAAGCAGCACAAGTGCTAGCATTCATTAAGCAGTACATTACTTGTCGTATTCCAGACAAGTATGACAGTCCTACACTGTGGAAGTTGGTGCAGAAGTTTCAACGCCATATTTATGTGAAATATTGCCACTGGGTAGTGAAGAACAAATCTGATTGGTACACAAGATGCCATTTCGGATTTCCTAGATGTGTCTGTCAGGATGGTTGCACGAATGAACTTTTCTCAGCTATGCGACACCACTTGAACACAAAATCAACCAAGAGGGTTTATTAATTACCCAGAGAATAGAATGAGGTGTACATCAATGACTACAACCCTGATCTTCTTCTAATGTGGCAAGCAAACATAGATGTTCAGTTTGTGGCTGACAACTCGTTGGCTCTGGTTCAGTACGTCACTTCGTACATAACTAAACATGAACAGACTAGCTTGCAAGATCTTTGGGGAGATATTGCCAGTTCAAGCAAGTCACTGACATCTCAGATCTGGTCTCTAGGGTTGAAGACTATCACACAGAGAATCTGGTGCTTATGAAGCCAGCAATCTGCCGATTGGTACACATTTATATGGCAAGTCTGATGCTGTGCACTTCCTCAGTGTAAACTACAAAGAGAAGCGTAAATGCGTAGTTATTCATCATGCTGAGATTGAGGAACTGGCTCTCAACAGACCATCTTCAAGACATATCTTGAAGAATAACCTAATTGACATGTACTACCCCCGTAGACATGAAGACATGGATTGAATGTGTTTATTTGAGGTGGCTAAGTGGTACAACTACAAGATGGATGTCTCACCTGATTGTACACGTGATATTTACAAGGTCAAAGGAGTGGACGGCTGTCTCATTAAGAGACATAAGCTTTGGCTCATTGACCATCGTAAGCTACATCTAGGCACATCTGAGAGCAGAGAACATTACTACTTTGCTCTGCTATTTTTATTCAGACCCTGGAGGAATTAAACTGAATTAAAAGGTGACTGTGATACATTCGAGGAAGAATTCAATCACAGTTATGAGTCATTCAAAAGTGAATACTCTGACACATATATTCAGAGGCTAGACACTGAGGTGGAGCAACTTGAGAAGGCACAGAAACTACTTGAAGAGGACACTCTTGTTAGTTCACAGGAGAATCTTGATCCAGAAGGACAAGGTATCCTTGGAGATCCTCTACCTCTGAATGCCCCAGAAGTACTCATGTTGGAAGTAGAGAGTGCTGTGGAACATGGCACACACTGCAGTGTTGACCCAGCTGAGTTGAGAGAGAGACTCAATTAGCAGCAATGGGTGGTTCACTCTGAGGTCACTGATGCTGTCCGGCATGAGTTACTACATGAACTCAAGAAATGTGACAGTGTAGAATACAAGCCACTGCTGATGTTTGTTTGTGGCTCAGCCAGGACAGGGAAGAGTTTTCTCATAGAGGCCATAATGGGAGAAATACAGAACCTGACAGGGTCGTCAATGTCTGCTGCTGTAAGTGCTCCCACTGGACTGGCTGCATACAACATTGGTGGAATTACATTACACCGTCTCTTCATGTTGCCAGTGGAGCATGGCAACTCAGGAGAGTATTGCAAACTGTCATTTGAGGTTGCATCTCAGCTTCGTTCTATGTTTACTAAGATTAAGTTACTCATCACTGATGAGATTAGTATGGTCTCCAATGTAATGCTTGCCTGTATACATCTACGTCTACAGGAGATCTTGGGGATTGACTATGGAGATGCATTTGGTAGTAAAAGCATTTTTGTATTTGGAGACCTCTTACAGCTTGCACCAGTTAATGCGGAACATGTCTTTGCAGCTCTGACTGTCAAGCAGGCTAAGAATACACTAGGCTGCATTGGAGGTTTTAACCTGTGGGAATTATTTACCTATGTTGAGCTATATCAGAACATGCAACAAAGTGGTGATCTGACTTACAAGGCACTGTTGAATCAGGCTCATACATGTTCTCTGTCACCAGAACATCTTTCAATGTTACATGGTCAAATAATTTGAATGGATACTACATCTAAAGAAACAGCATGTGATGTTTTCAGTGATGTGTACTCCACTGACACACGCATTGTGTGTCTTATTCCACGACTGAAGAAATGTGTTGAGTTCAACAGTGTCATGTTGCAGTGAGAGAATCAAGAGATTTTCACTCTGCATGCTGTTGATACAGTTGATGGTGTCATTCTAAGTTGAAAA
This sequence comes from Neoceratodus forsteri, assembly GCA_016271365.2. Classification (NCBI taxonomy): domain Eukaryota; kingdom Metazoa; phylum Chordata; order Ceratodontiformes; family Ceratodontidae; genus Neoceratodus; species Neoceratodus forsteri. Next base: position 266,689,630 of record CM028132.1, on the reverse strand, counting down.
ATGGTAGCAAAGATGACTGAGCGACTCTCTGAACTGAAGTCAGATGTTTCACGCACAGCTAGACTGGAAGCTGTTCTTACAGTTTGTAAGAATGCACATGTCATGCTGCACCACAATCTTGATGTGGAGCATGGCATGGTAAATGGTGCCATGGGTAATATCATTGACTTCATTTACAATGTTCAGAAAATGTTTATTGAGACACTTCTTGTCCACTTTGACAACGTGGAACTTCCTGTACAAATTGATTGTACCTGTGTTAAATTCCAGGTATTTAAGGATATCTATGTTAACAGGAAACAGTTTCCAATATGTGTTGCGTATGCTGTCTCAATTCACAAGTTTCAGGGCTTGAGTTTGGATTCAGAAATGGTGGACATAGGGACAGACATTTTCAAAGATGGCATGAGCTACATCGTGCTTTCACGTGTACGTAGTCTTTCTGGGTTGCACATCATAACACTCGTACCTAAGAAGATGCATGCTGACAAGCGAAGTATTGTTGAGTACAACAGATTATGTACTCTGTATCAGCCACAGATGTGTTTAATACAACTACCTACGTATGTGGTTGTCTCACATCCCACAGTCACAGCTACATCTGGCAACAAAAGAAAACGAGCTTCTACAACTGATTCAACTGTGCAGAGTAGTAAGAAGGTCACAATGTCAAATACAGATGCTGAACCAGCAGTTGGTCAGAAGTCAGTTGGTATGGCTGTTGTCCAAGTGTTTGATAACAGTACTAGAGTAAACTGCTATGCTAATTCAGCAATGCAAGTGTTTCTACACATGCTACACTTTGTGCAGACAATATCTGCTTCACAAGACACTCCTTTATTGAAGGCATTGAAGCAGGTTGTCAATGTGGCTTCTGATCAAGCTAACAATGTACAGTCTCTTTCATCTCTGCGGCAGGTGTTGGGGACATATGACGGATGCAGTACATTTGCTGCTAACATGCAGCAGGATGCTAACGAGCTCATGACGGCAATCATAAACAGCTTGGATGAAGAGGGGATTCCAATGCATCAGTATTTCACTGTGTTATATGTGACCAAATATGTATGTGTGTTATGTGGCCATTCAGATAGAGAGAGAAACCACGTAAGACATGATTTGGGTTTCTCTGTTTGTGCCTCAGGTTAAAACTGTTAAGTTCCAGCAGCTGTTTACAAATTCAGAAAGTGGTCACTTATGTGTGAGATGTGGAGGTACAGTACATGTACTCAGTCCATATTCCTGAGGACTTCATCTCAATATCTTATGCATGTATTGCATAGATTTGACTCTGATGGGCTCAAAGTTGACACACCTATCACTGATTTCACAGCTAGGAGAATTGTATTTAACCAAGCAGTGTTTGACACTCATGCTGTGATCTACCACTATGACCAGTCTGTACATTCTGGACATTACACTTCTTTGTTGAGGTACAGAACTGGGTGGGTTGACGGTGATTACTCAACAAGATCTTTCAAACAGAGACTACCGCTAACACTTAAAAAATGCATACGTTCTGATATAGAAGAATTACGACTATCTTCATGTGTCAGAGGAATAGTCACACAGCATGTGACATACTTTGCCATCCCTTTTGTTACAGAGTGACTTCTGGAACATTATCATACTTTTTTAACAGATGTACATTTATTAACACATTGGTAACATATCACATGGTTGAATAGCATATGCTTACTCAATGTCACGTATAAGATTGTTGTGTTGATCAGTGACACAGTGGAAATAGTTGCAGTGGTCTTTCATCAGTGCCAGCTATCTTCACAGTCACTAGAAAAACCACACTAATATGTCTAAGAAAGATTTTTGAATGTCAGAAGAGAAATTCCTATCTAGTTGCCCTCTTCTGTCATTGTTTTTTTCTTATGAGTATGTTGTATGCAGACATAACAAGTACTACTTGGCACACTTGCCAAGTCTGTGCTTCTACTAAGCCATAATACTTGTCAATGTGCATTAAAATAACAGTGTAACATATCTGTTAGTTACAATGTTCTTTATCTTAACATTATAAAGATCTTTTATAACTAAAAGATATCCTGGTGTTTGTTCCAGTTCTGTCTCTGCATTATTCAGCTCTTTTTTTTTACATGGTTGTATGACCTGTACTTAAGAGTACAGTACTCAAAAAATTGACTTCACTCTGTACATGTTGAGTAACATCAGATGTGCCCTGTGTTCCTTTTTTATCCGCTTCGTCATTACTGAAAACCACCATTTTGTGTCACAACACTGTATTACTATACCTGTTTTGTTCTCATACATCTGTATTGAATTTATGTATATATAATATTTAATACATCACTTAGTAATAGTTTGTAACTGTGACATTTACAGTAGTTGTGTTACTTGCCATATTAATTGCTGTTTTGCACAAATAACTAATATATGACTGTTTAGAAGTATTACTTTCATATGCTTTATATGTTATCGAATATAGTTATTAGTATGACATAGATATGTAGTTGCAGATATATAGTATATTGTAATTCCATATAGCCATAATAGATATCAAAGTAAAGTGTTGTACTAGATATTCTTAATTGTGTACAGGTAACATTTTCTGATTATAATATAATTGAATGTTGTATTCATAGCATTCTGTTAACTATTTCTTGTATGTAAGTAGAAGATGCAACAGATCTAGGTGATTTACTAGTTTGTTAGTAATTTGATTATTGATTTGCTACTTTTTACTGATGTATATAGTCCATGTTACCATGTGCTATTTGAATTAGTTGTGTGGTAAGTTAATTAAATGTATGTTTATTATAGTTAACAATTGTATATCAGACACTTTCACTGAGAAAACTGAGTTTTTGTGTTCCTGATAATATTTTTTTGATCGCCTCTATTGAGGGGTCTGGTGGGAATTTTCCAAATGCAGTAACATAGTGATATGTCTTAACATCTAAATGTATGAGTATACATATGCATATGTGTACTCATTAAATATATACCAATTGAATGTTTAACACTAAGCTTGAGATGAATATTTTTTTTGACAGGATTGTCTGTATTTGCTGCTATTATTTTAATGATTTTATCTGGTTTTTCGCCCACCCCAGGAACATTGGTGAAAACATTTAAATGTTTGTTTTGTGAGACTGATTTTGTGCGCCAACTGGATTTTTAATTCAGCCTTTTTTCTCAACTTTTAATCGGGCAATACATTTTTTAAGCCTTATCTACCTGTGTCATGTCTTTCATTAAGCATAAAGTGATAGTAATAATACGTATGTTGCTGTTGGTGTATTGATAGATCTATACAGTGTATCATGCTCATCAGAGCAAGATAATGGACTTTGCACTATTTACCAGCTATAGACCAATGTGGTGAACAGATTCATCATCTGTTCCATACATTGAGCATAGCATTTTTACATCAAACGTTCAGAACATCAGCTATCACTCTATACATACTATAAGAGAACTATATATTCAGACAGAGGTATCTATATCTTGGAGAGTCTGTGTTGTAAAAATGGAGCCACAGACTAAACAACATATTCAAATTAATATGACAGAATTATTTCTCAAAAAGACAGGAAATTCATGGCAAAAAACTCCATTTAAGGCATCAGTTAGGGTTGTTCCACAGCAACAAAAGTGAGAAAATTCCATACAATGTCATAGATAGTTACTTGTATGTTGATACCTTATAATATCATCATAGCATGAACAATCTATATCATAGAAATTCTATGTGTAACAGTATTGTTGTGACATGTGACCCTATGAAGATGTGCACAACACTCTATACACCCATGACTGCTCAAATGCAACAGTTGTTGGCCCATGATGATGGATGTGTCTTGTAGTATGTTTAGACAGTTGTATGTTATTTAAGTCACCTGCTGCTGGTTGTCTGTGATTGGTCATGTTGCCTTGGTCCTGCACCCTACTTGCATATGTGTGTGTGTGTGTGTGTGGAGCTGGGGGGGTTGGGGAATGTGGAGTTAGGGTTTTCAACCCTAACACCAAATTTTCTCTCTTTTGTTGCTGAGGAACAACCCTAACTGATCTTTTTGAGAAATCATTATGTCATACTATATTGTATATGTTGTTGAGAATGTGCCTCCCTTTTCACAACACAGATGCACCAAGAAATAGATACCTTTGTCAGAATACGTACTTCTCTCATAGTATTCATACAGCAATAGTTCATATACTACACCTTTGACGTGAAAATAAAATTATAAATTTATGGAATAGGAGATTTATATGTTCACTACATTGGCCAATAGCACATTTACAGTGCTAGGTAGAAAATCTGCACAGTTGAATGTCATGCACTATGTTTTCATGCACCAATATACCAACAGCAATATACATATTATCGCTGTAACTTTATGCATAATAAAATACAAAACACAGGTAGATCAGGTTTTAAAAAATATTTATTGCCCAGTTAAAAGTTATAAAAAAGGCCAAATTAAAATTCCAATTGGTGCACAAAATCAGTCTCACAAAACAATGATTAAAAAGTTTTGCACCAAAGTTTGAAATACATGTAAAACAGTATCACAGATTCTTCATGGGTAAGATGTGACAGTAGCACACAATACATAAACAGAGGTACCACAGTACTCTTTGTGCACTGCTTACATATATCAAACAGTAATGATGTTGTTGTCATTGTGTGACTGATAGTGTGAATGTTCCTGGGGTGGGTGAAAAAACAGATGCCAACTGTTAAAGTAATAGCAGCAGAAACACATAATGCTGTCTAAAAAATATATATCTGACATTTACAGTAAAACATAAAATTGTTATATATTTATGTGTACACATACACCTATATATACATACATATACATATACATATACATATACATATACATATACATATACAGATACATATACATATACATATACATATACATGTAAAGACATATAGCTATAAGGCACTACCACCTCCTGTCACCTACTGCTGATCCTCTTGGCTATGCACTCCAAGATCTGTTTGCCCTTGCCACTGCCTTCTTGCACTGCTGAATGCTTCAGGTCACTAGTTATCATTACTCCCAAGTCCTTCTCCTCTGTGGAGATACCCAGACCCCTCCAGGTAGTACTCTGTCCTGGGGCTGTCATTCCCAGTGTGCATAATCTTGCATTTCTTGGCATTGAAGCTCAGTTGTCAGATCCTGGACCACTTTTCAAGTCTTCTTAGATGCTCTATAAGGTCCTGTATCCCCTTGGCTGAGTCCACCCTTCCGCAGTGCTTGGTGTCATCCATGAACAGACACATTTTGCCCTTGATGCCATCCTCAGTATCATTAATGAAACGTTGAATAGCACCGGCCCTAGCACTGAGCCCTGTGAGACACCAGTTGTGACCACCATGGTGCTAGACAACCTCCCCTCGCCATCACATTTTGGGTCCTGTTCTCTAGCCAGTTTCCACCCATCTAACCATCTTCTGTCCTACTCTGAGGTCTGCCAACTTTCTAATCAGCCTCCTGTGGGGCACAGAGTCAATTGCCTTGCTGAAATCCAGGTAGATGATGTCCACTGCTTGGCCCCTGTCCACTGTTTTGTTACCCAGACAAAAGAAGTTGATCAGATTCATTTGACAGGACTTCTCTCCCATAAATCCATACTGCCTTACATCCTGGAGACCACGTTCCTCTAGATGCTATATCAATTGTTCCTTCAGTTATGCTCTCCATAAGTTTACATACTATCAGAGACTGACGGTCTGTAATTCCTGGTTGTCCCTGGGCCACACTTGTGGAGCAGCACCACATGTGCCATTCTCCAGTCCTGCGGTACCATGCCTGACTCAGTGAGCAACAGAACAGATCCACCAGTGGTTTCACAAGCCCTCCTCCCCTCCACCAGTTCTCTCAGCAGTCAAGGGGTGTACTTCATCCAGGCCTGTGATTTGCCTATTGTCCATGCTAGCAACCCATTCTCTTCCCCTTCTATTGCCCCATTTGCCCTTCTCCCCCTTCTGGTCCACTTTCCCCTGCAGCACTGGTTTGCCTTTCTCCTTGGTGAAGACAGAACAGCAGTATTTATTCATTAGTCTGACTATTCTGTTTTTCTTGTCCTTTTTGTGGCTCATGTAGCAAAAGAAAGCCTTTTATCCCTTCTTAATACCCTCTGCTAATTGCAGTTCTTTCTGCACCATGGCTCTCCGAACCACCCTTCCTGCTTCCCTCACTAGACCTAGGTATTTTTCCCTGTCCTCCTCGCTCTTGGTTTCTTGAATTTCCTGTAGGCCACCCTTGTATTCCTTACTGCATCGGCTACCTCAGAGCTGTACCAGCTGGGAGTTATGATCTCTGAGTTCTTACTCTTGTATATAGCATACTCCTCTGTTGCAGGCCTTAGGCCTTCCATAATAAGAGCCCATTTTGGTCCACCTGTAGTTGCTCTAATTTTTGCTGGGTGCCTTTTTAGTACTTCTCCCATTCTCCTAAAGTCTGCCCTCCTAAAGTCCATATATTTGGTCCTAGTGGGGACACTTTCTCTGCCCATGTCCAGCCGGAACCACACCGAATGATGATCACTTCCACCCAGAGGCTCCTGTTATGTCCTGGATGTGCTCTCCATTTGTGAGTACCAGGTCAATGATTACCTCTTTCTGGATGTGTTCAGTGACACCTTGAGTCAGGAACCCATTCTGAATTGCTTGTAGAATTTTCTGACTCCTGGCACATGTCATGGTTGGTACACTCTAGTTCACCCTGGCCAGGTTGAAGTCCCCCAATATTACCACTTCACCCTTCGCTGCAGCTCTCAGAATTTGTAAACTCATGTCCTTGTCCAATTCTTCATCCAGATTGGGTGGTCTGTACACAACTCCCAACCTTACCTTCCTTGCTCTGCTGGTCTGTAATTCAAATAAACATTCTTAACAGCCCTTGGCAGAATTAAAAATATATCAACAGCAAGAAATGACACAATACAGTTACAAGTTGCAAACATAGCATAACAGAATTTAAACAGAAGTGAGACTCAGTAGCTAGATAGATGGGTGGAAAGATAGATAATTTGTTAAAGATTTTTCTCATCAGAATAGCCACTCAGTAAAACACTCACATTTAACAGGGTTAACTAAAGATCCAATAAAATTACAAGCAAAATAAGCATACATAGCTAGAACTGGTCTTGCAGGTTATTATTGAAAATTGGTAACTGGGAAAGGCACACTGAGCCAAGGCTCATTTCCAGGTTGGTCACAGAGATAGAGGGAGCATTTAGGTGATTAAACAGTTCCCTATTGAAGGTGGTTAACTGTGGAAGGACCCTGTAGACCCTGTCAAGAGATGGGAGTTTGGTCTAGCATTCAGGGGCAAGACTGGGAATGCACTTCTACTGCAGTCTGCAGTCTTTCCTAGCCATAGGTGCAATAAAATGTTTTATTGGCTTTGCCACTTGGGCGTTATGGTCATACTCCCTCTGTCCTGAAAAGTAAATTGTGTATTTTGTGTCAGGCCATTGCATGCTCTGTTTATAACACTCATCTTAAAATGTAAAGTACAAATAGCTCCACTTTGGTGTAATTACAGAAATGATAACACATGACAAGGCAACTGGTCTTGTGGAAATATGTGCACGTCTTAGGAACTTAGTGATTGTCCACCTTGTGCCTACACCCCCGTAAGAAATGCGTATATTTACTTATGAGCAAATATCCTGAAAAGTGTTATCATTCTTTTAAAATGAGTACCAAAATAGCTAATAAGGAAACAATAAAGAAAAAGACAGCATCACATTTAAGGCATATGGCTATAAAATAGAGCATAGTGGCTATGCAACTGTGTGTTATGGCTTTATAATAACTGGGTCATGTTTTTTCCCTAAGGAAACACGGTTTGTAATTTGCAGTTGTAAAGGAGTGTTTATAATGGCAAACACGTGCGGGTTTCCCCTCCTCCACGCATGTGTCAGCCGTCGGACTTCCCATTGTCACGCTGAACCCTGCACCGCCACTCACTCTTGGCGGTAAGTAAAAACAAAAAATGGACTATCACATGAAAGTTTTCAACACTGGTTACAATTTACAGCTCAAAACTTAAGCTTAAGGAAAAAAAATGGACATGTTACAGCAGTCTGGACTCGCTTAAACCAAGGGACCACGGTTGAACAGCGATGTAGTCTTATTTTATATAATTTGCTGTGGTAATAAACACTGACCCAGCAATTATATAGATATACAAAAAAATAGGGGTTATATATAAAACTCAAATTTTACACACCCTAGATGTTGGATGCTTAAAGCATCAGTACCTCGTGTGTGTAAAATTCTCATTAAACACAACCCCATATATTATTCTATATTTTTTACACACCTGAATTATGTGGTGACTTATAAACCTCAAGAGTGAAGCTTCAAGAGGTTTATGCGAGGTCATCACACACTTGTGTAAAACAAACAAAAAAAATGCCGAATAACACAGTTGCATTGCCTTTGTTTTTATAGTTACTGGTACAGAGAGTTTGTTTCCCTCAACACTTGAGTAGTGTCAAAGTTAGTGGAGCCTTGCTGTCAGAGAGAGAAAGAGAGAGAGAGAGAGAGAGAGACAGACAGACAGACACATAGACACTGCCTGTCTCTCCCTTTCAATACAGGTATTCTTTTCTTTTTTAACTTTAGTTTTTTTTGTTTTTTTTAATTACACAGAGAGCTGCAATGACAGTTGTGAGCCACGGTTCATTCTCCATGCAGCCAATATCTCACCCCGCTTGAAGGATATGAATGGCAGGATCAACCAGATAGATGTTTTGTTTCTCCTCTCCGGTCCGCCTCATTCAGGAGGGCACCCCAGTCCTGTCCCCCAACATACACCAGTTCTGTGGGTCAGCAGGGGATCCCCAGGCTTCCACCAAGGACTGGATCCAGTTTGGGCTGGTGAGCCCATTAGTCACGGAGCAGGACCTGTGGGTGCCTGCTGTCATCCAGCTGCCGCCATTTTCCAGTGTTCTGGTTCCCTGGAGTTGTGGCGTGTAATGATGTCCAGAGTGCAAGCCAAGTGCTCCCACATCGACGGCACTGACTTCTGCCCCATCTTCCAATCTGTTGGCCCAAGCTGTCTTTCCTCCAGCTTCCACCAGGAGACAGGCAAGCGGCGGGCTCTACCCAACCCTCACCCCAAAGGAGAAGGAGCAGTCCATTGGAGGCTCAATCCTTCTGTCCATGGCCATCCCCTGATGCCCTGCGGTCGCTCCAGAGAAAGAAAGTTTGTAAAATGCCGTAATGACCAGTTTTTGGGTGTTATGACGTTTGAGAGAGACTTGTGAACCATGTGATAAAGGGGGTCACCAGTAATTATGAAATAATTGCACACAGTGTGATGCACTTGAACCAATCAAATAATGGGAGTTTTTTTAGATTAGTTTATGAATGTATATATCTATATGTCACACATACTCAACACGCACCTAACAGCCCTAGGTGGTGTAACAAGAGTTATCTAATTCATGCTGCCACCAGTGTGGTTACAGCTCTCCAAGGGCTGTTCCTTCGAGTCCAGCCACAGGCCTCTGCTAGCACAGCACAAGACCTGGCACTTGCTCATACAATATAAGGTATCTTTTGGAATACAGTATGCTCTTATTCAGAGCTCAGTCGGTGACTGGCGTGAGAAGTGAGCAGTGGACTGATCCAGTTGCCGGCTGGATTACAGGATTGGGGGTGGGGGTGGGGGTGGTAGGCACTGCAGGGTGGGAGGTCTACTAAACCATCCTGTATTCGGGATTTGGCAATTACAGAGGATCGGGGCTGCAGCTGTGCAGGGGACCACAGGGGGAATTTACAATACAATATTTATTGTGCTCGGGGCTGCATTACATATTTATTGTGATTGGGGCTGCTGCTGTGCAGGGGACCACAGATGACATGCACATGTATGTTCCTGGAGATTGGAGTGGGGGGGTACTGGACTACCAGGGAAACTGCATATTTATTATGGTACACGGTAGTCCTACCATAGTTAGGGTTGAGGAGCCATTTCTATGTTAAACCCCAAAACTTTGCACCTTAATAACTTTGGAATCGTTTGACAGATTTAGCTGAAATTTGGAATACATGATCAAGAACCATAGGCCTTGGGATCTGCCAAGTTTCGTAGTAGTCGGATATGCGGCTGCAGAGTTATTAAGCGTGATCTGTGCGCGTTACGCTTTTTCTGGAATTCTACGGTCGCTCTACAGGTCGACGGTTTTGCTGCGACGGTCTGAAATCTTCAGGAAAGTGCGGCCGGGTCCCCGATGTGCCTTCAAGATTTCGTGAAAAATATTAAACGGTTCAAAAGTTATTCAAAAACAGTTTCCATTATAAGTCAATGGGAAAATACAAAAGTTCAACACTTTCGCAAATGCATTTTACTTTCGCAAATGGGCCTGTTACTTTCGCAAATCGGCCATTTTGTTTTCAGTTGGTGATCAGAAAAATGGTTGGCATTTAAATTTGGTACCCTCTAGCAACCTAATTCTTTTTGTATTCACCTAGTCGGACCCTGAGGATGCTTGCCATGTCTTTATTTTGTGGTAAAACACCCCAGAAATATGTTTTTCAAATTTCTGGAAAAAGTACTTTCGCAAATTACTTTCGTTCTCACGAAAGTGTCGAACTTTTTTGCGAAAGCTTTCGCAAATTGCGACAGTAGTTTTCCATCTGTGGGACAGTGACAGCGATTCTTTGGCACTGTGCTGCAAAAGAACCGTTGGGAGTTTTGGGCTGAAATTTGGAAGGAACGGAGCCGACATCTCACAGATGTGCATTTCAGTGTTGTACTGAAAATATTACATGGCGGCAAGTTACGGGACTCCAAAGTTGACAGTTTTTCCCATAGGATAACTATAACGGCGCCTCGGCGATTACAGAAATCCTTTGGCACCCTGCTGCAAAATAACGGTTTGGTCTTTTTTCCTGAAATTTGGAGGGAAGACCGCCAACAGCCCACAGATGTGCCTTTCAGTAGTTTGGTGAAAAAATATCACACTGCGGCAAAGTTACGGCACTCCAAAGCTGACGTTTTTTCCCATAGGATAACATTATGGCACCTGACGCATTACAGAAATCCTTTGGATCCCTGCTGCAAAATAACGGTTTGGTCTTTTTTACTGAAATTTGGAGAGAAGACAGCCAACAGCCCACAGATGTGCCTTTCAGTGGTTTGGTGAAAAAACATTACAGGGAGGCAAAGTTATGGCACTCGAACTTTCTTTTTTCCCTTAGATAACATTATGGCGTTTCGCCGCCTTTCAGGGCCCGTGATCTCGAACGGTAGTAGATACTGACTTTTCGTCGGAAATTTTCTTAGCCCCACCAAATTAGCTAGTACAGTTGTAAATAATATGACTTTTAAATTTTTTTTTCACGTCAGACGGTTCCTGAGATATAATGTATTTAGTATTCCAAGATCTCATTTTCTGCCGATACTCATTATTATGCATACATTATTTGTACTACTGTCTTTCTCTATGCAGGTTTTGGGAAAACCAGCCTCTGCGCTTACATTACTGTTACTGTTGCCCTTTCCGCTTATGTTCCGCATCTCGTTTACTTCACTGTTGACGCTCACGCCACCATGTGCGTTATCCTTAGCGCTTTATTATGCCATGCTTCTGTTATTTTTGCCATTTGTGTCTACAGTACTGTTTTCTTTCTGTTTCACTTTACGCACCATGCCCATTGAAATTTCTGTTTGCAGGCACCATGTTATTATGTGACAACACATCATGTGGCAGACTGTTCCTGCTCTGTGCCACCAGTGCTACTCTTTCTGTTCTCATTCATGCTTATGCTACCATGTGTGCCACTGTTAGCGCTCTGTTTGCGCTGTTGTTCCTGTTACTATGCCTTCGGCCCGCGACCCCGCCCGCTGCATTACATTCACTATTTCTCGCTATCATTCTCAAAAAGGAATAGAGGCAAAATCGTTAACGATTGAAAGGTTAGCATCACGGTGAGTGAATTGCTGCTGTTGAAACTTTCGATTTCGCTCTCTCAATCGGCATTGGGTGTATTGGTAGTCGCTCCTAACTCTCACCCCATTCTCCCATACTCTGCTGCTTTACACATGCGATGGGGTGAGAGTTAGGGCTGACGACTCAGTGCACACCCTAGTGCCGGTTGGGGGTGGGCAGGGGTCCAAGGGGTTTTCAACCCTACAGTTAATTTCACTTTTATCGCTGTGGAACAACCCCAACTAATGCATTAAATGGAGTTTTTGCCCTAATATATATATAATATATATATATATATATACACACACACACACACACACACACACACACACACACACGTGTGTATGTGTGTGTTTGTGTGTATATATATGTGTGTATATATCTATAGCTCACAACATGTATGGTGGATCAGGGTTGGGGGGCACTGGACCACCTTACAGATGTCCATGCACATCAGCATGAGTGCATGCAGGCTGAAACAGGTCACTTACGCAGTCATGGCCTCTTAGTGTAGTACCCACACATCTTCCACACATCTTCCAAAGACCATCCATGAACCAACACTAGGGCATCCAAGGAGAGGACATCAGGTCTTCCAGTACAGCAGGCTCTGCTTCTGTTTGTTTCCCTGGCCTGGGGCTCATGTTGCCCCTGCACGTCCCAGGGTTTACTGTTCATGGCAGGGTACCCTGAGCCATACCTCTCAATTGTCCCTGATGATGGGGGTCGTCCCTCATGTTACCCCTTACAGTTGCTCTGTCCTTCATTTATCCCACGAGGTCAAGGTACTGTTCACACAGAGAATGTGCTGTACATTGACACTGTAATGCATACATGTATAATAATCTAAGCGTCTGACTCAAATATATATCCTATACAGGTTAACATGATGCTTTCCACTGTGTTTTGAGCTTTTATCTCCATGTTTGTATATGTGTCTCTTATTATGAGGATCAGTGTCCCTCATAGTCCAACATTTTGAGTGTCTGTGTCCCTCAGTTCAGTGACGCATGGTTGAGAGGTCTGCACTGAGTAAGCCTGCTGACACCCATGGTCTGCAGCTACTGAACTGTTGCTTGGTCTGACATACAGGTGGAGCTGTGCGCGCACATCCCAGCCTGTGGCTTCTGACCTGTAGTTCCAGTCTGACATAAAGGTGGAACTGTGTGCACCATGCAGTAGAGCGGGCAAACTACATGGTAATGTATGCAAAGCAGGCCATGATGAGATGTTAACTGGACTGTTTGTACACAGATTGCCAAAGTAGGCTCATTTGCATAGGAGCTTTGAATATTGCGAAATTTAGCCATAGGCTAATGTGTTAGCCTGGTGAGAACGTGTTAGCACTGGGCTAATGTGTTTGCACCAGGCTAACCTGTCAAGTTCTGCTGTGTTTGGTTCATGTGTTGTTTGCAGTTGTGCAACATGTCAATGCTATCACCCACATTGGCCACCTACTGCAACTCTGCCTCACTCTACCTCTGTGTGCACTGGGCTGCTGTTGCAGTTTGGCCTTCCCAGTTGCTATATTCAGAGCTGTCTTATTTGCCAGGCTATTTTTGCACTGCACTCACAGCCTTGTTTGTTTCTTTGCATGCTATATTCAACTGATTTAGCCCCAAGTTTATTTCTTTGAATATAGCATACACATGGATCCAGGCTAATTCTGCATGCTGGGCAGTGCTAATTTTTCACAGGGATGAGGTTCAAATATTGATCTCCAGATATATTAAGAACCATGTGGCAAAGTTAAAAAATGTTAATTATGTGGAGACTGATTTTCCTTATGTCAGAGAAGTATAGGAATGTTTTAATTGATAAAGGTTAGAGGCTAAAGGACAAAAATCAGCATACCAAATAATCTTAAACCTTTAATTCTCCCTTAAACTTTCTCTCTATTATGGGCATCCGTCCACATTTCTTTGATACTCCTTATCTCATTTATCTAATCTAAACACCGGTTTAAGCACCCAAAGTTAAGAAATTTCTTAAAGAGCACCTTTCCTGGTGCTCATTACAAAAACTGGAGCGCAGCCATACCTGCTCTGAACACCATTTCAGCCAAAACTTTAATTTAAATATGCCCCAATTTCACAGTGGAACAGATTGTAATTTGGCTCCTTGGAGCCAAGAGCCACAGATCTCTTCCACTTTCTAGTCTTCAGTGCCACCCCTGCATTAGCACCTATGATGACGTTTCACGGGATGAGCGTGGGGACGCGCTCCATTGATTACTATGATGCTGATTTTTATGTCTGTTTTTTAATACTTCAGGGTTCCGATTCAGATAAAACAAGCCCCACTGTTCAACTAACAAGAGCCTTGTTAGTTGAATGGTGGGCTGGTTTTATCTGAGTTGGAGCCGTGAAGTGTTAAAAAATATACGTAAAAATCAGCGCCTTACAGCATGTCCCCATGCTGGCTATATAAAGACATCATAAAGCAGAGTAGCACAGGGACGACTTTGCAGACTAGGAAGTGGAAGGGATTGACGGCTCAGCTCCACAGAGCCAAATTACGATCCCTTCCATTCCAAAATCTAGCAAGTTTGAAGCTGTACTTTTGGTGCCAGTGGACTTTGCAACAGGTAAAGCACCTACAGTGTTTATGGGGTCAATTTTAAAAAGTGGCATTAAAGGCACTCTTTAATGCCCTGTTTAATTTCTCTCTCTCTCTCTCTCTCTCTCTCTCTCTCTCACCTTCTCTCCACACATACACACAAACACACTGCTCAAAAGTACAGTTGCTAGAAGAAGCTTTGACTTTTAGTATGTGTCCAAGAGGTTATGCATTTTATGTTATTTTGTAAAGATTCACTGCCTTACAAATGCTCAGATGTTATATTACTGTGTGTTCTATGAATCTGAAGTGGGATTTTCAACTCTGATTAGAGAAACGCCCAAGGCTAAGTGCTTTGCAATGTCTTATGATGTTTTGAAAATGTTCGCTAAGTCAGTACAGAGAGAGATTTTTTTTCTTTGTGAGAGAGAAAGAGAGCATACTGCAGTTAAAGTCATGTCCTTGCTTTGCAGTTTAAAGCAGTCTATTCTAAAACGATACAATAACGAGCTATTTGATATTTTGGTTTAAATATTTGCCAAATTTGCTTTGCATGTTTTTACATTTTATTCTGTGCTTAAATTCGTATAAATGTTTTTGTAAAAGTGCAAAACGCTGCATTAATGAAAAAAAAAGTATGAGGTGGTATAAACTATTGTGATTTAACACCTGTTACTAAACTTACCCCATATAGGGAATGAATTCCAGGCAGCTGCCACAAGTTTTCACTAGTTTGAATCTAGTGAAAGAAATGGTGGGGGGTGAGGGACACCATGCTTAACTGTTAGGCTCAAAAACAGGTTATTCAGCTGTTAATATTGGTGCATTTAAAATTATTTTAGGCTTTTCCATTATAATGGCACATTTATGTCATCTTAATTGCAAGGGAGTCCCAACTCTGATACACCCCTATTGTGTAAGAAACAGTTTTACCCTTGTACTATATTGTTTGTTAAACAGAAGAGATTTAACGTTGTGTTACTTTTACCTTAAATTCTCCTTTGGGGAACGCTTCTTTAAGAGGCACATTTAAACTAAACTGTCTCAACAGGTTAATTTTATGGCCTTAAGTTGTTAGCTGCTTTTCTGTCCTGTCCTGACCTGTGCTTCTCTAGCCAGAAGTATGTGTATGTGTGTATATCTTAATGTGTACATGAGTACATGTGGCTGCAGAAGTAGTATTGCAGTTTGAGTATCATGGATTTCTGTATGCCATTGCAGAAGGGCAGGCCCACAGCGACCTACCTTTTGCAGTCACAAGTCAGTGTGTATGTTTTATACTGTGGTTGCAGAAACATAGGCCCCTCAGGGCCTGTACTTCTGCAGCCAAAAGCAGTGTTGTAATTTAAGTATCATGGATTTCTATCTGCTGCCAGAAGTCGGTGTGTATGTTTTATACCTTTGCCTGCAGAAACGCAGGCAGCCAGAACTGTGTGCATGAGTACCTGTGGCTACAGAAGCATTGGCCCCATAGGGACCTGTGCTTTTGCCGACAAAAGACCTCTTGTAATTTTGGTATCATGGATTTGTACCTGGGGGTACAGGGGTCTGTGCATTTGCAGACAGAAGTAGTGTTGTGATTTGAGTTTCCTGGATTTACATCTACAGCCAAAAGTGAGTGTGTATGCCTTGCAGTGTGCATGCCACAGATACAAGTCCATGAAGGTTGCACATCAGTGTACACATCAGGAAGATTTCATCTGCCTTTGGGCCCTGCACTTCTTTGCTGCTACAGATGCAAAGAATTTGTGGGGCTGTCTAGGGGGCTGTGGAAATGCAGGGCATTCTGGCCCCTGCGCTTCCATGTTGCTCTGGATACAGATGCGCAGGGTTAAGACTCCATCTCGCAGCCAAAGCTCAGGGCCGTCTGGCAGCTACAGGTGCAGAGGTGTGGCTTTCTGGGCCCATGCCAACAGAAGACTTTGGTTTACTATGTGGTACGTGGTTCTGTGCAGTCAACCCTGCACCTTCCCTCCCAGGCTGTGGGTGGTGCTGCATGGCAGCGCCATCACCCCAACCTTGTCCCATCCAGCTGGCTCACTGAGCTCATCCCCAAACTCAGCTCACTGGCACAGGATTACAGTGCACTACCTGCTGGGCCAAGGCTGATGCTGCACAGAAGATTTCTTAGTAACTAGAGTTCTCACTGCTTTGAAGTCAAAGAGGTTCTTGACAGTCTTGGGCCACTCTGGGAACCTGAGCCCACCTTCTTAAGCAACACAGTTTCAAGGGCACCATCATCCCTTTCTGCAGAGATAGAGGAAAACAAAGCAGGAGAGCACACAGGGGAGCAGAGCCAGGAGTTCATAGTCTCACGTGCATACATCCCAATCCCAGAGAAATGGAGCTCTATAAACTACAGCAGAATTATTACCAGCATTACTTGTACAGTAACAATGGAGCAAAGCTATGCAGGCTTCATATGGGGGGCACAGTCCTAAACACAGACAGCTCTAATTTTCATTTAAAAACCAAACATCACATTGACTGTCTCATTCATTTCAGAAAATGTCTGCCAGTTTAAAGACACAATGGCAGCATACTTCCTACACTAGAATTAAACTCTCATCAGGGAGCAGCCCTAGCACCAGCAGGTTTTATTATTTATTATAAAACAAATCACTAGCATGACCTCTAGCTGTTCAAATAATTGGAAAGGAGATTGTGTTTGTCAGGATGGGAAGCTACACATTAGACCTCGGTCCCAATCTGGGATGCAGTCTTAACATGAACCCTGTTGTCAGTAGCATGACCTCTGATTGCTAAGGTCATTGGTAAGGGGGATTTGCTTTTGTCAGGATGGGAAGCTCGCATCAGACCTCAGTCTCAGTTGGGACACAGCCTTAACATAAACCCTGTTAAATTATTTTTATGAAAAAAAACTCCCAATAGCCACTTGTTGTTGTACAAGAAACTTATGTATAAGTGATTTTTTCAGAGCAGACGAGCTCAGAGAAGTCCAGCATCAGCAACGCCTGACATCTGAAGTGTTGTGATAGTGAAGCACAAATGGGGGTGGGGGGCACCACTAGGGAAATCTGAACAACCGCCTAAAAACAATGACAAACCGGCTGGGGGAGCAGTGGCAAGCAGTCCATGGCAGGCAGAATGGGGGTTATATAACATGAGCAGACTGGGAGTCAACAACAATAAACATGAAGACTAATGTAAAGTAATACTTTTTGTTTACGTGTTCAGTTATGGTCCAAGTGCTCACAATTGCAGTCTTTGGAAACCAGATAGCAACACAGTCATGCTTCGTTGGCAGCAGCAGATGCCTTGAAAATCTCCCCAAACAAGTTTCTGCTCTATTGCAGTAGAGCTACTGCCAGAAATTCACACAGAAAGATCATCTGCCTAAACTAACAGGCTGGTCTGATTGGTAGGTACAGTAAAGAAAAAAACCTCTTACACAGTCAGCATTCTCTAGCTAGGTGTGGGCCGAAAACTTTCTTGTCACAGCACTTTATGTGCAAAAGAATTCACAGCTCATGACCTGAAAAATGGACCCCTTGCTAACCTGGGCACCCAGGACTTTTTGGGAGACCAGAAAATGTATTTCTTGGCTATTTTTCAAAAAATAAACACTTACTCTAGCTAAATGGGTCATGTGTATTTAGATTAAGTGTTTGTTTTTTTGTAAAACCATCATTTTTATGAATTTTCCAACTTTTTTGTTAAAAAAGAAAAAAAGGCTGCCGTCATGACCCTTAAATTTTTCCTCGCAACATTAAAAAACACTAATTGTCATTAAAGTAAAATGACTCACGAAAAGTAAATTTATGTGTTGTTTCAGAGGGTTTTCCTGAAACCCTACTGAATATGCTACTGACCAAGACGGAGGAGGAGAAGGACCTAGGGGTGATTATAATGAAAGCAATGAACAACTCCGCGCAATGTAGAAAGGCAGCTGCCAAGGCTAATGAGATGCTGGATTGTATTGCCAGAGGCATAGCTTCCAGGAGGGGAGAAGTGATTCTGCCACTGAACAGGTCACTGGTTAGACCACACCTGGAGTACTGTGTGGAGTTCTGGCAGCCGTACCTGAAGAAAGACATTAGGTTTCTGGAGGCAGTGCAGCACAGGGCAACAAAAATTATCCACGGGTTGGAGGACTTGCCCTATGAGAGTAGGCTGGAAGAGCTGAACATGTACTCCCTGGAGGAGAGGAGGGACAGGGGGGACATGATTGAGACCTTCAGATACATGAAAGGGAAAAACAGGACAGACACGGGAGGGCTTTTTCAGTTAAGAAGGGTGCGGAGACACCCAAGGGCACTGTCTGAGACTGGAAGGGGGGAGGTTCAGGAGGGAAATGAGGAGACATTTTTTCACTGAGAGGGTGGTGGCAGGTTGGAATGTATTACCAGAGGAAGTGGCAGCCTGTAATACAATGGGATGCTTCAAAAGGGGATGGGACAGGATAAAGGGGAGGGTCACCGGAGGGGGAAGGGCAGCTTCGGTATAAGGGCTGCTAGCTGCACATTCGAGCAGACTCCATGGACTGTGTGGCCTTTATCTGCTGGCAGGTTCATATGTTCGTATGCTCAGAAGGCAAATTTCAAAACATTGTAACTCTGGACCCAATTAATATTTTTTCACGAAACCTTCGTAAAGTACACCTGTAACCCCCCTGCAAATGGGGGTTCCCAAAAGACTTCCAGGAGCTTGCTTGAATGCTCCAAGCCTGAATGGTGTTTGGCATTTAAGCCATTTATCAGTGAGTGTTTTAGAACCTCTGGTACTGTCTCTTTAAGAGCTGTCTGTTTGCAGACATAATTAGCTTGTATGGGGACTGTGTGTTTCTTGATTGAGTACCACTCAAGCTGCTGCCAATTCACTTCATTTTGCAGTCACTAGAGTGCAAAGGGAACCTATCTGAAAGATGTAACTGTTTGCCAGAAATCATTTACAGTAATAATGAAATTACAGTTTGTCTAACCTGATTTCTTTTGCAGTCAGAACAGTGTCTGCCTAGTTCCCCATTCTGGTTTTGAACTGCTGAACTGGACCAATCAGTGGGGTAAGCTAGCTCTAAATGGTGCCTTGGACCGAATCAGAACTTGGACTCATAATCTGAGCCAGCCACAAGAGGATTGTGATGGGCAGTGACTCTGGAGATGTAGTTTAGACTTCAGTGCCTTTTGGACCAACAGCAGCAGTCTATTGTGAGTGACAGCCAATCCAGTCAAGAACTGGGAGGAACTCAAAGGAAGTGCCCGGTTTTGTCGGTTGGAGTTTCAGTTGAGCTTTGGCAGTGAAGAAGGAAGGAGCCCTGTGCTTTTTCAGTGTGCCGCTTTAGTCAAAAACGTGTGTAGGCCCAGAGTTCCGGTCTGCAGCTTGTGTAACAGCTTGTTAGGACTGAATCCGTCCTGTGAAAAGAATCAAAGGATCTCTGAAGAGTAGAAACCAGGCTCACCCTGTAGAAGACTGGAAGAATTGCTGAAAATTGCACTCGGTCTGTCAGGAACTGAATCTGCTGTGTGTTCTCCCGGTATTGTGCAGTAATTGCGATCGGGATACAGATGCAGCCTGCCTGGTATAGTGCGCTCTTTTATATGGATGTGTGAAGAGGTTTGTGTACCTCAAGTGAGCCCTGCTGACATTGAAGGACCCTATCTTATTTGGAGGTCGTGAGTACTAATTCAGGGTCGCTGCCTGTTGAATTGCCACATTAAATCCAAATGGAATTACTGTACTGCTGACTGTTTATTCTCCTTTTCTCTGTGTGAAAGGGCCCTACCAGCTGCCACGGTTTGGACTAGCCACTAGGGCTTGGGTACCCAGGGACAGTAACTGATAGGGATAGGCCTGTGCACAGAGCCATAGGTAATTATTAGAGTGATAAGCTAATTAACCTGATTTCCCTGTCCTTGTTATATCCCCCTAAATAAATCATGAGCTGCTTGTTTCAGCAAAGTTATACTGCCTGAGGTATTTGTCTATGTTAAAGTACTGTACTGTGATTGTTGCACTGTATCATATTTCACAGGAGGTCCCAGTGCCGGAACCAGACCTGGGGTAAGTGTATACTGTGAAGGTAATTCTGATATATTGTGGGGCCACTAGTGGGAAGAAAGGGGGGTTGCAGTGTCCCAGAGGGCTGTGACCAAGTTAGTTTAACTATTGCAAACCCTGACCTCTGGGTGGAGGCACCCGCCATTGGATCCAGGCCCCTCAACCTGTTAGTGGCAAATCAGGCAGGGGTAGTAGCCCCTGGGATAGCGCCATCTAGGGGTTACACACCCTTTGCACAAGCCCCTTTGGCCCTGAAAGTTTTGGAACAAAGTTTCATACCATCTTGGTTGTAGGTGAGAATAAAAAATGTCCAGTGATGTTTTTTGTGTATTTTTGACATATCAGGATCTCGGAATCTGGATAAGCACCCATCACAAAACTTCCACATCTTGAGAACTTGCCACCCGAACCAAGAATGCCAAATTTCTCACAATTTCATTGAACACTACCAAAGTTATTAAGGTACAAAGACTGAGGTCTAACATTGAGACTTCTGCTCAACACTAATTGTACTTGCGCTACTACACAAGAATGATAAATGATGAGTAAGTGTGGTATACTGTACAAGGTAATTAACCTATCAAGTTGGCTAACCAGATGATCTTACATACCTCTCAATCTCTCAGTGCTAAAAATCGTAGCACTGCCTTCAAAATCATAGCAAAGGGCCAGAATGTGTAGCACTTTCTATTGTAAACAATAATATGTCTACAGATAGTGGGCCTCATAGATTAGTAGTAATGAAAGTTTCTATCAGCTTAGTTTAATGATTTAATAGTTTGTGCATCAGAAATAGATGTAACATTATGAGGAACATCAGTAAACCTGTGCAGAGCAAGAGTAAATTTGAATGTGAAAATCATAGCGCTATGCAAAATTCATAGCAGTTGAGAGGTATGGATGATAAACAGTGAGCCTGAAGGGTGAATGACTTTATGATCTGGTTAGCCTCCCTTGATGAGTTTATTTTTGAGTATAGCAGTTTTTTATATAATACGTTAGGATAATTACTCTTAATTTGGATTATAGTGGTGTATACAAGGTCCAAAGGAACCTGAGCTCCCATAGTAAAATGAGGATACTATTATGCTACCTCAAAAAGTAAGGAAATTAGTTGCAAAAACCTCGTTAATGCATCAGTTAGGGATGGCATGACAAAAGTAGGGAAATGAGGTGTTAGGGCTTCCGACTAACAAACCACCCCTGCCCTGCAGGAGACCAGCAGGCTTGAGGGAGGGGTTGGCATATAGGGTTGCCAACCCTAACGCCACCCAGTCTCCTATACTGTCGCCACACAGCTTATTTTACAGTGGAACAGGGTGAGTGTTAGGGTTGGCAGCCCTAATGCCACCCCCCCTCCGATGCCTCCTGGTCTCTGCAGGGCAGGGGTGGTGTGTTAGGGGCCAACCCTAAAGGCCTCATTTTCCTACTTTTGTCATGGCAACCCTAACTGATGCATTAACAAAGTTTTTGCAACTTGTATATCTGCATGTGGGATATGCAGGGGTGATTGTGTGATAAAGCATTTATGTAGATAAGTTGCCATTGATCTCTAGTCACCTCACAAGTGGCGGAGCCATGAGTAAGGTGCAGAGGTCAGTGAGCATTGAATCACAGAAATGCTTTATCACCTAAATTACCCATATGTGATTTATGCAATAGGGCAGGAGCTTGTGTGATGGGTTATTTTATATTTAGACTTTATTTTTTTAATTAATAAAGAATGTATGACTTTCTGGTGAGCCATGGCCATTGATAGAGGAACAACATCATGATTCCAACATTGATGCCGCTACATATCAGCTGATTGGTGTCTGAGCTGAGAGCTGATTTTTTTCCTGCGGAAAATGGCGACTTCACTTAGTGAAAGTGGCTAGACTGCATGTTGAATGCCTGCTATCTCTTGCTGTAATTTAGTTTACATAGTTTTTTTAAGAAGTGCTATCTGTGTGGCATTAGAGTGGGCATGAAATGAAGCACTATGTGTGTGGAGCGAGAGTGGGTATGACATGGAGCAGAGTGAGAGTGATATGAGCAAATGGCTGTTGCTTAAATTTGTTTTTTAAAAATTGAGCTTTTTTTGGAGGGGTGGAAGAGTTAGGAGCTGCAGAGCATCTGTTGTAGATATTGGTAGATTACCAGTGGAATGTGCAGCAAATGAATTTCATGGAGAAGGAAGCAGTGTAACTTTCCAGGTGAGTGGTGCAGACCAAGGGCAAAGAGAGCAGTGAGAATCTGCAGTGGAACATTAAGTGCAGAAAGCAATGAACTGTGAGTGTTGGTATTACTAGGGAAGCGACTGTTGGACTGGGGTGGGAAGGTTTGCTTAGCTTTTGCAGAAATTAATTGCTGTACAAACAAGAGTAGAGCTTCTAATGATTTGTGACCAAAGTGAAAGTAAGAAGTAGTGCCATCCAGCTAAATGGGGGGATGTAGTAACTGTGTACATAACTGAGTGCTGACGTAGTAACTATGTACATAAATGAAATTTATGTACACAGTTCCTTAGATAAATGGATTAATCACAGTCCATTTATGTCACACCTATTGCATAAATAGGATGATCTCATGAGGTAGCTTCAGATATCGTTATCTGGTTTGGAATGTTGTTGATATTGCACAGTGGCAATAACAACATTTCAAACCAGATAACATGTATATTTGAAGCTACCTCATGGGATAATCAGTATATACCATGGAAGTTCCTACTTTTTGCATGTGTCTCTTGCAGGTACAAGAAACATGCTGTACTATGTAAATGGACTATCTGTTTACAGTTTTCTTTCTTTTCAACTTTATTAATGATGACAAGCTGAGGCATTTACTTTTATTGTTAAAGTGACAGTGCCACTCTTTGATGTCCTGCTTGGGAAGCCGTTCTTGTGAAAAGCATGGTTATGGCTACTTGCAAATAACAATGTTATTTGCACACTGGCTATGTCTTCAGTGAAAATAATGTTTTTATCTTCCAAATGTATTTGCAAACCCAGGTATATGCACACACACACACACATGCATACACATATATTATAGTGGTGTGATAGCACCGCTATAGTTAGGATTAGTAGGTTGTTTATGTAAAATTCAGTTTTGCACTTAAATAATTTCACAACTGTTTACCAGATTTACATGAAATTTTGCATGTGTGGCAGATCTGTGGATATGCCAAACCTTATTCCAATGGCGTGTGCGATTCTGGATAGTGCAAAAGTGAATTTTCAGCTGTATTTCCCATTGGTTTTCCTGGGTTTTCTGGTGATACCTGTAGCACGAGACAGTTTGGAATTTTGTGCTGAAATTTTCAGAGTAAAACTGGTGCTTCACAGAAGTACCTTTTGCTTGTTTGGTGAAAAATATTAATCCATCCCAAAGTTATTTAGTTCTGAAATTTTGCAAAATTGGTTCTGAGCATGCTCAGTAAGCACTTCAAGATAGAGATTTAAACGAAAACAGATTCTTTTCATATGGGGCCAATCATTTCATCACAAGGAAAAATCCTTTTCATTTACTGTCATCTTGTTTCAATTTTTCTATACAAAAAAATTCAAAAGCCATAAATATGATATCCTGGAGTGAGGCTAACACATCTGTTTGACTCATCGTGACCCCCATTAGGTGGATTCTGCACTTAAGTGCTGACAAAATGTCACTCAAATCTGTTGTTTTTATATTGTATATCCTTTCTCATGACTCGCTTCCGGCTGTGGTGAAATGAAAAGGAATCCTTTTCGTTGGGGCAGGGATCAACAAATTTCAAATTTACGTGCTAGTCCAGGACAACTGGTTATGTGACTGGCACTCACTGCTCTCCAAGCGAGGGACAGAATGAGATGCGGATGTCTAGTGGCAGAAACAATGAAGAGCAGCCCCAAAAAGGCACAGCAATGATGTGGTTGTCCGTGGACAACTGAGTGCTGTGAAATTGATTGTCCGATAGCTGAAAGTTGTAGCCTAGGACGTCAGGCTATGGGATTTGTCGATCCCTGGTTTGGGGCAGTCCTTTTTTGTAAAGGGAAAAATCCTATATTTTTTCCCTGGTGTCTAGTGGCACCCCCTTCCCCAATCCTCGATTGCCATTCCCATAAATACTTATTTTTTTCCCTGGTGTCTGTTGACGCCCCTTACCCTCCGATTGCTGTCCCTGTTTATATATATTATATATGTATATATGTGTGTGTGTGTGTGTGTGTGTATGTGTGTGTGTGTGTGTATATATATATATATATATATATATATATACTATGTATAGTAGGAACCTTAGTAAGTGTGTATATATGTAAAGACGAACCTTAGTGCGTAAGCACTGAGGAAAGGGTTACCCCAAAGAGCATTGACCGGGAAGCCAAGTTTCAAAGAAATACAAAATCACACATACCCCCATAATGCAAAGCATCGTGGGCTATATATGCAAATCACCACAAGATGTTATACTGGTTCAGCTTTAAGCAGGAATGCATGGTGCTGAAAGGCCTCTCACACAGTCTGCAAAGGGTGCCAGCAGAAGACATAGACACATGTTTCATTCTACCAGGACTCATCAGTGTGCCTCATCTGTCTGACACCCCAGTGGAATGAACCAGTTACCCTAAGATAGTCTATATATATATATATATATATATATATATATATATATATGTATGTATGCATATGTATATGTGTGTATGTGTGTGTGTGTGTATATATAGGAGATACCTTCGCTGGTGGTGGAATACACTATTTATCTGAATGAGTGGAGAGTGACCTCAGATATCCTCACAGTGGCATAGCATAGCAGAGCCACGGTGATGGTATGGTCACTCTCCTCATTCACTGCTCAATGTGTATCCACCACACTCCATAACGTATCCGATTTATACAATAGGACTGTGTTTTTTTTTGTTTGATTATGTCACTACAGTGAAATAAATAGATTTATTCCACTGCAGTGTGAATACGTGTTTTATGCAATGAGTTATTGTGTGTGTGTGTGTGTGTGTGTGTGTGTGTGTGTGTATATATATATATATGTATATATATATATATATATATATATATATATATATATATATATATATATATATATATATATATATATATATACAGTATATAAAGTTTGTGTATGTCTTTCTCCTGTTGTCTGTAAAAATACCTTTCAGTCATCAGATACCTTAACCTTGAGTTTTACAGTACCAAGGATTAAGAAGGACTTTTTTGAAAGCATGCTTTTGGAGGTTTAGCCCTTGAGGATCTGACTAAATTCCTGAAATGCTTCAAAACCTCTCTTAAACTGCTCACTTTCAAAAAAGGTAAATACTCTGCTACCTTCAGGAACCCTGCCAGTGTTACTGATTTGCTTTCTCTTCACATGGTATGTCTTTACATGTAATACGCTTTTATTAATGTGTGTCTGTTAACTTTTCACATGTATGCATGCTGTCCCCAGACCATTAGGAGAGACACTACATCTCATGAGGTCATTCCAGTGATGAATTTGTTTTAAATAACATAAACGAATAGAATATAAATAAGACTCATCAGTCAATGCAGTGATACAGCAGTAGAGATAGAAATCATATTGCTATCTAGAAATCAGCATAGTGCCAATTCTTAATTTAGAATATAACAGCAACAAGTAGAATCGCAACTGTAAGGTATTTCATTCCAAGTTTATAAAATAACAGGCAGACAAGGAAAGACGTGATTGACTAAATGTGATTGAATCAGGTTGATTGACGGTGTGGTAAGATTTTTTCTAAAGCACAGCTGGCTATCAGTCAAATTAGCAGTTGTATTTTAAACTTATAAAACATTTCAGATGAACAGAGGTAGGACCTACACACTGTGTGGGGCTTCATGTGTTGCAGTGCAAGAAGAAATTACCTGGGGATAACTAGAAAAGAGTCTGTTAATTCACTGAAAGCGCAAACACTATAATCTTCTGACAATATCATATGACTTGGTGGATGTTTCTGTGTTTGTTCTTGAATTACAACAGCAGTGTTACACAGTAATATGTTAAGTCTGGAATGCCATGATGTCAACATGAATTATGTTCGTCGTTATACATATTATAAAGATTTATAAGAAGTCTGTTGGAACAACTGCTTACACAAAGTTAGAAATATAAAAAAATATGTGTACAAACCAACAGTACTTTAGAAAGTTTCAACTACTCAGAAACACCAATTCTGTTTAAAATATTATCACAGTGTGTCATATTACATGCATTTCACATGCAATATATTTAGGATTCCCAGTTTTCACCGATTATAACCGATAAAACATCACTGAGGTAAAATTCTGGAAGTCGGTTTAAACCAGTAACAACTAACATGTAGTGTTTCACTGATGCCACGAGCACAAAAGAGTTATCATAAATATCCTTGGGCAAACGCCTTGTTTTATCCCAAACTGCCAGTAAGTCATTGACAGAACCAGGACAGAGTCTTATCCCTACCCCTATTCAGAGCTCTAATCAATAGAAACAAAGTGTCCCTACATTGCGCTATTGTCTTCTTTTAACCACCATTGTTACGCTGTTGACTCAATTTCTTTGAGAAGAGTAAGCTGCTCTAAGCGCATTATTTGCGGTTTTCTGAATGAAATCGCATTTTAATGCTCGGCTTCATCTAGTTGCAGAATTACAAATAGCGCCTGTTATGTAAATACTGGTCCATGTGTAAACTGTTTCACTGCGTTCTACGTGCTGTCTTGGGTAACTAATCTTGTCTCCAACATACAGCCACCCTTCACTGAACTAATAGGCAGTATAATTGTGAGTTGTTTCAGAGAGAACAAAGCAATTTAATTTTATTAGCAGACTTTAGCTTTGATTTCCACATATCAGAGGCAGTGTAAAGAATTATTGGTGCCTGCTATGTACTGTCTGCTGTCATTCATTTTAACATATTGGTCTTGACATTAGCAAATATTCAAAATATATACAGTATATATAAAAACACTGGGATTTGGTGTTGAAGGTCTTATTTATAAATGTACATTCCCACTGATTTAATGTGTTCCTCAAAAACTTGAAAAATGATCCAAAATAAACATGTTTTTTTTTTTTTTTAAATAAACACAGAAAACCGGGACCCCTAAGTATAGTGTATTTCAAATTACATCACCATAATGTATCTACTTGCGACATTCTTCTTTCAGTTCCTCAGATGTCATGTGAGGGAGTTGTCATGCATGCTTCTATTGCAGACAATGGGCTCGATTTTGAAAAACCCAGAGAATGACGTGAAGGTGCCTGCATCAACAGACATGATGCAAGGCACAGGTGCTGGCCCTTGCATCGTCCTGACTTTCAGATGGTTCTTGTGGCACTGGCAGGATCCACTGCACTGGATTGCGTGCATGAAGTTTGTACCACAACAGAGGCTTTGTCATGGTGGACTAGGAATTGTAACAACAACATGGATGCAGCATGGTGGACAAGGAGTTTGCACCACAACACGGATGCAGCATGGTGGACAAGGAGTTTGCACCACAACACGGATGCAGCTTGGTGGACAAGGAGTTTGCACCACAACACGGATGCAGCATGGTGGACAAGGAGTTTGCACCACAACACGGATGCAGCATGGTGGACAAGGAGTTTGCACCACAACACGGATGCAGCATGCCCTTTTCAGGATTTTCAATGGCTGCAGGACTTACCAGGGGTAGACCAGTCAGAGCTGGTCTAATGAATGGCCTTGTGCACCACCATGAACTGTAGAATTGGGATGACTAGAGACCCTGCAGCACTGGACAGTCACCTATCGCAGCCTGGAGCAATCACAGGAATTAATGGGTATTCCAGGACAGGTAATATGCCCCTAGGAAACCTCTTTGCAGTTGGAAATCGCCACGGTCCAAAAAATGCAGCAACAAACAACATGTACTGGAACGGGGATGGGTAGCACATGTAGCTGGTTGGAATGTCCATGATATGCACTGGGACAGTGTCTGTCACTGCATTGTACATGATAGAAAGTGGTCACTGTCTCTGGAAGTGGGCAACCCTGAACCGTGTAATTACTGCATTTGCAGCTTCAAAGTAATTGTTGATATCAATTAAAAGGTAACAAGTATGTTCGGCTTGTTCCCTTCTGTATGTCAGAGAATTAACTGCTCACCTCCCATTGCAAATGATGAGCAGTCCATCAGAAGCACATACCCACCATATCATTTTTACGTTCAGGCCTTCACAGCAAGTTGTAAATCCATATGCATTGGGTTTTGCTGCATGGTGTAACACTATGCTATTGTATATGTGTGATGGGAAAAGTCATACAGCAATTCATAAAGAACACATGCAGCAGATGTCAAAGACATGTCTTAGCAAGAGAAAGAGCACATCGTCTTTATCAACCTCAGTCTGAGGGACCAAACCGTTCTTGCACTGGAGCATGCATTGGACATAGACACTGTTGGTGCTGAATAAGTCCTGCCATGCTAGGTCTTTGTGAAAGGCTGTAACAAACATGGGTTGTGACGTTATGCCACATTAAATACCAGTGACAAACCTAAGCATATGGCAGTGGTTACGTGACTGCAGCTTTGGACAGATGTTCTCAAGAAACTAATGCTCTCTTTGTGGTATTGCTGGTTGGGCACCATGAAACAGGACTGATTTGTTTGAAACACTCCATTGTGAAGTTTTAATTTTCATTGTCTAAATGTTTGAGGAGATCTGTGAGAGGCGCCCATGTTCAGTGACTGCAGGTGCAATGGAGCTTTTAGACTGCAGCCCAATAGTTGGTGGGGGGGGGGGGACAAGCCATTTTTGTGTTTCCAAACATAATTTTACGGGAGTTCAAATGTGTCTATTAATTAAGCTGCTGTTCATTCTACAACGTACTCTTCGGAACAGAGAATTATCCTGGTGCAACAAGCCAGGCAAGTCTTGTCCTACATTCATTTCAGACTGACATGATAGCCATATAAGCAAGCAGAAGCCTTTCATTGTGGCAAGTATGTGCAGGTTGCTATGTGACAACTTCCATATTTCCTTATGTGTAAGCATCGGTTTTAGTGTTTCCCTGATCTTGATTTTACCCATGAAATGGGTCATATGGGTACCTGGCACACTTCTGGTATGTGCCTTTACATCACACAGTGCTTAGGACATGACTGAAGGCCAAATATTCACAGGCCAGGGACTACTGACACCTCCTTCAATCCCTGACCGTTCACCACCTGTTTGGCACATGTGACTGCTTGCGGCAACTTTGGGGACATTGGCGCGGACCGCTGTTCTTCCAAAATCCGCACAGGGGTTCCTGGTGCACCCGGCTTTGCTGCAAGTGGCCCTCTTGATGCAAATTAGCTGCTGTAAGGACCCTCTGAAATTCGAACCTGGTGTGTTTTTACTAACAGAAATGCTCTATGTAGAGACTTTGTAGTGGCTTGCCTTGTTAAGTGCATTTAACTGTATATCAACAGATTATCTTTCACATCGTCCTTGTCAATATAATTTTACATTGCTTTTCAAAACATATGTTGATTTTTTTTGTCATCACTGCAGAAAGAGTGTAGCTATAATATTATTTGGCAGTATATTATGTTGGATAAAATAACAGGTTTTAACACAGTTGTAATCCTTTTTGTGTTTTCATACATCAGTATATGTAATTGGTAGAAATATTCTTTAAATACGCTTAGATGACTCTAAGCTTTCATTAAAAAACTGTTAAGCTCAGCTGAGTAAGTATGGCAGATGGGCCCTATACAAAGACCCGACATCAGCATCATACTATGTTCCTTTATGGTTAATTTAGAAATAAACCTTATTAAAAATTTGTATTACCTCAAGCTCTTTTTATTCAACTCCCAAAGCACTTCCTCCTTGTTGAAAAAATCCCTATTGGGGTAGCACTTAAAATTCATAATCAGCTTTGCAGCTTTATTAAATACGATTTGGCTAAGGACTGGGATCAACCGATCTGGGGTAATCCACGGTTTTGATAGGTAATAGTACCATGGTCTGATTGGTTGAAATTGCCTGATAACTGTTCTTGAGGGATTTTCACCGAGGAGGGGAATTGGCCCTGCCTTGGGGATGATAGACAGATTCAATCTAATTACTAAAGATATTTTTAAAATATACCAGCTTCGCATGTATTGCTCCAGAAGCTTGAAGGAGAAGGTACAGCCTCAAAATTCCGCTTCTGGCGGATATACGTCCTTGGATAGGAACCCCACAGGCAATTTCCAAGATCTATATTGTCCTGTTCCATTGGGCCTATTCTGTTAATCTTGCCACCTGTTCTTATTGGGCCTCCAGATTTCCTAACATTAATTTAGATTGGACGGAGATTTGGCTTATATGTCACAGTTTTATTAGAGCACGACCAATTGAGGCTCATACAGTTTAAAAGTATTACATAACGCTACTATTCCCCTCGAAACTAACGGATTTGAATCTGTTAAAGAACCCAAATGTTACAGGTGTAACGGGGATAGAGGGAATCTCTTGCATATTTTTTGGGAATGCCCTAAGGTAGCTCCTCTATGGTCAGAAATCAGGGATAAGCTTGATCCCCTACTGGGGTTGGAGGATATGTTCAAGCCAGAGGTGTGTCTGCTGGGGGATATGTCTACTTTTCCAATTAGGAATAGAAAATATTACATGGCCTTGATTTCAGTCATAGTTAAGAAATTGGTTCTCCGCCATTGAAAGATAAGGTTGTACTTTCTTATTCTGAATGGCTAGCAGAACTTTTGCTTCTCTCAGGATTGAGAAAATGATTGCTACCCTGCATAATCAATTACCCCGCTTTGAGAAGATATAGGCCCTGTTTGTTGCTATCTATTCATTGTGATTTGTGAATTCACCCTGTGTGATGATGATTCAATTAGTATTGCCTCGGTGGGGAGGGATAATATTTTGGGGGGTTGAGGAGGGAGTTTTAGGGTATTATAGGATTTCTAGGGTTGGGGGGTATAGCAGAGAAAATGTTTTACCATTTCTGTAACGAGATAATTGTATATTTCACTCATATCTTGTAAAATCTTTCTCTCAGTTATGCTGTCTCTGCATAAAATTTGAATAAAATGTTAATGGAAAAAAAAAAAAACTGTTAAGTTCCTGTCACTAATGGCTCAAAAGTTAGCCTAATCTAAAGAAATGATATATCAAACGGTCTCATTTTTGAATCGTCAGGCTTAGGAACTTCTTTATTATGTAAATGAAAGGTTGGAATAAAGTTGACAAGAAATAGTCCTTTGATGTAGTTTTATGTTAATACCATTTTATCGTAAGCAATAACCTATGACAGGGTGTGGGGTTGTGAGGATTAATCAACACCCTGGGTGTGTTGTGAGGCATGAGGCCACAGGCCAAGGTGTCCTCACTGCACCGGGTGTTGATTAATCCCAGTAACCCCATATCTTGTTGTGGGTTACTGCACTTATAACATGGGTTATGTTTAAACAAGGGAAGAACCACAAAAAGTTTTTTCCCCTGTTTAAATAACAAAAAAGATACTGTATCCTGCCACCTCACGAAATAGTCCCCAACAAATAATGCATATCTGATTGCTGTTATGCACATAGAAAAGTCAGACATACAGTACTGCGATGATTTCTGACATTTCTTGTGCATAATATTGACTTCTACACTTCCTATGACATTCACTTTGCCCTCCCCCCCCAACACACACAGAGACACACATGCAGCTTGGACCTCAAAGGCTGAGGGAGATTTGATGTATTGTGGAAACACAACTGCCAGAAAATGGTAACATGATTTCTGACATTTGATTTACATACATGTCTTCAGCCCTCACTGTGCTAGTGTCCTTCTTACTTTGCAGCACCCTGTTCTCTCTGTGTCTCTCTTTGCTAGCCACTGGGCAGCTCCCCTTGGTCTCTGTCTGTCTCTCATCCTCACCCGTCCCACACACTCCGAGTACATTTTGCAGCACCTGCTTGTCTGTCACGGAAAAGCAAGAGAAACAGAGACAGACAGGACACTGCAGGAATTCTTTATTGCATGTCACACTCTCTCGCTTCCTGTTCTGTCACTGTGTCTCTCGCATGCTGACCTCTCTCTCTGTCTTGGGGAGCTGGGGATCTACCTGCCACAGACCCACATCTGCATCTTTGGCTGAACAGGTTGCTGGCAAGAAGGAGGTTACCTGTGCCATAATGGGACTGCGTCACCGATCACTGGAGGATTGTCTGTGCTCGTACGCGCCACTGATTTTAAACACATAGGTTGCCAGACATGCTGGTTAAGCAGGGGACTGTTTGTTTTGGGGCACGGGGTGACAGTACTTTTTCAAACATGGGTTGCCAGACACACTGAGTTAGCAGGGGTCTGTTTTGTGGGACACGGGCAGCACTGATTTTTAAATGTGTTGGAACTGGGAGGCAAGGCAATTTCCCTTGTGCAGCTGCTTCTCGCTTGCTCACTTTTCCAATGGCTGCCTTGATTTTGCTAGTACACAACAAGTCCTGACGGCACTTTGCAGGAGTTGTGCAACTGTGGATTAAAGAGGGATTTTTTTTATTCACCTCCTCCTTGCTCCAGGGTGGCCACTCCTTCAGGCTGCCAAGATCCCCGCTGGTGCCCCTGCCCCAATGCCAGCCACTTACCACCCCATATTCACAGCCCCCCCAGGTAACCAGGCCGTAACCCTTTGCCGGGTGGGTCCCCCTCCTCCGAGGGAGACAGGCACCGGTAGGGGCCGGCCAGCACACTATACTTGGCCCAGGTGCTGCTAGGGTGGATCTGGACTGCATCGGGGACTCGGCAGCAATGGGAACCGGCGACTGTCATTCGGTTGTCCCTGGAGCCTTTTCCACTTTGCTTCTTGGGGGTGTGGTTGCCACAATGTCACGGCGTAGAGCGGCATTCCCCACTCCTCCCCTTGGTATGTCGGGTCCCAGCACTTTGCCATACCCCAGCCTCCGCTTAGGGTCGGCAAGCTGGTCCTTAATCCACCCTCTCCCGAGAGAGGCGAGCAGTCTCCGGACGCCCCAGCTATCTCTCCTCGTTGCCTCCAGTGTCCCGAGTCTGTTCCCAAACCCGGTCACTGGCATCGCAAGCAGGAATCTAACCACTGTACCAAGGGGCCGGACAAAGAGGGAATTTAAATCATGGGCATGCAGAACAACTCCACCAGTTGGGTTGCGCATCTCTGCCAATCCACGTTAAAAGTATCAATACCATGTTGGATCCAATTTTTAAATATATTCTGAATAAATTTTTGTTGTGACACATGCTAAAAAACATCAAACGTTGTGTATTTATGCCATTTTTGTACCAATACTTAAAACCGCATGATGGTTTTATAAAACATTTTTTAGAAACACTGTTTTAAAGAGAACCAGTCATACTCATTTCAGTATTGTTCCTCAAGACCCCCACTGGTGGCTTACCTGCACTGGAGTTTAAATGTTCATCTTTGAACATTTTTCTATTCATATTTTGTATGGAAAGGGATCATAAGTGAGAGCTGGCTGTCGAACCCTTCCCTTCCTGGTCCTGATGTAGTCCAGCTTTGCACCCCATGAAAGCCATCAAGCAGCCTACATTTTGTGACAAAGGAGTTTGTAGATGGGATACACCTATTGATAGCTATTGGTGTGTAGATTTAAAACATGTATTTTTGTATTTTAGAAGTCCAGTGAGGGAAACCAAAGCCACAGTCCAAGTAACAAGAGCCTGTGGCTTTGACTTGCCCTCATTGGACCTCTAAAGTCTAAAAATACATGTTTTAAATTACGCTTCTATTTCTATCAATGGAGCATGCCCTCGTGCTCCATGAACTCCTTCATCACAAAATGTGGGGGCACAGGGTGGAGCTGGACTAAATCAGGATCAGGAAGGGGAAGGAATCAGGCAGCCAGCTCTCATTTACGATCCCCTCCCCTTCGCAAAATATGAAAAGAAACATTTTCAAAGATGAACATTTGAACTCCAGTGCAGGTAAGCTACTGGTGGAGGGCTTTAGGAAAGTTCCAAAACTGGTGCTGTTTGAAATTTTACTGATTATGTTTTTTGTTCTACTTCAGCCAATGGTATGAGGAACTAGGGCTGGTTTTAAACTTCTAACCTTAATCCTAAACCCTTTATGGTGTTGCAGACATTTCACTCTAGCAACCCCTATTCTTCCTTGCTTTCACAGGCTCCATTGAGAAGGGGCTACAGCATGACAAGTAAAGCATGGCTGCTGTCAAGAAGGCTGGAAGAATGGTGGGGTGCATTGAAAAAGGATTAGCAGTAGAGTACTGGAAGTAATCCTGTCATTTTACAAGGGCCGCTCAGTCAGGTCCCCCTTGAGTACTGCATGAAGTTCTGAGCTGCCCATTACAAAAAGGACATTGAGGCAGTCAAGAAAGTGCAACAGAAGGCCACCAAAACGATTGGGGTATGGTGGACAGGATCTGTGAGGAGATACTGGAGTGGCTGGATTTTCAGCTCGATGTGGGGCTAAGTCCCACACTGCAACTGCAGTTGTGGTCTGAAATCTCCGCAGCTGTGGCGGTTGGTATTTTCAACCAGCATTGCTGCGGAGGTTGTTACGCCTGGTTCCACCAGGCATAACCTTTCCACCGCAGCTGTACCAAAACAACAGCTGCAAGCTGCTGTAAATCGTAGAGTTGGTCACAAACCGGCTCCACTTCTGAAAATTCCATAACTGTGGGAAAAACTGCAGCTCCATAGGTGGAGACCCACTTGCCCAGTTTTTCCTGCAGTTGTGGGAGTTTTGAGGGCTTTGAAAATCTAGCCTAAGGTCCTTCATACGTTCACCCTGGAGACAAAGAGGCTCGGGAGGACTTGGTCTTAGTCTTTTACATACTGAAGGGTGCTGACAGGGTTCAGCAGATCAAGACGTTTGATCTTTAGGGCATCCAGAGGACAGAGAAGAATGCTTCAAAGCTCAAAGGTGGTAACTTTAGTGGCAGCGTTAGGAGGAAATTCATCTCCCTGAATGTGGTGATGCTATTGATATATTTGAAAATAATTGTTATAGGTTGCATGTTAAGCCTGGAGATTTCTTTACAACCGGGCTTGTCCAAGATAGCTAACAGTTACACTGACAGCAGTGGCGTAGATTATGGGGGAGGGAGGTCAGGCTGCTCTCCCCAGCTGTTAAGAGCACTCAGAGTGGGACTTTTGAAGCTCTGAGTTTTTTTAATCCATATTGGTCGTGCTACCCGTGCCCGAAACTTGTTTCTGACTCCCAAACTGTGGGCCAGCTTCTGAGCTGTCTACAGCAGCTCTGTCTGTTGGTTGCCTGAAGATCTGAGTGATGTATACACGCCTACTTGTGCACAACTAGGCGGGTGCATGCACGTTGGTGCATGTACATGTGCCGCGGCCCATGTGCTCTTTTCTGCCACGTGTGGTAAAATTAAAACGGCAGCACCAAGCAGCCTGTATTAATGCTGATTGGCTGTCTGCTCAGATATCAGTTTTGACACTGGATTGGCAGGGCAGACAAATGAGCGGTGGTCTGACCAACGTCCGGCAGCAATACTGTCTGGCAGGCAGGGCAAGCATTCAGCATCGAGAAAGGGAGCATGGAGCAGAAATGAAGTTGACTTAGCTTCAGACCATGGCCACACACAGTAAGCAATAGTCAGTGAAGGAGGCAGCAGCAACCCAGCAAGGTTCTCTGTTGTGGGTTCTGTTTGTGGCTGAGAAGAGGGAGGGAGGGAAGCACTGATTAGCCACCAGCCAGCCCAGGCTCAGTCAGAATGTTAGAGTCAGTCACGGGGCACAGTGTGTCTTGAGGCTGAGCCAAGGGACAGATAGGTCAGCAGAACAGCCAGAGAATGCCAGCCTGGTGGCGCTGAGGGTTGAGGCACTGGGCGCCACACCTTGCGCCACGCTAGCGAACTGGGTTTGGGAATGAGCCCAAACGTCGGGGTCAGCAGGGGAGGGAGAGGATTGAGCATCTGAAGGACAGCTCTCCTCTCCGGGGAGGAGGGAGGGGTACATGCTCAGTGCCCGATTGGTCTCTGGCGGAAGCAGCAGGCATATCAAGCGCACAAACATAAAGAGAGGGTTGGGAGTGGAGGATGTCTGTGGGAGTGCCTTTACATCGGGGCACGCACCACTCCCATAGAACATGGGAAAAACACCCTGCAGCACTCCCGGTAGACGGAGCGTCAGGCCGCGATCCCCAGTGCCCCTGCCTAACCCTGTACCAGCATCCCGACGAAAACTAGAAGGACATCGGGGGTGCCCTACCCAGTGCCCGCCTGGGGGATATAGCCACGGCTACATGGGGGATGGACTGCACTGGGCTCCAGGTAAGAGGGTGGGGACTACAAGGCCATAGATTTCTCCCAAAGAGTGAAAGTGCTGCGGGCAGGGGGAGTATAAAGAGCAAGTAAAAAAAAAAAAAAAGGAACGGTCAGAAAGCACTTTGACCTTACCTTGTGATAAATTGTGT
Organism: Neoceratodus forsteri; assembly: GCA_016271365.2. Lineage (NCBI taxonomy): Eukaryota > Metazoa > Chordata > Ceratodontiformes > Ceratodontidae > Neoceratodus > Neoceratodus forsteri. The sequence continues at coordinate 266,652,728 of CM028132.1, read as the reverse complement.
GATAAAAGCAGTTTCACAGAGTCACACATTCTGTCACAAGGAAGGATACAGTAATACAGTCCTCTCCGAAAATGTGTGAGTGACACTGCAAATCACTAACTGAGCTACCATCATTACTGGAAATTTCAACCCCATAGGTAGAGTAACCACCCCCCATAGGTATGCAGCCTCCAATGTTGGAGATCATTAATGGTTTTAAAAAGGGGGTGTGGTCAGCGGAGCTCTCCCATAGGGGTGATCGGACCCAGAAGGCGCCCTGGGGCAAAATGGTATCTAGAGCAGGGTGCTGGTTCTGGTTCCCATACGAAGGGGCACCTCCAGTTTGGGGGGGCAAGTGGTTGGGACAACTCACCAACCTCGTCCAACTGAGGCTGTTATGCAATGACAGATCTGTCTGTAACAAGACTGGTCTTATCTCAGACTTTGTTGCAAAGGCAGATCTGGCTTGCATTGCTGAGAGACTCTGGTTGGATGGGAATGCGGCCTTTTAGAGGCAGCTGTTCCTACTCAGGTACTCGGTTATACATCGCTCGAGATTGGATCGTTGGGGCTGCAGTCTGTTTCAAGACCGAATTGGGCCTAACTGGTGCACCAGTTGAGGAGGCCAGGTCATTTGAAAGTACTGTAGTAGCTGGTGTAGGGTGCAGGATTGCCCTCATCTACCGTCCACCAGGTGATGAGAAGCTTTTCCTGCAGGAAATAGCAGATTTCACTGCCGACATGGCCTTGGAGTCGCCCAGACTGATGGTTCTGGGCGACTTCAGTGCCTGGGTCGACGAAGAATTTTCACTCTTTGGGCAAAATTTTCTCCAGGTGATGACATCTCTGGGCTTTACACAGGTTGTTTCCTCAGTTACACATAAGGGAGGCCACTCTCTTGACCTGGTCTTCCTCCTGGGGATTGAGGCCTCCGATCTGGTGGTGGAACCAGTCGGTTGGTCCGATCACTACTCTGTTGGGTTCAATTTTGAGACCCCCCTGGGTACGTCGGCCCCTGTGGAGTTGGTCAGGTACCACCCTTTGCGGGACATGGTGCCTGATGACCTGATGGCGGTTATTGACCTCTCGTTGTTGGACGAGCCTTGCACTGATCCTGAGCAGTTGGTAGTGGCCTATAATGGGGCCATAACGACAGCCCTTGATCAGAATGCACCTGTCCATGTTCACCCCTTCTGCGCGCCTGGAGCCCCTGGTTTGATGGGGCCCCAAGGAGTGTGGAGGTCGAAGTAGCTAGAGCATCGCTGAGGAAGACTGCTACTGATGCCGACTTCACCGTATTTTGCTAGAGCATTATAAACTCTACCAAACAGCAATTTCCCATAAGAAGGCAGTATTCCTGTCCAGGGAAATTTCTTTTGCACAGAATCGACCGGCTCAACTGTTCAGAACTGTTGACAGACTGTGCAACCCAGTCTGTCAGCAGCTCTGTTGAGTTTTTACACAAACTGATTGTGATAAGATCGCTTGCTTCTTTGCGAATAAGGTTGAAGACATCAGGAGAGAGTGCCACCAACTTCACTCTAAGGGCGTTGCCGTTGATCGGTGCCCTGTCGCAGAACCTGGAGTTTCCTGGAGTACCTTTGGACTGCCGGATTTCGTAGACATTATGAGGATTGTCCAAGAGATGCGTCCCATGTGCTGTAGTTTAGACCCAGGCCCTACTTCCCTGATTTTGGGTTGTAATTAGATCATTGGCCCGGTCTTAGCTCAGATTGTCCAGTGCTCTTTAGATACAGGAGTATTTCCTAGCTCCTTGAAGGAGGGGGTGGTGATCCCCCTTCTGAAAAAAGCTTCTTTAGACCGGAGAACCTAGCAAACTACAGGCTATCTCTAACCTCCTTTTGTGGGAAGGTTATTGAGAAAGTTGTGGCTGCTCAATTGGATAACCATTTAACCATCCATAGTTTATACTGAACCTCTCCAATCTGGGTTTCGTAAGAGGCATAGTACCGAGACTGCTCTGGTTCGGTGCTCAGTGATCTCCTGATGGCGAGAGATCGGAGACACCGTTCCATCTTGGTTCTCCTAGATCTATCATCAGCTTTTGATACTGTGGATCATGGAGTTCTGCTCGAACGCCTGAGGTCCATCTGCGGACTGTCTGGTACAGTCCTCGGATGGTTTTCATCTTCCTCACAGGAGAATGCAGAGAGTGGTCTCGGTTTGTTTTCATCCGGGGCTCTTCTCTGCCATGCGGGTGCCTTATGGCTCGGTGCTGTCCTCATGTTATCTCGTGAGTTTATATGCTACCTCGAGATATTGTTAGATGGTATGAGCTGAGGTTTCACTGCTACGCTTGATGATACCTAGCTCTACCTGTCTTTGCACCTGACCAGGTTGATGCTGTCTCAGTACTGAACAACTGTCTTGCAGAAACCAAGATTGGATGAATTCCAGCGGTCTAAAGTTGAACCCAGGAAAGACTGAGGTTTTGGTTGTGGACCCAGGTCATAGGGTAGAGGGATTGAGGACTGGGCTTCCTTCCAGTTTAGTCCTGGGGGAGGACCAGATTCTCTCCTCCGAACGGGTGCATAACCTGGGAGTGGAGCTTGACATCAGCTTGACTCTTCGACATCAGGTGTCGGCAGTCATCAAGCTGGCCTTTTTCCATCTTAGGAACATTGCCAGGATTAGGCACCTTGTTCCACCCAGTGATCTGCCTGTTTTAGTCCACGCCTTTGTGACTTCGCGCCTTGATTACTGTAACTCCCTTTACCTAGGGCTTCCTGGGGTTGATATCCACCGCTTGCAGCTAGCGCAGAACGCGGCAGCACATTTGTTGACTGGGGCATCAAGAAGATCTCGCGTCACCCCGGTGCTGCACGCTCTGCACTGGCTGCCAATACAGTGGCGGATCACCTTTAAGGTAGGCCTTATGACCTACAAACCCCTACATGGTCTGGGTCCCGATTACTTGAAAGAGCTCCTGGTGCCTTACACCCCTCTGCGACAGCTCCTTTCAGCTGACGAGGGGTTGCTGGAGATTCTGAGGGTAAACTTGAAGTCATCTGGTGCTCGTGCTTTTGGATTGCTGCACCTACCCTCTGGAATTCTCTGCTCCGGGAGTGCAGGATGGTGGGGTGTTTTAAGCAGGCACTAAAGACTTTTTTATGGGCAAAGGCGTTTCCTGTTTTAGCTTGATTTTATATCTTATGTATTTGAATATATGTTTGTTTTGTATTGTTGCTGAACAGAGTTTTGAAATTTTGAAAGGCGCTTAAATGTTTATTTATTATTATTAAATGGAACTGGGTTGCATTGTACTGAATAAATATTGTGTATTTTGTGAGAGATTTGCATTTTTTTTAAGTTCATGTGTTTGTTTATTTGGTAATCCCTTGGCAAAGTGTTATGAGGTTTCACGTTCCATTTGGTTGTATTGTACCCTAAACGACATAATGAACAAACCTTATCTCACTACCTTCCTTGAAGGACCTATACTTGGGGTGATAATATCAGCTTGGGGGGGTACATTATTCTCTATTGTTTGAATGGGTCTGGATGGCATGGACACTCGATTGTAGCAGTTGCTGTACCATACCAGTCTGATCTGTATAACACAATAATGAGAAATATATAGTCATAATAAAGATCAGAGGTCAATGCTTGCATTTATCATCATCATCATCATCATCAAATCTTTATTATTCAGGCGAACATCATTGAGCAAGGCTCATTTACAAGATGGACCTGATAAGGTCAAGGTTCAATAGTTGATACACAACAGATACATCATACACTTATATAAGACAGTTATACATACAGGGGAAAATAACGTTTATAAACACAGTGATGTACAGTAAATTCACATGATAAAAAACGGTTACAGGAAAGTTAAGCTAATATTTACAGTATGTACAGTATATACATATCCCAGTGGGGGCATGTAGACACTCAACATAATGTAATACTAGGATGGTGAAAAGGTATTACTGGGTGCCATAAGATGGGGTGTCTGTCTGGAAGGAATATGCCATATATGGTTTGGAAGGGAGATTTGTGAGATGACAATGCTAGTTCTAGTGGTAGCAATTGCATTTGTCTTTGAAGAAGGCTGTACAATGCTGTTTAAAGGATGCAAATGGAATGATATTGGACAGTTTTAGGGATTTTTGTAGGGTGTTCCATGCTATAGCTAGAGAATAGCTGATTGCTGCCCTCCCTAGCCTGGTGTTGAATTTGGGCAATTTGAGCAGGATGATGTTGTTGCTTCTTAGGGCATAGGAGCTAGGAGAGGTCTGGGTGAAGCAGTCCAGGATATAGTTTGGAAGTTTTTTGACAATGCTCTGTAAATCCATAGTGCTGCATTTATGTTCCTTCTGAGGTGAAGGAAACCCACCAACTGCAGCATAAAGAGAGCAATGATGAGTATTAGATGGCAGATCTGTAATGAACCTTATTGCTCTATGATATAAGGTATCCAACTTGTGATGGTAGGAGATGGGGCAGTGACTATAAAGGAAGTCTGCATAGTCAACAACTGATAGAAAATGGCCTGGACTAACCTCATCTGCGAGTCTCTGTTTAGGAAGGTTTTAATCTATAGAGAAGGCCAAGCCTTTGGTGACTTTTTTAACAGTTCTTCTAAATGTTGAGTGAAGTCAAGTCTGTTGTCAATCCACACACCTAGGTATTTGAAGTTTCTACATACTCCAGATTTCTCCAAGTATAGTGCATAGCTGGGGAGAATGATTGGAGAGATGTGCTGGTGGAACTTTGATTTGTGAACATCATTGCTTTAGTTTTCTTTGCATTTAACAGAAGCTTTTTCTCGAGTAGCTGATATTGTAGCAAGGAGAATTCTGTTTGTAGGATTTCACGAGCAGCTGCAGTGAAGGGTTGCTGACATACAGAACAGTGTCATCAGCAAAGAGGTGTACAGAGGAATTGGTAAGGGTTGAATCAATGTTATTTATATAAATGGCAAAAAGGATAGGACCCAGAATAGAACCTTGAGGGACTCCTCTTGATAGTGGTTTTAATGGGGATAGGTCACCTTCAGCTTTTACCTGCTGTGACCTACCGGTGAGATAGCATCTGAACCACTTAAGGGAGGATGGATCTAGGCCAATGGAGTACAGGGATGAAAGTAGTAGCTCGTGGTCCACAGTATCGAATGCTTTGCTCAGGTCCAGGAATACTGCACAGACATTATTCTTTTTATCTAACTCGGATTGCCAGTCATTTGTGACCTTGGCTAGTGCAGTGATAGTGCTATGCTTGGCCCTGAATCCAGATTGAGCTGGGTTTAGGAGGTTAGCATTGTCAAGATACTCCCTTAACTGATTACTCACTAATTTCTCCAGCATCTTGGATAGCACTGGTAGAATGGAAATAGGCCTGTAATTATTAAGATCCATAGGGTCCCCTGATTTTAGAAGGGGAACCACTTGGGCTGTCTTCCACAGTGTGGGAATAGAGCCAGAGTTTAGGGATAGGTTAAAGAGGTGTGTTAGGTGGACTGCAAGTACATGGCATGCAATCTTTAGAAAGTAGAGGTCCATAGAGTCTGCCCTCATGTTTTTTGGTATCCAGTTGCCATAATAGATCCTCTACTTGTTTCAACAGTATAGATTTGAAGCTGAAGGAAGAGTCAACTCTCTGATCACCAGTGTAATGGGAGCTTAATTGTTCCCTCAGCAGGTTAGCTGGAGAGGTGTCAAAGCAAGGCCAGCCGTTGTGAAGTGGTTATTGAAGTCGTCCAGAATTTCCATTTTGCCAGTGATAGGGCCATAACTGTTGTGTAATTGAGTTGGAAGGGGTGTTAGCGTCCTGCCCACCATACCCTTGATGGTGCCCCAAAACCTAGCAGGATTATGGTAGGAAGAGTCGAGTTCGGCCAAGTAGAAGGCAGCCTTTGCATCCCTAACTTTCTTGGTGCATCTATTCCTGGCTTTCCTAGAGATCATCCAGTCATTTGCATTCTTGGTTTTTCTTGCCATTTTCCAGAGTTTGTCTCTCTCCAGCAGTGCAGCTTTGAGGTCAGCTGTAAACCAATGACAGGATTTGTTTTTTATTCGGATACTAGAGATTGGGGCATGGGTGTTAAGGGCATTTATTATAATGTTATTTAGCACCTGCTGAGCTTTTTCAACAGAATGGGCAAGATAAAACTCTTGCCAGTGTGGAGAGTAAGCTAGATCATGCAAATATCCTTCAATATTGATGTTTTTCTTGGATCTCCTCATGAGGAATTTTGCAGGGCTTGTTGTTATGCTGGTGGATCTTACCCCTGCGATGGGGCAGTGATCACTTATATCGCAGAGAAGCACTCCAGCGTGTGTGAATAGATGTGGTTTATTCACTAGCATGATATCAAGTAGTGTGCTGTTATTACTATTCCTTGCATTAATTCTTGTTGGTTCATTAATTAGCTGTGTGAACCCATATGTATCACAGAATGATACCGAAGGTGCAGCTGCCTGGGTAGAGCAGTTGAAATTCAGGTCACCTAGAATAATGACTTCTTCAGTGCTGGGTTTGAGCAGGTTCCCCAGATGGGATAAGAGCTTGTGTTCAGCAGAGGGGGTCTGTAGCAACCAACTAGCTGAAAAGCTGCTGTATTGGGGAGAGAGACTTTTAGGGATAGGCATTCAAACTCCTTGGGCATAGATGTTGCAGCAATACAGGATACAGCTATACCGGATTTTGCATATATGGCTACTCCACCTCCCCTTGTTTGGTGATCAGCTCTGAATAGCTGGTAGTTAGATAGGTTAACATCCCTGTCTGCTGTGGTGGGTTTGAGCCATGTCTCAGATACCACAAGAAAGTCTGACAAGGTATGGGCAACCCAGGCTTGTATCAGTGTGAGTTTTTTCAGCAGACTGCATACATTAATATGCAGGAAACTGAGGCCTTTAATTGAGGTTAGGTCTGATGGAGAGGTGATACCTTCAGGGGGTCCAGGGTTGATTTCCACGTTACCAATACAGAGTAATAGAAAGAGCAGGAGTTTTGTGAGGGCTGCCAGTGATAGGGAGAGGGGGCTGTCTTTGGTTCTCCTTCTTTTATTCTGTTGCCACTCTTTTGGGGTGCTCCCTGTGGGTTTAAGAGATTGTGTCGAGACACCAAGTAGCAGTTTGGTGGTTAGGCATAGGGGGGATCTGTATATCCAGCAGTGGAGCCTTGGTTGAAATACATGTGTGGTGGTATATGTCTCTTTATGGTGATCACACCACTGTAGTCGATGCAGCAATGGTAGAGCATATGTGAGGGTTTGAGCATCAGCCAAAGGATGGTTCAAAGAAACTGGTGGATGGATCACCCTAGTTTGTGTGACAGGGACATCTTCTTTGTGGAACCCCATGGCTGACAGTGAAAGGGTATCAGAAGTAAACTCCCCATTATGAGAGAGATATTGGTAGTTGGCTATCGGGAGTAGTGAAGTTGCTGATTGGTTGGATCAGCAAGCCTAAATGCAGCCTGCCACACAGTGAATCAAACAAATGAGCCCACTTATAGCTACCAAAACAGGTTTCAAAATTCCAACAGCCCCAAACAATACCCTGCTAGCCCTTAGTAGTAAGAAAGAAAATAAATAACCTTCTACCAAGTAGAATCCACAAGAAACAATGTAAAACAACAATAAGCTATTGTACTGTAGATCTGATTCTGTCCCCCTTCTAGTTCCTTCTGAGAAGCCAAAGCACTGAGTTCCAAACTCTGTGATTTCCCTTGAGCTGCTTTCAAAATCAGACAGTTCCAAACTCTGTGATTTCCCTTGTACTGCTTTCAAAAACAGACAGTTCCAAACTCTGTGACTTCCCTTGTGCTGCTTTCAAAATCAAACAGTTCCAAACTCTGTGACTTCCCTTGTGCTGCTTTCAAAATCAGACAGTTCCAAACTCTGTGATTTCCTTGTGCTGCTTTCAAAATCAAACAGTTCCAAACTCTGTGATTTCCCTTGTGCTGCTTTCAAAATTAGACAGTTCCAAACTCTGTGACTTCCCATTTACTTGGAGTGGCCTCTGACCTTCATTTAGAGTATGTAATATTTATATTGCAAGATTTGTTTTTTAGCCAAGCAGCTGTGGTCAGGGACTGTTTGGTTGCTGCTACATAGGACTCTCTTTTACTCTGGCTAGCCAGTAGCCATAATTTAACTTGAGACAAGAGAGACATCGATAGGTTAAAAAAAAGTCATAAATGGTGGTAGCAGATTTTATCTCCAGAGTGGTCACTTCCCTTATACTATATTTTATTTTAACAGCATTTGTAAACCCTATGTGCAATATGATTCCCAATGTGAACATTTTACGGCTGGATTTTGTGGATAAGAGATGTTTGCAGTTTCTGCCCCTTGATACTGATCAAGAAGTTGCTTTAGATTTGACAGTTTTTTTTAAAGAAAACAAAAAGCTAGTTATTTTGATAGGGATAGTGGTTGTTTTGTAACAAGTCAAACGAGGCTTTAAAAGCAGCCAAACAGTGTCAGAATGACCTTTAAAATGTACCAGAATGCATCAACAACCTGATAGTTTCTAGGGGCCTAGGCACCGAGCGGCCCCCAGACCCCTGGCCTATTGATTTGGGATTTACGAGGAAAAGCAGGACTTTTGCAGTCTTGCCCCCCTCCCCATAAAAAAAGTTAGCTGTGCCCTGACTGACAGTGATGTATCAATCCAGGTTATAGTACAAATTCCACAAACTACAGATACATTTATGCCAGGTATTTTATGTTCCCAGCTTTAAACATGCATGTTTTCTGTTCCAAAGCATTTTGTGACCACCTTCTAAAAGTAGCACTGTTCTACTATCTGTGGGAGTGAGTTACAGTTTACAGTGTTAAGCCTGCATGTAGAAATGATGCTTTGTCCTAGTTACTTTTAACTTTATGAATGTATAGATTATCAGTTACGCTGTTATCTACTGCAGTTTCTTGGGAGCATACGCTTGATAGGGGCTGAATCTTTTCTGCCAAGTAATATAGGAATAAACTCTTAGAACAGCAGTACATCATAATTGCTAATTGTTTGTAGCAGTTACTAACCTACAGTATTTGATCATATATACACCTCCTGGAAGATTTTATTTTGCAGCGAAGTGTAATTATGCTTTCTTAGTTTGGTGAACTCTGTAGTCTCTATAGGAGTCGGTGGTTTCTACATTGCTCCATATTAAGTCCGTCTTTCACATATGGGCCCAATTCTCAAAGCACCGCTTAGATCAGTACAAGCTACGGCAAACAGCAGCGTGAGCCGATCACTGGTGTGCCAAGGACCCTGCACTCAATTCTTGAATGGGAAGGGTCTCGGAACCAAACTCCCACAGCTTGTGGCAAGCACTCCCATGCATCAGAGGCAAGGCACATGGAAGGGGCATGCTGCATGTTGTGGGGCAATCCTGCGGCACTGCTACCAGCAGTAGCAGAGTTGCCCATGGTGCAGGGTCAATGTCTGCTGCACAATTCTGGCTCCACTGCTAGCACCCCTGCAGTCAGGTAGCACTGGCACTCCTGGCTGGCATACTGATGGACATCCCTGACTCCTCCACAGCAAGGTGGGCAGAGCACAACGCATGGCCTGCAGGTACCCCTGGCATGACAGATGGTATACCTCACCCAGCATCTTGCCATGCCTCCAGCATTGTGACTGGCCAGTGGACCATGTCCGGTAGTAGACCACCACCACCAGCAGTGCAGGTTGGCAGCCTTGCAAGCAGCAGGCCCAGATGCCCTAGTGCCTCCTGGGACTTCTGGAGAGGCTATGATGTGATGTCCAACTCACCACTGCACGGGTTCCTGTGCATTGCCATCCCACAGTCGTTGCCCCTCTGTGGTGGGGGGTACTTCCACTGCCGTCGACACTCTCTGTGGGGTCCCCTTTTGTCGTACAGAATGTTAGACTAGCTTAGGGCTATTCTAACTCTGGGCTGGCACTGTGGACATTGGCAAACTTGAGAATCCCACATTAAGGGATATGGCGGCTAATATCCAGCACAAGCACTATGTGCCACAGCACATCCGGTGTTGGCACTGGGCTGGCGTAGGCCTGTCCAGTGCAAGGGCACCTGACCTCGATGGAGCCTGCATTCAAGAATCAGGTTTTGGTGCAACTTGTGATGCAGGTACCCTGCATCAATTCTTTTGATGCAAGCACCTTACCTCAGTTGTGGGCATTTGAGAATCGGGCCCAAGATGTTAAATTGAAGTCCCATTTGCCTGTCCTGGTGGATGTTCCCTTGATATTAAAGATTCCTGGCATTTCTTGAAAGAGTAGATGAATATCTCTTCTGTCCTGGCCAGAATTGTCATATTCACTAAACCAGCAGCAGCTTTAAGGGACTTCGTCAGCTTTTCAACTCATTTTTGGTGTCCTTTTACTATTTGTGCCTGTTGCCAGAGCTTTACTCAGTATTTGCTCTGATTCTGCTTGAAAAGCGTAAGTGCCATTTTTAATGTATATTTTTGACAAAAAAGACTTTCAGTTGCCTGACCGAAATGCCGTGGCCTGCTCCTTCCTGACACTGGGATGGCACTGAATGATGCTGAACTTGTGCATGAGTTCACTGATTTTGGAGGCATATAAATGAAACCAGCTGCTGAATAGTGCTAAATCTGCTGATTTCTGCAATGTGTTTTTTTAAATTGAGGTCTAGTTTCTATAGTAATTGTTGTTTGAAGAGTGAAACCAGAACTCCCCACATGCGCATCATGCTATAGAAACTAGCCCTATTACTATAGAAACTAGCCTTCTGTTTTAAAAAACACTCACATTGTAGTAATCAGCACATTTAGCACTATTCAGCAGTCAGTTTCGTTTATATGCCTCCAAAATCACTGAACTCGTTCATGCACGAGTTGGGGTAATTCAGTACCATACCAATGTTGGGGATGTGTGGGAAGGAACAGACTGTAGCATTTCGGTTGGGATGACTAGAAGTCTACTTTTGTCAAAAAATATACATTAAAAATGGCACTTGCTCATTTCAAGCAGAATCAGCAAATACTGAGTAAAGCTATGTTAACAGGCACAAATAGTACAAGGACACTAAAAATGGGTTAAGAAGTTGACAGTGTCCCTTTAACCTGGGACAGACTTCTACTTACCAAGGGAATCATATGGCACGCTTGGTAGGAGGGTGGGTAGGGAATCTTTTATAAATTAGTGCATGTTGGCACAGCATGCTTGTTGATCCCTGCTTGTGCAGTGGTGGTGGTGGTGGAGGGGCCTTGATGGACCTAGAGTCCCTTTTGAGCTTAAATTACTATTTTACTATCTTGTTTAAATCAGTCATTTAAAAAACCCAATAACACACTTCAGGATGTGCGGTAAGACTGATCTTGCTGTACTTTCCAGGTGGTTGAAGACACATGGCTGCATCTCACACCCTGTTGTGGGTTTTGCTTACATTTCAGTGCAAATGTTCCTGAAATTACAACAAAGAATCCCAAACAAATCGCCAGCAGAAAAATATCACGACGGCAATACGAACTGCAATTGGAACATATAAAATAATGTTTAAAACCAACACCCATGTAAGTATGATAGTCGTGATATGATTATTTAGCCATGCTTGAGGAAAATCTACATATTTCACTTGTAGTATTGTTACACATGAGCTATTTAGAAACATAGAAGCAGAATTTGTTGGCAGAAAAGGACTGCTTGGCCCACCTAGTCTGCCCAGGTGGTGCATGCCTCATATGTCTCTGTAGATGGTAACTGGTCTCCAGCAACCCTCCCTCCTCCCTACCTATGTACTAATATTCCTCTGTTATATTACGTCTCCCTTACTTATGTGTGGATAAATATCACATCAATGATTCAGGTATATATACACATATTTTACAAAAAAATCCGTTAATGCAATATTTAGGGTTCTGGCTAAAGTGACAAAAGTAGGGAAAGGTGGCTTTAGGGTTTCCAACCCTAAAATCCCACTCTACCCCTACCCCTAAAACAAATCAGAGGTGCAGTCTTCCTTGGGGTTGTCAACCCTAAAGCTTACCCCATTAAGTGTGTATGTTTCTGAAGTATATAGAATAGGGTGAGCTTTAGGGTTGACAACCCCAAGGAAGACTGCACCCCTGATTTGTTTTAGGGGTGGGGTGAGGTTTTAGGGTTGGAAACTCTAAAACCACATTTCCCTACTTTTGTCGCTTTAGCCGGAACCCTAAATGTTACATTAATGGATTTTTTTGCAAAAAATATCTTTATGTTTTGAGATAGAATAATCATTTCTGCTGTTGGGCCCTGTGCTTCCATTTTTTCATAGATGCATATACAGTGACGCCCCCCCTTCCCCGGATGAAACCGACTTTTAAAGCACTCTGCAGTATGCTGCAGCAGACCTACTGAATAAGCAATGTAATTTCAATGGCAGTTAGTTCTTTTGTCATGCAGGAAACTGTGGCATTCACTTCATCCTGGCAGTATCACATTTTCCTGAATGATAAAAGGTTCTAATTGCTTTTGAAATTACATTACTTTATTCAGTAGGTCTGCTGCAGAGTGCTGCAAAATGCTGCAGAATTGGGTTTCATCCTTGAGGACGCCACTGTAGGTATGTTGATGTGGAAGCGCAGGGCTGCCTGCATATCTGCCAATACAGCAACCAAACTGTCAGCATAGCCTTCTCATTACCCCACCTCATGAACCTACTACTAAAATGGTCATGTCCCTGCCAAAAGGCACGAAAAGACATTTTGATCTAGATTTGAAAATGACAGCTATGCATTCACAGAGTGGTGTAAAAGTAGCTATGCTGAACATTTGAAGATGCAAATATTGAAGACAGGAAATTCACGACCAAGACATGAAATTTCAACATATCGCATAACTCCATTTAAACATATTTTGACCCCACATTTTCAACATAGCCTTCTTATGACCCCCCACCTAATGAACAAGGGCAGTGTAAATTTTCAAATCCTGCCTGAAAGGTGATTTTGCCAAGCGACCATGAAATCACCTTTTGGGTCAGATTTTCATAATTCCGCCAACATTGTTTATGAAGTGGGGTCTCCTAAAGCCCATGTTGAAAATTTGGTGTAAAAATATGCCAAAATGGCAAAGTTATGCACCAAAGTTGAAAACTCCATTACTTTCTCATATAGCAGTCAGTGGTTCCAGCAGCAAGATGTGTCTCCTGTAGCAGAGTGGATCTTCACCCTGGGACTTGTTCAGGTGTGTGAGGGCGTCTGGGGGGCTGAGGGGTGGTGGGTGCTCAGTGTGAGGTGGGGGTTGGGGTTGCAATTGGCGAGGAAGCGTTTTCCTTTTTACAGAAAAAAAACCAAAGACATTGAGGGACTGTTTATTGCAGTCAGGAATGTGTATCGGGGGGGGCACTAGACACCAGGGAAATGGTTACTAATTATGGGCATGGCAATCGGAGGGTGGGGCACCACTAGACATCAGGGAAATACTTCATAATGATGGGCATGGCGATTGGATGGAAGGGGGTGCCACTAGACACCAGGGTACAATGGATGCATTATAAGGATGGCGATTGGTGGGTGGGGGGGCACCACTAGACACCAGGGAGATTCTTCATAAGTACGTGCATGGGGATTGGACTATAGGGGGTGGTGCTAGACACCAGAGTACAATGAATGCAGTATGGGGACGGTGATCGGCCGGTGGGGAACGCCAGTGGAAACCAGGGCAATCAGAGGGTTGGGGGGCCATCTTGGCACCAGGGGAAATATAAAATATCACATGGACAGTGTTCTGAGGGTGGGGCAACACTAAACACCAGGGTAAAATTATATAAATCATGGTATGGTGTTTGGACAGGAAGTGTGGGAGACACACTAGACACCAGGAAAATGATAAAAATTACGGGGACAGCAACCGGAGTCGGGGGGGGGGTGCCACTAGACATCAGGGAAAACTGACAGAATTATGGGGAATGATTGGTAAATCCTTAGGGAAACTGAGAGAATTACAGGGAATGCTTGCTAAATCCTCTTTTTGTTTGAAGGGATCCTTTTCTGTATCAAATTAAATAAGGAAACAAGAAACATTCCTTCAAATGGAAAAAGAATCGGCAAAAAACTATGTCCAAAATTCTTTTCCATGTGAAAGGATCCTTTTTCGTTTGAACAAAAATATCAAACGAAAAAGAATCCCTTGAAATTAAAAAAGAATCAGAAAACAAACTAAATCTGAAATCCTTTTGCATGTGAAGGGATCCTTTTTAATTCAAAAGAAAAAGGACAAACAAACAAAAAAAAAACCCCAGAAAAACAATAAGTCCCAAATCTTTGTCCATATCAAGGTGTGTGTAGCTCTGTTACTGCAATTTAGTAGACCAATCCAGGGAATTGCAATTTTTAGGAACACTCTTGCTCTGTCCTCTAGCGGAATGCCGTGTGGAGGGTTGCGAGCAAACTCTGCAACACCAGGGCAACTCGGTGACAGCCTCCAAGGCAGGAGGAGGAGAGTAACGACTGCCGAGGCACTCAGCCGGCCTACTGATCTAAGAACAAACCATGTGAACCAGAGGCAATTGTAGGGAGAATAGCTTTAAAGGGGGGGTGCTTTTTCATTTGAACTAAAAAACCCATAAAGCAAAAGCTGAAGCGAGACATAAAAAAGGATTTTAAAACAAAACAATTCAACATGCCTGTGCAACTGGTTTTGTGCTTGTATAACATAGATGATCTTTGGCTGTTCACTTCTCTGTCCATGGGATATACCACCCTGTAGGGGTACAAAGGCAAAGAACCCCAGAGGAGGGTTCCACCTTTTGAGGTGCCGCTGAAGTGATTCCCTTAGCTGAAGGTACCTTAGGAAGAAGCCCACAGGAGAGAGAAGCATGCTGCTGGAGGAGGAGGAGGACTGGATGGAGGGGCAGTGAAAAAATGCTTGTGTGTGGAGTGAGGAGAGCAGCCCTTAAATGGGCTGAATGGGGGTGGGACAGTTGCACCACCCCCTTGAACTACAGGCTGTAGCCTTCCAATTCAGTGTGCCTGTACAACTGGTTTGGTGCCTGTCTAACATAGATAATCTTTGGCTGTTTGCCTCTATCCGAGGAATATACCACCCTGTAGGGGTATGAAGGCAAGGAACCCTAGAAGAGGGTTCCACCCCTTGAGGTGCCACAGGAGTGATCCCCTTGACTAAAGGTACCTTAGGAAGAAGCCTAAATAGAGTGTCAAGGAAAGCATGCAAGGTGGTGAACACTTATCAGGGTCGAAGACCTGTAAGTAGATCGGTTGGTAGTATGTGTTCAGTTGGTAGCATGGGTCAGTTGGTTGTATTGTTTGAGTAGAGTAGGCAGGAAACAACAGGTGACTAGTGACCCGCTGAGAGGTTTGACTGTAAGGCGTGGAGGCCTGGCTTCCTACGGAGAGAGAGAGAGAAAGAGAATAGCCAAATGGGGGGAGAAGGGACAATTGTGGGGCAGCCACCCAACTCCATCCAACAGCGGAAACCTAACTAAGTGATCTAGGAACCACAACTATGCCTATCTAGTATTATGACCGTTGGCACAGAGGAGAGGAAAAACCCTCTCTGAGGAGGAAACCTCTGGGGATCCAAGGCCTAGGTTGCCTTCCCTCCAGGCTTTGGGACAGTTTTGTTTAGTGACGGCTCTGTTACTGCAATTTAGTAGACCAATCCAGGGGAATTGCAATTTTAGGGAACACTCTCGCTCTGTCCCTCTAAGTGTCAGTGGCTCAGTAGGTAGCACACTCATCTCTGAGGCCGGGAGATCAGAGGGCTGTGGGTTCAGTTCCCACATCTGGCACTTGGGTTAATATCCCAGTACTGACACTGTAGTGCAGCATGAGAGGGGTGCTGCACTTCTGAGGTGCCATCTTTCGGATGAGACGTTAAACCGAGGTCCCATCTACCTGGATTGGTGGTAGTTCAGGTGGATGTTAAAGATCCCATGGCACTTATCGAAAAGAGTAGGGGAAGTTTATTAGACAAAAAACATAACATCACCAGATAACATGAAATCAATATACAGAATTGTACAACAACATTTCAAAAATTAACAGAAACATAAAGATCTAAACAAAAAAATGGTTCCAGAAAGAAAGAAACTTAATATCTGAAAATTTCTGCTGGTCTTTAGATTTAACCATCAATAAATCAGTTTCTACTTGAGAAATAATCGAAAAGAAGGCACTGATAGTTGTTGAAAAATAAATTGACATCTAGCTTGCCATAAATAGAACTGGATAAGTGTAAAAAAAACATTCAAGGTACTAGGATGAAAAGTTTGCCATGGCCCCGTGTAATCCCCCAAAATTAGAGTGTTGTAAGTTACATGTGACAATATAGATGTCCTCCAATGAACAGACGCATCAGTCCAAAAAGTTTTAACAAAGGGGCAATCAAGAAAAAAGTGCGTAAGAGTTTCTTCGATGGAAATACAGGACGCTCTCAAACAATATCTATCAGTTAATGGTTTATACTTAAGGTTACCATGTACACCCAACCTGCCCTGAGCAGACATCCAGACAATATCCCATACATAAGCAGGAAGTCTGAAATCCGTTAATTTATGTAAGGCAAAAGACATCCTAGTAGGAACACATTCTGGAAAAATGAGAAGTAGACCTTGTACTGTAAATACAATGTAATTATAAAAGGATTGTCTAGAATGAGACAAAAGAGTAGAAAACAATAAATTCCACTGTCTGCATTTCTTTAAAGTAGGTAATTTTACAGTGGTAACTGGTCCTGTTGTAAAATTTTAGGAGGATATGTAGTCCATTTCTGAAAGAAACGATCCCAAACAAAATGAGACCAGACCTGCCAAAGCTGATGAGTTTGACCCCAAAGAAAACTGAAAGAATTAAATAAAAAAATCGAATGAAAAAATATAATTGGATTGATCATGGCCAAACCACCCTTTTTTACCGGTAAATAGGTAATATCCCTACGTACCGGATTCAATCGATTTCCCCAAATCATTTGGAAAACGACTATAAAGTCTAGTTTCTAATGAGATCGGAGGTGGGTAGAGATAACTAAGATATAAAAACACAGGAATCAAAAATTTCTTGACAATGAAAACCCTTTTTTTTTTTTTTTTTTTCAAATTTCCATTGTTTCCATAAATTAACTTTGGCTTCACCTATACATAGTTGCTGTTCCCAATTAAAAGTAGCCATATCACCAAGGCCAAACCAAACACCCAAGATTTTACGTGGTGCAGATGCAAAGGGTATACCCATTGTGTCAAAAAGACAATCCTGATCAGGGTGTAAAGAAAAAATAAAACTCTTGGTTACATTGAGTTCAGATCCAGAAAACCGTCCCCAGGTCTGAAAGCAATGCAAGGCAGTCTGAAGGGAGGTCTCATTTTGCATAAACAATGTCACATCGTCTGCATAAGCTGAGATTTTCACCTTTGGTAAAGAAATATCAGGGTCAAGACCAATAATATCGCATTGACCTTGAATATAACGAATAATGGGATCCAGAACATACGTATATAAGAGGGGACTCAGTGGGCATCCTTGCCGAACCCCCCTGACCACTGGGATTGCAGATCCCATTAAACTATTCACTAATGGATGAACTGCTGCATCAGAATATAATAAAGAAATCCAGTGTACAAAAGGTCGTGGAATATTATAGGACAACAAAAGATTAAATAAATAAGAATGATAAACTCTATCAAAAGCCTTAATCTGATCTAATGCTACAATAAACCCTGACCCTCTTCCCCTACTACTAGACTCAAACAGTTCCCTCAGGAGATACAGACTGTGCTGAATCCTTCGCTGAGCAATAGCACAAGACTGTGCCAGGTGTATAAGTGAATCAGAAACCATAGCTAATCTATTTGCAAGAATTTTAGCAAAAATCTTGTAATCACTATTAAGGAGACTAATGGGCCTCCAAATTGTCAATAACGTAGAATCCCCTTTTTTATAAATAAATTTTAAAAGGGAGATACTGAAATCCGGGAAACTTAAACCCGAGGTCAAAATATAATTAAAAACCATAGGAGAAAGAAACACATAAAAGGCAAAAATTTCTTATAGAATTCATTCGGAATACCATCTAGGCCAGGAGATGTTTTAGATTTAAGTGACCTTATCACGTTTTCTACTTCCAAGGAAGAAATGGGCTGCAATAAAAGGGTTTGATATTTGGTATCCATAACAGGAAGAAAGGACAAAAATTCAGCTGGCAAAGCATCCTGGTTACCGGGATCTCCCCCAAAGGAGTCAGAAATGAAAGATCGAATAACATGCATCATATCCATATCTGAGGTAACCATAGTACCATCTGAAGATAGTAATCCCGTCATCAGGGTCTTATCAAGACGCTGCTTGCAAGCAAAATAAGGATCAGAGGCTGGCTGTGATTGTACACCATACCTAAATTTGGCCCTATTATACTGATAAAGGGACATCTGTTTCTTAATTTCAGTAATTTGAGACTGAAAAAGATGTTTATCCTCGGGGAAAGGACATCAGTTTATAAAATTGATTCCAATACTGTAGATAAGTAAGGTACTGAGAATTAGCTTTGAATTTCCCTTGAAATCAAAAGGATCTAATCTCAGTTTTTGTATCAGACCACCACGAAAAGAGATTATCATAAAACAGAGGGTAGAATAACGTTGCAAATAAATCCTGCAGATCAGCAACACAATCTTCCTCCTCCAAAAAAGACACATTTAGGCGCCATCTAGGGCCCGCTGATGGTATTTTAGGTGGTATTCCTGCTAAACTTAAATGGCCAGTTAGGAGATGATCTGAAAACTCAGTCGGTTTCACTTGAGAAAAATAAGGTTTCAAAAATTAGAAACAAAAAGAAAATCTATACGAGTAGAAAAAACGTTCCTGTGGTAAGAAGCACCCCTTGTAGCATGTAGCATCCTATAGACATCCGAAAGGCCTGCAGTTTTGACAATCTGCCATAAGGCAAGAGAATCACAATACATTTTTTTTTGAGAGTCCCCTTTAAATTTAACGTCAATGTCACAATTAAAGTCTCCTCCCCAAATGACGTCATCTGGTACAAAGAAAAGGTCTAATATCTTCAAACAATTTAATTCGTAGCCTTCTGTTTGTGGGGCATAAATGTTTTATATATGAAACTCAAAGTCTCGACAAGCACAATCCAAAAGCAGAGCACGCCCAGGACAGAGATCCACTAATTTGGAAATCCTAAAAAGGGTAGAGGTAAAAAAAATACCCATACCATCAGCCACATCAGACCCAAATGTCCAATAAGAAGGTCCCCACACCCACCTCTTCTGTGCTTGGCGTGATTTCGGCCAGAGAAGAAAATCTAGTCTCTTGCAAAAAAATGATATCAACTTGTAAAGTACTAAAAAAAGGAAAAAGTGCCAGTCTTTTCTTAAAATTTTTAATACTACACACGTTGAAGGAAGCTATTTTAAGCGTTGCCATAATTGAAAGAAAAAGATTCAGGACCCAGATTTCTGAGAAAAATTCGCTTTCCTTTTTTTCCCCTTTTCCCCTTTTTTTCTTTAGCAAGTGCAGTAGTTTTGCTATCTTCCTCATCTGAAATTAATTCTGAACGGTGAGAGGTATCCGATTCTAAGTCCGATTCCCTCCCTTCTCCTTGTAAGGGAGAGAAAAAATTATCTACCAAAACAGGGGCAACCGATGAATGTTTAATAGAGGCTCTAGTAAACCTTCGAGGTTTAACGGTCTCAAAGGGAGGGGGCATAGAGGAAGATGCCAGTTGGGAATCTGGTTTATCAAAGGCACAGAAAGCACAGGAACTGAGGAAGAGCACCGAATTGAGGGGGCCACCTCAACAGATCGAGGGCCTATCCTCAAAACCTGTAATGAGCCACCATCCCCTTTAGTTGAAACCAAAGGGTATCACCGTCACCTCTTTTGGCCTGAGCTTTAGAAACCAAGTCCTCAGGATCCCAGCCCCTGCTTTATTATGTGTGGCCCACGGGCATTGATGAAAGGCATGACCTGTCTCCTCGCATAAATTACATTGAAAAATATTTTGGCACTTGTCCATTGAATGCCCAAACCCCCCACACAAAGAACATTTTAGTAGATCACAGGAACTACTGAGATGAGTTCTAGCACCACATTTATAGCATGCACGAGGTTGTCCGCTATAGAAGCACACTCCCCTATCCTTACCTAGAAAAAAACTATTGGGCAAATGTACTACTTCACCATCCACTTGAGTCAGTTTTACCTTAAATTTCCAACTTCCCGTCCAAATGCCCTCTAGGTCTAAAATAGCTTCAGGGGGACCCAGAACCTCACATCTTTTTGTAACCAGTGATAAATATACAACATTCACCCCTTCATTACGGAACATAACTGTACTGTATCTAATCATGGGCTTCAGGAGAGGCAGAGCATAGAAGGGAACCCAAAGGAGAAGATTTCAAGGTAGAATATTTATCCCAAAATTTTCCAAACCACTAGACGCCTTAAAACTTATATCAAAGGAATCTTCACCTGAAATATGAATCAGTGCAAAATATCCATCGGAAAAAAAATTCATTGAACCCTTCAATAAAGTATTCGCAACATAATATCTGTCAGGGTGGGTTTGTAAACCACCCTATAGCGCAGAGACTAACTGCGCTTTCTCCTAGGAGCTTGTTCTAGTTTGTTTTAAAAAGTTCAGACATTGGTACTCTAGTTTGTTGTAGCTAGGCCTATCTTCTGAAAAAGAAGCAGAGAATCATCCTTACTGTAGATAATGGTGTTTATCACTCTCAACGAACTTGGCCTAGAAAAGGCCAAAGAACGCTCACTAGAATGCTGCACAGCTGTAACAGTATCCCCTCCCTTTTTTGATAGTCTGTACCTGGAGCTCAGTGTTGCTGTAACGTTGGCATGCATGGGAGAAGCTTGAGAGCAGTCTGTCCAGGCAGGGTCAGGGATCCATTGTCCGTTAGTTGACTGAATCCAGCCTGAGTCCTTGAGAGCTTCATCCGACGACCAGTCCATTGAGGAAAAGAAGATTTTCTCTTTGTAGCCCAAACTGTTGCCTAATTGCCTCGAGGTACTTCGGTTGAGCAGGGAAGAAACTGAGGCCACATCCCGAGCGACCGACAAACCAGACGGCAAGTGCACTCTCAGATGATTCTCTTCCGTAGTTTCCGGTGGTACGCTATCGTTGTCTGGTCGACCTGCATCCAGTGGTTGCACAGTTAAATTCCTAGCGGGGCAAGGTAAAAGAAGAGTTTTCAACCGCATTTCTCAAGTCAGTATCTCCCAAATCAGACTGTAACTCAGTCTGAATCTGCTCTGACGAACATTGCGTTATATGGATTTCCTGTACAGAGCTCTCCGCGCTAACCATCATGTCTCCATTCAGCTCCAACGAGCCTGCTACCACCACCTCCTCCTCCTCCATCGCAGAGAAAGAGAACACTACGCAGCCTCTCCGGACTGCAATCAGTGCCCTCTGCCGTCAGCAAGACTCAGCAGAGTAGGGGTATGTTTATTAAAAACAAGTCATAACAAATACTTACAATCAAGAAAAAGGAAAACATAAAGGATACAGTGAATATCTGTTTCCAAAAGAAAAACTGGGAACTCAGAATCAAGTCTAAATCTAGAAAGGGAAAAGAAAAAAAAAAGTCACATCAAATTGAAGCATCAAAAGGAAGTCCAATATCGTTCCCATATATTCCGTTTGAGGATTTTTCGTTCTCCTTCTTTAAATTGAGCAATATAAGTCTGTATCCTCCGGAATAGATCCTCAGGAGTGAGATGACGCTGCTGAAACAGAAACCAATGTCGAAACTGCCAAACCCAGTATAATATTATAACCGCTATAATATTCAGAGTGCTGGAATTATAAGTAACCCAAGAATTTGGAAATATACCACAAAATAAAGCTTTTTGATCCCACTCACCCATGTCTTATTCCAAAATGACGCTTCCATAAAAACCAAAACCGTAAAATAAAAGGACAAGAAAATATAGATGAGTCATTGTTTCAGTAACACCTGTACAAGATTCTCGAAAGCAATATCTATCTACTACTTGTTTATGTTTATGGTTATCCCATACCTGTTCTACCATGTACACCCAGCCAAGCAGAATCCCACATCGCTTTAGGAATTCGAGGGTCCATTAAGCTGTACCAATTTATGTTTTCAGTAGGTGTACATCCCGGAAATATCTCCACTGTAAATTGGGCTTCTATAATTCCATTATATAATTGTTTCCATTGAGCCTTATAATCATCTCAGTTGAAACATGCCATGTTTTTAACATATCAAAGACCATTCCCAATCTGTTGTCAAGGTATACCTTCTTTTATTTTTATGGATAAAACACCACTATTCCATTCTCGAAGAATTTCTTTAAGGGAGATGTGGACTAAGAGAACCCAGGGTTGCAAAAGGTCCTGAACTACTGGCTTCAAATTAGTGGAGGAAAAAAGTGAATAGAAAAACACTATTGGGTGTATCATAGAAACCCCCCCTTTACGGTATGGGCGTAATAAAACATTCCGACTAATAGGATTCAAACGACTGCCCCAAAAACAGGAGAAAAAAAGATGTAAGAGGGGTACAAAAAAACATTTAGGAATCGGGAAAATATGTGCTATGTGTAGGAATAAGGGTAATAAACATGTTTTAATTAAAAATACGTTTTCTTCTTGCTAATGACTCATTTATGCCAACTGCTAGCTTTTTCCCTGCCCTTATTTATAGCTAATTCCCAATTATATGCTGTTAAACCAAACGCCAAAGTAGACACTCTAACAATTTATGGGGAATCTATTAACTTAATACCCCTATAGAATCAATAATCTCCAAAGTAGAAGATAAGGTTAGGTATACACTTTTCTGTAAATTTAAACGAGATCCAATAATTGATAAAAAATCGATAACACTTTACATAATAGACAACCTTCAGTAATATTTGGTACAAAAACACAAAGGTCATCTGTGTAGCAAATGATTTTATGTGGGGTAGAAGTAACATCAGGAACACCAGAAAATCCAGGGGACTTGTATAGTAACCGTATAATAGGGTCTAAAGCAATGACAAATAATAAAGGGCTTAAAGGGCATCCCTGCCGTACACCCCTACGTATAAAACAAGGGTCACCGAGTCTACCATTTATATAAGGTCTAACATAGGCTAACGAATAACATAAAATAAGCCAATTAATAAAGGGTTGTGGAAAACCATAACTGGTAAGAGTTAACCAAATAAATTCTTGGAAAATACTATCAAAGGCTTTGGATAGATCAAAATTAAACAAATAACCATGTAATAAACCCTCGCGATCCTTGAGAAAATAATTCTTAGTAGCAGTAAAGCATCTCTAATTGATCTGCTGGAGATTGAACAATATTGAAAGGGTGAAAGTATAGATGGTAAATATTTCACAATTCTATTACCTAATAATTTTGCAAAATTTTATATTCAGTATTCAATAATGTGATTGGTCTCCAATTCCCAATTTGGATCTATCACCTTTTTGTAAAGAAATATCATAAGCCCCTCATACATCTGAGCCGTTAGTGATCCCCTATCAAAAAGTATTAAATACCTCTAACAATTGATGTGGTATAAATTGCCATAAAGGTTTATATATTTCTGCTGAAAGGCCATCGGAACCTGGAGCCACTTTATCTTTAAGGCCTGTAATAACCTTCTGTACTTCTTCTAAAGAAAAGGGTCTTATAAGTTCTTGTGCTTGAGACTTTGATAATGTAGGTGCATCTATAATTTGTAATAAAAGTGACATGTCAGTTGTTTTGCTAGCAGGGGTCTCAAAGGTATTTTTTATAAATTGTGTAACATAATTCATAATATTATCTTGTCCTTTAATGATCTGACCCTGATCATTTGACAACTGGGATATTTGTTTACCACAAAATTTCTCCCTAGAGGCATCAAAGGGGTTAAATTGACGTTGAGTCCCTGTGGTGTTATATTTCTGTTCAAAAAGTATCGATTGTTGTCGATCATATTGCACTTTAGCCAAGGCAGTCTTAACTTCTTTTTTATACGAGTGGTACAATCAGTACCATACAAATAAGAGTCGGAAAATAATGTTAGTAATTCGTGACGCAAACGGCTAGAGGCATCATGTCTAGCGTCCGCTAACAATCTTGCATAAAACTTAAAATATGATATTATATATGATTTGTATCGGACCACCAATCTATCATAGAATCATATAAAACAGTAGCTGTAACACGGTCCATAAGCAATTCTTTAAATTTCTGAAGAAATTCAGGGTGTGACAATAGTGATGAATTAACCCTCCAAACCCCAGACCTTGTGGTAAAATGTCTTCTAGCGCTATTTGTATTCCAATGAGGTGGTGGTCTGAAGTCGCCATTGGCATCAAATCCTTTGATTTTTCCAACAGTGTGTGAGCAAAGCCAGTAATCTATATGTGTTTTTAATTTCCCTTTGTAAAAGTCGGCATTAATGAGTGGGCTAAAACATCCACTAAATTCATGTCTACTATAATAGTACGTAATGCATTAGTATCACAATACGTTTTCCTATTAGAAGGGACTTCCAAACATATATTGAAATCCCGACCCCATAAAATGGTTCGATTCGTAAGGAGAAAGGGTCTAATAAGTTGCAGTATGTGAACCCTGGCTGCCTTCTGTTGAGGCGCATAAATGTTTATAAATCTGCAAGGTAACTGATACCAGAGAAGATCTAATATTAGAACTCTACCAGGGACTAATTCTACAGTCTTTTGCAAAGTGAAATTAGAAGATGTAAAACAGTAACCAACACCAGAACAAAGTTCTTGACCTACGGACCAATAAGAGGGTCCTATACTCCAGTCTCTGGAGGTTAGTGCGAGTTCCCCTGTGGTACATAACCTAATGTCTTGCAAAAAATATACGTCATAGGCTAAACCATGTAGGGCTGAAAAGGTAGCAAGACGCTTATATCTGGACCTGATACTATTCACATTTAAACTAGCCAAACGTATAACTGACATAAATGAAGAAAATAAACAAACCATTGCCAAAAACCCTTCATTTCTTTCTTCTAATTCTTGCAGCTTTTTCTTTGAAGTAGTTCCAACAATATCAGCTAATATGGGGCAGCCAAGGGGGGTCAAAGAGGAGGTCCCAACCCTCTTCTTCCTCTTCCATAGCATCTCCCCAACTTTGTAATGGCTCATATGGATTGGATGTTGGGATAAAGGAAGAAATGACAGGGTCGACTTGCTTAGTGGAGCGAAGTCTACGGGCTACTGGAGAAGAGGATTCCAAATTATCCTCTGAGTCTGCCACTTGGTCTCCTGTAGATGATAGTAAACTTTATCTGAAACTGTGGCCAACCCATTAGTTGTGGAAGGCTCCGTTGTTTCAGAAATACCAAATGGTGTGAAAGACCTGGTCTCAGGAGTACTAAGAGTCCTAAGGGGGCAGAGGTTTCAGAGAGATCTGGAACAGATATGGGAGCAGAATGTTCAGGTAAGTCAAGTATAGTAGAACACTTAGAGGGATGAGACTTAACATGACTGTTATCAGGCTGTAAAGGTGTTTGGGCAAATTGTGTCTTGGTAGAAGAGGACTTAGCTATGTAGGTATCATGCTCTACATAATCTGAAGTATTATGGCTGCCCAAGGGCAATGTACAAAGCGCAGGACGATCAACAAAGATTACAGGAAGAGGTGTAGTACATGCTAAAGCAGTATGACCTATCATACCACAAGAAGTACATTTCAATTGAGTACAGTCTGAACTCAAATGTGACAAATCTCCACATCTATAGCAAGAACGAGGTTGCCCTGGGTAAAACAAAATTCCACGATCTCTACCTAAGTAGAAACAATTATGCAAGTGCTGTATTCCAGATTCAGTAATTTTAAGCTGAACATTAAACTTCTATCCCCCCGTCCAAAAACCATTGTCATCAATTATTGCATGTGGGTGACCCATAACAGTGCAACGCTGTTCTAACCAATACAAGATATCTAGCACATTAACACCTTCATTCCTAAAAAGAACAGTAACAATTTTGGCAGTTGGTTTAGTAATAGGAACTACTATAAAATATTTCCAGACAGAATCAGTCCGGGCAGTATAATAGGCTGACCAAAATTTATCTAACAGAGTGGCTGAGCGAAAAGAAACATCAAAATTATAGTCCCCTGAGGAGTGTATTAAGGCATACACCTCTGATGGCCTGAGACCTAATGAGTCAATAATGAGGGCTTTCCCTACAAAGTTCCTATCGGGGGGAGATCCATACCCCCTTTGTAATAGATACGAGCCAAAAATCTTTTTCTCATTGGCACCTCTGTTGTTTTAAATAAGGAAGCATAGCTAGCTGGCTTAACAGTAGCAGAGGCAGTATCAGAAGCAGTCAGCATTGCAGCAACAGATTTGGCATTCACTTCCCCCTGGTTTAAGTACTGACCTTTAGGATGATTTAAATGTCCAGAAATAGCAGTGTGGTCCGTAAGAATGGTCGCTTTAGCAGCAGGTGAAAGGTTGGGAGACTCCATAGACTGCTCCATCGGCATTGTGCTTTCGGTTCTCGAGGGTGAAGGCGGAAGTGACGTAATCTTTCCGTCCGCCTGCAAAAAACGGTCCTCCAATTCTCTAGCATTGCACAAACGTTCCATTTGTATCGTGGAGCTAGGTAAAGGCAAATTCGGGTCTGGGATCCAGGTCGAGTGATTTTTGATCCATCCTGCACTTTCCAAAGCCAAATCTGGAGACCAAGTAGAAAATCTCGCCGAGAAAGGAAAAGAGTCTTCCATTTGTGAGCTTCTGAGTGTATCGTCGGCCGTTTCCATGGGGTCGGTTATAGCTTGTGCACTGCTTTTTTTCACCGACACTGAAGAAACCAACTGTCCGGATTCAGGTCTTTTCGCTTTTTCTCTCCTCCGTAGAGAAATTAATTTTGTAAGTGCCGCCGACAACCATCCTCCGTGATCCGACAGTGCCTGACTTGTAAGAGAACTATCCCGGTCGATGTCTACAGCTTTGTGACTTCCAAAACTTCCATAACTGCAGGAGGAGCAGTATCCATGCTGGTAAGAGAGCCGCCTAGTTGTTCCACGTTGTCCATTGCTCCTGCTGTCTCTGGTGACTGAGGCATACTGACAGGGTCCAGATGTCTCATGGGAAGGATCCCCACCCTGCAAAGAGTACGGAATTTCCCGTGTCCTGGCCAAATTTCCCTCATTCACTAAAATACCACCAACAGCTTAATCTGGTTCAAGATCAGTTGGCATTCATCTGTATCCCTCCCCAAGTCGTGCCTGAAAATAGGCAGGATTTGTCTAGTGCACTTACCCGTCAACAAAACTAAATAAATAAATAAATGCCGTGGAGGGTTGCAAGTGAACTCTGTAACACCAGGGCAACTCGGTGACAGCCTCCAAGGCAGGAGGAGGAGGAGAGTAATGACTGCTGAGGCACTCAGCCGGCCTACTGATTTAAGAACAAACCATGTGAACCAGAGGCAGTTGTAGGGAGAATAGCTTTAAGGGTGCCTCTGAACCTGCTTAGCAGCTAAAAGGGCTCTTCCCATTAGAGCCCCACCCCTTCACCGCTGAAGTCTTTAATGCTACATTGAGAGGTGCCATTGGTACGGTTGATGACTGAAGGTCCACCTGGAGCGAGGACATTCCTAACTATCGGCCAGGTGAGAAGGACTGTGCCCAAGTTTCGCATGTTCAAGATGTGGACTCTGGGTGCAGAGAAACTACATTACAGGGCTAGCCCTGAGACCTAGAAGAATGGATATGGTCAGCATGTCTCCAAAATGTGGAGGAGTGAGTTGTAATGAGCGTGGGACCCACACGTGGGTCGTGATGGATGATAGCAGACATGTGGAAACCTAGACATCAGTCAGACTGAGCACTGTGGACCCTCTCATGGGTCTTGACTGGATGAGAGCAGACAGGGGAGAGACCTGCACATAGGTCAGACTGAGCAATATGGACTCTCGTGGGTCTAGGTAAGGCAAATAGCATTTGTCAACCACAGGAATGCATGCCAACCAAGTCCATTAGGAAGTCAGCTCTGAGCTGCAAATCTGGAGACCTGGGTTTGAATCCCACAGCCCCCACTTGCATACTGTGTGACCCTAAGCAAGTCACTTAACGTTCCTGTGCTCCCAGGTCGCACCTGTAAACAAGCTTTCAGCTTAGTGCGCCATGCCTGGTTAAACAATTTGAAAAAAAAAGTCAAATTGGGAGTGAATTGAATTGTATGTTATAAGTAAGAGAATGGCAATGCCAGGCAAAGCCTGGGGCCAATGGTTGGAGAGGAGGAGGCTGTGAAGTCGGTTAGGTAGGAGGAGGCTGCAAAGCCATTATGGTAGGAGGTGCAGTTCAAAGCAAGTAAACATGATATGCTGCCAGACTTGGAAGAGGATGAGTGTTGCCGGTAATGCAAGAGACAGAAAGGCTGGGATGACTGTGTAAACCAGGTGCATAATATTAGGTGAGGGACGGTAGAAGGCTAGGTAGAGCCAGAAGCCCTTAGGTAGAGAGTTGCCTGGAATAGCTGGTTGCGTAGTGCCATAAAGGCTAGGCAGAGCAGCAGGAGGAGGCCAGGCGAGATAGGGGCTTCTACGATACACAACTAATAGGAAGCTGCTCCAGCTGCCTGGGGCCGCGATGCCCACTGTGGCTCCTCAGTCCCCGCCATAGAAAAACAAAGAAGCCACGACACCAAGCAGCTAATCAAATAAGTTAAATATGTGCCAGCCATGAAAGTAGGATTAGGTTATCATCAGAAACAGACTACTGTGGGTTTGGTAAATGTAAGGTTTGGTAAAAGGGAGTAGTAATAAATGAGCCTAAATAACACAAACATAGAAGTGAGAGTAGTGCAGTAGGGGCAGGACACTGCTGGAGCAGGCAGGGAATAAGACATAGTGATAACTGCTAAGAGGAGCCAGTACTAAAGGCAGATTCCATGTCATAACAGCAACTGCAAAACAGCGATGGCTGTTGCAGTGAGTATACATCGCCAAAAAGCAAATCGGTGATGTAGACTTGCGACAACAAGACATCTGGCAACTTAAAATCCCCACCTGCCACTCCCCTCGAGGAGCCTTAGCCCGGCACCCGCCATTCTACATATAAACCAACTCCAGGGCTGCATGTTGGGAGGGAGAGGCAATCTAACAAAAGAAAACAACGGCAGCAGTAAAATATTCCCTGTCCCCAGCCCCAACCCAGTACCTGCTGCACCGGAGCTAGCCATCCTCACCAGCACGCCACACAGCTAGCTCGGTGGCAGCACAGCACACTGCCCCACACAAACGCTCTTCCCTATCCCCCCACTTCTCTTCCCTATCCCTCCCCTTCCAGTCGCCCTCCGTTGCTTATCCCTACTGTCGCTTTTGTATTCCATCACTACCCTTACAGTGTAGCCTAAAGGGGTAGCGCTGTAAATGAGTCGCTGTTTTGACAGTTACTCATTTACAGTCACTGTCATCACTGGATACCCTAAAGGCAGGTTCAAACAATTAAGGTGATGAGCACAGGGACTACAGCATGGAAACAGCAACTGGAACTGAGAGCACACAGGCACCTAGTACAGAGAAAGAGAGATTGCTGAAATATGATAAATGAACTGAGAGCTTGATTAGCAATGCAGCTACATATAACAATGCAAACAGAAGGGCACTAGCATACCGTAAAAGCCCCAAAAGCAAACGAAGCAAAAAAGACCACAGGAGCAGTAGGAAGAACAAACAATTGAGACAGAAGCACAGAATGTAGCAGGAGGCAAAGGCAAAATTTACTGACCCAGAAGCAGCAGGAGTACAAACCAGGCAGGGAGTCTAGCACAGCCAGCAAATTCCAACAGGAAGGAAGGGAAGAGACAAACACAGCGGGGTGGGGAAGGGACTCAAGGAAAGAGTGAGCCCGAAGAGAGAATGGATAGAGCCTCCTGCTGCAAGGAAAAAATGCTTGTGTGTGGAGTAAGGTGAGCAGCCCGTAAATGGGCCGAATTTGCCCCTTGAACTACAGGCAGTAGCCTCGCAAAAAAAGAAACACATTTTGTGGTCAGTTCTTCAGCAGTTGATTGCAGAATCCAGGTAACGGAGTCCCGATGAGCAAGATACATGTTTTGGTCTCTCTGCAGGATGTAATTTTGTTAGTTTTTATTTTTTATTTTTAAACACTCTCACTCAGCCCCAGAACTCACATGTGAGTCAAAATGTTCGGATCCACTGCAAAATTTTTTTGTCGAATGCCCTGACAGCTAAACCAGCAGGTCAACCGCATTTTGCAGTCGGCTGCCAGTTTCCAGTGCCACTAAGTGTTTCTTTGGGGCTTTGCCCAACCCCATAGGATTATCAACTCCAGTTGCAGCTGATATGGGGGTGGGCAGGACCCCGAGAGACAGTGCGCCGGTTCCAGTGAGTTCCCTACAGCGGCATGGTGCTGTAGTCGCTGTCGGGACCTTACTGTCGAAAGTCACTGTCGGTTGGGTATACGAAATGTTCTATGTTTAACCTTGTTCAGAATGGCTGCCTGGGGCTGAGTGAGGCGTTTAAGAAAATTGAAAACAAGATGGCGCCAAATGAAAAAGGAGTGACCCCAAATGAAAAATTATCCTTTTTCGTTCTGGCCAGATTCTTTTTTCAGTTCCAGAAAGCTGTCCAAAAGATTGTGCTGAGCATGCCTGGAAACTGAAATTTTATAACTTAATAGCTTTGGAATGGATTAAGATTTTTCCACCAGACAAGCGTAAGGCACATATGTTGGCCAAACCCATTCTACCTTGAAAATTTCAGACCAAATTCAAAACCATCTGGGTGCAAGGCAATGACAAAAACAGCAAAATAGTGAATTTTTATGATTTGTTCATTATCCACATCTCAGAATCCACACATCCGACCAGAATGAAACATCCACATCGAGATCTGCCCCACAAGAGCGTGCATGCAAAATTTCATGCAAATCTGTTGAACGGTTACAAAGACATTAAACTTCAACATTTGAGGTTTAACATAGGATCTGTTCAACCCTAAATATAGGGAGCTACTGTGCCCCAATAAACTATTAGATATGCAGTGGTTTGACCCAGAATATTCCATTTTTCTTTGATTTGGGGGAAGGTGGGCACTTATAAATCATGAATGGCAAAGCCATGAGTGAGTTATAAAATTATTGTCTCTCTCAAATGATGATAAATGGCCTATTGACAGCCAGACCATTGTTTTTTTCAAATCAGTGTATTTTTAATTGAATTTTTTTTATTATTATTTTTATGATTTATTGGCTTGTTTTCTGTTTGATTTAATTACTCTGTGTAAAGTTCAGCAGAGGTCACTGTGACATCATCAGGCATTGGGCTAGCTGCACTCCCGGGTGAATACCATGTTATTCTCCATGTAGCCCAATTTGTTTTTTCTTGTAGCTATCAGTCATGTTGGTTCTCCTACTATATCAGTTTGAGTCACAGCTGTGACAGGGTAGAATAGGACCCTGTCCCAGTTGTTATGGAGAAAGTGTTTAAATGCAAGGAACTTTCCTTTTCTGTCTCTTCTCTGCCTGGTTGCACAAACAAATTTTCCTGTGAGACTTTGAACTTGATCACCCCAACAATCTCACAATTCTTTGCCTCTCACTGTCTCTCAGTTTTCCCTTGCTGTCTGTTTTTCCTCCCTTGCATATCTGCTGATATAAATATATTTGCAAATCATTGTATGGAAATGTAACTGATGTTGGGATCTTTTTTGTTTCAAACATATATAGTGTTACTGTTGAAATATATATCATTATAATTTGAGATAACTGCAAAAAGCTGTTGGAAACTAGAGGTTACTTGAATGCAGATCTTTCAACCTTATGCAAAAGCTGAAAAAGGTGGCCTTAACTCAAGAAACACACTATGTTCTTGCCTGCCTGAAACTTACAAGAACAGAACACTTACAAGAACAGGATGCTCGCTAAGGATGGGTGTTGAAAGGACTTGTAAGAGCTAAGCTGTAACTGCAAAAAAGGTTAGAACAAGGGACACAGAGACTAAAAGAAAACTTTATTTTATTTTGCCTTTGTAATAGTTATACTGAACAAGTTTATTTTATGATACTGCTAGTGTAAATAATTTTTGGTGAATTCTACAACTGCTCCTGGTTTTCCTTTGCTTCCTGACCTGTGCCTTGACGACAACAGCCCATGGTGTAAACAGGATATTCCACGGGGCATCCAGGAATAAGCTTTTTATTCACTTTGAAATGTGGCCAACACTGCTGCCATAGCACTCATGGCTTTGCTCCTCTCCACCACTTATTGCAAGGCAGTATTTTTGGCTACATTCCAGAATGAATAATGAAAAGCTAGTTCCTCCACGCCCTTTGGAAAATCCTCTGTTTATAAATTGGGTCAGTATGGCTGCCACAAATATTGTGTAACAACCCCCTCCTTACAGTAGGGGGCAGTGGTTCAGATGTTGGTTAAAGGGGGCGGCATCACCCACAGAGAGTATAGTTAGTGGGACGAGCTATAGAAGCAGATGAAAGTATGATGCCCTCATATTGCCAGTTAGTTCTCAAGGTAGTAGTAGGAGTTTTGGAGGGAACGGTGATGTTTTGGATGCCCCCTCCTGGAAGGAGCCCTCAGGGGCACAGGTGAGGGACCAGTGGTCCACCCTAGGCAGTGTTTTCTAGCTGAGTGAGCAAGGGGCACAGCCAGTATGGGGCTGGTGGTGTTGTGATGTCATCCTGTGTGTTAAGGGTGGGCACAGGCTTGTGCAACCCTGGATCCCTCTTGCCCCATGGAAGCAGGGAGAGGTGGTGGCCAGGCTTTAGCCTGGGTGATATCTGGCTGCGGTCAGCCAGCCAGGGGCACAGAAGACATCATTTTCTCCCAGAGACCTGACAATAGGCAGAGGTCCTGGACACCTCTTGGCTGCAAGGGCTTTGTGTGAAACAGTGAGTATGGCCCTGGTGGCTACCAGGAAAGGACCTCAGGCACCCGGGACAGGGTGTGGGGTTATGGTCATTCCCGATAGAGAGGAGTTATAATGGGACCACCAGGAGGGTGCAGGAACCAGAGGGGTTTATTCTCTCAAGAAAGACCTTCCAGTGACTTTTATGCCTGTGGCAGGTTCCCCTCAAGATCTTTGAGGGACATCCTGGTGGGGGGCAACCCTGGAGATTGGTCTGTGCTGAGACATTAAACAGATTAAGACAAAAGGTAAGAGCTGGCATGAAGTCCAACAGCAGACAGATAAGGTAGGAGATTGATCTCCAGGTAGAAGGGAGGAGGGAATTCCTTAGGATGTGGTGTCCATACTTTGAACTTCCAGAGAAGAGAAGAGAGCTGGGCAGGTGGACTAGAGGGCTTGCAAGTTAATCCAAGAAATTAGGTGCATGTTAATACTCCGAGGCTGTGTGTGGGATGGGGTCCTGACAAGGGAAGGGCCACCTCTGATCCGCTGATAGTTTCCTTTGAAGCGGAGCTTATATTAAGTGAAGGGACGCCCTATGTCATGCTTAAAAGAAGATATAGTGTATAGTGGAACACTTATGCATAGAATGCAGTGCCTGGAATATGCTTGCTGTGCTGCAGTAGTGATGATATTATGGTGTTGTGCTGCAGTAGTGATGTCACTACTGCAGCACAACAACTTAGAATGCCACCACACAGCTTCTTTCCTATAGCAAGTCTGGCTGGAAACTGTTGTGTGTTTAAAACTTGAACATACAGGAAATGCTGCAGCACACTGAATCAGTAATTTGAGCCTGGCAGCAACCCTCAAATGCCTCCCCACAGTTCACTGAAAGGAAGTGAAGTGTCTGAAATGGGCATGTATATCCATATACTATAAAAGATAATATATGGCCATCCATACACAGACAAGTCTGTATCTTCATCTTGAGTTTTCTATGGCAACCAATGAACCTCTTGAGCTTCAGGCTCGCAGTTCCTGGTTGCCATAGAAACATCTGGATGTAGACAGAGGCTTGTTGTGCATGGCTGCCCATACGTTATCGTCTGTGATGTGAATACTTCTGTGGAGCAGCCCCCTGCTTCGTTTAAAGGGATAGAAGCTAGACAAGTCCAGACATCAATGCAGAGGGTTATAGGGAATCATTGAGCAGAGACTTGCTCTGGAAGTGTGGAGAGGCCAATCGTAGATACCCTGTGCATTTCAGCAAAGGGGTAGAGAGTGTCAGAAATTATCATTGAAAGATGGTAACTAATGGGCAAGAGAAAGGGTTAACATTCATTGCCACAAAAGGCTGAGACATGACTGACATGCTACAATAGCTTGGACAAGGGGTTGGGAGGTTACCCTAGAAAACCAGAAGACTGTAAAACATGATTGTGAACAGATGACCTGAGATACCTGCACCTGAAGTTTGACCAAATCCCATAGTTAAAGTCCAGTGCCTGAATCCTTTGGCGTTCATTTAATTTGTTACCATCCAGCAAATACCTAAGGTGCCCAATATCCTTCTAGTCCAACAAACAGTAAAAGAAACCCAAAATACTGAGTGCAAGGGGCTCCCAGTGTACAAGGCATACCCCTAGACATGGGAGTTCCCTTGGCCATGCCTATCATTCCAAGGCAGTGATGCAGACTGTTGTCTATGCCACATGAAAGGGGTTGCAGTTGCTTTCTGATTGGATGAAGCATATCACCAGCTATGCTTAATATGTACTCAGTTACCCAGAGTGATGCATTTCCTATGCAAGAATTTATATAATACTAGGCCATTTTATAAGTTGCACATTACAGCATGTGCTTCATTGGGAAATATAGGCACTCCTCGAGTGTGTGCTGAGGGGCACTTAGCCTGCAGCCTCGTGCCTCAACATACACCGGAGGAATGCTATATCTCCCAATGAACGTGCACTCTGTTGTGTTCTTAGACACACACACACACGCACACACACACAGCCAATAAGCTGATATTCTGGTTGACGAGGCAAGCAAAATGAAAGCATAACCTCTTATCCCTTAAATTCTCACCTTGCCTACAGTACCTCATAAGTTATAACCAGTCTTTTTCTCAGCATGTTGATAGGACTGAAAAATTGTCTTATCCTACAGTGATAGTTAGAAAGTCATCTGAGTGATCAAAGAAGCCCCTGACAATACAGATGTTCAGATGTTCTGTTTTCGAGCAATGAAACCCATCAGTTTGGAAAACAATTAGTTAATTAAATCTTCAAACAGAAGTTCCAATCTCTAACAATAGAGCACATTGACTCAAAGGCATAGCCACTATGATTTCCAGGTGGATCATATACAGTATTCATTAAATGTGTTATTGCCCTTCTGAAAGTACTGCTTTTATTTTCTGGAGTTGCACCGGACTCAGGCAGCCCTCCAGAGCAGTGGAGTGAAATCACTCATGAGAGCCACTTGAGGGCACATGCCATTCTTGAAAATAAATATAATATTTTCACAAGAGTCATTAGGTTATCGTGAGCTGAGACTTAGGATGTGGCAAATCACATGATATCATGGGATCTGTGAAGTTTAGCGTAGATAACGGTCTAGTTCTGCAATGACCTAAAGAAGTGTTGGGTTGATAGCTGTATACCACCAACTAGTTAATAACGGCTTGCCTCTCAGTTCTATACACACAGGCTAGCATTTGAGGTCTGTCCATGACATCCTAACAATATGTGATTAAATTTGGTATTGCTGTGGCACTGTGGTTATTTAGGAATGCTGTTAACTCACAAGAACTTTGTTCTTTCCATTTTAATTTGTGTGGTGATGGGTATGAATTAAAGGTGAACAAATGATGGCTGTGGAAAGGGAAGGCCTCTCATTTGCTACAGTTCAGGTACAGAACTGTCTGGCACACTGGACCTCCCGATACTGCTGGTACTTCAGTGCCAGTAAAAGGTCAGGGAATGACAAGGGCACTCGAGGCAAAAGCCCTCTGTTTTTCTTGCCATCATTGGCAAAATGCCATGGTTATGGGCCAAGAGATTAGTTTAGTCAAAGTGTTCATTCTGGCCAACAACGAAACTGTTCAAGTGAGCTAAAGCATGTCTGTGTCACATTGTGTTAGTTTATGTATGTGATGCAGAATGGAGCTGTGCACAGCAGACTCATCCTTTTCATCCTGTTCTGCGATTCAGATGCTTCATTTCTAGTGGTAACGTATCATTCTAAGTACACTTAGCTGCTTAGTCTCCAAACATGGTTGAGTCTTTTTCATTGCCTTTGCTAATGCAGAGGATGTCTAGTAAGATCCTTTTTACATTCACATGTATGGCATTAACTGTACCATCTTACCCTTTCTTGGGCATTAAAGTGGTACTCGGTCAAAACCTTTCTACTTAAAGTTAAGACCAACTTTAGTTCTACATTTTTCTGTATTTCAGGATTAGAAGCACAGTTCTTTGCTGAGAGGACAGTTCATTGCAGCCAAGGAGACCAGGGTTTACTAGTGGCAACGTCCCTTGCTCCCTAGAACATTGGTGAGTGCATTATCATGGAGGTAATACAATAACTCTGTGGGGAGATCCATCATGTGTGTAACTAAACAGCAATCCTGTGGTCATTTGTGAGTGGGTCTTGGTGTCGGCCTCCAAAGGAGTCATCCACTTGCACTCTTTCAGGACAGAGGTGTTGTGGTGCCAACAAATAAGATTCTGGTAGAGGGTGGGTGGCAGGTGAATTAACAGCAAAAAATGGGGACGGGAAATAAAATGTACTCTTCAAATTAATAAGCCTTGTTAAAGAAAGGGATAGCATTAGTGCATGAGCTTGAGTCATTGGGGCCAGCCGGGGTGGAAGATGGAGCATCCCAGAGGATGCTTTTCTCCAGGGCTGGAATGTCGCTACCTCTGATGAAACACTGACTCCTAGGTGACCACATGTGGTACTGTGGCAGAGGACAGAGGGAGGGAGGGCATTGGGCGAAGTCTGTGCAGTTGCACTTACATGTACATGCACTTGAACTGTTATGCATGCTGCTGTCCTCGGGGCTGGGAACAGAATGCCAGAAAAAGCCCTGGTGTGGAGCCAGATGACAGTGCGCACACGGGCTCTGACACAAACGACCAGCCACCCTACCCTGGAGGTTCTCAGAAAGGAGGACCAACACTTTATCCGGAATGACCAGCCTTGGGGGGGGGGCAGAGTGGGGGATTGGAAAGAGGTAAGTTGCTGGAGAAGTTCAGGCACGGGGCTGGGGGTTAGCAACCAGAAAGGGGAAGCATCAGACAGCAGGGACATAAACATATTAAGAAAATGTCTTAGTAAATATAGTTGTGTAAGCGTATGAGCCCAAATACTTTTCGTACTTCTCTTCTTGGTTAAAGCAGGTTTTCAACTCTAGGGAAAACACTGAAAAACATATTTAGATACAATTCAGCTTACATGTTATAGATTTACTGTATTGTTTCATTTACTCTTAATGGTACGTTCATTTACAGGGAAACAAGATCCTTGTCCTCTGCAGTTGATCTACCCCTGTTGTTCAGTCCTTTGCTTAAGGCACAATTGTCTGTTTAGGGACAGTAATTTCAAAAGCAACAAACTGTGATGCCACAGACAGGATTTTCAGTAAAGAATTAAGCAGCAGGTACAGATGAACTCTTGGGGAACATGGATCCTGTTTCCATACAAACTAACCTAGTAATGAACAATACAGAGAGAAAATGAAGAAATAATATAAAATATGAGCTGAACTGCATCTACATACTCTGTTTTTCAAAGTTTTCTCAAATGTAACACTTTCACGTTAAATGGCATTGATTAGTGTATGATCAGTATGTGTAGGAAGGGCTTTGTGTTGTGCTATAGAAGACAGGATGCTTGGGCTGTGAAATAGAGACCTGTCCGGTCTCAAAACTTAGAAAAAAATTCCTTTTCAGGAACAGATAGGTTTTACTACATTACAAAATACATTAAT
Organism: Neoceratodus forsteri; assembly: GCA_016271365.2. Taxonomy (NCBI): domain Eukaryota; kingdom Metazoa; phylum Chordata; order Ceratodontiformes; family Ceratodontidae; genus Neoceratodus; species Neoceratodus forsteri. The sequence goes on along the minus strand of CM028132.1, from coordinate 266,614,977 downwards.
CTGTTTCTTTCATGAGAGAGCTAGTGACACATTTCTTTCTGTTACACTACCTGAATAAGTGTCTCACAGACAGTGACGGTTTCATAGGTATGATAGGTATTTACAGAGCCCTGTAAAGACTTGCGTCTGTTTGGCTCGCCTGCTACAGTATGCCTATACTTTAAAAATATTTCCTGTCTCCCTAACAAATTTATCCAGTTCCCTCTTGAACATGTTTGTAGATGTACTAGTCACTACCTCTAGGGGCAGCCTGTTCCAGGTGTGCACTACTCTTTGGCTGAACCACATCTGATTTTTCTGCAACTTAGGTTTCCTGTCTTTTAGCTGCAATGGGTGGGCCCGTGTGTTGAACACCTGTTCCCTTGATTCCAATCCCAGGTTTTCCCACAATTGATCATCTGACAAGGCCTTGTGTACCAGGCACAAATCTCCTCTCTTTCTCCTGTATGCCAAGACATATAACTCTAGTGTCCTGAGCTTGTTTTCATAATCCATTCCTTTTAGATTTTGTATTCCCCTTGTAGCTCTTTTTTAAATTCTTTCGAGCATGGCAATCTCACCCTTCCTGTATGGGAGGAAGAAGAAGAATCAGCATTTATATAGCGCTTTTCATACATCCAAAGTGCTTTACAAGCAATGCTAGACTGGTAGTGAAGTGACTGAATGTGTGGTGGCGGCCATATCGCACACACACAGCCTGGATAATTGCATGAACCGGTTTATGGGAAGGGGAATGTTGGCCAGGACACTGGGAATGTTCCCTGCTCTTTGAGTGCCCTGGGTTCTTTTACTTCCACCTGGACACCCACCAGGATGGGCAGAAGGGACCTCGGTTTAACGTCTCATCCAAAGGACGGCACACCGCAGCAGTACAGCAGCCCCAATACTGCTCTTGGATGCCAGCGATTTTAGGTGCAAGTCCAATCCCGGTGTGGGACGAGAACCCACGACCTTCTGGTCCAGAGGCGGATGTGCTACCAACTGAGCCACGCTGACATCTCTCTGGAGCCAAACCTGTGAGCCATATAGTATTGGCCTTACCAGAGAGGTATATAGGGGCATTATCACATCCCTAGTTCTACTGTAAATGTGCCTAAAGATGCAGTTTAACATTTTGATTCCCTTCTGTGACAAACTCATGCAGTGTGATGAAAAATTCATATAATGAGAGATAAGTATCCCCAGATCCTTTTCTTCTGTGGCCCTTTTTAGGTTACTCCCCTTATAGTTTTTGAGGACAGCTACAGTACACATCATTTCTTCTCAGCCTTGGAATGAGTTGACCAGTTAGAGACATCCAGTACAATTCTCTGAAGAGGTAAACAACAAAGCAACAATAAAACATGTTTAACCCTTGCTAGACCCTGTAGCAAAATACTGCACAGTATCCTGGTTTCTGTGGTGCAGTGGAAGATAGGGGGCCCAATTCTCAAAAGCCAGATTTTGACACAAGTTGTTAGGATTACCAGATTTTGCAATGCCAAAAAGAGGACACTTAGCCCCTTGCCCGATGAGCCCTTGTGCCCGACCCCAAGTAAATAGGTTTAAAGCCTCCACCGCCTTCACAGCTCATTTACAAGGAGGTCCTATGTAGGAGACAGTGAAAAATATAATAATAATAATATAAGGTGCCTGTGTCACACAGTAATGGTGCAAGGGGCACGGTGCATCACAACATGCAGCTTTCACATCCTCAAAGCCCCACTGGGACCCAGTGTGCCAGACAGGCTCTGTGCCAGGTCTACGTCAAGAAGCTGGGTGTGACAGGGTGCTAGGGGGCTTGTGGCAGATGCAAGCTGCCACATCCCTAATTTGGGATTTTCTAAACCCTCCCAGAGGGTGAAATTCTAGCACTGCAGACCAGCCAGGGCTGATCTAAAAGTACTTAGAAATGTCCTCTGGGAGAGTTAGAGACCTTGCTCCACCCCCGGAGCCCTCCCTGGGTGGGAGGGTACATGTGTCGCGGTCTCCCCTCCCCAACCCTGATCCATTGTCAAATATAATAGAATAGTTCCCTAGTGGCTAGCGGTCCCCCTCTCCCGATCCCCGATGTCCCCTGTTTGTGTCAATGACAGGACACAATGGTGGCCACTGGTCCCTCCATCCCCGTAAAACATAAAGTATACATCCCCTCCCTGGTGCCTAACGGTTCCATCCCCAATCCATGTATAGGTAGCAGTCAACACTGCCCTGCTGTCCAGTGTCCCCCCATCCCCATGCCCTGTCAGCATACCTACCAGTCCCTGGTGTCTGGAAACCCACCCTGGCAGGAATGCCCCACCATCACTGTCCCATCCCATCCTATCTCGTAGCTGGCGATTAGCACAGCCCTTCTGCTCTCACAATGGCCGGCCGCTGACTGAGTTGTCAAGGAGCATGTACTGTATACCGTATGCACTCCTTTACAGCTCAGTCGGCTGCCGGCCATGGTGGAGAGCGGAGGGCTGTGCCAGCTCTGGGATGCGATGGGGGGAGTGGGGTGGTGGGACAACCTGGTGAGGTGAGGAGTCCCCAGACACCAGGGATTGGTGGTATTGTTGGACGGGCGATGGGATGGGGGGCACTGGACACCAGTGCAATGTTGACTATTAACTATACATAGGATTGGGGATGGGAGGGGACCACTAGCCACCAGGGAGGGACCATATGCTTTACATTTTATGGGGATGGGGGGCACTGGACACCAGGGAGTCCTGTCACTGACACATACAGGGAACATTGAGAATTGGGGAGGGGACTTACAGCCACTAGGGAACTATTTTATTATATTTGACAGCAGATCTGGGATGGGGAGGTGGGGGGACCGCTAGCCACCAGGGAATATATTTTACTTGTTGCAGGTATTGTTCAGTGTATGTGCCGTCACCCACACAAGTATTTCTACCCCACCAAGAGTGCTGCCCGACTGCCTGCAGCTTGTGGCAAACCACTTAGGTGTGCCATCCTTTTGCCGCACAGCCAGGTTTGCTGCAAGCTGCGGGACTTAGGTGCTAGGACCCTACCTGATAGAGAATCGGGTGTAGGGTCCCTGGTGCACCAGCAGTTGACACAAGCCACCATTGGCGTAGCTTGTGCCAAGCTTTGAGAATCGAGGCCAGGGTGTTTTGAGTGATGATTTTGATGTTAGGACATTGTTTTGAGAGATACTGTGGAAGTTGGGGCATTGTTTTGCATGATGCAGTGGAAGTTAGGGTGTTGTTTTAAATGATGCTGTAGATGTTTTGGTGTTATTTTGAGTGATGCTGTGTAGTTAGGGCATTTCTGTGAGTGATGATGTGGAAGTAGGTTGTTTTGTTGATGCTGTGGAAGTTTTGACATTATTTTGAGAGATGCTGTGGAAGTTGAGGTATTTTCAGTGACTCAGGGAAAGTTAAGGAGTTGTTTTGCATTATTCCGTGTCTTTGGGGTGTTGTTTTGAGGGATGAAGTGGATGTTAGGGCATTATTTTGGGTGTGGAAGTTGGGGTGTTTTGAGTGATACTGTAGAAGTTGGGACATTGTTTTGAGTAATGCAGTGGAATGTATGGTGTTTTGGGTGCTGCAGTGGAAGTTGGGGTGTTTTGAGTGATGCTGTGGAAGTTAGGGTGTTTTGAGTGATGCCATTGATATTGGGGTGTTTTGAGTGATGCTGTGGAAGTTAGGGTGTTATGAGGGATGCAGTGGAAGGATATTGTTTTGAGTGATGCTGTGGAAGTTAGGGTGTTATGAGGATGCAGTGGAAGGGTATTGTTTTGGTGATGCTGTGAAGTTAGGGTATTGTTTTGAGTGATGCAGTGGAAGTTAGGGTATTGTTTTGATGATGCTGTGGAAGTTAGGTGTTGTTATGAGGGATGCAGTGGAAGGGTATTGTTTTGAGTGATACAGTGGAAGTTAGGGTGTTGTTTTGAGTGATGCTGTGGAAGTTAGGGTATTGTTTTGAGTGATGCAATGGAAGTTAGGGTGTTGTTTTGAGTGATGCTGTGGAAGTTAGGGTGTTATGAGGGATGCAGTGGAAGGGTGTTGTTTTGAGTGATGCAGTGGAAGTTAGGGTGTTGTTTTGAGTGATGCTGTGGAAGTTAGGGTGTTGTTATGAGGGATGCAGTGGAAGGGTATTGTTTTGAGTGATACAGTGGAAGTTAGGGTGTTGTTTTGAGTGATGCTGTGGAAGTTAGGGTATTGTTTTGAGTGATGCAATGGAAGTTAGGGTGTTGTTTTGAGTGATGCTGTGGAAGTTAGGTGTTATGAGGATGCAGTGGAAGGGTGTTGTTTTGGTGATGTTGTGGAAGTTAGGGTGTTGTTTTGAGTGATGCTGTGGAAGTTAGGTGTTGTTATGAGGGATGCAGTGGAAGGGTATTATTTTGAGTGATGCAGCAGAAGTTAGCGTATTGTTTTGAGTGATGCTGTGAGTTAGGGTGTTATGAGGGATGCAGTGGAAGTTAGGTATTGTTTTGAATGATGCAGTGGAAGTTAGGGTATTATGAGGGATGCAGTGGAAGGTATTGTTTTGAGTGACGCAGTGGAAGTTAGGGTGTTGTTTTGAGTGATGCTGTGGAAGTCAGGGTGTTATGAGGGATGCAGTGGAAGGGTATTGTTTTGAGTGATGCAGTGGAAGTTAGGTGTTTTGAGTGATGCTGTGGAAGTTAGGGTGTTGTTATGAGGGATGCAGTGAAGGGTATTGTTTTGAATGATGCACTGGAGTTAGGGTGTTGCTTTGAGTGATGCTATGGAAGTTAGGGTGTTTTGAGTGATGCTGTGGAAGTTAACGATTACTATGAGTGATGAGTGGAAGTGGGGAGTTATGAGTGATGCTGTGAAAGTTGTGACATTGTAATGAGTGATGATGTGGAAATTAGGGTGTTGTTTTGAATGATACTGTAGAAGTTTGGGTGTTGATTTGAGTGATGCTGTGGTAGTTGTACAGTGATTTTAGTGATGCTGTGGAAGTTAGGGCATGTTTTTGAGTGACGCTGTGGAAATTTGGGCATTGCTTTGAGTGATGCTTTGGAAATTAGGATGTTGTTTTGAAGGATGCAGTGGAAGTCAGGGCATTGTTTTGAGTGTTGTTGTGGAAGTTGAGGTATTTTCAGTGGCACAGGGAAAGTTAATGGTTTGTTTTGAGTTATTCTGTGTATTTGGGGTGTTTTGAGGAATGAAGTGGATGCTAGGCATTGTTTCGTATGATGCTGTGGAAGTTAGGGCATTGTTTTGAGTGTGGCAGTGGAAGTTGGGATGTTTTGAGTGGTGCTGTCGAAGTCGGGACATTGTTTTGAGTAATTCAGTGAAATTTATGGTGTTTTGGGTGCTGCAGTGAACATTGGGGTGTTCTGAATGATGTTGTGGAAGTTAGGGTGTTTGATGCTGTGGACGTTAGGGTGTTTTGAGTGATGCTGTGGAAGTTAAGGTTTTGATGCTGTGGACGTTAGGGTGTTTTGAGTGATGCTGTGGAGTTAGGTGTTATTATGAGGGATGCAGTGGAAAGGCATTGTTTTGAGTGATGCAGTTGAAGTTAGGGTGTTATTTTGAGTAATGCTGTGGAAGGTAGGGCGTTATCATGAGGGATGCAGTTGAAGGGCGTTGTTTTGAGTGATGCAGTGGAGTTAGGGCATTACTAAGGAGTGGTGATGTGGAAGTTGAGGGAGTTCTTATGGAGGATGCTGTAGAAGTTGTGGCATTGTAATGAGTGGTACTATGAAAGTTGGGGCATTGTTTTAGGTGACAATGTGGAAGTTAGGCATAATTATAAGTGATGCTGTGGAAGTTGGGGTATTGTTTTAAGTGCTGATGTGGATATTTTAGAGTATTTTTGAGGATGATGTGGACATTAGGGTTTTGTTTCAAGTGATATTATAGAAGTTGGGGCATTGTTTTGGGTAATGCTGTGGAGGTTGGGGAGTTATGAGTGATGCTGTGGAGGTTGGGACATTGTTTTAGGTAATGCTGTGGAGGTTGGGGAGTTATGAGTGATGCTGTGGAGGTTGGGGCATTGTTTTGGGTAATGCTGTGGAGGTTGGGGAGTCATGAGTGATGCTGTGGAAGTTGGGGCATTGTTTTGGGTAATGCTGTGGAGGTTGGGGAGTTATAAGTGATGCTGTGGAGGTTGGGACATTGTCTTGGGTAATTCTGTCGAGGTTGGGGAGTTATGAGTGATGCTGTGGCGGTTGGGGCATTGTTTTGGGTAATGCTGTGGAGGTTGGGGAGTTATGAGTGATGCTGTGGAGTTCGGGCATTGTTTTGGGTAATGCTGTGGAGGTTGGGGAGTTATGAGTGATGCTGTGGAGGTTGGGGCATTGTTTTGTGTAATGCTGTGGAGGTTGGGGAGTTATGAGTGATGCTGTGGAGGTTGGGGCATTGTTTTGAGTAATGCTGTGGAAGTCGCCACATCGCCACTGGGCATCTCACTAACTGGCTGGAAATCGGATTGGAGTTCTCCATCTGCAACTACTTTAAATTTTGGGCATCATTTCAACAGCACAGGACTCTTCATTTTTTTATTCTGGGACTGATTTATTTGTTTGCTTATTCTCGTGTAAGCGGGTCCTAATATTTACTGGGGCTTTGCAAGTAATCGATCTGCCTTCATTGGATACACATTCCATGGGCTGGCAGTATAGCCTGGAGGTTAGAGGAACGAGGTGTGAACAAGCTTAATACATCCAGCAGACCAGACCTGAGTTTGATTCTCACAATCTCCACTTGCATACTGTGTGACTCTGAGCAAGTCACTTAACCGCCTAGTGCTCCCAGGTCGCCCCTGAAAATCAATCAGTCAATCAAAATTTTATTTGTAAAGCGCTTTTCAATAAATCAAAGCGCTGATACATAACAAGAATAAAACATCAATTATAATAAATAATGACATAAAATAATAAAATGACCATAAAAATAATCTATCCAAATGCTAGTGCAAATAAGTGGCTTTTCAGAGACCTCTTAAATGATTCCACAGACAGGCACTCTCTAATCTGACGAGGTAGAGAATTCCAGAGGGTCGGGGCCATAAAAGAAAAAGCCCTTGCCCTAGATGATTGAAGATGAACCCTGGGAATCTCTAGCAATCCCTCGCCAGTGGAGCGGAGTCGGCGGAGAGGGCAGTAGGGACAAAGGAGATCTTGCAGGTAGCCCAGTCCCTGACTGTGTAGGGTCTTATAGGTCAGCAATGAGACCTTGAAGGTGATTCTCCACTGCACTGGCAGCCAGTGCAGTTCGCGCAGCACAGGTGTGATATGGCAAGTTCTTGATAACCCAGTCAACACACCTGGCCCTGTGTTCCACACCAGCCACAGGCACTTGTGCCTAATGGGCCTTACCGTTACCAAAGACTAAAATAATTAAAAAAAAAAAAAACTGTACTTGACTGTTTTTTTCAAAAGTGGGAGCTGTTGTATCTCTTGAATCTTGCCCCTCTTCCCACCCCCATATCTTATTAAATACTTAGTTGCAGTGCTATTTTAAATGCTCTGCTCACTGCTATCTAGTCATTGGTCTATTCATGGATGGAGGTGGGGCATTGGCTTTAATGCATCCCATCCACATTTCCCTGTGTTAGTGGTATTACTGCAATGCTGATCTTAATGTATTTACTTCCCTGCTAACTGCTGCAGTTCCATCCAATGGCATGGTCACTGTGCTGCTTGTGGCGTACTGTATTCAGTTTTCCCCAATGTCCACATGTGTGTGGTTTTGCTCCAGTTTGAGCTTAATTGTATTTACTTCCTGTTAAACTGCTGTTCCTTCACAGTGGCATAGTTACTGGCCTGGGTTACTGGACTGTTTGTGGCATGTTTAACTGGTATTTTACTCAGTTTCCCCAATTTTCCCCAAGTGTGCAGTATTAATGCAAACAGAGTTTAATGTATTTAACTCCCCTGTTATTCTGCTGTGGTTCCATCCAACGGCATAGTTACTGTGCTGTGTGTGGTATGTATAACTGTTGTTGTTAATTTTTGCTGCATTACTCTTTGAATCTGGAAATGTTATAGTTCAACCATGTTAGGTTACTTTATTCTAATTGCTGCAACTGTTTTCTTCCTTGCCAGTCTACAGTCTAATCTTTACTTGTTGGGGTTTGGACCTGTTTATATGGTGTTCCTTTTCCTGACCTGTGGTTTTCACTAGTTGTAATGGTCTCCTCTCCAATTATTTTTGGTAGTAAATTCTTTCAGACTATGCAAATAGTTTGCCCTTTTTTGCCATATCATTCTTTCAATGTGCTTAATATTTTTGCTCTAATATAACTTTTATTATACGACAGGTATCAGGTCTCAGCCAATGAGAAAACAGAACAGCTGTCAGTTATTCTCTCACAAACTTCAAACCAAACCCCCAGAGTTGTTTATTCACTCAAACTCCACCCACAGTCATTTAATGAAACAATAACCCCACCCACAGTCATTTAATCAAACCATAACCATGCCCACAATCGATCATTCACTCAAAATGAAACAAGAAAAATCCATTAGAAAGACCATCCTCTATGGCAGCTTAACAAAATATAACACATTTGAAACCCTCGGCAAAAACAAAGTCCTGTACAGTACCTCTGTAGAATAAACACGCCTACAAAAAGCAAACTAAATAGACAACAAAGAGTTTTAAACCTCTTCACTGTCACAAGCACATCACATGAAACAATGTCCACCTCCAACCACCACAGCAACCTTAGAATACCACAACTTTACATACACAACCCCCTGAAACACTCACCTTCATTCCCCGAGGCTTCATTTTATCCCGTGTCGCCACCTGCCACAAATCCTCTTCTCTCCTTAAGCCTCCATTCAGTCCCCCTGCACATAGATAAGCCATAAAGCCACCACGCTGCCTAACATTTGAAATACATACCGGCAGCCGCACAATGTCATCCCCTGACCGCAGCTGTGGAAAAACAAATTCCTCTCCACTGGTCCCGGTCCCCAAATTTACCTAACTGTGGACTGGTGACCTCAATGACGTGCAGGAGAAGCCGCAGTTATTTTCTTGAACAGCGTCATTGGCCATTCGAGCTACAGACAGGCACTATAAATATTACGTGCCTCATGAATATTAATCAGGCAGCTTTCTAGTGCCTACAGACTGATCATGTTGCCAGTAGACATAACAAAACGTAACCATTTTATAACATAATACTGCAACTAAATGACAATAAAGAAGTGCTGCTAAAACACTGTTTTTTATGGGAATATGTATTCTAGCTACACCTGACACTTCCATGTTCAGACACCAAATGGACTGCTTATATACTCTGTTTTTTACCAGCAACAACACATATTCCACAAATTTTACTATTTTCTACATGCTCACTACACACAAAACAAACTCCAACTCGTATAATAGTAATAACATCCAGCGAGTTGGAGTATACTCACAATAACCAGCTTCTGTGGATTATTAAATGCCTCGGCGTTTAATCATCCACAGAAGCCGGTTATTGCTTTGTAGACTCCAACTCGCTGGATGTTATCACTTAATTCTCTCCCCCTCCTGTTAGTTCCCACTTCAGTTGCTTTATTGTGCAACCATCTAGTACTTTATCCCTAGTCCTGTTCCTTATAACCCTTCTGTTTCTCCCAACCTCTCCCCCTTCATCCAGTGCCTCTCCTCCCCCATTCTCAATTTCCTCTTTATCTCCCCAAATCCCAGCTGCTTCCACCACTTTCCCTTCCTCATGCCTCTCCTCTCCATTATGCTACCGCTGGCTCGTAGCCTCCTCCCTCTTCTCCTACATCTCTTCCTGGCTCCACCATGCATCAATCAGTGTCTCCCTCTCCCCCATCCCCCTTCCTGCCCTCTCGACTACACTGCAAGCACTCCGCCCTTATCAAACTCTTCATGCTACTGCTGCTCCTTACAGCAGGTGACATTGAGCTTAACCCCAGTCCTACCCCTGCTCTTCCCACTGCGCTTCCAAAAGGCATTTGTGTGGCTCATATTAATATCCATAGTCTCTTACCTAAAATCGACCTCCTTATTTATTTATTTGATATACCGGATTTACAACCTTTGAGCCAGAGGCTCATTTAAAAGGCACCCGTCACATGTAAGACAGAAACTAATACAGACAGGGTATAACAACAATTTACATTAAGCATGTGTTACAGACATTTGTCACTGACATTATTTACAGTATTTGAATGTAGATATTTTCAGACATTATTTACAGTATTTAGATGACAATATTTACACATCACAGCAGCAAGACATTATTAGCTTGAGAAAGCATCTAAGCAGAGTAATCAGTCCTATTCATGGGTTTGGTATTGTTGACAGAGGTTGCAATCCATAATGGACTTTGTCAGAGAATTTGGATCAGAGTGGGTGAGAGAGTGAAATGTTAGTTACAGTTACAGGAGCGGGTATTGAAAAGGTGGTTGCGAAGAGTGGTTTTGAAGTGGGCGATCTTGGGTGCACAAGTGATGGTGGTTGGGAGTGCATTAAACCATGTAGGGGCCCTGTAGTGGAAAGATCTCTAGGCAAGGGAGGTTTTTACCCTGGGCACAACCAGTGGTGCTTTCTCTGAGTTACGGGTGGAGATAGTGTGGGTGGCAGGATGAAGAGAGGCGGTGACCCCGGGGGGGGACAGTCCGAGCAGTATGTTCTTGGACAGTATGCAGGTCTGGTAGAGGAGCCTTTCTTTGAGGTTGAGAAGATTGGCAGAGGTATAGAGGGAGCAGGTGTGAGTGAGCCTAGGTGCGCCAGTTAGGAGCCTGCAGGCCTTGTTTAAGGAGACCTGGATTTTCTGGAGTGCAGAGTTATCTGCTGCCCTGTATACAGGGAGCCTATAGTCCTCTAGGGACAGTATTGATGAGGTGATGGCAAGCCTAAGGGCGTGGGGGCAGTCCCTGTGCCGGTAAAGGAGTCCAGTCCGGGTGTTTGTTGTGGCAGCAAGGGTGTTTATGTGGTCATGGAAGGTAAGGGCCGAGTTGAGGGTAAGTCCAAAATATTTGTAGTTGGATACCTGTTCAAGGGGGTGCTGGGTGCTGGGGAGGATGCGGAGAGGTGCGCTTTTTGGTTTAGTTTGGCGGTGAGCGAAGATCATTGATTTAGTCTTTTTTAAGTTTATGACCAGCCTACGGTCCTTAAACCACGTTTCGGCCTGGGAGAAGGCATGTTGGAGGGAGTACTGAAGGGGTGTGGGTTTATGATGCGAAGCAAAGAGCACTGCATCATCTGCATATAGTAAGATTTTGTGGAGCATGCCTTTGGTAAGGAGATTAGGTATAGGAGAAAAGTGGCCCCAGGATAGAGCCCTGGGGCACCCGGAGTGGACGGGTAGTGTTGGATAGGGTTCGCTATTTTGACGATTGGGACCGGGCAGAAAGGTATCTGGAACACCAGGCTAGGGAGCCTGTGGAGAAACCAAGTTGGTGGAGGGAGTCGAGAAGGAGAGGGTGGCAGACCATGTCGAAAGCCTTGGATAGGTCTATGAACACAGCTCCTGCAATGTTACCGGCGTCTAGGGAGGAGTGCAGGAAGTTGGTGAATTCTAGGAGGGCTGTGGTGGTGCTATGGCCGAACGGAAGCCATGCTGCTCTGGGCATAGAATGTCATACTTGGCTAGGTATTCAGTAAGTTGGGTGGCAACCACTTTTTCTAATGCTTTAGAGAGGGGGGGAAGAATGGAGATGGGTCGATAGTTATTTGGGGAGGCTTTGTCACCACTTTTATGGATGGGGGGTAATGACAGCTGTTTTCCAGGCACTAGGGAATTGCCCTAGGCATAGGGATTTGTTGAGCAGGTCCGTTAGGGGGACTAGGACCTCGTCGAGGACTAGTCGAAGGAGCCTGGCATCTAGGGGGTCATTTATAGGATTATTGCTGTTTAGCGCTTTTTGTAGGTAAGGACAAGCTTCCTGGGTGGACATTTTGCGCAGGAGGAAGCAAGGATGCTGCAGGGTTGGGGGTTGGGATTGGGGCACAGGGTCAAAGAAACAACTGGGGAGAACAGTGCTGAGATCCGAGAAGGTGGTGTTTAGACAGTTTGCTATTGTGAGTGTGTCTGTGGAGGCAGTGCCATTTATGGTGAGCTGGGAGGGAGGTGGGAGTGTGATTTCCATTGAGTTCTTTGATATTACTCCAGAAGGTCCTTGCAGACCCCCACGTGGTTGTGAGAGTGGATTGATAGTGGTCTGCTTTGCCTTATGGATGGCTCGAGTGCATCTATTACGGCGGCATTATAGGATTGTCTGTCCGCCAACCTGCCAGATTCTGTGGCTTTGTGCCAGAGATTATCCCTGTCTCTCAACATTTGGAGTAGGAGGGGTTATCCAAGGAGCATGCTGCCTTTGGTGTGGAGTTTGGTGAGTGGAGCATAGAGGTCACAGGCCTTAGTGAAGGCCTAAACAGGTTGAGTGCAATGTCGATGCTGGTTCCTTCAACCTCTCATGGTCTCCCTCACAGCTGATGTTCTAATAGTCTCAGAATCTTGGTTTTCTGCCAAAATTCCTGACTCTGCCATCAACATCCCAGGTTACTCCTTTCTCACCAAGATTGTGCCACTAAGGGAGGTAGCATTGCAATCCATCTTTCCTCCTCCATCCAGTCTACACTGGTGCTGTCTGTCTCTTTCCCCGCTGCCTATGAGCTTCTCATCCTTGAACTCTCCTTCCCCTTTTCCCTTCCCATTTCCATGGCAGGTGTTTACTGCCACCCAGGGCTTTCTTCTGCTTATGTCACTGAATCACATACTACTATCTCTACTCTTGAAACCGATGGGGAACTTCTTATTTGAGGTGACTTCAACTTTGATTGGCTCTCACCTCCAAACTCTGTCGAAATATTAAGTCCCTGCATCTTACACAACTTATCTCTGTCCCCACCCATCAAAATCTCCACTCTCAAAACCACTCTCTACTGGACTGGTTCTCGCTACTCACCCACACTGCATCATTAATGCTGGTACCCCACTGACGCCTCAGTGACCATCACATGGTTTACTGTGTACGCAACATTCACCGCCCCAGACTCCACCCAAAAATTATCCAAATCAGGTCCTTCCATTCACTTGACTTATCTTCACTTCACTCTGATCTGCTTACCACTGTGGTCCCCTATCACTACAGCCAATAATATTAATCAGGCTTTACAATACTTTCATTCTAAATTTTATTAATATGGGATCAGCACGCCCTCAGGAAAACTGGGTCAGAGGTTCTCACCCCTGGTCTCAGCTGAACTTCTGGTCTGCCTCCGTGTACGTGATCTGGCTTGGAAGCCTTACAAGTCCTCTGGCACATCGGCAAGCCTGTACAAGTACTGTGCCTTGGGGAACTCTTGTACTAGAGGCACTAGGTTAGCAAAGGCTGAGTACTTTTCCTCCGGTTTTCAGAACAATCTAAACAACCCCTCCAAGTTCTGGAAAGTAATACAGGCCCAGCCCTCTCTCCAGTCCTCTTGTTGGGTGACTCTGCCATTTCTGACCCTCCTTTTGTCACCACAGCTTTCAACTGCTATTTCACAACCTGTGCTTCCACACTCCTCTCTGCTGTTCCCGTCACTCTCCTCCTCCTTCTTCTTCGTCCTTCCCTTCATCCCCTTTTTCTGTCTCGCCAGTTACCCCAGCCTCCCCTCTCAAAGCTTTCCTGGCTCTCAATCCACTGAAAGGTTTGAGTTCTGACTGGTTTGATCCCAAGCTCCTGCATCTGTCCTGTCCTGCTATTGCTTTACCCATCTCCTACCTGCTAAATCTATCTTGCTCTCTTGCCTTAGTCCCGGATGCCTGGAAGCATGCAACTGTCATCCTCCTCCCTAAAGGTGGCGGTGACTCCTCTACAGGAAATTTCCACCCTATACCTCTCCTCCTTTCCTTATCTAAACTGCAGGAACACAGTTTTGTATCAGCTCTCCCCCCTACCTCGACTCCACCTCCTTTTTCACCCCATTCCAGTCTGGCTTTCGCAAACATCACTCCACCACTACTTCTCTTCTCAGACTCACTGACACTGTCCATACTGGCATGGAACAAGGTCTCCTCACTGCCACCATCTTTGTCGATCTAGCAAAAGCCTTCAACACTGTTTCCCACCCTCTTCTCCTGGACACTCTGAAATCAGCTGGTCTATCTGACTCAGCAGCCAAATGATTCCACTCCTACCTTGTAGGCAGATCTCAATCCATGAGAATTGGGAAATCCATCTCCCCCCCAACAAACTGGAGTCCCCCAAGGTTCTGTCCTTGGCCCCTTACTTTTCTCCAAATTCCTCAATGACCTCCCCTCAGCCTGCTCCCTCTGCATCCATCCACATGTATGCAGATGATACGGTCCTGTTGTTCTCTGGCTCTTCTCCCTCAAAGCTAACATTCAGGCTTCAAATTGATTTCAACACTGTTCAGAAATGGTTCAGGGCCAATCAATATTCCCTAAATGCAGAGAAGACAGTCTCCATGTGTTTCAGCACTCGGCAGAAGCTTTCTAGACTTCTTTCAGTCCCCTCCTTCCGCACCCTTAACGGGAATATAGTTGACAGTGTTCCCTCATTTAAGTACCTAGGTGATTGGCTTGACTGTCATCTTAGCTTTTCTCAGCATATAGATGCTATGTACAAAAAACTCCACCCTAAGTTTGGTGCCCTTTATAGGAACAAGAGCTGTATCCCTATATTTGTCCACCGTGCCATCATCACTAAGATGATAGAACTCATATCTGATTATGGCGACATAGTCTATGGTGCTGAGCCTAAATCAACCTGGCCAGACTGGATCCCTCTTTCACTCTTTTTGCCGATTTACCTTGGCCTGTCCCCCACCCCCACACTCATCACTGCTTTCTGTACACTGATCTTTCCCTCCTTCCTTAAAGACCACCACCTCTTTCACTGTGCTTTCTTTATTTCTAAATTTTGGTTGGCTATTCTCCTCCTTAACTCAGCTGTCTTCTATCCCCACACCCCGCCCACATACTCCCTCTGTAACTCAGATTATCATTCCCTTTGCAAAACCCTGGCTTGTCAATCAGTTTTTCCTTCTGCCTCCCAATCTCTGGAACTCTCTTCCACTATCAATTTGGTCTGCCCTCTCCAAATGTTCTCTATGTTCTCTACTCCAAGGCCACACTTCACCCTGTTGCAATTGCCCTTAGTCCTATGCCTTTCACATACCTCTCTTCCTCTACTCTTATTTCGCTTCTTTTCACCAACCTACACCTAACCTCCCCATCCCTTCTTTCTTCTCTTCTCCCTCCCATTTTTTGCCCACGCTTCCTTGTAACCCTATTTTTGCCCCACTTCATCTCTTTACTTCTCCTACCCTACGTCACCCCTTGCCCTCCTTCTATTCTGTTTCTCCCCCCTTTTACTTGGTTCATCCACCTACTCTGCCTTATACTTGGAAGGTTATGGTCTTATGAATTGCCTGTTATCCCCTTCTTATAATTGCTCTAATGATGCATTATTTATCACTTGACTGTTTTTTTTTTTTTTTTTAGTTAATTTGTTTGTCCTTGTGTCCCACTTGTTGGCTACCTTCTTTCAACCACCCACCCAGCCCTGTACCCGACATCAGGCAGCTGTACCCTTCTTCCCCCATGGTTTACCCTCCGTGGCAGAGCAGTGAGGAGTCCCCCTAGCTTGACTCACCTTTAATAGGATCCAGTTCTGGGGAAGCGCCATTCAGAGTTGGGGCCTACGGAGGGTGGCTGCTTTCATCTTGCTGGACCTGGGACCTCTGTTTTTCTTATTCAGTTTCCCCCTGAGTGGAGCATGCAATGCCAGCAATGGCCATGCTATGTGCACTTCCGCCCACAGCAGACTGGCTGACTGCTTCACACCCCCCCCGCATGTGACAAGCTCATGGCGTGCCTGCACCCAGCCACTGCTACGTGTCAGGGAAGCGCCGAGCCTGTACCCCCCTCCCCCCCCCGGGAGAGGAGAGCTGTCCTTCAGATGTTCAGTCCTCTCCTTTTGCAGCCGAACCTCGGTGGCCCACTCAGACTGCGGAATATGGAGGTCTGCGTGGCAGGAGGTAAGGCACGGATGCCTCAGCTCTCCACGCCACTGGGCCGGCTAACTGTTAAATGTATTTAAATGTATTTTATTACTTATCGTGTATTTCTGTATCACTGTGTTTGATTTCTTTGTATTCATCCCATTACCCCTCCCCCAGGACACATCTGGAAATGAGTTTTATGACTCAGTATGTCTTTCCTGGTGAATCTCTTTTAAAGCAGCAGTGCAAAGAAATTGAGCAAAAAATCTGACCCTACCCTTTTTTCACTATAAAAGATTCCAGACATCTTCCAGTTTTATTCGGTGGTACAGTTTTCTAATTCCACAAACATCTGAGTATTTTATAAATGTTTTAATTGAATTTTTTGTCAAGAAAAAAAGATAGCTGCCACCTTTCTCATAGAGATAGCATTGTAGGCCTGGCAAGTGTTAGGATCGAAAAATAAAAGACTCATGGTGCACAGCATAGAAGGCACCTAGACAAGTATGTTTTAAGGGTATACTAATATTTTTCTTAATTGTAGTTAAAATTTGCTTTTTTGGAAAAAAAATTTTCATTGCACTTCTGCTTTAAATAAATACATTTATTTATTTATTGAGACTCATGGAATTACAACCCTTTGAGTCAGAGACTCCTTTACAAAGGCCCTGTGTCAACAAGGAAAAAAGAATAAAACTTTATGTATATGGCTATTTTAAATGTTTATTGAAACACTGAACCATGTGAAGTTAATTCGTTCACTTGGGTTGCACTTCAGGGGTAACCTTTTTATGTGGATTTGCCTGTTTCAAGTTTGTATTTGATTAGGTGATACAAACCTGAGTTCACATGCAGAGGCCAGAATGAAGGTTTCTCAGCTGGCATACTTAAAATAAAAAAAAATAAAAGTGGTGACACAAGTTTGATGGCTTGGTACAGTTTATGAACCATTTGGATGTTTGGGGACAATTTTCAAAGGGCTTTTCTGTCAAATGCCTACCAAGTTTAAGTTGTGATTGACAGGTAGGTCACCCTATGGTTTGCATCCATTTCCTGTTCTGCTGAATACTAGGATGTTGTTATGATAATTGGATATACATTGTATTAAATAAACTTGCATTCCCATACAGACAGTACAAAGCCTTACTTTAAAATGTACAGAAGACTTCTCTCTTGTAATTTCAGTATAAAGATGCATAACAATGTATTTTGCCAAACAGCTGACCTTTAAACTGGGCAACAGAGATCAACCATGCTAGATTGTGGCTTGCATGAGTGCTACAGAAGTCATGAAAGGCCAGTAGTGGTGCTACTGTGTCTAGCACCAGACCCGCAAATCCCACCAGTCTACCAGTCTTATGGTCACAAATGAACCATGGTCATTAATTCATTTTATTTCTTGATTTAGTTTTTGTTGGCCAGGAAAAGAGAGCTAGGCAATACTGTCTATTAATTGCCTCTTCGGGGGTGGGGGGGGGGAATACAGATGCAAACCAAGTGTAGGTGAACCACATTAAGCTGTTGGTGGTATTTTAGTGAATGGGGAAAAGTCTGGCCAGTACACCGGGAGAATTCCCCCGTCTCTTTTCCTGAAGTGCCATGAGATCTTTATCGTCTACCTGAACGACCACTAGAAAAGGCATACAGGACTTTGGTTTGACATCTCATCCAAAGATGGCACACCCAGCAGTACAGCTTCCTCCCCCAGTACTGCACTCCGGTGCCAGCATTTATAATATGAGCCCAATTGTGGGTCTAGAACCCACTGTCACAAACCCACTCAGCAGGTCAGGCCCTCTAGTCCCAAAGTGCCAACCTCCGAGCGCAGTCTTGAGAACAGTTTAACAGAACAAGGTAACCCTCTTGTCTGTTTTGTGAGTTCGGACCAACCTTTGGTCTCAAGTTCTGGAGGGATTCAAACTGTTAACCTCTTGCTAGCGTACCCAATGCACAGGCTCAGATATTTCTGTCGGGGCAGATATCTTTGCTCACGGGCACTTAACCAGGTATACAGAGATGAACCCTTAAAACTTTAATAAAGACCTCAGATTTAAAACGCTTCTCTTTCCAGTTTGGTACCACCATTCAAGCTTATGCCTGCTGTCTGCTATAACTATAAATACTTTTCTTACAACTAAAAGAAATTCAAAGACAGACCAAGTAAGTTCTAAAAGAGTTTTACTAAAATAGTTAAAAATATGTAAAGCAAAAATACAGAATTGTTATATCACAAGACATACAAATCTTTTAAAAGAACAAGGTTTAAACAGTGCAAATTCCTACTTACAGTACTTAGATTGACTCTCTCTTTCTAAATACTTGCTTAAAAGTGCTCACAGATCTTTCCTGGTCAGAGTCTAGGTCAAAATGTGTGTAAGTAAAACAGAGTATTCCTTAAACAACTGTATTGGCCAACCCCTTTTTTGTGTGAGGTCAGCTAGCTCCTCCTCTGTCAGACTTTGTATTAAAAAAAAGATACATCTTATACAAAAACAGGATGTCTTTTTTTTAAAGTATTACGTTCTGCAACTTCAACATAATTCATGTCCTACAAATGACACTTCTTTTGATCTATGCTGTATCCTCCTCACACAGGCTTCACAGGAGCATTTACAGCCTTGCACCCCTTTGTAACAATCTAGGTTCCTCTCCCAACGTCATAAATGGATATGATATAGCAACTATGCTGTAATAAACTCAGAAAACATGAGATCCTTGATTAAAGCCTTCCATGTAACACATTATCTCTGAAAACTGACTGTGTGTGTGAACTCTCATGCTGTCAGCATTTTCCCATGGCTTGCATCTTTCAGATGAAATCTGGGGGTTGGGGGTGAGGTCACTCCTAGAGCTTCACATTTTCAGCAGAGACGGTCAGTAATACATTTTATATAAAAAAAATGGTACAGCACTCAGAACTGGCTGTCTACGTCACACTTCTCCCCACCTAGACTGAATTTGGTGGATCTGTCCCCCACATGGGATGAGCTTCCCAAATCAGTTCACTCCTCATAGACCCTAGACGGCCCATCTGAGTTCTGGTTCTTCGCTCCAGCCCTGTGTACGATTTTTAGATCATACCCTTGCAAAGCAAGACTCCATCGTAGCTATCTGCCATTGTTTTTCCCATCTGCGTCACCCAAACCAGAGGGTTGTGGTCAATCTGCACCACAAAATGCTGCCCATACAAGTATGGCTCTAGCTTCTTTAGGGCCCACACTATGGCAAGACATTCTTTTTCCACTGTGGAGTGCACTTGCTCTCTGGGAAGAAGCTTCCTGCTCAGTTACACTACTGGGTGATCTGTCCCTTCGCTGGATGTCTGGCTCAGTACTGCCCCAATACCCACGTCTGAGGCAACCGTCTGAACTATAAAGGTTTTGCTATAGTCAGGACTTGTCAAAACAGGAGCACTGCACAGTGCCTCCTTCAGTCTGGTAAAGGCTTCCTCAGGCTGGGCTCCAGGTAATTTTCTTTGGCATCTTTTTCTTTGTCAGGTCAGATAGGGGAGCAGCTAGGGCACTGTAATTGGGTACAAATTTCCTGTAGTACCCTGCTGTCCCTAGAAAGCTCCTGACCTGCTTCTGGGTTTCTGGTCTGGGCCACACCTGGATCACCTCTATCTTTATTTGGTTAGGACGGAGCTGTCCCTGGCCTACCACATGCCTGAGGTATGCCACTTCTCCCATGGCCACCTGGCACTTCTCAGCTTTGACAGTGAGCCCGGCCCTCTGTATCCTGTCCAGCACTTCCCTAAGGTGGGATAGGTGTTCCTTCCAGCTGGTACTAAAGATGGCAGTGTCATCCAGGTATGTCACGGCGCACTCCTCAGCACCATTTAACACCTGGTTCACCAACCTTTGGACAGTGGCCGGGGCGTTCTTCATTCTGAAAGGCATTACTTTAAACTCAAATAAGCCTATTGGAGTGATGAAGGCCGACCTCTCCCTAGTTCTGTCTGTCAATTCTACCTGCCAATACCCCTTGATCAGGTCAATGGTCATAAGGTAGGTTGCCCCTCCCAACTTATCCAGCAGTTCATCCGTCCGGGGCATCGGGTGGGCGTCGGACTTTGTGACTGCATTCAGTCCACGATAGTCCACACAGAAATGAGTAGAGCCATCTGGCTTGGGCACAAGGACTACGGGTGAGGCCCAGGGGCTGTGGGATCTCTGGATTACCCCCTAAATCCAGCATCTCCTCCACTTCCCTCCTAATGTCCTTTTGGACAGCCTCTGACACCCGATATGCTGTCTGCCGTATGGGCGTCTGTGTCCCAGTCTCCACATCATGTGTCGCTAAGGGAGTTAATCCAGGCTTGGCGCTAAACAAGGGGGCAAAGTCTGCTAAAACTTCCCTTACTTTCTGGATCTGGTCTGGAGTCAGCTGGGATAGAGAATTTTACTGCCTCCACAGAGGACTTCTGCTTACTTTCCTCCGGCAAATCCAGAAGGGGGTCTCCTTCGTCCATCCCCTCCCCCATGACTACACACTGCAAACATCATGTCAGCCTTATTTGCATATGGCTTCATCATGTTGACATGGTACATCCTTTCTGTCTGTCTCCTGTCAGGTAACTCCACAATGTAGTTCACGTCATTTACCTTCCTAACCACTTTGTACGGTCTTGCCCACTCATCTTGCAGCTTGTCTTTCTGGACCGGAATAAGGACCGTGACTTCCTGACCCACCATGTATGAGCGAGCTCTGGCTCTGTGGTCATACCACACTTTTTGTTTCTGTTGGGCAGCTGCTAGGTTGCTCTGGGCTGTTCCCATAAGCTCCTTCAGCCTTTCCCTAAACCTAAGGACATAATCCACAAGGGAAGTTCCCTGGGTGGCATGCTTGCCTTCCCAGTCCTCCCGGATCAAGTCTAGGGGCCCACATACCGGCGTCCATATAAGAGTTCGAAGGGAGAAAATTCTGTCGACTCTTGGGGCATCTCCCTGTATGCAAACAACAGGTGGGAAAGGTATTTCTCCCAGTCCCTCCCATGCTGTTCAGCAAATGCCCAGAGCATTGACTTTAGGGTACCATTGAATATTTCCACATACCCATTGGCTTGTGGGTGATATGGTGTCGTGCATCTCTGCACCACCCCGCACTTCTCCCATAAACATTTCATCAGGTCCAACATGAAGGAACCCCTCGATCGGTGATTACCTCCTGCGGAAACCCAACACGGGAGAAAATCCCAGGTAAGGCATCTGCCACTTTGTCTGTCCTCAGAGAGGATAGGGCGACTGCCTCTGGGTACTGGGTGGCATAATCCACCACAGTCAGGATGAATCTCTTCCCTGAGGAGCTGGGGGTATTTAAAGGCCCCACAATATCCATTGCCACCCTCTGAATGGCTCCTCCACTATGGAAAAGGGGATCGGGGCTGCTTGGGTTTTCTTGCCCGCCTTCCCTATTTCTTGGCACCGGTGACAAGACCTGCAATACTCCTTCACCTGCTGGGTGAAGTTAGGCCATTAGTAATTCTGGGCTAACCACTGCGTAGTGCGTGCAATTCTCAGATGACCAGGCAAGGGAATATCATGTGCAATTTTGAGCAACTGCTCATGATATCCCTGGGGAACGACAAGCTGCCTGCCTAGCACCCCTCCCTCTGTATGTACTGCCTGAGTATACATAAGTCAATTTTCCCAATAAACCTTATGTCTGCCGTCACCTCCCTGTGCTCCGTCAGAGTCTGCCCAAGCCCTCAGCTTCTCTAAACTTGGGTCACCCCTCTGAGCAGCTGCGAACCCCTCACACATTCCCAAGACATGGGACAGGTCCCCTTCAGTCGCTAAACTAAGGTCCCTAGCACTAGCGTCAGGGCCGTCAGGATCACTGTCAATCCCAAACCTCTGACAATGGGTTACCCCTCCCTCTTCGGAATAACCTTCCATAGCTGAGTGGTCACTTGCTACCGGGGAAATTTCTACCCCCTTTTTATCAATCTCCATATCAGGAGACACAGGCTGGGGAAACAGCCTCTCAGTGGTTTCCACAATGGCTTCTGTGGGGTTCAGGGAACTACAATTTTCCATTGCCGCTTGGCTATGGGTAACTGCACATACCATCCCCTGCTGGAGATTGTTACCCAGGATCACATCCACAGCTAACGTTTTGGCTACAGCCACCTGTTGCACAGTTCCCCCTGTTTCACCCCAGTCTAGGAGAACACTAGCCAGTGGCAATGTTTTCTCTTCACCAGTAAACCCTTGTACAGTGACATATTTATTTGGTATAAGCTGACCAGGCTGTACCAGATCCCCTTTCACCAATGTCAGGGATGTCCCTGTGTCCCTTAATCCCTGCGTCTGTACACCATTCACCATGACTGGGTGCATGTGTTCCCTCATGTTCACTGGCATGCTTCCAGGGACACACAAACAACCCACTTCTTTTCTAGCACCCTGTTGCATATTATGGCTTGCCTTTTTGGGACACTGTCTGGCAATATGCCCAGTTTCTTTACACAGCCAACATGCATTTCTTACTTTAGAGAAATCTTTTTGTTGAAACCTGGGGCTAACTGGTTTTGGTGGAGCCAGTGAGGGTTTTAGCTGCCCTGAAGGCACGCTTTTCCCTAACTGCGCTGCCACAACCACCCCATTCGCTCTCAGAACAGGTCTGCTCTTGGTATAGCGGTCCGAGAGTTCAGCAGCCTCTTACACTGTTTTTGGATCTCGGTCCTCTAGCCAGGCTTTTAGCTTGGCTGGCAAGCCCAATAAAACTGTTCTAATAAAATCACATTTTCAATTTTGTCAACAGAGTTTGCCTCAATTCCTTCCCACCAACGTTTTAAAAACTGACGTTGTTTCATGGCTAGCACCTCATAGCTTATATCAGGGCTTCTCCTGAGCTTAAGGAATTTAGCTCTGTGTGATTCAGCAGTTAATTCAAACTTTTTAACAGTGCAGCTTTTAGCTTGCTGTAATCATTGCTATCCTCATTGTCCATTTGACCCAATGCATCCCAAACTTTCCCGGTAAGTAGGGATAGCTGGAAGCTCCAGGACTCTCTAGAAATTTTAGCCTGAATACAAACTTTTTCAAAAGAATTTAAAAGCGTCCATATCTTCCACCTCCTTAAATTCAGCTATTAATTTGGAGTTCAATTTGTAACCTAGTCCTGCAGTCCCAGTTAAACCCAAGCCACTTACCTGCTCTGGTGCCACTGGTCAGAGTCGTATCTTCTCCAGCTCATGTTGTCTCTGATGCTACTTCTCCTCACAGTCTGCGTCTCGGCATTGTCATTCTCTCCTCTCCTCTGCAGCTCACTGGCACTTACGCTCCTCACGGTCTGCCTCCCTCTGTTCTCGCTCTGCCTCCAGTTCCATCCTGCACAACTCAGTTTGCAGCCTGAGTATCTCTGGATTCAGGATACTGGTGACCTTCCCCTGCTGCTGTGGCCCTTCACTGACAGTGGCCCTGCTGTCCTCCTCATCGGCTCTGGACCCTTCACTGACCGCTAGCCCTTCCACACTTGAGGTTTGGTCCTTTCCAGTCACGGTTGGTGACTCGCTGCTCTGTGTATCTGCTACCATCAGGGCATCTATGAGACTCTGCTTGCTCGCTTTTACCTCGAACGAGACTCCTCTGTCCCCGCACAACTGCCTTAAGCAATCTACAGTGTGCCTGCTGTAGTTGGAAGACATCTTTCCTGACTACTGTTACTCTGACTGCACTTTAGAAAAAAAAATAAAATGGGTAGGAGCTTGACTGTACACCAAGTGATATATAGTTCTGTTTCCTTTTTTAAAATAAAACTCTTTTTCTTTCTTTGCAAGAGAGTTTACGGTCTCAGCTGACACAGAACAATAAAGCTTGTGATACTAAAATTATGCCACTGCTGCCAACCAATCTGTCACAAACCCACTCAGCAGGTCAGACCCTCTACTCCTATAGTGCCAACCTCTCAGCACAGTCTTGTGAACAGTTTAACAGAACAAGGTAACCCTCTTGTCTGTTTTGTGAGTTCGGATCAACCTTTGGTCTCAAGTTCTGGAGGGATTCAAACTGTTAACCTCTTGCTAGCATACCCAATGCACAGGCTCAGATATTTCTGTCTTCGGGGTGGGGGCAGATATCTTTCCTTACGGGCACCTAACCAGGTATACAGAGATGAACCCTTAAAAACTTTAATAAAGACCTCAGATTTAAAACACTTCTCTTTCCAGTTTGGTACCACCATTCAAGCTTATGCCTGCTGTCTGCTATAGCCATAAATGCTTTTCTTACAACTAAAAGAAATTCAAAGACAGACCAAGTAAGTTCTAAAAAGAGTTTTACTAAAATAGTTAAAAATATGTAAAGCACAAATACAGAACTGTTATATCACAAGACATACAAATCTTTGAAAAGAACAAGGTTTAAACAGTGCAAATTCCTACTGACAGTACTTAGATTTTACTCTCTTTCTAAATGCTTGTTTAAAAGTGCTCACAGATCTTTCCTGGTCAGAGTCTAGGTCAAAATGTGTGTAAGTAAAACAGAGTATTCCTTAAACAACTGTATTGGCCAACCCCTTTTTGTGTGAGGTCAGCTAGCTCCTCCTCTGTCAGATTATGTATAAAAAATATATATCTTATACAAAAACAGGATGTCTTTTTTTTAAAGTATTACATTCTGCAACTTCAACATAATTCATGTCCTTCAAATGACACTTCTTTTGATCTATGCTGTATCCTCCCTCACACGGGCTTCACAGGAGCATTTACAACCTTGCACCCCTTTGTAACAATCTAGGTTCCTCTCCAACGTCATAAAATAGATATGATATAGCAACTAGGGCTGTACTAATCTCAGAAAAACATGAGATCCTTCATTAAAGCCTTCTATGTAACACATTGTCTCTAAAAACTGACTGTGTGAACTCACATGCTGTCAGCATTGTCCCATGGTTTGCATCTTTCAGCTGAAATCTGGGTGGGGGGGGTGAGGTCACTCCTAGAGCATCACATTTTCAGCAGAGACAGTCAGTAATACATTTTAAATTAAAAAAAAATGATGCAGCACTCAGAACTGGCTGTCTACGTCACACCCACAGCCTTCTGGCCCAGAGGAGGATGTGCTATCAATGGAACCACGCTGTGTGTATAGTTCAACCATGAATGACTCATAGCATTCAAGGATAGTCTGTGATTTTGACATTGGTTTTCCGTGGACAACTAATGATGATGATAAAATGACCTATGAATGGATCATGAGCAGTCTACGTTCAGAATAATTCATGCTGACCATATGTGATCATCTGTGACAGTCCTTCATTATCAATGATTGCTACATGATCTGAGAAGTTGCGTATGCAACCCCCACTTTGGGCAGTGTGCACACTGGCCTGCATTAGTGCCTGGGAATGGGGCTGGCATGACCCAGGGAAACTCCTATGTTTAGGGATATCTTTTGCTCACCAGGAGCTCCCTTGAACTCAATATCTGGGTTGTTTGTAACAGATTCATGTGGGTGAGGATTTTGGGGGCTCTCTTAAGACTTCTTTTGGTAGTAACAAGTCACACATGCTCCTAAAGGTTCAGAGTCTTGACATTTGCTGCATGATTTGATCAAAGTTCATTTGTACACAATACTTCAGGTTTAGGGACCCCAGTTCTTTTCACAGTCAAGCTTCATTATATTCCCATGCACTATTCCTGAGAAAATGAGTAGCCCCCTGATCCCACTCCCAGCCTATCATGGATGAACCGTTCTCTTTCTAGTCTCCTGCTGGACTGAATGTTAACCCTTTCTCTTCTCCACTGTTTGCCATTCCTCACTCTGATTTCACAACACACTGTCTCTCCTTCCCTTATGTAACCCCTTAGTGGCACTATCCCAAGGGCTACTACCCCTGCCTGCAGGGCTAGTAGCAGGTTAAGGGGCCTGAGTTCTGAAATGGGTGCCTCCACCCAGAGGTCAGGGTTGGTAGTGGTCAAATTAACCTGGGCACAGCCCTCCGGGACCTCTTTCCCTTCTAGTGGCCTGAGCAATATATTTATTTTTTTTTTTTTTGATGACCGGGTAGGTGCACTAGACACAAAAGTGACTATTTTCAGGCACGACCCAGGAGGTCAACAACACAGAGAGATACAAGTACATAGAATACAGTGTCAAGAAATATGCAAATACATCACCATCAGAGGTGAAACAAATTTAAGACAATATTTGTACTAAGGCACGTAGAGGTGTAATTATACAAATAGAAGATAAGTGCCCATGTGTAATCAGTAATAGTAATATCAACATTTAAAGTGCAGAAAAAAATGCCACAGGGTATCATTACATCTGGCTGAAACTAAAAAAACAGCAAAAAAAACAGCTGTTGGAAGGAGGCAGGTAGAGAGGTAATGCTGAGATATAACCTAGCAAGAGAGAGGAGGAGCAAGGGAAAGGGATGGGAAAGAGGGGGGAGGATATAATTTATGGGGAGACTGAGGGGAGGATGGAATGTAAGGGGAGGCTGAAGGAGCAGGGTGCCAGCTCATCCCACAGAAGGGGAAGGAAACTGTGGGCAGCTGAGGCAAAGGGAGCCAAGATATATGGTGGGTTGAAGCAGGTGCAACGATCACGTGCGGTAAAGAGGGAGCGGTGCCTCTTCTTAAAAGTAGCATGATTAGGGGCCAGGTGTACATCTAGGGGCAGCGAATTCCAATAATAGGGACCTACGTGTGAGAAACCTGATTTCCCTTTGGTAGTTCTACATCTGGGGATGCTAAGCAAGGAAAGGTGAGAAGATCAGAGACCGTAGGAGATGGGCTGAGGGGTCAGCAAGGAGGCGAGATAGGTAGGCATACTGGATCGCAGTATACTGTCTAGAAGGTTCCCCAGAGAGAGGAGCCGATGTGCAATGAGGAGGGCCAATTTAGGTCTGAATACAGTAGGCAGTGATGTCTGAGTCTGGGGGATGCAGAGGCATAACGGCATATACTGTTATAAGTTGTGTCCCACCTATGAAGAGTAGCCTTAGATGCGTTAGTATAGATTACAGATCCATAAGAGAGTGACGGGAATAGGATTCCTCTAGCAATGGCTGTCCTAGCAGAAGGGGTAAGAATATGACTTGTTTTGTAGGCTAAGCCCAGTTTGGCATTGACAGCCTTACATGTGGCGGTTACATGGTGTCATAAGTGACGGATTCATCGAGCAAGACACTCAGATATTTAATGTAGGTTACCATCTCCAGTGGGGAGCCATCAGCCCAAGAGACCCGGAAAAATTCATGGCATTGTTTTAGTTTGATAGAGGATCCAAAGAGTATGGCCTGGGTCTTTCCAGCGTTGAGAATGAGCTTGTTTTTGGTGATCCAGGAGTGAATATTTAGTAGGTCCATAGAGAGCTTATGATTAATAGAATGGAAATTATCAGAGCTAATGTAAAGAACAAGGCCATCGGTGTATAGCAACGATGACCAGGAGGATGTATTTTGTGTTATATTATTAATAAAAATCGAGAAGAGGCGGGGTCTGAGGATAGATCCCTTTGGTACACCAACATTAATGACTGCTGTTTCGGAGATGGCCAAATTGAATTTTACAGCTTGAGTTCTGGTCGATAGTTAGCTATGGAACCAGGTTATGACTCCAGTCGAGAAACCCAGGGTTTGGAGATTAGCAAGCAGAAGAGGGTAGTTTACAAGATTGAAAGCTTTCTTCAGATCGATGAAAACTGCATCGGTTTGCTGACCTTGATCCATGGCTTGAAGAACATCATTTGTCAGCTGTAGTAGAGCAGTTTGAGTACTGTGGCCTTTTCTGAAGCCGTGTCGGTTAGTGTGGAGGAGGTCGTACTTTGTAAGGTGTTCTGAGATCTGTGCTGAGATGAGCTTTTCCAGGGCTTTATTTAGTACTGACAGTATAGTTAGTGGTCTGTAATTGGCTATATCTTTTTTGTCGCCTTTTTTAAACACCGGCGTGACTGTAGTCAGTTTCCATATATCGGGCACCACGCCTTCAATCAGGGACAAATTAAGAATCCTGGACAGTGGACCTACAATGAACGGTGCCGCAAGCTTTAAGAGTTTAGGTTCAAGGCAGTCAGATCCAACAGCAGTACTGTCTGATATGGAATTAAGATGATTGAGGACAGAATTCTTTGAGATGGCTTTAAAGTAGAAAGGAGATGTCTTTGTAGTGTCCTTCGGGATGGGGGATCCAGACATTAGGTTATTGGAACAGATAGCAGTGGTGTAACTGGAGAGGTCAGAGAAGGGACAATTAAATGCACTGGCAATTGTGCCTGAGTCATTACAGTGAACACCTTTCAGTATCATGTCATTGTTTAGGAGAGTTTGCTTTGATCCAAGAAAAGTTTTGATATGGGACCAAAATTTCTTTGGGTCACCAGCTGCATCCATCAGAAGGCCCTTGCAGTATTGGCTTTTTGCATGTCTTATTTGTGTTTTGCACTTTGATCGCTGTTCTCTGTAGATGTTAAAGTCCGCTGTGAGACTGAGATTTCAAACTTCTTCCAGCATTTGTCCCTGTTTTTGAGGCCTGTAAGGAGGTCTTTGTGTAGCCATCTGGTTTGTTTACCACAAACGCGCTGAGTGATGACTGGAGTATGTTTATCTTGAAGGAGCACAAACCTACTCAGGAAAGCATGGAGGGGCGGCATCCGTACTCACTGATTGGTATACAGGGGACCAGTCAGTATGAGACTCATCATACAGGAAATGAGCCTGGTTTAAGTTTGCATAGTTTCTGAAACATATACAGTGTTGGGGGGACGTGGAGGTTGTAGATGGACTCCATATGCAGAAAACAGGGGAATGATCACTGATATTGTCCGACAGCATTCCTGTTTCTACAATTCTTTCCACGTGATTCGTTAAGACCCAATCAATAAGGGTGCTAGAGCCAGAGGTAAAAGACACTCTTGTAGGGTCAGTAATTATTTGGTGTAAATTATAGCTGTGCACCAGGGATTGCAGGGTATCTTGCGATTTGCTAAGCCAGTTTAAATTTAAATCTCCGAGAATGATGAGTTCATTCTTCCCTGCATATGCAGCCGTATGATCCAGCAAGTCCACAAGGCCATTTAGTTCACTTTTAGGGAGATTATAGGCACAGACAATGTGGAGTTTCTTAGCTCCTAGTCTGAGTATGGCATGGATGTATTCACACAAGGAGTTTTTCTTATCAGTTAACATGGTTAGGTTTAGATTGTTTTTGTAATAGATTACAACACCCTCACCACGCTTAGGAGGTGGCCTATCACACCTAAGAAGGTTGTAGTTAGGGAACAGACAATAGGTATCTGGGATAGAGGGCTTTAGCCATGTCTCAGATAGACAGAGCACATCAGGGTGGTGGTTTGCCACCCATGCTTCAAGATCTGCATGATTGTGGAGAAGACTCCTAACATTTACTGTAGATTAACCATGTTTAGGCCTTTTATATCATAGCCAGTGCAATTTGGCGGTAATTTTTTTGGCATTGGTCCAGGGTTCAATTCAGATTCTCCAGATAGCAAGAAAATCAACAATATGATGTACCCTAACTTATGCAGGGCAAATTGATGGCTATTATAGCTATAGATATGCCACCATTTAGCAACAGATGCAGTAGGGTAGTAGATGAGCAATTTAGGGAGGAGGGCAGGGGTCACATCAAGACTTTTCTGTTAGGATTAACATGTTAGAGTAAGTGAAATCGTTTAGATTCATGTCACTATTTTGGAGGTGATTATTGGGATCAGGCACTGTGAGAATACCAAGTAACATCAGAACCAGGATAATAGAGGGCGCAAATAGAGATTTTCCAAGTCATTCTATAAAAATTAATAGTAAGTGGATTGGGTAGGCTGGATGGTGGGTTAGGGGATGCGGTGGAGTGCAAAAGTGACTGCCGCAAATGGAGCTTCTAAAGTCTGCCTAGTTTTTAGGAGATTTTGTGATCTGTCTAATTATTTGAGATCCCTAAATTTCCAAAAAAAATGAATAAAAAACTTAGATTGTCTGAAGGGTGTGTGAATATCAATCCGATAGTGCAACTGATATCTACAGTGTAACCGAGGGAATTGCAAGATATGAAGTGGAAAGCTATGCAAAGATGACCAGTCAACCAGACAGTTTAAGCACAGTAAATAAGGATAAGGATGATAATCACTTTCGCAGTACCCCTTGTACACCACACCAGTACCCACACTGTTTGCACTTACCACCGGGACTGGTTCCTCTGGCTCAACCCTGGAGACCCCCTGTAAAACAAGGTTATGCACAGTAAATAGCAACAGTACAGTACTCTTGGCACAAACTGGAACCACAGTCAGGTTAAATGCAAACAAAGTTAAATCTGATTTATTCAGGGGACTTGAACAAGGGAGGGGCGTAATCAGGTTAATTTGCTTAAAAATTATATTAATCAGACAGTTATGCATGCAGTTCAGAGTCCCTACACAGTCACACACTCTGGGTACCCAGGTAGGAAAATGGTGGGCTAGCCAGGACCGTTGCAGCTGGTTGGGGCCCTGAGATGGAAGAAAGCAACATGCACAACACACACTATCTGTAATCTGGAGCTTGAGGGCTCAGTTTGTGAAAGCAAAGGCAACAAGACAATCAGATGACAACACTTTTAGATTTAGCTGTTGTTGCAGGGAGCTACCCTGATGTTTACTCACAATACCCAATACTGGACATAGGCAGGATGAAATCGAGACTGCAGGCTGTTGAGCTGGAGGGCCCGGAGAAGCGGGGCCCACACGAATCACCGAACTGTTGTTCATGTTCAAGTGTTGAGCAGGGGGCTGATCCCCAGGCAGGTCTCTCGTCGATGACTTTCTCTATGCAGCAGGTAGTCAGGCTGGGCCAGTGTGGCAAGGCCCAGGCCCAATGGAGATGATTTTGGATTCGGTGCATGGGGCTGGATGCAGCTTCCAGCAAGCAGAACACAATTCAAACCACAGTGGGGAACCAAATCACGACCCACTATAAGCACACAACACATTCACATGTAAGGAAATTCCACTGTGCCAGGCAAACGGCTCTCCGGTCGCAATTACAGAGTCTCTTCACAATCCGGGAGTTCAGAGGTGGCTGGAAGTCCAGAAAGGCCAATTGCATTCAGCAAATCTTCAGTCTTCTTCAGGTAGGAGCCTGGTCACAATTCAGTGGCTTACTTCACTCTCCAAGTTCAGATTCAGTCTGAAAAATGCACAAGTTCCCTCTCTGGGACAGCAGGCAGGCATTCAGGCCAAAACTCAGGCCCTTCCACAGTTCTTCCACGAATCTACACTGGGGCTCCTGCTTGAATCATTCAAGCTGTTATCTCTTCACTTCCCAACTCAGAACTGAAACTAGCTGCAAGCAGCTTGGGAATTTCCCCAAGATCCAAAAGGTTCGGTTGGCTGATCTGTCTGTCAGTCACAACAAGGGCTCCCCCTCCAGGTTATTTTAGGTGCCAAAATGCAAAAACTACAATTCCTATAAGTTTTGACCCCACCAAGCCCCTGTAGGCAGGCTCCATTTTAGAGTCCCAACAGTACTGATTGACCCATTCTGACAGTCCCGGGCCAAGTTGGTGGAGATAAACAGAACAGTCCTTGCTGCAAAGAAGGCAGGTTAGAACAAACTGCAATATTATTACTACTCCAACAAATGATCAGCAAACAAGCACATCTTCTAACAGAGCTCCCTTTTATGTTAAAGACTGCAATCCAGGCAGCGCTTAACGAGACAGTACACAGAGGCTATACAGGCACTCTTTGGCGATACATTTAATCTACTAAAATGCAGAACACCAGCCTGGCAGTGAGCATTTAGGCAAGCTCAAGGAAGACTTTTTGGGAACCCCCATTTGTAAGAGGGTTACACTTATGTGCATTATGTGCCTCACAGACTGCCTCTCAGTGACCATCAGTGCTTCGTTCTATCAGGGGATTCCTTATTCCCCTTCAGATTTGTCTCTAACATGCATCTAGCATGAAGCAGGGGCACTGACTCACTGAGAAGGTCCTTTAATATATTCATCAGGCCAACCGGTAGTCCATTCCATAAGTGTGAGCTTCTCTGGTCCCAGATGTACAATTGGGGGTTGGTGCTTCCCTTGCCTGCATCCTACCATCCCTGTTATAACCTGATCCCAGCAAGGGCCTGCTGGATTACATCCCAAACACAGCCATGTGCCACCTGACAAACCCTCCGATCTGCCCCTTTAAATCCCTTTCCTGGAGGGTCAAATCATTGGCATTGCCCAGCAAGAGATTTCCTCTTCCCTTTTGTCTTGAGAGACTTCTCCTATCATATCATGCTGTTTTAAGACTCATTACCACCCCCCCCACCTATTTTTGTTAGGTGAGATAACTCAGTACAGCGTAGGAGCACATGAGATGACTGGAGAAGGGCTCATGTGATCCCACTACACAAGAGTGGTAGCAGGAAAGAGGTGGGGAACTACAGACCAGTCAGTTTTACCTCAGTAGTGGGCAAGATTATGGAGGCACTCCTTAAGAAAAGGATAGTGCAACACCTGGAATCCATAGGGGCACAGGATCCCAGACATCAGGGTTTACAACAGGAAGGTCCTGTCAAACTAATCTCATAGATTTCTTTAACTGGGTAACCAGAGTGGTGGACCAAAGGGGTGCAGTTGATGTCGCCTACCTTGACTTCAGCAAAGCTTTTGATACTGTTCCACATAAAAGATTGATTAATAAGCTGGGTAGGCTCGGGGTGGGTCAGAGGTTGGTCAACTGGGTGGCAAACTGGCTGGTGGACAGAAAACAGAGAGTAGTGGTACACAGTATGCAGTCAGAAGAGATGCAGATCAGAAGTGGGGTACCTCAGGGATCAGTCCTGGGGCCAGTCCTCTTCAGTATCTTCATCAGTGACATTGCAGATGGATTGGAGGGTAATGTATGTCTGTTTGCAGATGGCACCAAGATCTGCAACAGAGTAGATGATCCAGATGGAGTGGGCAGAATGAGAAGAGATCTGGATAAACTGGCAAAATGGTCGGAAGAGTGGCAACTGGGGTTTAACACAAAGAAGTGCAAGATCATGCACATAGGGAAGAGAAACCCTGAAGCTACCTATAGGTTGGGAGGGGAGTTGCTGGCAATCACAAGGGAAGAAAGAGACTTAGGCATCATCATCACAGATGACCTGAAATCATCCAAGCAGACCACTAAAGTAGTAGGTAAGGCTAGAGGGATGTTGGGGTGTATTAGTAGGGGTATCACAAGTCGTAAAAGGGAGGTAATAAGCCCTCTTTACAAGACACTGGATAAGCCCCATATGGAGTGCTGCGTGCAGTACTGGAGGCTGCACCTGCACAAGGACATTAACAAAATGGAGGCAATCCAGAGAAGGGCAACCAAAATGGTGCAGGGACTGCATCAGAAAACATATGAGGACAGATTACCACAGTTCAATATGTATACCCTAGAGCAAAGGAGGGAGAGAGGTGATATGATTGAAACATTCAAACATCTTAAAGGCATTAACAAGGTGAAAGAGTCCAACATGTTTCAATATAGGAAAAATAGCAGGACAGGAGGACACAGCGTGAGATTAAAGGGAGGCCAATTAAGGGGTAATGTGAGGAAGTTCTTTTTCACAGAAAGGGTGGTGGATGCATGGAACGGCCTACCTCAGGAAATGGTGGATATGAATACAGTGCAGGCTTCAAACCGGCATGGGATAAGCATAAGAGAGCAATACAGATGAGTATGAATAGATAGGCCATTGATAGAGTAAAGGCCTATGGTACATTCATAAGGTAGAAAAAATGGGCAGACTGGATGGGCCTTGGGGTCCTTATCTGCTGTCAGCTTCTATGTTTCTAGTATAGGCCAGACCCAAGAGTTTTCCCCCACCAGGCTCTCCCTTGACAATTTCAGGAGAACTCTCCACAGGTTGAAGGCCAATAAGAGGCCTGATTTGAGGGCCCCCCGGTGTCCTTGCAGCCTTCCAGTGGTCCTACTATGACTCCCTACTATGGGCATCCCCTTAGGTGTGAACCACAGATCCTAGTGGCTTGGGATTTGTCAGTGGTGCCTGCTGTCCTTCTCTTGTAGCCACCAGGGTCTCACTCACAGCTCTTGTTATGCCCTCAAAACCTTGAGGTGTTTAAGTCCTCTGTCATTCATGGCACCCTAAGAGCGGCCTGCACCCAGCTCCTTCAACACTTTCAGGTTGGAGCCTCCCCTCTCGATGTCTCGCATGCCCTCGACCAGTTTATGACAGCCTGCTGCCATCCAGGTTGAGAGATGGGCATCAGCTCTCCCTGCTGCTATGAGGCAAGAGGGGTAGGGAGGATACTAGCTAGTGCCCACTTTCCTGGGCACTCGGAAGGGAAATTCTGACACCACCAGCCTCCAGCTGGCTGTGTCTGCTGTTCATTTGGATGGTACACTATGCCAAGGGTGCAGTTTGGGTACCTGCCAGGCGAGGGCACCAGGAGCATTGAAGTTCCCTCTATTACTCTCTCCCTAACTCCCAAAACTGCAAAACCCTAGGTGCCATGAGGGCACCCTAATTTATCTGTACTACAGCTCCTCCCCTGTCTGTACCCTTGTGAGATGGTGCCAGTGCATCATACCCCCTTTGGCTTATTGTGGTGGGCAACCCCCTCCTCATACTGTAGGTAGGGGGTTGTTACCTTCCCCCCACCTCGGAAAATCTTTTTTGTCCTTGGAAATGGCAGGACTGTGCAGATGTATGTGCCCATCACACCACACAAGGGTGGGGGTGGGGTCAGCATTGTATCACCCTTCACCCAAAGACCAGTATGGGTGCCTGCAGTATTGCCCATTTCAGGACAGGAATTGACCTAAATACATTATAAATCAACCCAACTGTTCTATACTTTGGGGTCCCAGAGGTCTGCAGCACATTTCATCTTGCAATACACTAAATTATCAGGCAACTGAGGTAATAGCCACTCACCCATGCCAGTTCTGATATTCTAGTGAACTGCTATAAGTCACACCAGTGCTCCATTACCATCTTGGTGGCTGGGCACAGTCTGTTCTTCTCAGGGTTGACCTCTCCCAGCCTGCAAGTCACTATGCTGCCCTGGGGGTCCATCTCCCCTGCTGCCCCACCTCCCTTGGGTTACTACTTACCTGCGCTCACACCTATCAAACCAAAACTGGGTACCCTCTCACAACGTGTATAGGCCACCTTCCCCTCTGTCGAAAAAGAGAGAGTCAAGTACTCTAGAACAAATATTTTTCTGTATTTGAACATTTTGAAGGCTGTACATATATTTATACCATTGATGTTTGATAAAACATAAAAATACATTCACATGGAACAATATTTTTGTCCATTGTGCATGGGCATCGGAGCTTTCCTCAGCGGTAAGTGCTAGTCAGAGTTGTCCTTTCCCCTGGATTCAAGCCCAGCATCTGCTCACTGGAAGTCTTGCTCATCCATTGTCCTCTATTTTAGGGAGAAAGTGAGAGAGAGAGAGAGAGAGAGAGACACACACACACACACAACCCCCCCCAAAACATGCACATGCAGTCATTGTTTTCGTTTCTCAGGTGCTCAGGAAATTGTAGCATGGCACACCCTGCATGAGTAATGTCCGCAAAATATCCAGCAAAAGTTGTTTTTAATTATTGAAATAAACAGCGCCAATGTGGTGAAAAGTATTGGTGGTTGAATCATGTAGCCACCAAGTCAAGATGAGCCCCAGAAGCAAATGCCTCTTGCCCAAACAGTATTTATGTATTTGGTGCAGTGCACGACACCAGTAAGGTGACAGGGATCATTTGCTGGTCCTGCTGTCCTTCTGGGTCTCAGTACTGGCACAGAGGACTGTACGTAGCGCCGGGAGAACAACAAGGCTGGCAAACATCTGATCTGACCTTATAGAAGCTCTAATATACACTGCAGACTATGGAGTCTCCCACTGCTGCAGCCCAGTTCTGACATCATCTTAAGGGAATTCTGGGATTTCCGGTTACAGCAAATGCAACATGGGAGTCAGCAGAATCAGCTTTTAAGTAAAGTTTTTTTTTTTTTTTTTTTTTTTTTTGCACATCGAGTGCAAATTTGTAGTAGCCCTACAGTTGGGTGTTGATCTGTTAGTGTTGACTATTCCTCTTTAAATGAAATAACTTTACTTGATGAAAAAAACACCAAAATGTAATCTGGGCTGGATGGTCTAGTCCAGCCCACTTAAAATTATCTTTGGACTTGATTGAACAATGAACAGATTTGTGATTTAGGACTTGTGCTCTGTTTGGTTACTCACAGTTACGCTGAGCTAGGCCGGCCTCCATCTCTGACTGTAGTCCTGGCAGGGACATGCCAACTCCATTCTGCTGTCTTATTCCACACCTTTGATGGCTCCTACAGCTCTCCTTTACTGTTTGCTTGTTCCTAGATCTCATGCAGGTTCAGCTGGGCTCTCACTCTGTTGGTCTGTCGGAATGTCTGATAATCCTAGGCCTCACAGCTCACCTGCTGTAGTGATCAGCATGGTGGCTTTAGGCCCCACTGACTATGATATAGTTGCAGACCCCTTAGGTCTGATAAAGGAAACCATCTTTCAAGGGCAAGCTGAGGTTCAGCTGTGGGTTGCTTACCCTTGCGGGCTGACAGCACTTGGCGGTGGATTTCAGTCACCTCCCTCATGTATTGCAAGCAGTAGTCTCCTGCTTAGTGGCTGTAAAAGCACACTTCTCCCTCCAAAATGCCTGTGCAGCGTAGGCATGCAATTGCAACTGATAGAGCAGGTCAGTTCTCCATTCCGGCTCTGGGCAGACTGTAAATGCATGCTCTGGCTGCAGAGGCATGAGGTCTGCTCTCCTTTACTTTCTCGCCAGACCAAGGATGCACTGAAAGCTTCCTCTTTGAAAACCCAGCCAGCCAGCCTCCTGATTGTAGGAGTGTGTGGATAACAAATATTAATTCCTGAATACCGCAGATAATAGATTTTCCAAATATTTGTCCAGATAACTGTCACAGTGTGTAATACCCTCATGAGGGCCCCTTCACTTTCCTTCTTAAAAGTCTGCTGCAGCAGCGTTAAACACTTTCCGTACTTACTTTACCTCTGCCTATGTTGTCCCCCCCCCCTTTTTTTTTCTCTGGCAAGGCCAACTGGAGAAAGCTTCTCACTCTCCCTGTATTTCTCTAGATCTGATTGTAGGTGTACCCCCCCCAATGGGTCAGCAGGCAGGTCGTTGTCAGTAGATTCCCATCTATGTAATGGGTAATGGAGATACAGTGCTGCCTAATAACAATGCTGAACCTGCTTTTAAAATATCAGACAGCTTGCTGTACTGAGAATGCATTAGGTATGCACAGTGAGGAATTGTATAAGTAATTAGCAGCCACAGTGGGTTGCCAAGAAAAAAAGGCTGCATGTACGCATTGTCAATTGGTGTTAAGGCAAAACTGTTGAAGCTGGGTGAAGTTATTATGTTAGACCTGTTAGCGGTGTACAGGTCTTACTTCAGGCCAAACAAGGTAAACATTTAGTATGAAACTAAAGAGGTAACATAAAACTTACTACAGGTTTGTTCATTAGGGATAGGAAGTGTATGCTATCCCTGTATGTTACACATTAAAATGTATAGCTGAAGTACTGTCCAAGAGCGAGGTTCCTCCACTGATCTGCTCTGTGTGTTGCTAGGCTCCTATGTGCTGTCCAGCCTTGTTTTCCTCCTAGTTATACTGTGGGCACATCAAAGTGAGGAGCCTATCCCTGAATTCTAAGCAAATATTGTAATAAAACCCTTAAAGTAGGAATTAGGGGTTATATGGGCATTTATGGTAGGAGTATAGTGGTATAATAAGGTTATTTGATAAAAATGTATTGAAATAAAAGAAATAAATGTCGTAACCAGATAAAGGGGAAGGGTTAAGCGGTCAACTGTTTTTTACCTCCCTATAGAAAGGGTTCTGACTGATGGTCAGATCAGCATTAGTGGTGGAGCAGTAAGGTGCTGTTCCCCTTGCTGAATCTCTAGCTGCCTTACTAGAGTAATATGGGTTTAACTGGCCGTTTGTATATTTTTTTTTTATGACGTATCCAGTCTGCTGTTATTTTCCATTTTACTGCATTTAAGTTATACTTACTTTTAGTGTTGAATAAATTTGCTTGGCTCTTTTGGCCTAGTCCCAGCACAGAATGTGTGCTTGTATCTAAAATTTCCCACGTATCTCCGACAATAGCGAATTGTTTTCTCTATTCATATTCAGCTAAGGATATTTGGGAATTAATACAAAAAAGTAATTCTCTCTCCTTTGGTGGCCAGTGCTATCTTCTGACCACACTTCCTCATGATTCCAAGTTTTTTCCACCCACCTCCTCCTTTGCTAGTGACCCACAGAGAAGAGAAGAAACAAAACAATGTGATGTTTGGCTCTGGCACCTTGTCAGGAGCCGATAGCATCTTCAGTATGACACCCCAAGCCATAGCCCAACTACCCCCATTGCTAAAAATAATAAGGTCTGTGTCCCCCACGGGGGCCCAATTCTTGATTTGTATGGTAAGGGTAGGGTTGTGCCAGTGTCTCGGCTAGTCTCAGTTGCCCCCCCACCTCAGGCCCTGCAGCCTGCTCCTCTGATGGATGAATGAATGAATAAGAGAGGTTGGGTGCAAATGATCATGAGGGAGGGGGTGAAGTAGTAAACAACAATAGGGACACTTGACTAATTAGGCTGCCCAGCAACTGAGGAAGCCTTATCTGTTTACATTTTGGAGTACCTATGGGGACATAATATGTTGAAATGACTACTCTGTGCTTCACTGTCTTTTGCACTGTGAAATAACAGAATTTCTGGTAAGAAACCTGCTCAGAAGGGTGTTTTCCCTATTTTGACAGTTGTGCTATAGTGCTTTTGCAAGAGTCCCACAGGACAACTTTTTTTGTCTACTTAATCTGTGCAATTAACATTAGTTGTTTAGAGTAGGTATTAGCAATATTTGTGCTTAAAAGAGCAGTATGTTAGTCACCACACAGTTTTTTTTTTCAGAAAGAATGTTTTTTTGGCAAAAATATCAAGATATCATTTCATTTTCTTACATTCCTGAACCAAGATAGGGGATTTTGAAGTTTTTTAAAAGTTCCCACTTCTGTGCTATATCTATCATGAAAAATTAAGTATCTTGGTGCAGTGCAGTGCTGTTTACTATCAGAAACATGTGGTAACACCATTGTAATACATCTACATTACGACTCTTATCATGAACATTCAGTAGGTAACATCAACAGAAGATATCTTTGAAAATTGCGAGTGACGTGTCTTTCATCATGCAAGTCATAAATTACACAATTAACTATAAATGCTGTTTTAAAAATATCTGAGAAAACTAAAAATACTCTGACAATGACTCTAAGAATGTCAGAAAACATTTTTGCTAAAAAACCTTTTTTTTTTTTTTACTGACTGACAAATACTGCTGCTTTAAGGGGCAAGTGACTTTGCTTGTACAGTAGTGCACCCCACATTTATCCATATGTATTCCACATATTCAGAATACCAGTCATGAAAAAATTTGTTTATAGATGTTCATTGGTAAATCTATAGCCATATCGAACATGAACATCCAAGACTAAAAAGGATCTAGAATAAACATGCAACATTCTTGAAGCACGAATTTCAGGAAAACCGAGTTTACAGTTGTAATTTGTATAAGTAAAATATTGTGAAAAATAAAATGTTTATTTTTATCAAAAGGTAGACAACAATCTTATTTGTGATGAGTCCTTTGACAGGAACATGGATGCAAATAACATAGATTGAAAGGAAATAAAATAACATTTGAGGCAAATCTTGGAATCCAGTCTTGGTTGATGCGAAACATCAAGTGGTGTGAGTACCTGTGTGGAGCTAGTGAACTCGTCTCGAAAATGAACTGGAAATATTTCTTATTGCCTGATAATTTGTACTTTCAGTATGGAAACACCAGTGCTTACATTGTAATCAGAACTACAGTACTGCCATTCATGATATTATCTTTAATAGAACAAAAAATTTAATTACTCAGATTTATATTACACGTAAGGAGCCAGCTCATGAACAGCCATCAATAACCAGGGACAACCAATATGCTATACAATCCAACCCGCCCCCTACTTCCAGGCATAATCAAAATATACCAGGAAATAACACCAGTGTGGGTATAGGATTTTCATGCTCCTCCCCACTGCGGTTATCTGTTTATCCTGTGGTTTCTTTAGGGGCCATTACCTTACCTCCTTTGTGCTCACTTACTGTACTTGACTGTGCCTCCTCTGTTCTACAGTGGTTTCCCCACTGCATCATCTTCTGGCTTGCTATGGCAGGCCAGAGGTGGGAGACTGAGCTCTGCATCTCTTTCCCCTGGACTCCTACCCTGTGCTTTTGATTGCTTGGTCTTTTCATAAAGGCATAGGCCAAGAAGCATAGGCAGTTTAGGAGAAGTTATAAAATCCATAAGTAGCATTTTATTATTACCAATAACAATAAAGAGAAATAAAATTGTACAGGATAGCTCTTCATGAAAGGCAGTACAAAGTAAGTCCTACATCTGAGAGTCTCTCTCTCTCTCCCTCTCTCTCTCTCTCAATTTAAACCTCTATCTCTATATCTCTTGCTAAACAAAACATTGCTCTTTTTATATGATGTCTTTTCCTGACAGTTTAAACTCTTCATCCTAATTGTTGTAAGTTACGTCTCCTGTTTCTCACAAAATGTACCAGAACTTTGTCAGTTTATTTCCTGAGGCCAGCCTGTAGAGCACATCCAGTCTTAACAGGTGCAACAAAATAGAACATCCTGTTCCAGAGCAGGTCTCCTGTTGACACTTCTGTAAACAAGCTTGAGAAAGTCAAAATACATCTCAAGGCCGACCCCCATATTACAGATTGTTATTTTTTAAGAAACTCAAATAGTCGTCTTCAATCATTTCAGCAATATAAGTATATATATTTGCAAACCTAGGGATCCCAGTTTCACATAAAGATTCACATATATTTTTTTAACCACAGAGAGCAAGGGGAGAAACAAAGAATAGAAACACTAAGTGAATGAAGGGAGATAATCGGGAAATCGTGGGACCACTGAAGTAGCCAATTCCTAGGTGCCACAAGAAAATTTGATTGTGCAACCAGACAGGCAAGAGACAGACAACTGGCAGAATAAGAGAGGACAAATAGATCCTTGCATTTAACTCTCTCTGCTTAACAGATGGGACAGGGTCTTACCTAACCCTGTCACAGGGCTCTGTGCTCTCCTGGCTCAAGTGGTGCAACCGCTTTTCTTTCAGCTATTCAGTATTGCTGCACTTTATGCAAGTGATAGCTGCCAACAATTTCCACTGC
The DNA here is from genome assembly GCA_016271365.2 of Neoceratodus forsteri. Classification (NCBI taxonomy): domain Eukaryota; kingdom Metazoa; phylum Chordata; order Ceratodontiformes; family Ceratodontidae; genus Neoceratodus; species Neoceratodus forsteri. Next base: position 266,573,824 of record CM028132.1, on the reverse strand, counting down.
TGGGCTGTCCCCAATCTGCTCAGCGCCTGATGCATTTCTACTAGGAGCTCAGCCACTGATGGACTGTGTTTCTGGGTTATTACCTGGATTCTCTACTCATGTTGGGAAATTGTGGATACTGTCCTCAGATGTGGAACACATAATAAAACAGGGAAATAGAAGTTCAGAACTCCACTCCCAGGTGCATGACAGACTGACAACCTAGGCCAGCTTTCCTTAAAACTTTTTAAATCAGTACTGTGTAGCAGTTCTGCTTCAGGGGATAAAAACACAATTTTAAATTACTCTATAACTTCTGTCTAACAAGGCAGAACCATTGTTACTTTATTGCTCTGCTAACGGCCCTTTACCCTCGATTATAACTGTTTCTTCCAGGGCACCACACACCAAAACTCTCAAGCTTCAAGTCTTGCTTCTCAAGAAAAGACTCCATGCTTTCAATCTTATAAACGGCGTCATGCCCCAATGCAATATGGCTGTGTCTTCTTTTCAGAGCTCTGAGATGCAGTGCTATTAGATTCTGTACCACCATTAAGATTGAGCTCCTCCTGTTTTTTTGTTCTGGAACGCCCATTGCTACAGGGCTCCATGCCCCAACAACTACAGGAATCCACACCCCTTACAATAGCCTAGAGGTTAGAGTAACAAGCTGTGAATGAGCTTGGTACCTCCAGCAGACCAGACCTGTGTTTGATTCTTACAACCTCCACTTGCATACTGTGTGACTCTGAGCAAGTCACTTAACCACCCAGTGCTCCCAGGTTGCCCCTGAAAACAGGCAGGTGTGCCTAGTAGCCTTACCCAGTTACCAAAGACTAAAATGAAAAAAATAACAGGGCTCCAAGCCCCAGCAGCTACAGTGCTCTGCATCCAAGGAACTGCATTGCAGGGTTCTGTGCACCAGCAGCTGCACTGCAGGGTGCTGGGCCCTCATCAGCCTCAGGGCTCTCCATCGTCCTTAACTGCAGGGCTCTCTGCCCTCATCAACTGCAGAGCTCTATGCCCTTATTTACCGCAGAACCACACTCCCCTATCAAAGGGCTCTGCACCTTCATCCACTGCAGGGCACTGCATCTACATGAATTGCAGGGCTCCATGCACTGATCAGTTGAGGGCCTCCATGACCTCATCAACTGCAGGGCTTGATGCCCTTGTGACCATGGGCTACTGTGGGGCTCCATCTTCAATACTCTTAAGGCTGTTGTCGCGTTACTCTAGATCTTCATGCCTTACAAATACATATATACTTGAAGAGCTACTTGTCTAATGTAATCTAGAACATTGCCTCAACCATTACAATTTGGTGTCCCCAATTAAGGCTCTGTAACTCAAGACTCTACCTCTGACAATGCACATAATGCAGCGACTATTTGACCCTGATTGTCTTGTTCATCCAAACTACAGAATATGGACAACGGAAATAGCCTTCCTCAACAAGATACTGACAATGAAAATAACCTTTCCCAACAGAGTACTGACAGCGAAAAGAACCTTTCTCAGCAGAAACTATCTCCTTGATCCAGCTGCTACCTTAAAACCAAAGTCATGCCAATATCGCCCTTCTCCTGTGAAATACAAAAAAAACCCAATTATTTTATATATACATGCAAGTTATTCATCTAATCTAGGCTAGGGTTCCTTATCAAGATACCACACATCCACTCCTCAAGTCATGAATTCAGGCTCCACACCTCCCAGTTAAAGATTACATGCCACTTCCTAGGGCTTGGTGCCCCAATGCTGGCAGGCTGCTCACTTTTCATACAGATGTTTGATCTGGTTCTACACAAGCCTTCCTACAGTTGCTTCAGCTCCATACTATGATATTGGGCTCTGCCCTTTCTTCCAGAATCTCTACATTTCCAAACATAGACTTTGATGGCAGACAAGGACCGCTTGGCCCACCCAGTCTGCTCATTTCTCTACCTATTGAGTAAGCTGCAGATCCTAGTTAACCAACAGCCTATTTCCTTCTACCCCCCCACCATAATGACCTTATGTCTGTCCCATGCATTTTTGAATTCCCCCACCGTTTTTGACCCCACGATCTCCTCAGGAAGGCTGTTCCATGCGTCCACCACCCTCTCTGTGAAAAAATACTTCCTCACATTCCCTGTATATTCAATTGTGCCCCCTTGTTCTTGCACATCTCTTTTTCCGAAGTATGCTGCCCTCTTGGACTTTATTTCCCTTGAGGTACTTGAAAGTTTCTACCATGTCCCCCCCTCTCCCTCCTTTCCTCGAGGGTATACATATTAAGCTCTTTTAGTCTCTCTTCGTATGGCTACTGGTGCAGACCCTGCACTATTTTGGTTGCCCTCCTCTGGACTGCCTCCATCCTGTCTATGTCCTTGCGGAGATGGGGTCTCCAGAACTGCACGCAGTACTCTAGATGGGGTTTCACCAACTGTCTGTACAGAGGGATAACAACTTCCTGTTTTCTACTGGTGATGCCTCTCCTATGCATCCCAGTAACCCCCAGCCCTCCTAACTGCCTTCTCACATTGCTTGCCTATCTTAAGGTCATTTGATATGACTACCCCAGGTCCTTTCCATTTTGTTGTTGTTAGTACCCCCAATTGTGTCGCTTTCCTTGGTTTTGTTTTCCAGGTGCATTACTTTGCACTTCTTGCATTGAATCTAAGCTGCCATACTTTTGACCATTCCTCCAACCTTGCCAAGTCCCTTCTCATCCTTTCTACCCTCCCCACCCCGAGTAGCAACCCTGTTGCAGATCTTTGCGTCATCTTCAACCCTGTTACAGATCTTTGTGTTGTCACACAGGGCATCATGCTCTCTTGATAAACAGTTTTATTGTTTTCTATACTCAGGCTCTGCACTTCTATACTGAGGCTCAACATCTCTTTCTAATATATTACAACATCCAGAAGGCTTAGTGCCTGCAACTCCAGTGCTGATTGATTTATTATAACGTAGTCAGCCACCCAGTTCTGCAAAGTCTTCCTCAGCTGGGAAGCTGGATGATGAGGAAACTACAGTAAACACAAAAATAAACCTCTAGGAGAAAATCATTCTATTTGTCTTAAAGCTAAAGTGCACCATACATGTCCTTCCCCTCTAAAATAGTGGAATCAACTTTCATTTAACTTCTAGAAGCACTACTGCCTTACCAAATTTGTTTATTTATTTTTATTTACTTATAAAATTTTGGTGACCGGGTAGGCCCAATGAGCCCCGAAGGTCGCTTTTTCAGGGGCGACCTAGGATAACAATACATATTTTCATACAAGAAGACTTGGGTTACAGAGTAGATACAGGTGAGTATGCAGGTTAACAGAGAGGAACAAATTCTCCCATAGCAAGCTATTCAGATGAAACTCCCTTCTACTTGGGTCCTTCAGTGTCACCAATAAACTCCAAGACCCTTTTCTCTGTAGCCAGCCATCCACACTTGGTCATAGGGCTAACAACACACTCCAGAAGCCATAGGCACTCTAGATCAGTAGTTTTTGTCCAGCAAGCACTGAAGAGTGTCATGATCATCCTAGCTGATGATTGATCTGACTCTGTTGAGCCCCTTGCAGACTGCCCTGCATTGGACCAACAGTGACACACCTCTCAAATCCACTATCACAGCAACATGTTCGCTTAGCACATGCACAAATATATAAAAACACTAATGCAATAGTGTAGCAATGCTTACTGCAGGGGGCACACAGCTACTCTAGTCTGTCTTTATCAGAAGTCCACGCATGCAGTCATGTAGGAGGTTTGGTGAGCAGGGAGATGAGAATGGACCATACAAACCTCTTGTTCAAAGTTCAGTTTATTTGGATGTGGACTCATAATTTGAATGCAGCTTGAAGTAGGTTCCCAAGTATCTTTAGTGTGTCATGGGTTTGAATGCACGGCACGTTTCTGTGATATAACCTGGTTCTGATATGGTAGTGGGCAATGCTGGATCAGAGTGCTCTCTGACAGCAGTTCAGGGAATTTGAAAGACACAACACCATACTGACACTGAACCTGAGAAGTATTAGTAAAATTGTAGCTTAATAGCTTTATTTAACAATATTTATATGTGACACACTATAAGGTTTGGTGTAATTTGTAATGTTGTTCTCCCCTCCCCTTCCCCTCTCCCCTGTGTTACACCGGGAAATGAGCCTCAGCTCAGTATACCTTTCCCAGTTACTAATTTCCAAATAAATAAATGAAATACATACATGAATAAATAAATAAATCCAGTGATCTTGCATCTAGCAGTGCCTTCTTGACCGGATCAATCTTTATCTTTAGCCCTTTCAAAAAGTACTGGGTAACAGACTTGGTACCCAGATAATTTTGGAGTCTCAGGTTCTGTTAGACTTCTCTTACTCTAAGAATTATTCCTTAGTGCAGTGAGTAATCGCTACAGTAGTAATAAAATACTGGTACTGTGGCGGCACAATCTCACCAGCATCTGTAAGTGAAAGTAGTGTTCATATTTCATATGATGAGTCATTTAATGATCAGGTTGCATAAAGTGTTCCAGCTCTTTATTTGCTTTGAGCCTATTTTGTCAGTTTGCTTTTATTACTGTTGAGATGTACTTCCCTTCATAGGTGTAGAGTTTGGGGGCTTCCAGGCTTGAGCTCCCCGAGAACTGAGCCCCCAGATAGGGTAGTCATAAAATAGGTTAACTCTTTAGGCGTATAGTTTTGATGCCTGAGAGGCCCCCAAGGAAAACCTAAACGCTACACCCATGCTTCCCATTGCATTTTGTTTGTTTTGTTTCTGCCTTGTATATGTTGTCCCATAGGTAACTATTCCTACTGGGTTATGTTAACCAGTCTTTGACTAATTTGTGAATATATGCCATGCCTATGGCAAGGAATACATAAAAACACAAATTATTAAATACATATACGAGTGAGTGTGTCAATTTCTTCCACTGTGATTGATTAATCAATCTTTTGACATCTCCTGTACTCCGCAGGACCCCCATGAAAACGAGATGCTGTATCTCATCAGTTGAGGCCGGTTGGAGTAATTTTTAAATTAATTTATTTGGTGCTATACAAAACTTTTCATTTCCCACTGCCCACACTTTGATTTATAGACTGAAATAAGAATTGCAATCTTCTAATAATAAGGTAGACTCACTACATACTTCATATTTCAACATCTCTCTCTCTTTTTTTTCAGGGTGCAAGTGCAGAATTTGTTAATGCAGGGCTCCATACAGCATTCTCTTTCAGCAGTATATAGTGCTGTGCTCATTTCCAGGTTACGGTTAGCTTCACTTTCTCCCTAGATACTCTACTGCAGAGCTACCGGACTCGCTGTGTACCTTATTTTGCCAAGCAGCTGACCAGTTTTCTGTGCCAGAGCCTGTGCTGTAATCTGGACACATAGAGCCAGATCTTAATTTAAATATGCTTAGTCAAAGTATAAAAGCATTTGACTGAGAAAAACAGTTGAGCTACCAGCTCATTTTCAGTGGTGTTCCAACAACAGTCAATATTACAATAAAGTTAAAAATTAATATAAAAAGAATATGACATGTACATGTATACTACTCCACATACAAATACAGTCAAGATTTGAAAACATTAAATCAACAACCATGACAATATAAAACAGTATATCGTATATTGATCTGATTAATTTGTTGGATATCTCCCCACAAACAAAAACATGATTTACTTCTGTAGAATCCAACCCCAGTTTCAACGCTGAATTGTAGTGGGCATAAATTATGAACATACGAATTTGCCAGCAGAAGCGGGCCATAATGGTCTATCAAGTCTGCTTGAGTGTGCAGCTCTAATTAGTTCCCTGGAGCTGACCCCCCACTCCCTTTGGAGTCAATTATCCCTCCCCTAGTACCGTCCCTCTTCCCCATCCCAGGAGCACCTACCCTAATTTTCTTCTTCACCATTCCCCACCCCCAACCCTGCTTGAAACTAGTCACTGTATTTACCACAACCACCTCCTCTGACAACTCATTCCACCCTGACACCATCCTTTCAGTGAAAAGGTGCCTCCTCATTTCCTTCTTAAATCTTCTCCCATTAGCTTCATGCTGTGCCCCCTTGTTGTATCCTTCTGCCTTAAATCAAAGATTAAAAATTAGGAGATTTGGATTAAACTGTGACATTTGTCGATTCCTTTTTGATGCAAGTCGTTAAGTCAGGAATGGAGATATGGTCACAATCATGATAGCAAAATTGTAATACTGCGATTCTCAATAATATTTAAACATGTAAAAATACAGTAGTCAACCTCTGAGCCCCCCCCAGTGGATTTAAGCTTTGGTTGTTGGTTGGTAAGGGGCCACACAGGGGCACGTTAGTAGCACAGGTGTCAGTGGCACAAGTTCTGGAAGAGACCTGGGAAGCTGGTGTTGGAGCAGCCAGCTGGGGAGAAAGCTGCTGCTGTTAGTTAACCCTGGCATGGGGAGAAATAGTGCCATAACCCTCCGGTGTAGCAATCCCTGGTGTAGGAGCACTGAGTTTGCTTCCCTGCCAGGGAGCATGCTGCTTGTGGCGGCCAAAAGCTATGCATGGCACCAGGGCGGGGGTGGGAGTGCCAGAGTCTTGGGTTAAATCTGGAGGAAAGAGATAGTAGATGGTAGCATGATGGTACTGGTACTGTTGAACCCCGTATCCTTTACCGCTCCACTCACCGGATTTGTGGTCTAGACTGGGAAAGTGTTTTTGGTACCACCATGGAAGGAAAGCCGTGGGGAACTTTTGGAACAGGTAAAGGGACTGTCACAGTTGACTGGTTGCTGTAGACGCCCAATTGAAAGCATCAGTCCAGGGAGGGGAAAATTCTGTATGGAAAAAATATATTGGTCAGTTGAAAAGAAGTCATGTTTTAGATCTGCAGTACAAATGATTTTATTGTTAACAACAGCTGCTAAATCACCTGCTATATACATGGCATGAATTACCCTAAATACTTAAAGTGGAGTTTATGTGGAATTTTATGCCTTGCACAGGGCTTTAGGGATATAGTCCACCTTCTCAACACTGCTGCTTCTCTTGAAGATAAGCACCCTATTGTTGTGGGGCTATTGTAGCTTGTTGAACTCTGCAGGACAGCTGGCCTTTTAACCGTGAAGACCCAGTTGTAAATCTAGTACACACCACAGGAGTTCCAGATCAGTACCCAGTTCTGCATATTTTGACACAGTTAGGTTCAGGTGATTTGGCAGCCTAAGAAGATTACCAGAGAAAATCCAGCTCTCTGAAAATTTAAACCCGTGATGCTGGTTTTTTTTTTGTTAGTTTGATAATCAGAATATACAGCATTTCAGCTAATGTTTTACAACACTTCAAATTGATATTCTGGGCAGGCTGGGTGGGCCAAGTGGTCTTTTTCTGCTGAGATATTCTGTGTTTCTATTATGATAGTAGGATGGCTGCTTAATTGAATAATGAGATTTTTATGCAAATATTTATTGAGGGGGCCAGGAACCCTTGTCTGACCCAGCCAGCCAATTGTTTTGGTAGCCCTGGGATTTCCATGACATTTAGTATGGTACAGTATACTGTATGTTGGCTTAGATTTAATCTTAGGGTTAAGCTGTGCTAGTTGCTGGCTCTGCTGTCTCGGGTGAGAGCAAGGGGGATGCAGGAGTGCTGGGGTAGCATTTCATTTTGTGTCACTGACAAACTGCTGTGCCTTCTGGGTGTTTACTTGTGCACCACCAAATTAATAATTTCCTGTAATATCCATCCTTCACTTCGGCACTGTGAACATCTCTTTAGGCCAGTGTGGACTGTACAGACTGGATTCCCTTTGTGACTGCCAGCTACTGGTACTTTCAGCAGGCTGAATCCCTGCCCCCATAGTAAAAATTAAGGTTGGCTGTTTCAGTACTGCAGAGGTTGTCAGCACAAGCCATCCTTTGTTTCTTGCAGGTGATTTTGAACACCAGATGTCATCAGCTGCTAGTGCAGCCTTGTAAAACAACATGCAACATGCTTCTTTAATTTGAAGAGGGAGATTGGGAAGACATGCAAAGCAGACTCTGAAGTCAGCCATTAGGCTGGGTTCTCCTGGCAAGGTGGGCGCTTTTTTGTTTTGTTTTGCAAATTTTATGGCAAATAGATAGTGGCTTGCAGTGTCTTGTACTAAAAGGTCATTTATTTGTCATGTTTACATCATATGGGACCGCATAATTTGCTACAGGGAGTAAACAATAGAGATGTCTGTTAATACCAGGAATGTAGAGTGATGAACTCTATCTGCAAACACTCAGGCATGGTATGTAAGGGGTGCCCTGTTGTAACAGACTGGACATAGGATGAAAAATACAGGCACTACTGAAAGCTGTACCTAAAATGGTTATACTAAAGACAGTCTTTAGCCAATATGTCGTCTCTATTATGTGTAAACCCTTATTTCTAACTAGCCCATGTCATATACTGTGTATTTGACTGTCATATGATTTCTTATGTATCTTACTGCTCCTATAAATCTAATTAGATTGCCTTTTATCTAAGCATGCCTTTGCAAATTTGCCTGGACTCCGTGTTCTGCTCCTGACATCAATAATCATATCAAAAACAGTTTATTTTTCTGTAACATCATAGTTTGCTGTGTTACTTCTGACAGATTCCTGATAGCTCAGTATAATGCCTTAGCAGACCAGAGGTCTGAAAGAACCAGCAGTGTTGCTGGGAAAATACCAGTTATACCTCAGAAACCTCTTCGACATTCCAGTTGTATGCCTAGCCATTTTATTTGCTCTGTCCCCTTGTATATCCCATGCTGTACTTCAGAAGTGGCACTGTAAAAGGAACACAGCTACCACGGTGCTTAGTTATATGAATTTAGCATCATGTTTAAAGGGACAACGTCAGTCTGTTTTGTATCATGTTATTCCTAGTTAAAAACCCACATTTTATGGTGGCTTACCTTCTCTAAAATGCACCATTGTTACTGGTTGTTTTATCTGTCTCCTTGCTTAGCGGATCTGAAATGCATATTGATGTATAGCTATGAACAACCTTGTTCTATTTGCAGTCCTGGATCTAATATTATTGACTACTTCCTGAACATTAGAAACATACCCAGACAGTGCAGCCACTTATGACGAGATAGTCTCCTAAACTCCCATTGCATAATGAGTGGTTAGACTGTGTTCAGGGTGTTCCTAAGACCATGAAAGATGCAGTGACCATTGATCAAGGAATGTAAACAAACATGTTTTTGTGTGGTAACACCAGTATGGTGGGCTTTCTGGTTTTCACTATTTAAAAGAAAAAAGAATCATAATCAAGCAACCAGGTACATTAGCAGTCTCTACAGAATGTGAACAGTCATAATATGTGTTTTTTAAACCAGTGAATGCTTGAGGCCCTTAGGTCGGGGTTGACAGTGTCTCTTTATTTCAAAGAGAGTGTAACAATCATATTATATCGTAAGTTCAGGTGAGAACCAGGTACTGGGAGAGACAACACCTGACAGCCAGGGCACAAGATGTGTCCCTTCTTTCAAAAATCAGCTTGTACTTTAAGTCATTACTTGCATGTGCTTTGTCTTCCTACATCCATGGAAAGAGTTACTCTGAATAATAATAATAATAATAACATAGTTGAAACCTGATAATGGACACTCTTTTGATGACATATGGCTTTGGTTGAAGGGACCCAGTATTGGAATTACTTTTTCTTAGATTTATAGGCTATGGGGCTCTGCATTTAAAGTCCCCCCATCATTTTCAATTAGCTGCAGTGGCACATGAAATAGAGGTGTTCCCTTCTGACCTAGATTTGAACACAATTCTTAATTGCTTCTCTGCCAGAATTCCTTGGGAAACTGGAAGGTTACCCACAATCAGCTGATTTGTGCTGATGCAGAAATCTGTGGAAAATTGGAGCAGTCCACAAGCAGAATTCTACACTTTTGTACCAGTAAATTCCATGCTGATGAAATGTACAGGTGGTATCCTGAGATTTCATGGAAAGAGTAAAACCCAATTCTGTACAAGTTCACAAATGAAATACATACATCACAAATAACTAATCAAGGCCAATTCCCTATGCTTCTCTCCCCAAAGATTCGGACGCTAAAGAGACCTGGCCAGTCTCCTTCTTGTACTACTTATATTGTCTGCTACATGGAACTAGCTGGGAGCATGTTGCAGGTCAGTAAGGGAATTTCTGTCAGAGTGATGTCACATTTTTGGCCAAATGTGGCTCATTAAAAACTGCTCATTAAGCTATAAATTAAGTTATCTGCTGTAGAAGTATCCAAATGAATGTTATTTCAAAATGATTTTCTAAAATAAATTAGACGTAGCGTGGCTGGTTCAATAATATGTAAGATTGCACTCCCATGTGGCAATTTCCCTTCTGTGGGTAATGCCAGTCAGAATAGTGTGTGCTGTTAAAAGTTATGAACTTACCTTCTTTAGAAAAGGGTGAGGGGACCTGGAAAAGTTCTACCTCCGATTCAGGTTCTGCAAATTACTAAACTATTCTTGAATTAGAACTTCTGGAACTTGAATGCATTGAACATTATTAAGCATTACAAAATAAAAACTGCTAAATTAGAATCCAAGGTTACGGAATGCAGGATGCCTTTCATTGGCATTTAGTCTACTAGATTTCTGTTCCTGTCCCATTCCAAGCACTCCATAGTGTCCTGTGGCATCCCATTCCCGTTCTACAGCAAGTACTTTCTGTTGTTCAGTGGCACTCCCTCCACTCCCCAACTGATGCTGTACACTCCCTGATGTCCACTGGAACCCCCTTCCTTTCTCAGTCCCACGCCATGCATACCCTGGTGTCTAGAGGTATCCCACTCTCCATCCCATGTGAAGCACTCCCCAGTGTCCATTGGCACCCACTTTCTCCCCTCATCCTATGCTAAGTACTCCTTGGTGTCCAGTGGTACACCCTCTATATCCTGTAACAAACACCCTTTGGTGTTCCGTAGTAGTCCTTCCTCTTCCTGTCCTGCACAGAGAACTTCTTGGTGTCTCATGGCAACCCCACACTCTCCTTGTCCTGCACCAAGCACTCCTCGGTGTCTAGTGACATGCCCTTTCTTCTCCCCATCCCATGTCAAGCACTCCTTGGTGTTCAGTGGCATGCTTCTCCCACTTCCAGTTCCATCTCAAGCTCTCCTTGGTGTGCATGCCTCTCCCTCTCCCCGTCCCACGCCATGCACATCCTGGTGTTCAGTGTTACCCCTTCCCTGTCCTGCACCAAACGCTATCTAAACAGTTTGGTCACAAGTACTGAGCCATCCATTTTTACCTGGTTTGTGGTTATAAGTGCAGATGGTAGTAGCCTAGGTTAGAGGTGGGCTGTTATGGCTGCTGTTGTCTAGGAGGAGGTGAGGGTGCCATTAAACACCATGATGAGCTGTTATAGGATACAAGGCTTTGGGGTCAGCTGGGGTTGTGATGCTAGTGGGAGGGAGGAAGGGATGGGATTTTTAGTCTTTAATATTTCAAGGGATTGAGACCATTGGGGGGGAGGGATCAGGATGTAAAGGGAAGAGAAAAAAAATATTTAAAATGGAGAGCATTTTGCCAGCCCTGGAGATGAGCTCCAAGAGTCAGACTTTACTTCTGGACCAGTGGGTGTTTTCCAACACAGATGATAAGATATTGGAGTCAAACTTTATTTTAGGAGCAATCCCAGCATTGGGTAAAGGATGGCTGAAAGCAGACTTATGTTTTGGGAGGCTCTGTCTGCTGGTATCTGGAATTGGTTCCAAGTGATGAACTTCACTTTTTATTGGGGGGGGGGGGGTGTTGACCCAGAGACAGGCTTCTAGTGCTGGACTTTATTTTTGGTTGGCAGGAGGTTTCCCTTCACTGGGGAAGGGCTCCCACTACTGGACTGCATTTTCATTTGTGTGTGTGTTTGGTTAGAATAGGCTTTAAATGCTGGACTTTTTTTTCAGGGGTGAATTCTTAGTACTAGGGATGGCTTCCAGTGCTGGATTTCATTTGTGTATGTGGGTTTGTGTATGTTTGCTTGAGTGCATTTGCTAGAGATGGCTCGCAATTTTCGACTTCATTTTCTGATATATATATATATATATGTATTATTTTTTTCATTTGTTATTATTTATTTATTACTAGTGTAACCCTAGATGGCGCTATCCCAGGGCTACTACCCTGCCTGATTTGCTACAACAGGTTGAGGGGCCTGGATCCAATGGCGGGTGCCTCCACCCAGAGGTCGGGTTTGCAATAGTTAAACTAATTCTGGTCACAGCCCTCTGGGACACTGCAACCCCTCTTCCCACTAGTGGCCCACATAATATATCAGAATTACCTTCACAGTATACACTTACCCCAGGTCTGGTTCCGCACTGGGACCTCCTGTGAAATGAGATACAGTGCAACAATCACAGTACAGTACTTTAACATAGACAAATACCTCAGGCAGTATAACTTTGCTGAAACAAGCAGCTCTGATTTATTTAGGGGGATAAAACAAGGACAGGGGGAAATCAGGTTAATTAGCTTATCACTCTAATAATCTACCTATGGCTCTGTGCACAGGCCTATCCCTATCAGTTACTGTCCCTGGGTACCCAAGCCCTAGTGGCTAGTCCAAACCGTGGCAGCTGGTAGGGGCCCTTTCACACAGAGAAAAGGAGAATTAAACAGTCAGCAGTACAGTAATTCCATTTGGATTTAATGTGGCAATCAACAGGAGCGACCTGAATTAGTACTCACGACCTCCAAATAAGATAGGGTCCTTCAATGTCAGCAGGGCTCACTTGAGGTACACAAACCTCTTCACATCCATATAAAAGAAAGCACTATACCAGGCAGGCTGCATCTGTATCCGATCGCAATTACTGCACAATACCCAGGAGAACACACAGCAGATTCAGTTCCTGACAGACCGAGTGTAATTTTCAGCAATCCTCCAGTCTTCTACAGGGTGAGCCTGGTTTCTACTCTTCAGAGATCCTTTGATTCTTTTCACAGGACGGATTCAGTCCTAACAAGCTGCAGACCGAACTCTGGGCTCATACACGCTTTTTGACTAAAACTGCACACTGAAAAAGTACAGGGCTCCTTCCTTCTTCACTGCCAAAGCTCAACTGAACTCCAACCGACAAAAACCGGCACTTCCTTTGAGTTCCTCCCAGTTCTTGACTGGATTGGCTGTCACTCACAATAGACTGCTGCTGTTGGTCCAAAAGGCACTGAAGTCTAAACTACATCTCCCAGAGTCACTGCCCATACAATCCTCTTGTGGCTGGCTCAGATTATGAGTCCAAGTTCTGATTCGTCCAGGCACCATTTTAGAGCTAGCTTACCCCACACTGATTGGTCCAGTTCAGCAGTTCAAAACTAGAATGGGGAACTAGCAGACACAGTTCTGACTGCAAAGAAAGCAGGTTAGACAAACTGTAATTTCATTATTACTCTAAATAATTTCTGGTAAACAGTTACATCTTTCAGATAGGTTCCTTTGCACTCCTAGTGACTGCAAAAATTAAGTGAATTGGCAGCAGCTCAGTGGTACTCAGAGAAGCACACAGTCCCCTATACAACTAATTATGTCTGCAAGCAGACAGCTCTTAAAGAGACAGTACCAGAGGCTCTAAAAACACTCACTGATAAATGGCTTAAATGCCAAACACCATTCAGGCTTGGAGCATTCAAGCAAGCTCCTGAAGTCTTTTGGGAACCCCATTTGCAGGGGGTTACACCCTTCCTGGTTTGGGAAAGCTTGAGTCCTGCACAAGTACCCCCATAAGTTTCAACTGCAACCATATACATTTGCATTAGGCTCGCATATGTAATCATCAGTCAATATATCATTTTACCAAGAACACATTTCTGAAACATTGCAGTACGTCCTCTTACACAGTATTACATACACATTGTACCATAACTCAAGTTTTACCTCTTGTACATGAAACCTGAAGAGAGGGCCCTTCCCTATCAGTTACCTTGGGGCTGGATGGGGCAAGGGCACCATACTTAGAGGGCAACACAAGTAACTTGGAGTTAGCACTGATGCTCAGTTTGGGCAATGAGCTCGGGGACACATACACTCTTTATGGACAACATTGAGAGGCAAGTCCACAGGCCTCCCAAGTGAATCATAACTGAGGTGCACCACAGGCTTTACAGCTCGACCAGTCTTTCTAGGGGAACTGTTATAGTCTCTGCACTCTGAGCCTCATTTTCAGCATTGTCCTCACTTGTCAGGGAGTCTCCATTGGGGTAGAGAGGCTAGAACTTGGGGCACTTTCAGCTCCAGGAGTTACAGTTTCTGAGTCCACAACATTTGGCTCGCATGGAGAGCTTTCGGACACTGGCAGTGGACTGTCAGGGCACTCAAATACTCTTCTTGTTCGGGTGTATCACCAGTCTGCCCCAATCTATCATTTTCCTCCTGAAAGCTCAAACAGTTCAACCATGCACAATGATTCCATTTCATCTGATCTGATGCTTTGCACTTCACTTTCTGGGGCATTGGCTCCAGGGATGAAGCTGGGGCTTAGACAGTCCAGAAGGCCCAGCTTTGTCTCCAGTATTGACTAGGGATTGCCTCAAACAATTGACTCAGTTCGTAAGAAGGATAGTATTCAAAGTCACTCTCACTTTCTTCCGATATGGACTGACAGTCATGCTCAACTGGGACTTGTGGAGGGGAACACTTTAACTTTGCTTCTGTAGGTGCAGACTTTCTTGATCTTTTCTTTAGCAGCTCTAGTCACTGGTCCAGAGGGGCATCTTCTAGGGCTCAGACTCAATTAAGATTTGTCCAATGGGCAGTAAATGATTTCTATGTATTGTTTTTACATCTTTTGAATTATTCTCAGGCCTTACTTTGTACACTGGCAGATCATCTAGTTTGCCCACTACAATGTGAGGGAGATGGTGCCATCGGTCAGCAATCTTGTGCTTGCCATGCAGTCCCAGATTTCTTAGCAATACCCGATCTCCCTCCTGGAGTTCCTGTGCTTTCACCTTTTATCATGCCTTTCTTTGTTGGCCAGATTTCTTTGGCAGCCATGGTTTGAGCCAGTTGGTACGCATGAGTTAGCTGGGCCTTTAACTTTGCACATACTGTAAATAGTTGTCAGCTTGAACCCATCAGGAGAGACCCCAAAACACACATCTACTGGTAGTCGAGCTTTCTTCCAAACATCAGGCGTAGGGGAGAATCCAGTGGCATCACTTTGGTGCAGTTATAAGCATGTACCAGGGTGCTAATTTGTTGGCTCCATCTAGGCTTGTCCTTTGGGTGCAGGGTGCCTAGCATATCTAGCAAAGTGCGGTTGAAACGCTCAGGCTGTGGGTCCCCTGGGGGTGGTAAGGAGTGGTTCTGGACTTTCGTGACTCCCCACAGAGAAAGCATCTCTTTGATCAGACGACTCTCAAAGTCTCTCCCTTGATCAGAATGGATTCTTTGTGGAGCCCCATAGTGAACAAAAGTTTTCTACAAGTATTTGGCCACAGTGGATGCTTTCTGGTCTTTGTGGGAAAGCTTGGGCATATCTCGTGAAATGGTCAGTGACCACCAGCACATTACTGATATTTCTTTGATCTGACTCCAAACTCAGAAAATCAATACAGACCAGCTCCATGGGTGCACTGGTGGTGATGTTAATAAGGGGCAGCCCTCTGGGGCAAAGCTTTCCTCTGTAAGCAGCGACTACAAGTTCGAATGTGTTGCTCCACATCAGCCCCCATCTTAGGCCAATAGAATCTGGATCTCACCAAGTCAAGTGTTCTGTCTATACCAAGGTGCCCATGTGGTTGTGCAAGGACCTCAGTACTGAGTCTCAAAGGCAGTGGGCAGCACTAGTTGTTGTTTGTCTACTTGTCCCCTCTGTCTACTGTTTCTCTGTATAACAGTTTATTGATCAGTTTCAACTTAGGACCTTCTTTGTATAACAGTGCAGTTCTCAAATCAGTGGAGCGTAATTTGGACACATCTTTCCTGCATAGAGGGCTTCTAAAGCTGCTTTGATCATGGGATCGCGGGATTGAGCCCGCGAATACTGTCATTGTCCAGCTGAGGCAGTGCACCAATGTCTATTGCAGAAAAGTGGCAATAAGCAGCAGGTATGCAATTCTCAGAGGGTCCCAAGCAATCCACCATGCAGTCCACTGCGTCCGTGGACATTTGTTCCTCCCTGTCAAACTTCCGGCAGAGTGCCCGAATGTCAGGTTCTGCCAATCGGACCAATCATTCTGGGGAACAGGCCTCCGGGAGAGAGCATCAGCATCTATGTGGTTCAGACCTGCTCGGTATTCGAGAGCATAGTCATATGTAGATAATGCAGAAAGCCACCTATGGCCAGTGGCATCCAACTTAGCTGAGGTCTGCACATAGGTCAAAGGATTATTGTCAGTTTTTACTAGTATTTTAGCCCCATACAAGTACTCATGGAATTGGTCAACAATAGCCCACTTCAAAGCTAGGAACTCTAACTTATGTACAGGATAGTTCTTTTCGGATGGGGTCAGGCTTCTACTGGCAAAGGCCACTGGTCTCAGGCCATTCTCGTGCTCTTAATTAACACAGCCCCAACCCTTGCAAGCTAGCATCCAGTGTGCAGGACGTAAGGTTTTCTTGGATCGGCATAGGCCAGCACTGGAGCATGGGTAAGTTGATATATGATCTCATGAAAACAGTCTCACAATCAGGAGTCCAGCGGGCCCCAAATACTTCACTCGGATGAAAATACACTCTTTCAGTCTTGAGGGACGCTGACTTTTGGTATTTTTTGTGGGTTGGGGGATACCCTTGAGTAAGGTTAAGTAAAGGGCGGATCACTCTTGAATAGTCCTTGATGAAGCCCGATAATAACCACAGAATCCCAGGAATCTTTGCAGTTCTTTTAGATTTTTGGGCTGTGGCCAGGTGGTCAAGGCCTCAACTTTACTTGGGTGGGTCTCCTATTCCTCGGTGGATACTATGTGTCCCACATACTTTACTGATGTTTGAAAGAATTGACACTTATCAATGGACAGTTTAAGGCCAAAGTCCTCCAGTCGGTCCAATACCTTAAATAATCTGCTCTCATGTTCCTCCAGTGAGCTGCCAAACACAATAACATCATCTAGGTATACCAGGCACTCTAGTAAGTTCATGTCCCCACTGCACGCTCCATCAATCGTTGAAAAGTGGCTGGGGCACCTGAATCCCTTGAGGCATCCTCATGAATTACATAGCCAAGCGGACAGATAAAGGCCGTCTTCTCACGGTCCTCTGGGGCCATCGGGATCTGGTAGTACCCACTGCGGAGATCCAGCACAGAGAACCACTTGCTCCCGTTTAGGCAGTCCAAAGCATCCTGAATGCGGGGTATTGTGTACTGATCAGGGATAGTCCGCCGGTTTAAGGTGCGATAATCCACACACATCCTTACTGTTCCATTCTTTTTCCCCACTACCACAATGGGGAAGCATAAGGCTTGGATTCTTGTATTACACCAGCAGCTAACATCTCTTGCAGATGCCGTCTCACATCATCTATGTCAGCAGGTGCCAGGCGCGAGACCTCTCACGAAATGGTCTTTCGTCATGCAGCGGATATTGTGCTCAGCTCCTTGCACGCATCCTACATCCCATTCCTTTAAAGAAAACACCTGGTCTCTCTGGGCAAGCTCTCACTGATCCTCACTTTCCATTCAGCTGGCAGCGGGGTCGCAAATCAAACAAGTCAGGCGTTACTCTGTCATTCTTCCTTGAACTCTTGCTGCTGGGTAGCACTGCAGTGTCTGCACAATGCACATTAGCCAGGATGCAACCTCTGTTTACTCGAATGTCTCTTTCAGACACATTATGAACTTGGACCATTACCCTTCTGGCATAAGCATGGGCTCTAGCGGGCAAAATACTAGGCTTGACCAGCAGTCCCTCTGGCAATTTTCCATCGCCTGGTGCATCCAACATTAATATTTTATTCTTAACATCCTTTCTGATACGGACCTCTCCCTGTAAGGTACACTGGGCATTTGGCGCAGGATCAGAGACTCAGGATCCTTCTTCCATACAATTCCGACCGGTTCCTCTGGTTCTGTTTTTTCAGCATCTCTCTGTGCCTCATAGGCCTTCTTAATTAAAGCCGGAACTCTTAAAGCTCTACTAGTCTTTGACCCCTGTTTTTCATAACACAACTGTGCCAGCCTTCCGAACATATGAGCATTTGTTCCAATCAACAAAGGACACCATCATACAGTCCAGTGGGGGACACACTAAGGCTAGGGTCTCTACTTGTTCGCCACTCCAGCCACGGAGGTGGGGAAAAGACAGCCAAATTCGGATATACCCGGAATAGGTGGGCCTTCTCCTTAACCCCTATACATGCAGTCCTTCTAATGGTTGTAAGGGTACGTCTGACAAATGCTTCTGATACCAATCCTGGAACATAATTGTCACTTGGGAGCCACTGTCTAATACAGCTCTTGTAGACACTCCATTCACCTTTACAGTGGTCTCCATGGAGGGACCCACTATTCTGGACCAGTCTGGAGAGGCGGTAGTGGGGGCCTGGGCAACTGACCTTGCCACAAAAGGACGTGAATTAGCATTTTTGGTGCACTCACTGGGATCATGTCGTGCACCTCTTAACCACTGATTTTTCTCCAAGGCTCTCCTTGTAGCCTATATGCAACTTTGTCAGTGTCTTTTGGGGACTGGCATTCCCTTTCATGTGCCCATCTTCCCACAATTATAGCAAAACATACTTTCTGGAGTTTGAGCTGGCGGGCGCCACACTGGGAGCCAGGGCGAGGTTATTACTAACTGGAAACCTGGTGCCATCTCCTGTCTCTTGGCGTGATAAGCATTTGGAGACATCTACCCGTCAGTTTCTGCACTTCCATGGTCAAGGAATTGAGTTTGGAGCTGTTATCAGCAGGAGATACATGGGTGGGTACCCCCACCCCCATAGCAGATGCAGTCGGATATAGGTCAGGGGCTCCGTACTTGCAGGCGTGGCCTTCATAAAGGGACTGTTTTTGAATTCTGATCTCTCTCAACAGCTCGCCCCATTGTGGCATATCTTTTTCCTTGTCAGAGCACTCATTGACTGTCAACCTCTGCCCTGAACTTCACTTGATGGGTCACCCTCAGTCACCTGGTCGTAGCCACAGCTGTTGGTGCAGGTACCTCCCGAGGTCGCTTTTCTCAACTCCTGAATTTCTCTCATTAACTCATCATAGGAGGGTGGGGATTCCAGTCGATTTGCCAGGCGTAACTGAAGCAACAGCAGTTCTGAGAAGGGGGCAGACTTAAGGATTCTGTCCAGTCTGGTTCCGGTCTAGTCTAACTGGCCGCAACTACCCTTTCTGAGGCATTCTTGCAACAATTTTCCAGCCGAGACATACAGACAACAACTCCCTTGGTACTGTTGTGCATTTCTTCTACTCACCATAGGTCCTCATCAGAATCTGGGCTCCCATACACATTCTCAAGGCCTCAAGATAGGCCTGTGCAGTCGCTTCAGGGTTACTGGCCCGTTTAGCACGGATGGTAGCCAGGGGCAGACCTGGAGGCTCTCACTAACCCTCTTTAGGCTTCTTGCCTTCGAGCATTGCCATTCTAGCACTTGGGGGCAACATAGTCTATCCAGGTCTCCCAGTCATCCTCCCCTTGGGGGTGGGAGGGTGCCAGAGAAGATCCTCAACCTTCGGTAAGAGTCGTGACTAATGGCAGGTGCAGAAATAGGAGTCTGCATTGGTTCAGCCACCATTACGGGCACTGGAGCAGGAGAGGGTGTTGGGGAGGAACACCCCAGGTGGCAAGAACAGTTTCTTCAAGTCCTCCACAGTTTTCCTCTCCCAGCAACCATTCAGCAAATTTCTCCTCAAAAGTTTCAGATAGTGGTGGGGCTGATTCCCCGGTCTTTACTGTCCTTAGTTATCACTCTCCAAGCAGTGAGGGCTCCCTCTGGGGTAATGGTCTGTGGCACTTGGAGCTATCTATGGGATCCTTAAACTCTACTAGGGCCAGGAAAGTGTGGGTGAGCAGATTAGCATGCCGACCCACCACCACAGGGTTTGTAAACCTTCCACCTTGGAAAGTACTCCCTGCACAGTGTCCGTATTGATACCCAGGGGATGTCCAGGATAAGCATAGCATTTTGAAATTGATCTCCTCCCCAGTACACCCACTCCACCAGCCATACTTTTAGCCACTTCTGTCGGGTACCCATTTTTCTTAACAGTGGCTTCAGAATATGGCCACTCAGAGGACACACAATCCCAGCGGTGAGCCTCCAAGATGTAACCCCTAGATGGCGCTATCCCAGGGGCTACTACCTGCCTGATTTGCCACTAACAGGTTGAGGGGCCTGATCCAATGGCGGGTGCCTCCACCCAGAGGTCAGGGTTTGCAATAGTTAAACTAACTTGGTCACAGCCCTCTGGGACACTGCAACCCCTTTCTTCCACTAGTGGCCCACACAATATATCAGAATTACCTTCACAGTATACACTTACCCCAGGTCTGGTTCCGCACTGGGACCTCCTGTGAAATGAGATACAGTGCAACAATCACAGTACAGTACTTTAACATAGACAAATACCTCAGGCAGTATAACTTTGCTGAAACAAGCAGCTCTGATTTATTTAGGGGATAAAACAAGGACAGGGGAAATCAGGTTAATTAGCTTATCACTCTAATAATCTACCTATGGCTCTGTGCACAGGCCTGGTCCCTATCAATTACTGTCCCTGGGTACCCAAGCCCTAGTGGCTAGTCCAAACCAGTGGCAGCTGGTGAGGGCCCTTCACACAGAGAAAAGGAGAATTAAACAGTCAGCAGTACAGTAATTCCATTTGGATTTAATGTGGCAATTCAACAGGGGCGACCTGAATTAGTACTCACGACCTCCAAATAAGATAGGTCCTTCAATGTCACAGGGCTCACTTGAGGCACACAAACCTCTTCACACATCCATATAAAAGAAAGCACTATACCAGGCAGGCTGCATCTGTATCCCGATCGTAATTACTGCACAATACCCAGGAGAACACACAGCAGATTCAGTTCCTGACAGACCGAGTGTAATTTCAGAATTCCTCCAGTCTTCTACAGGGTGAGCCTGGTTTCTACTCTTCAGAGATCCTTTGATTCTTTTCTCAGGACGGATTCAGTCCTAACAAGCTGCAGACCGGAACTCTGGGCCTTACACGTTTTTGACTAAAACTGCACACTGAAAAGTACAGGGCTCCTTCCTTCTTCACTGCCAAAGCTCAACTGAACTCCAACCGACAAAAACGGGCACTTCCTTTGAGTTCCTCCCAGTTCTTGACTGGATTGGCTGTCACTCACAATAGACTGCTGCTGTTGGTCCAAAAGGCACTGAAGTCTAAACTACATCTCCCAGAGTCACTGCCCATACAATCCTCTTGTGGCTGGCTCAGATTATGA
Source organism: Neoceratodus forsteri (assembly GCA_016271365.2). Lineage (NCBI taxonomy): Eukaryota > Metazoa > Chordata > Ceratodontiformes > Ceratodontidae > Neoceratodus > Neoceratodus forsteri. The sequence goes on along the minus strand of CM028132.1, from coordinate 266,552,484 downwards.
GTCAAGTTCTGATTCGTCCAAGGCACCATTTTAGAGCTAGCTTACCCCACACTGATTGGTCCAGTTCAGCAGTTCAAAACTAGAATGGGAACTAGCAGACACAGTTCTGACTGCAAAGAAAGCAGGTTAGACAAACTGTAATTTCATTATTACTCTAAATAATTTCTGGTAAACAGTTACATCTTTCAGATAGGTTCCTTTGCACTCTAGTGACTGCAAAATTAAGTGAATTGGCAGCAGCTCGAGTGGTACTCAGAGAAGCACACAGTCCCCTATACAAACTAATTATGTCTGCAAGCAGACAGCTCTTAAAGAGACAGTACCAGAGGCTCTAAAAACACTCACTGATAAATGGCTTAAATGCCAAACACCATTCAGGCTTGGAGCATTCAAGCAAGCTCCTGGAAGTCTTTTGGGAACCCCCATTTGCAGGGGTTACACTAGGATTATAAATACCTTTGAACCAAGGGTTCTTTTACAGAGGTTCCGCATCAGCAATGGGTGCAAGCAAAACAGTGGTAAGATACAGTACACGGTCAGGAGGTTAACATAGAAGTAAGCAGAGGTAAGATACAATACAGGCCATGAGGTTAACTTAGTAGCAAAAGACAGTACATGTGTATAGACTAGCACAGTAGCAAACAGTCAGTGGCAAATAACAATGCACAATTAACAATACGGGTGTATATATAACAAGACATAGACACAAATGTAAGCCATCCTGGGGGTGACATAAGTGGAGCAAGGGGTGGGGGATAAGAGGGGGAGGCGTGGGAAAAAGGGGCTAGGCAGTCAAGGATTTGACATTGTCGTAAGTGCAAGAACAGAACGATAAGTGCGAGGTAGTTTGGGGGTGGAGCAACAAGAGATAGGGTGATAGGGAAGGGGAGACAGGAGGAGAGGAGTGTGAGAGGGGTGGAATGGTAAGTGGGAGGAGAAAGGGGGTAGAATGGTAGGTGTGGGTGAGAAAGAGACGGAGAGAAGCAGGGGATGGAGGGGCAGAGAGAAGTGAGGAGGGTAGCAAGGCAGGAGGAGGGAGAGGTGAAACAAAGCCGCAAGTCTAGGCAGAGCAGTCACAACTGCTTAGGTCAGTGAGGTACTGGCGGAGTTTACATTTGAATGGGCCAAGCTTGTTTTCAGCTGCAATTTCAGTGGGAAGGTTGTTTAGCAGTGGGGGGCCTGGCGTGGAAAGCACATTGAGCCTGGTTGGTACAGCAGAATGGAACGATAAATGTTGGTTTGAGGGAACTGCATGCAAAATGTGCAGTGACTATGGGCAACATTAAGGCATGAGTTGCAGTGGTGTGAGGTTAAGACAGATTTTCTTAGCTATTAGGCAGGTTGGTAGGCAAGTCTACTATTTAGATTGAGCCAGTTGGATTGCTTGTAGAGATCACAGGTATGAGTATGCTTCCCTGCACCAGTGAGAAGTCTATATATATATATATATATATATATATATATGCATGTATATGTGTGTATATATATATATATATATATATATATATGTGCGTGTATGTGTGTATGTATGTTTGAGTTTGACAGCACTGACTAATGGGATCTGGATATTGTACTTAATTTTCAGGGGAAGGGTTCCTGGAACTGGGAATGGGCTTCCATAGATACATAGATACATAGACACATAGACAGTGTCGGCAGATAAGGGCCTATGGCCCACCTAGTCTGCCCATTTGAGCTTGTAAGTTCAGTTTGTTTTCCTAGAAGTCTATTTCCCCTTACCCCTGACCTCTAGAATTCCTTTATGTCTATCCCATGCATTCTTAAATCCGTGATTGTTTCAGCCCCCACCACTTCCTCTGGCAGGGTGTTCCACTTGTCCACCACCGTTCTGTGAAGAAATTCTTTCTCATGTTTCTCTGAATCGTCCTCCTCCAACTTCATCCCATGCCCTCTAGTCCTGAAACATCTTTTCGCTTAAAAAGTGTTTTCCTACACCTGTTCCTCCCTGTAAGATACTTGTATGTCTCTATCATGTCCCCTGTCCCTCCTCTCCTCCAGGGGTACATGTTCAGTTCCTTCAACCTGTCTTCATAGGACTTGTGATGCAACCCATGCACCATCTTTGTTGCCCTCCTCTGAACCTTCTCTACCCTGTCTATGTCCTTACGTAGGTATGGTCTCCAGAACTGTACACTGTACTCTGAGGTGGGGCCTCACTAGTGTCTTGTATAGCGGAATTATGACCCTCCTTTTCCTGCTGGTGATGCCCCTGCCTATACATCCCAGCATCCTATTTGCTTTACCTGATGCCTTGTCACACTGTTTCCCTACCTTGAGGTCATCAGAGATGACAACCCAAGATCCCTTCCTGCTTGGTGCATGCTATATCTCACCCCCAACTGATATATTGTGCCAGGGTTTTTGTGCCCATATGCATTATCTTGCACTTCTTTGCATTGAATTTCAACTGCCAAACCCTTGACCATTCTTCAAGTTTCTGCAGGTCCTTCTCATTCTGTCTACACCCTCTGGTGTGTCTACTCTATTACAGAGCTTTGTGTCATCAGCGAACAGGAAATTCTGCCTTCTATATCCTGTGCAATGTCACTGATGAAGATGTTGAATAGGACGGTCCCAGCACTGATCCCTGTGGTACCCCACTGGTCACTCTTCCCTCTGTGGAGTGACAGCCATTTACCACCACCCTCTGTGTCCTGCCACCCAGCCAGTTACCTACCCACCACACTACTGTCCTGCCCACACCCATATTCCCCAGTTTGTGTAATAGTCTTCTATGTGGCACAGTGTCAAAGGCCTTGCTGAAGTCCAGATAGGCCATGTCCACTGCCCTCCCCGATCCACCTCCCTAGTCACCCAGTCAAAAAATTCAATGAGGTTGGTCTGACATGACCTCCCCCTGGTGAAACCATGCTGCCTTGGGTCCTGTAGTCCATTGACAACCAGATGTTCCACCAATCTCTCCTTCAGTAGTGCTTCCATGATCTTTCCCACTACCGAGGTGAGGCGGACTGGTCTGTAGTTCCCTGCTTCCTCTTTGTTCCCACTTTTGTATAAGGGGACTACATCTGCTGTCCTCAGTCTTTGGTACCTCCCTGTTTCCAGTGATTGGCTGAACAGGATAGCCAGAGGTTCAGCAACCACCTCTCTTAGTTCTTATGGACCCTGGGTGCACCCATCTGGCCCCATTGCTTTATTAGCTCTTATTACTTCCAGTTCCTTCAGGACCCTTTCTCGTGTAAAGGACTTGTGTCCATTTCTGCACCATTCTCACCCTTGTACTCCCCCTTCAGACCCATTACCCCCTCTTCCTTAGTAAAGACTGAGCAGAAATACCTGTTCAATATGTCAGCTTTACTGTTGTCATCCTCCACGCTGGCTCCCATCCTCCCCTTCAGTCTAACTATCCCTCCCTTTGTCCTTCTTTTTTCACTTATGTACCTGTAAAAGGTTTTGTCCCCTTTAACCACTGATTTTGCAATGTGTTCTTCTGTCTGAGCTTTGGTTTCCCTTACTGACTTCCCTGCCTCCTTTGTTTCTCCTGGTACTTCTCCCTATCCCCTTCTGCCTGTGTCTTTTTGTATTGCCTGAATGCAATCTTTTTGGCTTTCACTTTCTTTGCTACCTCTTTGGAAAACCATAATGGTCTCCTCTTTCTTTTCCTCTTGCTAACCTGCTTAATGCATAATTCTGTTGTTCTTATAATCCATTTTAAATACTGCCCACTGTTCCTCAATCCCTGATTCCTGTCCCATTCCCTTAATGCCTCTTTCAAGCATCTCCCATTTTCCCAAAGTCTGCCCCTAAAATCCAGGATCGTGTTTTTGTGTGGTTTGCTTCTGCTCTTTCTGTGATTTCAAACCACAATGACTGGTGGTCACTGTTACCCAGGTGCTCCCCACTGTTACCCCATCACACTGTCCCTGTTTGTGAGCACAAGGTCCAGTATTGCCTTCTGCCGAGTTGGTTCCATGACCAGTTGCTTGAGGAAGGCACCCTGAAGGAGTCCAGGATAAATCTGCTCCTAGTTGATGCTGCTGCAGGATGCTCCAGTCACGTCTGGTATATTGAAGTTCCACCAATACTACCTCACCCTTGTCTGCCATCCTTTGGATGGCTAGCACCAACTCCCTATCTGTTTCTTCCTCCTCCTGGGCTGGTGGTCTATAGACCACACCTGTGCGGATGGCTGGCCCCATTTTCCTTTCCAGCTTAACCCACAGTATCTCTCCCCCATTTTGTTCCTCCTGGATCTCTGTGGCCCTTATGTCATTTTTCACATACAGTGCCACTCCTCCTCCCTTCCTGCCTGCTCTGTCTCTTCTGAATATGTTGTAGCCAGGTATGCCATCTCCCAGTCATGGTTATCATTACACCAGGTTTCAGTGATGGCCACAATGTCCAGGTCTGACTGTACCATGACAGCCCAGATCTTCCATCTTGTTGCTAAGGCTCCTGGCATTTGCACATGGCTTTCCATGATTTCACTCCTAGACTGCTTCACTGTTCTACTCCAGCCCCTTCCTTGGGTGTCATTTATCCCTAGTTCTCCTTGCTGTCTGCCCTTCTGCTGAATTTTGCCCCTTTTCTGCTTATCCACCTTTTGGACACTAATCTCCAACTTTTGCACACTGCTTTGCAGAGATAGCCACTCCTCTGGTTCACTGGTTCCATTACTAGCTGTGGGGGGCGAGCAAGTAGGTACCATCCTTGCTGGCCTGCCACCCCCCTTTGCTAGTTTAAATGCTTGTCAATGTAGCATTTAAACTTATCATTGAGTGTTTGGATTCCCCTCCAGGATGGATGCAGGCCGTCAGGCTTGAACAAACCTCCATCCCTCCAGATGGGTCCCCAGTCACCAATGAATCCAAACCCTTCCTCACAGCACCAGTTCTTCAACCATGAGTTAAAGTTCCTGCTGCATGCACCTCTATGCTCTCCTTGCCTCTCGCAGGTAGTACTTCTGAGAAAGTGACAGAAGTAGCTACTTGCTTGAGACCCCTCCCAGTTTCCTAAACTCTTCCTGAACTTCCTTTGGCTCCCCATTTGCCAAGTCATTAGTACCTAGGTGGATAATGACATCCAGCTCACCCTCCTGTCTTGCCTTCCCAGTGATCCCCAGTATCTTCCTTCCATCCCTCCATGCCGTGGCACCTGGTAGGCACCTCACCTCCCTGTCCTCCCCCTCCTGTGTTCCTAGCTGGATCCCTCTTATGATGGAGTCCCCCACCAGGATTCGCTTCCTCCTCCTCTGGGGTCCACTGCTTTCCCCACTGAGGGTCACCTCCTTGCCTAACCTCCATGCTTTCCTTCCACTTCCTTGGGTACCTCTATTTGGTTGCCCTCATTTGCCAGTGTGGCATATGAATTCTTGAGTGGAATAGGATCTGGGATGTGCCTCTGCCTGACTGCTCTAACCCTCCCTGAGCCCACTGTCATCCAAGTGCTCCTCGTTCTCGGCATCCTTTGAGGCAGCTGCATTGGACTGGGTGGTTCCTGGACAGGGGTGATGGTACTCCTGACCCAGTTTACTTCCGCTCTGAGTCTGGCTACCTCATCCCGCAGTCCTGAGAGATGCATGCAGATGAGGGCAGCACCTCAGTGTCCAGAAGGTCTGCCTGAATATGGCTGCCCCACAGCCACTGCATTGCACCACTCCCCACATTATACTGCAGTTCCACTACTTATCTGCTACTGAAGCTCTCTTAGTTCTCTTTTATTTATTTACAGTACTAAAATCCTGTAACTGATCCTCAGATATATATTTTTAAGGAAAAAGAAACCAATAAATAAATAAATGAATCAAAACACTTGTGCTGAGGTGGTCTTCTTCCCTTATGCCCTCCTACTTCACACCTCTTACTATACCCTGTGTTTAGCTCCTGTCAATCAGATTTATCAGGGCATATAATTAAGAGTTGGGGAAGGGGTGGGAGGGGGTGAAAATTGCAGCAATTAAAGACAGCACAGAATTACACCACCACTATTTTTAAATTTTCAACAGCCCAAAAACAATTATAAGTAAAGACAACACAGAAAGAAAGTATAGTGTCACTACAAGCCTACAATCTAAGTTTAAAAGAAAAATACCAGTTACTCTGAAGCACTGAATTGAATATACAAATTGTAAAAAAACAAAGACAAGGCGCTGCGTCAGCATGTGGTCTAAAAGCAAAACAAAATGGTTATATTAAATGCACGCTGAAAATAGAAAATAGAGTTAAAAATCTACGTTTCGATCTTAGGTCTTCTTCAGGAAATATCTAAAAGAGAAAAAAAAACAAGTTAGTGTAGAGGAGAGGTAAAATGAGAGAGATATATATGTGGAGAAAGTGAATTGAATATGTTTCTTTCCTTCACCTTCTGGCTTCTTCTGAGAAGATGAACTTCTGTTTGCTGCTTTAACTGTGACTAAGCCCCACCTCCAGTTATCACGTAGCTGAGGTCAGAGGCCTTCTGGCTTCTTCATATGTTTCTTTCCTTCACCTTCTGGCTTCTTCATATGTTTCTTTCCTTCACCTTCTGGCTTCTTCCAGTTTCAGTCTTCCAGTGTTGGACTTGTATTATGGGAGGGCTGTGTTTGCTGGTTCCAGGGATTGGCTGCAGTACCAGGCTTCTGTTCTAGGGGAAGGTACAGCACGTAGGATGAGGTCCCAGTCAAGGCATCAGTTTCAGAAGGGTGTGCATGTGTTTGCTGGGGATGGGCTTCTGGTGTTGGACTTCTGTGTGTCTGTGGGTGCCTGGGATTGGCTCAAGTGATGCACATTTTTTGTCAGGGATGGGGGTCCCAGAGATAGGCTTCTAATGGCAGACTTCATTTCTGGTTGGGAGAGGGGGTTTCTGTTCACAGGGAAACGGCTCTCACTGCTGGACTTCATTTTCAGATGTGTATGTGTTTGCTTGGGATAGGCTCCAAATGCTGGACTTCTTTTCTCAGGGGTTAGCTCTCAGCACTGGAAATGGCTTCTAAGTGCTGAATTTCATGTGTGTGTGTTGGCTTGTGTGTATTTTCTAGAGATAGCTTACAGTTCTGGACTTTATTTTCTGGTGTGTGTGTGTGTGTGTGTGTGTGTGTGTGTGTGTGCGTGCATGCATGCGCGCCTGGCCCCAGCGCTATTTATTAAATACTGCACGTGTGCGAGGATGGTCTCTCAAGGCTGGACTTAATTTTCAAGTGTGTGTGTGCGTGTGTGTGTTTGAGTTTGACAGCACCAAGAAATGGGATCTGGATATTGTACTTAATTTTCAGGGAGAGAGTTCCTGGAACTGGGAATGGGCTCCCAGTGTCGGACTTGTGTTATGGGAGGACTGTGTTTGTTGGTTCCAGGGACTGGCTCCAGTAGCAGGCTTCTGTTCTGGGGGGCAGAGCAGCACCTGGGATGAGCTTCCAGTCAGGGCATCAGTTTCAGAGGAGTGTGCCTGTGTTTGCTGGGGATGGACTCCTAGTGTTAGACTTCTGTGTCAGTATTCTTAGGGACACATTTTCGATACTGAGAGATGCACATTCTGAAGTCATTCTATATATGCAGTATGTTATATCATGTTATGAGTTTTGTTTGTACTGCGTTTGCTCAGAATGTTACCTATGAACCCCAATTAATAAACAACTACTAATTTGAAATGGGATTACCAAATGTAACTGTAGGAATGTAAGAACTATTTCCTGGCCAAGTTGTATGATTTATTGTAATGTCTTGTAGTTTGGGCAGTAGATTGGATCTGAAAAAGGAAAATGGCAAAAACTACACACATTTTTACACTTTTAGTTGTCATGAAATCTGAATCTCTGACATCTGTTGTACAAATCCTGAAAATTTCAGCACAATCTGCCTTTAGGGGTCCAAGTTATATGTAATCAAAAATCGTGTTTTTTTTTTTTTTTGTAGAAGTTACCAGATAAGCCCAGCTATAGGAGTGCAGCTACACTCCAATAATATGAATATCTTCCCTAAGGACATTAGAAAGAAACATTTGATATTTTAAAAGCCTGATATCTCAAGGGTCACTTAGAAAAAAAAATCAGTGTACAGACAAGTTTCAGTTTTCAATTCCATTCTTTTCTGTATTTAGTGTCTCCTTTTAGTTTAGAATTGTGACCAGTAAAATGAAAACAGGATCACCATCCCAATAGACTTCCTCTTTTCTGGTTGCTTGTCTCCCTCTGACATCACAAACCACAAATTATGATATCACATTCTGTTGCTATGGATATTATTAGTATGATATTAGAGCAGATGAAGTCTAGGGGGCAGTGATCCTATTTTCATATTAATGTACATACAGTAGTTTAAGGAATGCAAGGAGGATATGGATATCGGAAATATAACAGAGCAGCAGCACAACTAAAGGGTTGAAAAGGCACTTCTGTGTTAAATCCTGATTTTTGCACCATACTGCCATATCTTGGACAGAATAACCAGCAATTTAGCTTGAATGTTCTCGGGCCCAGAATCTGGATCCTGAAAATTTGGGAATGGTTGGTTGGACAGTTTCTAAGTTCTAGAAGGTTGAAAATGTGAACAAGAAATGTTTTTTTACGACCTTTTCTTTGTTCACAGATATCAACAAAACAGCTTAGCATTGAAACCTGGAACTTTCAGGTTAGTTAGAATTTGTCCCAAGGGTGTTTTGCCCTATGTAGTTTAACTGAGAAATGTGTAGATTTAAAATTATTAACAAAATAAGATTATGTTTTTGCAAACACATAGTTCCATTTTGCATGAATTTTCCATAACGGAGTTTTCCCGAAAACAGGGTGTGCCATTTTTTGTGACTTGAAAGCTGATTTCTTCTTCCTAAGCCTCCATCCTTGAGAGTTTGTAGTCACACAAAAATGGATGTTTTCAGTGAGTAAACCTGCTTTTCCTTGCACATGATCCCAGTATAAAATGCATTCCTGGTAGTCTAGTGATCTGGCACAATCAAAGGCCGGGAAGAAATTGTATCAAGATCAAATGATTTACTGAAAACTTACAATTCAAAAATACTGATACTTGTGCTGGTGCATATTTATTTATTAAATGTTGTTAACCGAGTAAGCCCACTGGGCCCCGAAGGTCCCTTTTTCAGGGGCGACCGGAGTTAGTTACATATAATTTTGCACATACAGTCAGGTAATACAGTGTTGGACATATTGTACAGGATTACAAAGACAGTATACAGTTTTACAGTTTTTGTGGAAGAGGGCAGGAGATACATTACATTAGTGAATACAACAGAACAGTGTAGTACATCTAATACAGGAGATACATTACATTAGTGAATACAACAGAACAGTGTAGTACATCTAATACAGGAGGTACATTACATTAATGAATACAACAGAACAGTGTAGTACATATAATACAGGGTTATAAGGACAGTATAGTGTTTCTGTGGAAGGGGACAGTAAATACATTACAATACAGAGTACAGCGGTGATGGCAGATAGATGTCGGGGTGGTAAGTGCTTTAAATGCACACAAGAAGTTCCATATAGGATAAAGTACCATTTTATGCAGTCATTAGTCGTTACCCTTATCGGGGAGCAATTTTTACTAACACAAATTGACGCAAGATGTGGTTGACTAGCCATTGGTGCAGGGGCAGGGACTAAGTTTAAGGAAGTGAGCGTGCAGTCCCTTTTGAAATATGGCTAGGGTGGGTGCCTCCTGAAGGTAGCTGGGGAGATTGTTCCATGATTCAGGGGCTAGGTGAGTAAAGGATTTACTCCCAGCGACAGAGCAGGCCAAGGGAATTTCCAGTAGTTTTTTTGTTTGAGGAATGGAGTGGTCATCTGGTCCACTTTGGGGCAAGTAGTCCGATCAGACCTGCCAGAGGTTGGGCATCGAGGAGCTTGTAGGTCCAGCTTAATAGGGGGTACTGGAGCTTGTTGTTCAGGGATGGCCAGTTATGGGGTGTGAGGGCATCACAGTGGTGGGTCCTTGGGTGGGATTTGGAAGCAAAGTGAGTGATTTTGAGATATAAGGTCAGTAATCTGCTGTGGTCCATTTTAGCGATGCCGAGTATGATGGGGGCTGCGTAGGTTAAGGTTGGGAGAAGGATGCTTTGTGAGATTGCCAGTCTAGTCTCTGGTATCATGCTGTGGCTTAGACGATAGAGGAGACCCAGTTTTTGGTGGATGTTTTTTCTTACCAGGTCCACATGGGGCTTCAATGTGAACCCCTGATCTAGTGTGAGGCCAAGGTATTTGACAGATTGTACTACTTCTATTTTGGAGACAGATATGGTATCGAGTGGCAGAAGATGGGCCCTGGAGGGACCCAGGGATTTTGACCATCACTAATTATACAATAGCAATAAAAAATCCTGGAACCTGATTGGCTGTCTACCCTTGGCAGCAGTGAGGTTATCTGAGCACAACCTCACTGTATTGATTTTTTACATTCTTATTACCATCTTCTTTTCATACACAAAGATATATTGCCAGACAAAAAATCTACTAAAATGTTTTTATTTTTTATTTTGTGTAACAGCGAGCCATTGTATAATAGCAGTAATGCACTCCAGGGTGTGGGTTGTGTTGTGATAACCTCACTTTTGGGACGTTGGATGCACTCGGCCTGTGACCTCATGCCCAACCACCCAGGCATGAGGTTATCCCGGCACAACCCACACCCTGTCATGCATTATTGCTTAAACTGTATGCTGCTTGAGTGCTGAGGTGGCAGAAGAAGGGACCTGGCACTTCATGAATAGATCACTTTGTCAGGGGGATCACTATTCTGTTGGAGCCCAAATTTTATAGGGCAGATAATGGTACGTCACCCATATTTTATAGTGATGCATCAAATTCAGTTAATTAAGTCAAATTGTAATAGCCATAAAAGAGATGGGGGCTTCGCTCCAACATGCATTGTCATTCACAGAATACCCACATAATTTTATAATATGAAGGGTGCACAATGTGACAAAATATAACAAAATCTAAAAACACCTGAGTATTCTGTGTTACAACTGAGTACTTGTTCAGGATTTTTTATTTAAGATTCCTGAGCAGAGATCTCTGAACAGAGATCCTAGTTCTAAGAGTTAACTAAATTACATCCTTAACTATCAAAACACTCATTGCTAAAAATTACACTGCTTTGAAATATTTTGGGCAAAGCTTGAACACCATACTAATTCAGCATGAATCAATCTTTTATACCTCCCAAGACTTGAAGTTATACTATTGAGCCTCAGAGAAGAGAGAAAGCGGGGAGGAGGGACAAGGACAGGAAAAGGCAATCAAGAGGGAGGAAGAAGGGGAAAATGGGAGAAGAAGAAAGACATGGAAAGGGAAAAAGGGGGAAGGAGGAAGGGAAATGGGAAGTGAGAAAAGGGTGAATGAAAAAGGGAGGGAAGGGAGGGGAGAAAGAAGAAACTGAAGGTAAACAATTATTCTCTCATCTATTTACAAGTAACTCATTATTTAAAAATACTCTTCTAAATAAATACAGGGAAAGGAAAAGGTAGAAGGAATTATAAACCTATTATGGTCAAACAGGTGAGCAAGGTGACAGTGTGGACTAAATTATCTATTATTTGACATAAAATCAGTTGAAGCTGGCTTATCAATAAATATAATGTTATGCCACCAATGCACTAAAGACTAATAAACCCGTTAGGCCTATTTCATGTGTCTAAAACATTAGTAAAAATATTGATGTATGTGTCAATGGCAATGTGTACTGTGTGCCATATAGACTTTTCCAAACAACTGGAAAGCACAATTAGTGGCATATCTCATCTTATAAAAGGTGTTTGTACATAAATCCACTAGGATTCCTTTGCAGTAACTTTTATTTACTTATTTAAATTTTGTAACCGTGAAAAGCACACTGAGTCGAAGCTCATTTCCAGGTGCGACGCAGGGACAGGAGGTAAATAAACCACAGATGGTTACAAAGTTCAAAATGCAGTAATAAACAATTTACAAAATATTATTACATTAGAAAGTTTGGTTACAAAGTCACTATGCAGGAACAAAGAATAATATAGTGCATAAAAATTAGGTACAGTGAATTTTAATGAATAGGAGGCAATGATAGAAGGCAAAAAGGGAGGACAGGAGTTTAGTCATGACTTAGGTCAGTGGACAGTTGCAGGATGTGACAGGGGACAGTCTGAGTAGGCGCTGAAGTACAGGAAAGGAGGGGTGAGGTGGGTTTGGGGGAGATTATCCCAGAGGGACGGTAGTCTGACGAGAAATCAAGTTTTCCAGCAGAGGTCCTGACACGTGGGAGGGTGAAAGAGCAGAGGTAAGTCGTGCATGAGGGATGGGGGTGGCTGGAGCTAAGAGGGAGGAGAGGTAGGATGGAAGCATTCCAAACCAGTATTTAGATATGAACATAATACAGTGGGACAGGTATCTTAGTGGGAAGGATGGGAGAGATAGGGAAGAGTACAGATCACAGTGGTGAGTGAGAAGGGGTGAATTAGAGGCAAAATGGCAGAAAGCATTGAAAAGAACATCGAGTTTGGTGAGGGAGGTGGCTGGAGCTGAGCTGTAGAAGATATTGGCATAGTGGAGGACTGTGAGAATCCATTTGACTAGAAGATTGTGTCAGACTGGGAAGGAAAAACTATGCTTATGGCGGTACAAAAGCCACAGTTTGGGGTGGAGCTTAGAGTGAAGGGCCTTAAAATGGGAGGAGAAATCCAGCGAGGGGTCAAGCCACACTCCAAGGTATTTGTAGGCAGAGACCTGTTCGAGAGGAGTGCCAGCTGGGGTTGAGAAAGTGGAGAGGGAAGGGAGTCTGGCAAGTTTCTGCTTGGAACTGAAGGTCATAGCTACAGTTTTTTTGGTATTCATTTTTAGACTGTTTGCTTTGGACCAGTTTATTACTGCAGTGAAATCATGTTGAAGGGGTGTCTGAGCATCTGAGGCAGAGGGACCAGAAAGGAATAAGACGGTATCATCTGCGTACATATGGATGTGGGTGTAGGTACATACAGAAGGCAGATCATTAATAAACAGAGAGAAAAGAACTGGACTGAGGATCGATCCCTGGGGGACATCAGCAAGGATGAGGAGGGGGGAGATAAGATTTTTACTTTAACTGATTGGGCCTGACCAGTTAGATAGGATCTAAACTAGGAGACAAGAACAGGGGAAAGACCGATGGCACTTCACTTGATTAGAAGAAGAGGGTGGGAGATGGAATCAAAAGCTTTAGCCAGGTCAATAAATATGGCTGACGTGATCTGCCCTTGATCCATCATGGAGTATATAGCATCTGTAAAAGGAAGAAGGGAAGAGGTTGTAGAGTGAGATTTCCTAAATCCAGACTGGACAGGGGAGAGCGTGTTTGAGGCAGAGAGAAAATTTTTTAGCCTAGTGAGGACAAAGGATTCTTGAACCTTGGCAAGTGAGGGGAGAAGTGAAATGGGTCAGTAATTTCCAGGGGCAATAGGGTCACCCCCTTTATGATGGGGGAGGACTGTTGCAGACTTCAGGCTGAGGGGATGGTAGAGGAGGAGAACAAAGATTGAGGAGATAAAATAGCAGATCGGAGATTTTGAGAAATTTAGGGTGTAAACCATCAGGGCTGGATTTCGAGGGGTTTAGGGACCCTAGTGCACTAAGGACTTCAGAGGGGAGATGGGGCAGCTGAAAGCCAGTAGGCAGGAGAGGATGAGGATGAGGGGAGGGGTGGGAGCAAGCGAGGGGAGGTCTTGTGGAGAGCACAAGTCATAAAGAAATTATTTGAGGCAGCTGTTTCAGAAGGGGGTTGAAACAAGGGAGCCTGCCTCACAAAGATTGGGCGGGGAAGGTTCTGTGGAGGTGACCAGGAGTGAGCTGAGATCATTCCAGAAGGATGATGGAGAATTGTTGGTAGGGTGCAGTTGGGCCTTGAAGTAGTGAGAGTTCACCTGGTGAATTTCCTTTGTACAACCATTATGGAGGGCCCTGTAGTTCTGCAGGTCAGTCGGCTCGCTGGAGGTTTTAAAGTGGATCCAAGTGAGGTCCCAGGTTTTACACATGGATAGGATTCCAGGAGAGATCCAGGGGTGGTGGTGACGCTTAACCCTAACTGTTTTCAGTGGTGCGTGGGAGTCCCAGATTTTTAAGAAAATAATTGTGAAGTGGGAGAGGGCAGCATTGACAGAGGGAGTAGAAAGGACCAACAATCAATTAGCCATGGTCAAGCTGAGTAACTTTCTTGTGTTGAGCGTTCATAGGGGTTGGTACTGGATATATTTGGGGGGATTTGGAGGGAGACGTATCTTCCTGATGCAGAAGGTGGGCAGTGGTCGCTGATCATATCAGGAAGAACACCAGCAGTGCTAATGTGATGCGGATGGGTGGACAGCACCCAGTCAAGCAGGGTGTGAGACTGGGAGGGAGAGTTAAGATGAGTTGGCTCTTTGATCAGCTGGGTCTTGTTAAAGATTCTATCTGGAGGCATGAGTTTTGAGATGAGGGGGAGAACCAGTCCAGATTAAAGTCACCAAGGAGGACCAGTTCATCTTCAGATGCAAGGATGGTAATGGTGGTAATGCGGGAGACAAGGGAGGAAGGAAGAAGTTTAAGGGAGACATACAAAACTCCTACAAAAAGCAGCATTGAGGATGGAAGGGCGAGCTTGGCTAGGAGTTCATGAGATTGAGGGATTGATTCATGGTGGGTGATGTTCCAGGTAAGGGAAATTTGGGAGCAAATTGCAACCCTGCCTGCCCTTTTGCCACGGTCTTGGCGGTGAAGGTTATAGTCAGGGAGAGTGAGCTGGTTGTCAGGGATTTGTGAGGACAGCCACATTTCTGTGATGCATAGGATGTCAGGGGAGTGCTGAGTGTCCCAAACATTTAGGTCTTCCAAATTAGGAATAAGGCTCCAGGGATTTATATAGAAGAACCTCAGGCCCTTGGGAAGAACCGGTAGAGAGGTGGGATGGGAGGGGCCAGGGTTGAGTTTGACATCTCCAGCGAGGAGTAGAAGAAAGATGAGAAAGGGATAGAGAGGAGGTTGACATTTGAGCTTTTGTTGGTGGAACAGGGGGAGAAGACGTTTGGAGGGGACAGGAGGCAGGAGATGCCGGATGGCTACAAATCTTAAGAGAGGGACATTGAGTAGCCCGGGGTGGATTTTTAGCATAGTGTAATTGGACAGAGTCACAGGAGGGAGTGGGTAGCATAGAACCTGGAGGTGGATAGGTTTCTTGGGGGCAGTGTATAAAAGGGAGGGAGCTAGGAAAGAATGGGATGGTAGCGGGGGGGGGGAGACAGGAAAAAAGAAAAGGAGAGCTGCGAGAGGGGGAAGAAAGCAGGGGGAGTACATGTTAACAAGGGTTAGGTAAGTAGGAGATGCAGAGATAAGGGTGGTGCAACAGTGGCTTCTAGTGGGCCAGGAGTATAGAATGCAGATGATGATCTGGAGAGATAGTAAAATTCAAGGAGTGGTCACGTGACAGTCATGTGACACAATGTGCCTTTAAGAGAAATGCTCACCTAGGGTGAGAGCGTGGGGAAGCTGCTGCGCTAGCGGCAGTGGGCTAACACAAGAAAATACTGTGGAGTGCCTTTGCTTTGTGGTCTGTACCTGTGCCGGAATGTGCAGGCTCCTGGTATGCTTGGTTGCTTGCTGGGGTGGGGTGGGGGGAGAGTGCTCCCTTCTCTTGGCTGTTGACCTGCTGGGAAATGCCTGTAGAGGGAAGGAAGGACAGAGGTAAGTACACTAGGGATTAAATTAAGGGGTCAGATGGCTAGAAAAAGGCAGAGTCACGGTTAAAACAGGACAGAGAGTAAGGGGGGAGGGGGGCCTGCAGTGAGAGAGACGATGAGGGAAAAGACCCACCACAGCCATACAATTGATTGTAGCGAAACATAACATTTGATTCCTAATGCAAACTGCAATCAGCCTTAAGGTAACACTAGCAATGGGCTAAATACCACAGGAAAAGCAGTTTGGCCTTAAGGTACATTACAGAGACATGCTAATACCACTGCAGCCCTAGAGAAACAGCCGCCATTAATATTCAATCAGTACTGCTCCTGCGACATGTGAAAACACTGCGGAGTACCTTTGCTTTGCGGTCTGTACTTGCGCCCGAATGTGCAGGCTCCTGGGATGCTTGGTTGCTTGCTGGGGGGAACACTCCCTTCTCTTGGCTCACGACCCACTGGGAAATGCTTGCATCTGAATGTGCAGGTTCCTGGGCCACTTGGTTGCTTGTTGGGGGGGTTGGGGGCAGAGCTCTCCCTTCTCTTATTGTACCTGTTACCTCCTTATTATAATCTGAGGAACTGATCAGAATTCATGAATTTTAAAAATGATGTGTCACCACCATGCATGGAGCTATCACATCTTTCTCTATAGACAGCAGGTATGTGCTCTTGAATTCTCAGCTTTACTGCTCTGATCGTTCTCCCAATGTAGAAATTACTGCATGAGCACCAGACATTCTAAGTAACTAAAGAGCTTTTACAGGTAAGGAGTGGTCTGATTTCAGTCTCACTACCTGACTCTGAGTGCTTGAAAGTTCTGCCTGAGATGGCCTGAGACTTTTAGTCTAGTGCCTCCCCTTGCCCGATTCCAGTGCTGCCACTATTACAGTATCTGGTAATCTAGTGGTCCCCCTCCTCCCAGTCCCAGTATAGTTACACTGTATTTAAAAAAAAAAAAAAACTTCCACCAGATCCCAATCTCATTGTTATAAGTATTTTCCCTGCCATCCAGTGGGGACCCCCCAAGTGCTCCCACCACCCCAGCCATGCATCCTGGGCCAGTGTAGCCTCCATTCCCTCCATGTCTGGCCACTATCTGTCCTGCAAGTCCCATTATATTGATAATACAGTCATGCTACATGTCTGACACAATCTGTGTGATGATGCAGCTGCAGGGCCAGATGCAAAGTAAGTTATTATGGCTATCTATGTCAAAAAGAAAGAAAAGTAATTAAAAAAAACTATGTTAATGTAAAAATTAGAGTTTATTATTAAAACCACAGAAGAAAGGAAACTAAACATTAGGGTTTTTTAACCCTATCTCCATCCTCCCTCACATACCATCTCAGTGAAGCCCATCAAACTGACAGCCTAAGCAAAATCCAGAGTTTAAACTTATCTTTGAATATCATAAATAAATATAGTATGAGGAATTCATTTACACTCCCTAAAACACTGCACTCCTTTCTGCTGCCTCATGGGTGGCCCACAGTGGCGCTCGGGAAGGCTGCTGTAGATCTGATGCAGTATGTGTGAAGATGCAACTGCTTCATGAGACCCACAGGGCCACAAAGTCTGCTATAGGTCTGTGTCATGGTAAAGGTCAGGAAGCATAGGAGAACCAGGAGCAGTTATAAAATTTGCAAGTAGCATTTTATTGTTATCAATAACAGTAAAATAAAAAAAAATTGTTCAGTATAACTATTTACAAAGGTAGAACAAACAAAAAAAGTCCTTCATTGGAGCGTATCTCTCTAAGTTTAAGTTTCATTCTCTCCCTCTAACAAACCTTTCTGCTCTTTTTATAAGAAGTCTTTGCCTGGCAATTAACTTCTGCAACCTCATCTCATTAGGCATCCTGTTTTTCACAAAATGTATTAGAATGTTGTCAATTTCCTTGCAGATACAACAAAATAGAACATGGTGTCCTAAAACTAATTTCCTGTTGACAGCTCTGCAAAAGAGTTCTTGGAGGTCAAACTACATCTAACCCCTGAATTCCAAATAGCTTTTTGCAATCATTTCAATAGTATAGCTATATACATTTTCAAACAAAGGGATGGATGCAAGTTTCACACATATTTTTAGAACCACAGATCAGCAAGGAGGAAGAAAAGACAAAAACAGAAAGTGAAAGCAGAGAGATAGCAGGAGGCAGAGAATCACGAGACTGTCGAGTGATCATTTCCTAGGTCTCACAAAAACAGACAAAAGACAGAACAGGAGAAGATAGAACACATACTTGCGTTTAACTCTTTCTGGGTAACAAATGAGACAGGGTCTTACTCAATCCTGTCTTGTAAGAGGGAACCTGTTTTATAAAACAGGTTTCCAAAACTTTCTTTTAATTCACTTCCAAAATTACCTTATCACCTTTACGGTACTCTGCATATGTAGTATCCCTTTTTCCAGAACAACCAGTACTGCAAACAGTGAAGTTTAAACTCACACATTTTTTTTCAACCTTCGGGATTCTCAATTTCTTATCCATATCTTGACAGAAAATCAGCATTAACGTCTGTTTTCCAGTTTTGTGCATCACTTTGAATTTAAATGGCTGTAGTGCCAGGTACCACCTAGAGATTCTGGATTTTGTATCCTTCATTTGATTAAGTCAACAGAGAGAGTTGTGATCAGTTGTAAATATAAAGTCAGCTCCTAGCAAATAAAACTTAAGAGTCTCCATGGCCTACTTTGCTGCAAGGCATTCCTTTTCAATGGTAGAGTACCCTTTCTCTCTGTCATGCAATTTTCTACTAATGTATAAAAGGGAATGTTCCTTCCCATCTGTATTTTGACTCAAGACTGCACCTAGACCTACGTCTGATGCATCAGTCTGTAACAAAAATTGTTTCTTAGAGTCTGGGCTCTTTAAAATGGGCTCAACATAATGCAGCCTTAACTCATTACCTCCTGGGCAGTCATTTTGTGTCAGGTTAACAATGGATAGTTCGAATTTCATATGGAGCTATTGGAGGTAATGAGTTAATGGCTCGAAAAGCCTCATCACACTATGGGGACCATTTTACATTATTCGGGAACCATTTCTTCATGAGTTCAGTGAGGGAGGTAGATAACTGGCAAAGTTGGGAACAAATCTCCGATAGTAATCAACCAACTGTAAAAATAACCTGACATATTTCTTTGTTTTAGGGATAGGATTGTTAGCTACAGCTTCTGTCTTAGAAATCTCTGGCTTTACATCTCAATGTCCCCAAATATATGCCACACATTTAGTTTCCTGCATGCCCAGGGCAAATTTGGTAGGATTAATTGTCAGATCTGCCCTTTTGAGAGATTGGATAACTTCTCATAGGTGTTCCAGGTGGCTTTTCCACTCTGGACTGTATATCACAACATCATTCAGGTAAGCAGCACAGTAACCAGAATGAGTAGCTAAAATTACATCCATGTACCACTGGAATGTAACAGGTGCACCATGTAAACCAAACGGCATGGTGGTCAACTGATAGAATCCTATAAGAGTGACAAATGAAGTTTTGTCTCTGGATTCCTTAGCGAGGGGAATTTGCCAGTAACCCTTGGTGAAATCGAGGGTACTGATGTACTTGCCATTTCCCAGACTGTCCACCAAATCATCTGTCCTGGGCATGGGATAACTATCAAATTTGGGCACTTGATTAAGTTTCCTAAAATCAAGGCAGATTCTTACACCCCCTTCTTTTTTATTTACGATCACCATTGGTGATGACCAAGCACTTCTCTATTCTTCTATGATACCCAGCTCTTTCATTTCCTGTATTTCCATAACCACGTCTGCTCTTAACCGCTCTGGTAATCTGTATGTCTTTTGCCTAACAGGGCGAGCATTCCCTATATCTGCATCTCTTCTTTTCTCTGCTTCTTTGTCTCTCTTTGTTGTATAGCCCACCATTAAGGCAGACAGGGTTTCAGGTTCTGTCCCTGCCTGTTCTTCTTCTTCCATCACTGGTTCTAGCTGTACAGTCTCAGTTTGGACTTTTGTTTCTGCTTCTAGTTTGGCTGCCATTCTTCTGGTAATCACTCCTGGGCTTGCTGTTGCAGGATCCATACCTTTCTTCTGTTCTTCCCTCATACCAGGTCACGTACCCACGCAAATAACTCCTGGCTTAGAATATGCATGACATAAATCTCACTTAGTCTGACACTATCTGTCATCAAGGCAAAGGTCTGAAAGCATAGGAAAACCAGGAACAGTTATAAAATTCGCAAGTAGCATTTTATTATTATCAATAACAGTAAAATAAATAACATTGTTCAGTATAACTATTTACAAAGGCAATACAAACAAAACAACAAAGTCCTTCATCTGAAGGTATCTCTAATTCTGAGTTTCATTCTGTCCCTATAAAAAACATTTGTGCTTTTTTTGTAAGAAGTCTGTGCTTGGCAGTTAACTTCTGCAGCCTCATCTTGTTAAGAGGCATCATTTTTTCTCACAAAATGTATCAGAATTTGTCAATTTCCTTGCAGGTGCAACAAAATAGAACACTGTGTCCTAAAACTAATTTCCTGTTGACAACTGTGACAGGGTTGAATAGAACCCTGTCCCAGTTGTTCTGGAGAAAGCATTAAATGCAAGGACCTGTTCTGTTCTTTCCTTTCCTGTCTCTTGTCTGTCTGGTTGTGCAACCAAGTTTTCCCATAAGACCTAGGATTTGATCACCCTGACAGTCTCACAATTATTTGCCTCTCACTGTTTCTCAACCTTCCCTTGCTGTTCTGTCTTTTTCTTCCCTTGCTCATCTGCTGGTATAAAAATATATGCAAATCATTATGTGGCAATGTAACTGATATTGGGATCCCTTTGTTTAGATATTATATAGTGTTACTGTTGAAATGTATGTAATTATAGTTTGAGATGATTGCAAAAAGCTATTGTGAACTCAAAGGGTTAATATGAAATGCAATTTTTAAGCCTTTTGCAGAAGCTGTGGAAAAGGGGCCTCAGTTCTGGGACATGGTGTTCTGGCTGCACCTGCCTGAAATATACAAGAATATTTTAGAAACACATACACACACACACACACACACACACACAGTTCCCATCAGGTCTGGCCCTGGTGAAGTGTGTCTGATGATGCAGGTGTATGGGAACTGCTACTATTGATTATTATGTTTCCCAGTCCTTTTTGTACCTATCAACTTATAATTCCTCCCATCTTAAACTTGCCGCATATATCACCCATGAAGTTCATCTTGCTATCTAGGAGTGGACCTGCGTTATTGACTGCAAACACTGAACAAAAGAATTAATTTAGAATTCTTGCCTTCTCTTTCTCATCAACTATTCTGACACCTTCTTTCCTTATCCTTCCTGTGCTGCTCCATGTCTTTTTTTTTATGTTGTCTTGCCCGTGTGCAAACAACATCTTACAGTAGTAGCTTGATAAGAGGTGTGTCAGTGTTGTCGAATGCAGGGCACACTTTAGTAGGTGCGTCCCTCATTCCCCAGTTAGCCAGCATGCTAGCGCTGATGCAAACATTATGTAAAGTGCCACCAATTTGAAAGAAATCTGCAGCTGTAATCAGTGACAAGTTTGTCATGCAGTGGCAGAGATGACACACCTTCCATATGTGCCTTTCCTGGTGAAACACTTCAATAAACATGGCAGCGGTACACAATCCCCAAACAAAGCCGACATTGGGGGTTCAATTCCCATGTCGGCATGTCCCCTGTGCCACCTCTCACACAAAGCCGACCCTGTTGGCATGTTCCTCCCCCATCCCCATTGTGTGGCACACTAGGAGCCCATCCCAGTGTGCCCAACATTACCCCACCCTGAAAGTCATAGGACACACTGGGGAGCCCACCCAGTGTGCACAACAATTGTTTAGTTCACCCTGTAAAGAAAAAAACCTGTCTTGCAATGTCTGTTTTTTTTTGTACTTGAAAAAGCAATTCCTCGTTATCTGGGGCATCCCTCCCCCAACCTGCACCTACCTTCTGTGCACTCCCACCTCCCCACACACCTTCTTACCTCCGGAGGTCTGGTGCTGTGATCTTTGGTGGAGTGGGAACACGCCTGGACTCTTCAAAGCCAAACTGCAGAATGAAGAAATGCCAGTAAGCTACTGTATATAATGGCATCAGTGGGGTGTTTCAACTTAGGTGGATATCTCAGCCATTTTTTTTTGATGGCTCCAAATTTTCAACATGGGTTCTTGGGACACCACCTCATCAACACATGTACTGTCATCTTGTTATTCATTCCAGAAAGGTGATTTTGCGGTCACTGCATGGAATCACCTTTCAGGACCAATTAACAAAATGACAGTGCCATTGTTCATGAGGTGGGATCCTAAAAAGCCTATGTTGCAAATTTGGTGAAAAAATTCCAAAACATGACTGTGTTACAAGTGTGCATTGCGCGTTTTTTTTTCTTTTACTTTTCCTCACCCCTGTTCCCCCCACCCCACCCTTCCACATAGGTATTTCCCTGGTATGACCAGGGTTGTGACTTCTACTATTGTTATACTTTATACGATTGCTATTTACTGCATGTAACTTTATTCCTAAACCACTGTTACATTGTGTTCTTTTGTTATCTGTATTGCACCTGTGTGTTACCACTGTTGTATCTCGCACTGTAACTATGTCTACCCTCCCTGCGACGAGGTGCCTTTGTAAATGAGTCCCTGACTCGAAGGTTGTAAATCCGACTTTCAAAAATAAATAAATAAGTTTCTGCTCATGCTTGTAACTTCGGCAATTTTTTATATTTTCACTCCAGATTTTCAACATTGCCATTTTTTCACACCTTCTTATGAAAAGTACAGCTGTCGCACAATGACACGGTCGCTGTGGGAAAACATCTTTCTGGACAGATTAACAAAATCACAGTGCTAGTGTTCATGAGTGGAGGTCCCAAAATGCCTACATTGAAAATCTGGTTAAAAAAAATCCCCAAAATAATTGCGTTACAGGCGTGCGTTGCGTAGTTTCTACGCACGCTCATGACTTCACCAATTTTTCATATTTTCACTCCAGATTTTCAACATTGCCATTTTTTTACACCTCCTCATGAACAGTACAGCTGTCATTTTTCACATCCTGCCTGAAATGTGTTTTCACACCTATGGTGCCAAATGGTGCAGTCGCTGTGCAAAATCACCTTTTAGCTAACAAACTGATAGTGCAGCTGTTCATGAGGTGGGGTCATAAAAAGCCCATGTTGAAGATTTGGAGTGAAATACTAACAAACACCCAGGGTGTTAGGGTTTCCAACCGTAACATCCCACCCTGTAGAGACTGACAGGCGTCAGTGGTGTGACTTGGGATTGTCGGCTGTAATGCTCATGCCATTCCACCCCCAACCCCACCCTGCAACCACTGACAGGCATCAAGGTGTTCCTTGGACTCTTCTGTCCCAAAGTTCACCCCATTCTCCTATATTGCACCCATGTCAGTGTATTTCGTTATGGAATGGGATGAGCGTAAGGCTCGAAGACCCCAAGGCACACCGCAACACTTGTCAGTGTCTGCAAGGTAGGGTGAGGTGAAATGGCATTAGCGTTATGGTCGACAACCCAAAGGCACACCACAATGCCTGTCAGTCTCTGCAAGGTGGGGCTGGGGTTGGCGTCAGTTCAGTACTTCACTGCCATTCCTGTTATGCATCTCTCTTAACTCCTGCACTACCAATGCCAATGCTAGCAAGATAACATTCGGCATTGACAAATGCTTGTTTCATTAATGTGTCTAAAGAAGGATTTGTCATTTTCCTTTACCCTTCTAGCTGGCCTTAATTCTGCCTTTGGCTTAGCCTCCCTTATAATCTTTGTGTTTATACTCAGTTTCTCCTTAGACTACTTTTTGTTCATCTCACTGCACTTTCTTATCAGTGTCTAGCTAAGTAGGTAGCATGTTTGCCTCTGGGGCCTGAAGATCAGATGGTCGTGGGTTCTAGTCCCAAACCAGTACTTGGGGATGATACCTATAACTGACACTGGAGTGCAGTATGAGGGGGCATGCTACACTGTTGAGGGTCAGATGAGATGTTAAACCAGGGCCCCTTCTGCCCATCTCTGGTCAGTGTTGAGGTGGTAGTAAAAGATCACATGGCACTTACCGAAAAACAGTCTATGAGTTTCTCCAGTGTCACGGCTGACATTCCCCGTGACAATAAAACCCGTCCCCATGCAACCCATTCTCAGGACACAAGTCCAAATACCTGCACTCCTGAGAAGTCAAAATAAAGCTCCACACTTCTTTGGCATTTTGAAATGCTTTGATAGCCAGCGTTCTGTTAGTGTGTTAAAGACCACACACCACCGCCACGTAGCCAAGCTCACTCTCAGGACACACCTTTTAACAATCTATCATAGCTTAGTGTACCTTCTCTTGAAAAAGCAAATTACAAACAAACACAAACTACCATAAATTAAGCCTGAATGCATATTATTCCCCCAATAGTCAGCTTTACCTGACTGTCAAACCATATTGGCTTCTTATATTTCTTGGATTTTCTTCTGATCATGACAAATTCACAGTGGCATTTTATGTTGATAGGCCTAAACACAGAGATTTATTTTTTTCCTGTGGCTTGTGTATAAAGAGTGGATCAAGCAGTCATTTTATTTTATGAGGAAAAATCTTACAAAGCATATCTAAGCACTGTATTGCAAACAAAGAAAATAAATAAAACAATATAACCTAGCAAACCAATTTAACAACAGTAACAGTAAGACACGGTCAGTGTGTGTTACAGGGAGATGAGGCATTTTTATTCGCTATAAGCTGCTAGTCTTGCTAGTTTTCCCTTCCCCAGTGGATAATGTGAGATATGAACTTTCCCAAAAAAGAGCACTCCTCATACCAGGATTCATAGAAACTTAGAATGTGATGGCAGATAAGGACCACCTGGCCCACCTTGTCTGCACACTTCCCTACCTACCTAAATGTTGCAGATCCTAATTGATCTGCTGCCTACCTTTTCTTTCCTACCACTACAGTTGCTTTTTACCTATCCCATGCATTCTTGAATTCTCCACTGTTTTTGCCCACATGACTTCCACAGGGAGGCTCTCTGTTCCATTTATCCACTACCGTTTCTGTGAAAAAAGTACTTCCTCACGTTGCGCCCTGAGCCTCCCCCCCAGTCTCATATTGTGACCTCTTGTTCTTGCACATCTCTTCTTTTGAAAGATGCTGCCCTCCTGTACCTTGTTTATCCCCTTTAGGTATTTGAATGTCTCTATCGTATCCCCTCTCTCCCTCCTTCCTTCCAGAGTATACATATTGAGGTCTTTCAGTCTTTTCTCATACGGTTTATTGTGCATTCCCATCACCATTTTCATTGCCCTTCTCTGGACTGCCTCCACTCGGTCTATGTCCTTCTGGGGATGTGGCCTCCAGAACGGAACACAATATTCCAGATGTGGCCTCACCAATTGTCTGTACAGTGGCATCACCACCTCCTGTTTTCTACTGGTGATGCCCCTCCCTATGCACGCCAGCATCCCTCCGACCCTCCCCACTGCTTTTTCACACTGCTTGGCTACTTTAAAGTCATCTGTTATGATGTTATGAGTACCCCTAGGTCCCTTTCCAGTTTTGTTGTCATTAGAATCTCCACCCCCACATTGTACATTCCTCTCCAGGGTTCCTGTGCCCCAGGTGCACAACTTCACCCTTCTTTGCATTGAATTTAAACTGCCACACTCTTGACCACTCCTCCAACTTGCCTAGGACTCTTCTCAGTCTTTCCACCCTGTCTGGAGTGTCCACCCTATTGCAGGTCTTTGTGTCATCTGCAAAGAGGCTTCCCTTCCCTTCCATCCCCTCTGCAATGTCACTAATGAAGACATCAAAGAGGACAGGCCATCGCACTGAGCCTTGTTGCACCCCACTGGTTACCCCCTCTCCTGGGATTGAACTCTGTTAACAACCACCTTCTGTGTCCTGTTGCTCAGCCAATGTCTAACCCAATTTTCCACCTTTGGTCACACTCCTATATTGCCAAACTTGTTTATTAGCCTCCTGTGTGGGATGGTGTTGAATGCTTTGCTAAAATCTAGGTAGGCCATGTCTACCCCCCGCTCAACCACCCTGGTTACCCTGTGAAAGAAATCTATCAGATTTGTTTGACAAGATCTACCTACTATGAATCCATGCTGCCTCGGTTCTTGTGCCCTGCTGGCCTCAAGATATGCCACAATCCTTGCCTTCAGCATGGATTCCATTATTTTCTTCACCACTGAGGTCAAACTGACTGGCCTGTAATTCCCAGCTTCCAACTTGCTCCCACTCTTGTGTAGTGGCACCACATTTGCCGTCCTCCAGTCCTTTGGTACCACTCCTTCCTTCAGTGATTTGTTGAATAGGGCTGTCAGTGGTGCCCCAGTACCTCTCTGAGCTCTTTCAGTATTCTGGGATGTAGCCCATCTGGCCCCATTGCCTTGTCGACTTATAGTTTGAGAGTTCCTTTAGGACTGTCTCCTCCATGAAGGGACTGGTATCCACCTCTCCTCCATGTTTGTTTTTACACCCTATTTTTGGTCGCTCCCCTTCCACTTCTTTAGTAAATACTGAGCAGAAGTATTCATTTGGAATTTCTGCTTTTCCTAGTCCCCTCCGCACATCCCCAATTAAGCCTAACCATCCCTCCCTTGGTCTTCTTCTTTTCCTAATACACCTGAAGAAGGTTTGTCACCTTCTTTTACTGATGTGGCTATTCTTTCTTCAGTTAGCGCCTTTGCATTCCTGACTGCTTTCCCCACCTCCTCCTGTTTTGCCTGGTACAGTTCCCTGTTTCCTTCCTTCTGCATTTCATTGTACTTAGTGAATGCCTGTTTTTTCCCTAACCTTACCTGCCACTTCTTTTGAAAACCATAGTGTTTTTTTCTTTCTTTTTGCTTTGTTTACTAGCTTTACACAGAGGTTTGTTGCCTCTGCTGTGGCTCCTTTAAGTTTTTCCCACTGTTCCTCTACCCCTCTCCCTTCGCCAGGATTTTCTTGAAGTGTTCCCCCATTTTTGTAAAGCCGGCCCTTTGAAATCTATGACCCTTACTTGTGTGTGGCTTGACTCTACCTCTGTCTTCACTGTAAATCACACTGTATGGTGATTGCTGGACCCTAGATGGCTGCCCACTGATAGGTCTGTTATTCTATCACCATTTGTAAGGAGTAGGTCTAATATTGCTCCCTCCCGGATGGGAGGAGCTTAAAGGGCACGCAGGCAGAAAGTAAGGAGAGAGAGAAAAAAAACAGAGGAAAGAGTAAGGATTGCAAACAGTTAAGGGGCCAGAAACAAGACATGACTGGAGTGGTGCAGTGCAGTGGCTGTGGAGCAGCAGTCTTCCGGGAGATGTTCTGGAGGATGCGGTGTTGTCCCATCTGCAGGCACCTCTCTGGGCTGAGGGAGGAGGTTGCTTGTCTCCAGGACCTCCTCTTCCATCCAGGGACCACCAGAGTCACTGCCGTTGCCTCAGAGGTTGCCAAGAAAGAGGAGCGGTTGGACCACAGTGGGCTCAGGGAGGGTGAGCGTGGTGGAACAGAGGCGCATCCCTCCCATTCTACCTCTCCACAATTCCTATGCCATTCTGGCAAAGTGTGGTTCCTCTATGGAGGCACCCACAGTGGAGACCAAGGAGGATGTTGAACCTCCACAAAGGAGACCCACAGGAGGGTGGCAGGGGACCCTGCAGGAAGAACAACTCCTGGTGGGGACTCATTGTTAGGAAGGTAGAACTGGGGAGGAAGGGAGGGAGGTGGTGCCTGCCTGGCGCCATGGCTTGCAGGGACAGAGGCGAATCCTCAGGATTGCCAGAGCAGCTGCACAGGGAGGGAGCTGGATGTCATTGTCCACCTAGGGACAACTGACCTAGCTAAGAAAGGGATTAGAGAAGTGCAGGAAGAGTTTGTAGGTGGGGAGGGGCCTTAGTCAAGTAGCACGCACGTGTAACCTCTCTCAGAGGTGCTACCTATCTATGGCATAGGAGAGGTTAGTGTTCCGTGACTATGGGATTCAATCAGTGATTGAAAACTGGTGTGGAGCTCAGGATTTGACTTCATTGGGGACTGGGGTCCACCTGGAGTGATGCAAGCCTATACTGGCATGATGGGCTGCATCTGTCTGGGAGGAACCAGAATCCTAGGTGATAGGTTTAAATGCTTCATTGGCAAACTTTTAAACTAGCCAAGGGGAGGCACTGGAAGGAGCAGGAAAATCCTAGCCCCCAAATAATCACGGTAGTAAGTCGGCAAACACCAACATAGAGGGTCGATAGGGAGAAGGGCAGGGTAAATGAAGAAAGTGACAAAGGCAAGAAGGACAGGGATGGGGCAAAAAGGAGTAAGGCCATCAGGAAATGGAGGGTAATGAGTACCAATGTCTGTAGTCTGGGCAACAAGCTCCCTGAGCTGATGGCCTTAATGGAAGAGGGATGCCTGGATATCGTAGCAGTCACAGAAACATGGTACACAGAGAACCATGACTGGGATGTTAACATACCAGGGTACTTAACCTACAGGAGAGACAGGCAGGGAGAAGAGGGGAGGAGTAGCTCTCATGTAAAGGAAGGGATAACAGCAACTGAACAAAGAGTAAACAGGGAGGAGAGGAGGCACTGTGGGTCACCTTGGAGACTGGAAGGGCACCACAATCCACACAGGTTGTGTACAGACCCCCATGTCAGGGAAGGAATGGACAAGGGTATGATAGAAGGCATTCTTAGAATGGCAGAGAAAGGAGATACTGTTGATGGGAGACCTGAATCATGAGATGTTAACTGAACACATTTGCTGCAGCCACATCCAAGAGCAGGGCCATTTTGATGCCCTACAGGTGGCAGGCATTAGACAGCTAGTTTCGGAACCCACTCATGAGGAGCAATCTTAGACTGTACTCTCAAGCGGGGGCAGTGAGAGGATCTCAGATCTAGAAGTGGTTGCCATCTGGGGACAAGTGACCATCAAACAGTGTGGTTCACGTTAAACTCAGCTACAGAGTCAAGCCATACAAAAGTGAGGGTACTGGACTTTAGGAGGGCTGACTTTGGCAAGATGGGAGAGTGCCTCAGAAAAGCACTAGCAAACAGGCTAGAAGGAGGTGTGGAGCAACAATGGGGAATTATCAAAACTGCCATCACAGAGGCAACAAGCCTTTGTGTGAAGCAAATGAACAAATCAAAACGAAAGAAAAAGCCACTATGGTTCTCAAAAGAGGTGGCTGTGAAAGTCAGGAAGAAAAGATAGCATTTCGAAGTATAAGGAAACACAGAAGGAGCAGGACAGAGAGCTGTACCAGTTAAGGCAGAAGGAAGCAGGAGGAAGTCAGAATAGCAAAGGCCCAAACTGAGGAAAAGATAGCCAACTCAGTTAAGAAGGGGATAAAACCTTTATAGGTACATCAGCGGCGAGAAAGACAAGGAGGGATAGTGAGGCTGAATAGAATGAACAGTGGGTGGGCGGAGGGGACAGTGAAAAGCAGGAATACTGAATGAATATTTCTGTTCAGTATTCACAAAAGAGGAGGGAGGCCTAATCCAATTAACAGAAGCACTCTTGATAGGGGTCGATCCCAGTCCTTTCACAGAAGAAAGGGTTCTGCAAGAACTCCTAAAACTGAAGGTGGACAAAGCGATGGGTCCTGATGGAATTCACCCCAGAATTCTAAAAAGAATTAGGGAGGAACTAGTGAAACCACTGGCTACTCTTTTAATAAATCATGGGAGGATGGTGTGGTACCCGAGGACTGGAGGAAGGCGGATGTGATTCCGCTTCACAAAAGTGGGTCCAAGACAGAGTGAAACTACAGACCTGTCAGTCTGACCTCTGTGGTGAGGGAAAGTGATGGAGTCACTTCTGAAGGAAAGAATAGTTGAGTACCTAGAGGCCAGTGAAGCTGGGACCCAAGGCAGCATGGGTTCACAGCGGGAAGGTCATGTCAGACGATCTAATAGATTTTTGACTGGGTGACCAAAGTAGTAGACCAGGGAGGGGCTGGACATGGCCTACCTAGACTTTAGCAAGGCATTTGACACAGTCCCACACAAAAGATTAATAGTCAAATTAACCAGCCTGGGAGTGGGACCCAGGGTGGTAGCCTGGGTAAAACATTGGCTGGGCAACAGGACACAGGAGGTAATTGTAAATGGAGTCCATTCTGAAGAAAGGGGGGTTACTAGTGGGGTACCACAGGGTTCAGTATTGGGTCCAGTCCTTTTTAATGTCTTCATCAGTGACATTGCAGAGGGACTGGAAGGAAAAGTATGCCTTTTTGCAGATGACACAAAAATCTGCAACAGAGTTGAACACAAGGAGGCGTAAAGGATGAAAAGGGATTTGGCAAGGTTGAGGAATGGTCAGAAGTATGGCAGCTAGGATTCAATGCAAAGAAGTGCAAAATAATGCACCTGGGAAACAAAACCCAGGGGAAGATTACACAATGGGGGGGAGGTAGTAACAACAACAAAAAAGGAAAGGGACCTGGGGGTAATCATATCAGATGACCTTAAGGTTAGCAAGCAATGTGAGAAGGCAGTAGGGAGGGCAGGGGGTATACTGGGATGTATAGGGAGAGGCATCAGCAGCAGAAAACTGGAAGTTGTTATCCCTCTGTACAGACAGTTCGTGAGACCCCATCTGGAGTACTGTGTCCAGTTCTGGAGACCCCATCTCCGCAAGGACATAGACAGGATAGAGGCAGTCCAGAGGAGAGCAACTAAAATGGTGCAGGGTCTGCAAGAGAAGCTGTATGAGGAGAGACTAAAGGAGCTTAATATGTATACCCTTGAGGAAAGAAGGGAGAGGGGGGACATGATAGAAACTTTTAAGTACCTCAGTGGAATCAACAAAGTCCAAGAGGGTAGCATTTTTCAGAAAAGAGACTTACAAGAACAAGGGGACACAATTTAAAGATAGAAGGAGGGGCGGTTCAGGGCAATGTGAGGAAGTATTATTTCACAGAGAGGTAGTGGATGCATGGAACAGCCTTCCTGAGGAGGTTGTGGGGTCTAAAACTGTGGAGAATTCAGAATGCATGGGACAGACATAAGGCAATTCTTGTGGGGGTAGGAAGAAATAGGCTGTTGGTTAACTAGGATCTGCGGCCTATCCTGTAGGTAGGGAAATGGGCAGACTAAATGGGCCTAGCGGTCCTTATCTGCCGACAAAGTCTATGTTTCTATGTTTCTATGTTTCCACCACTAGCTGTCTGAGGCATGCCTCCTGCAGGGCATGCAGGATGTTTCTGCTTCTGATAGTGGCTGCCACATAGGTGTTCCAGTTAACATCTGACATGTTCAGGTCCCCCATCAGCAACACATCCACTTTGCTATTTTGCGAATGGTTTCCTCCCCCTGCACTGGAGGTTTGTAGACAACTCCAGTGTGGATTGTGGTGCCATTTCCTGTCTCTGAGGTGACTCATAGTGCTTCCTCCCACTTCTGTCTTCCCCTCAACTCTGTTGTTTTGCTCCCCTTCATGGTGTAGATAGCTACCCCTCCTCTTGTTTTGCCCTCCCTGTCTTTCCTGAAGATTGTGTACTCTGGTATGGTAACCTCCCAGTCATGTTTACTCATGTACCATGTTTCACTGACTGCGACAATGTCCAGGTCTTCCTCTGCCATCAAGGTTGCTAGGTCTGGGATCTTGTTGCCCAGGCTACGGGCATTTGTACACATGGCTTTCCATGTTTTGCTGCCTTTGCCTGTACCAGCTCCCTCCTTGTTCCTATGCCTTCTCTGTCTTTATCCCCACTTGTGGATTCTTCTATTGATTCCTTGGCCCTAGTGTTCTTTTGTTTGTCTATCTTAACCTGTGTGTGTGTGTGGGGGCAATTGTTTTTCCTAGTTTACTTCTGCCACCCTGCTTAGTTTAAATGCTTGCTAATGAAACATTTAGACCTCTCACTGAGGACCCTGGTTCCTCCCCCCACCCACCCAAGATGGATACAGGCCATCCCTGCTGTACAAACTCACATCCCTCCAGGTGGTTCCCCAGTCCCCATTGAAGCCAAATCCCTCAGCTCTGCACCAGTTCTTTATCCATTTGTTGAAACCCTTGGTGCCAAGCACCCTGGCCTCACACATGCCGTAGACAGGTAACACTTCCAAAAAAGTTACAGTGCATGCCACCTATCTAAGACCCCTCCTCAACTCTGTGAACTCCCTCTGCACTGCCCTCACCTCATCCCCAGCCAGGTCATTTGTCTCCAGGTGAACAATGACATCTAGCTCACCCTCCTGACTTGCTGCCCCAGCAGTCCCTCGGATTTGCTTCCAAGCCGTGGTGCTGGGTAGGCACCTGATCTCCCTGTTTGCCACCCCGAGGACTACCCCTTTAATAATTGAGTCCCCCACTAGGAGTGGCTTCCTTCTCCTCTGGGGTCCCATGCTATCCCTCCGGGGGTCTCCACTGTGGAGGATCCCCGCATCCACCATGTCCACCACAGCGGGTGTCTCCTCTAAACAGTCCTGCCCTGACAGAATGGCATAGGAGTTGTGGAGTGGGATCCCAGGTTGGATGCGTCTTTGCCCCACCTCCCTCACCCTCCCTGAGCCCACCTTCATTCATCTGACCCTCATTACTGGCATCCTCTGAGGCAGCAGGTGTGGACCTGGTGGTCCGTGGGTTAGGGTGGAGGGCTCCCGAACTCTGGCGAACTCAGCCTGGAGATGAGCAACCTCCTCTCAAACAGTTACTGCTAGACCACTCTGCTAATCCTCCAGAAAAACTCTCCTCTCTATCAGCTGCCTAAAGACAAAAACAAGAGCACAGCAACGGATAAAAGCAGCTTTCAGTCAGTTTATTTTATTTATTTAGTTTTTGTTGACCAGGTAAGTGCACTAGACAAATGGATAGACAGTGGATTGCAGCTCCTAGCATTCCCTGCTCCTAATTCATTGCACCAGCGGCTACAAGGTAAAAGTTAAATTGTTTATATCCCGAACCCTGCAAAGATAAACTCAAGAAATGCAGTGCCTTGTCGGCTTCCTTGCTCGCTTCTTAGTCCTGATCCTCCTGTAGGACAAAACCCTGCAATAAAAAGATGAAATAAACCAAAAGGAATGTGTTGTCCTGTTAGCTTTCTCTCTCCTGTCCAGGTTCCCAATCCTCTTGCAAGGCGAAACCCTGCAATCAAAAGAAATATGTAAAAAATCTTTCGTCCTCACAGTAGTCCTGTCTTTGCTGCCCCACTCTCACTCAACTGTGGTTAGTAGTACGGATGATATGAATGTGCAGAAATTCAGGGAAGTGTTGGAAATGTGGTGTGCTGAAACTTAGATATTATTCAAGTAAGAGCTTATCTCACCACATGCTTTGTCTGTCTATCTGTGTTCCTTGAGATTATCAATACAAGTGCTGTTGTGTAAGTGTTGTGAAAGAGTAGTCACAAGGAACCATGAGTTGTAGGGTGGAGTTTGGTTGATGAAACTGCAGTTTCCCGTCATTTTATGTCATGAGGTGGAGTGTGAAATATATTTGAAATGTTTCAGATTGGGGAAAGTATCAGTGGACTTTGTCTTTGGGGGGCAGATTCAGTCAAATGCCTTTTCCCTACATTCTTTCCCCTATGCCTGTGCCCCCTCCACTCTGATGAATGAGAGGGTGGAAGTTTGGCTGTACCCCTTTCTCCAAAATGGGGGACAGGTGAGCAACTATCAACTTGTGAAGAGTATCAACTAGTGAACACTAAAGTTGCACTGTGATCATTCTGTGGGGAGTGTACAAATAGTAGGTAGCCCACATCCTTCCTCCTTAGAAACTGAGCACCTCTGTCAATGCCTTGCACTTCAGTTGCATTTAATAGATCACACTGTGTGAGGGAGTCAACACTCTTGCAATATAGCTTGATGCTCCTTCTAGCTACTGATGACAACCAAGTACAACACTTGCCACAGGGATTCTGTACCAGGCTTGCTAAAGAGCAGGATGTTGCAAATACCTTTTTTTAACTATATGGTCTAAATATTATGTTTTGGGGGCCTATATATTTGAGTATTCATTTTTAGTATTGACCCTTGCTGTGCTGCGGACTGTTATATCAGTCCAAAATGCCTACACGTTCTAATTCTTTCAGTAGCCTAAGGGTTAAGCTTGGAGGGTGGGAGTAAAAATTAAGCCTCCCCATCCCCAAGTGGTTAGGGGTATTCTCCTGTCCATCCAACTCCTTGTTCCTCTTTTTCCACCCACCTTCCTTACCCTACCACAGAAACTTAAAAAAACAAAATTCCAAATTGTTCCTGGCATTATGCAGTGATACATGCACTGTGATTTTCCACTCAAATTATGTTGCCAGGTTCCAGAATTGATCAGTAATTATAGACATGAATATCAGGTGGGAAAAAGGCAGCATTAATAAGGGATCCTAAAACAGAAAACAAAATTAATATTATGTCAAAGCAAACAAAAAGTACAGTAGGTAGATTATGTAGGCTATGCACATGCCAATATTTCTAATTATATTATAAAAGGGTAAAGCAAGGTTATGTTCCCGTCATATGAAGGATTAAGGCAAAAAAGGCTGAAGATATTTAAGACATGTGGACATAAATATTATAAGACTAGGATTGGGTCCCACCTTGCTTTATTTTGATGTATTGTAGGCGTTTATATAGCAAGCAACATGAAGATATAGGTTGTTCCCAGACAAGAGAGTTAAAAAGAGCTAAAAAGACTTTGTGTGACATTCTCACTTCTACTGATTGCATTGTTCTGGCCCAATCTACCTTACTAAGCCCTGTCAGTCTACAAGCATTGCAGAGCCAGGCCCTGGTCTGAACTCATAAATACCAAAATGCAGTTCTACAGAAGTTGTGTGGGGGAAACATCCTCCAGGCTTGTTTTGCAAGCAGTCATGTCAGGTGAGAAAGAATACCGGCTGTGCGGAGTCCTGGATGCTTCTTGTCTGTCAGTGTCACATCTTGGAGGGGATTCCTCTTCATTCACCCAAAGGGGGTGCAATCATTCAGAGCTGTATGTGTCTGGGCCCTCTTCAGGGACAAATCCCTGCAGCAGAATCTTGGGGGGATTGTCTTTTCCAACACAACAGGAGCTTCATTAAGGAACTCTTTATTTGAAGGCTGAAGTCTAAGATGGGTAAAGAGATTTTCAGATTTCCAGGAAAAAAGTTAATTTTACATCAGCAGAACTCAGTAATTCCCCCAAAACTTGAATTTTAGGACCTTTCATTCTGAATTACTAAAGCTATTCTTATTAAAACTGAGTTATGGTTTTTTTTGGACTTGCTGGGATGTCATAATCCTCTGTTTATGGCATCATAACATGTTGCCTTGTACATAATTCAGATATCACTAGCAAAGGGCTATGACTTCAAAGCAGCAGAAGCATCAGGAACAAATGAAGCCTAAAGTGGAAAAGAGCCTGTTTTCAGTCACATATCTTCAATAATGACAATATGAATGTCCAGAAATTCAGTTTGTTGGGGAATCCTATCAGATTTCACTCCTACCAATGCTAACAGTAATGGTTTTGCAGAAACCAGGAAAATCACTTTTGACATTTGGCCCAGAATCCATTTGACAGTACTGCAGGCTTCGAACTTTGGTGACACTGAGCTCAGTCACTAAGCTGCAGAGAGCACATTCCTCAAAGTGACATTACAGCAAGCCTACTCTCCTTCGATTATCTGGGTCTCGTCACAGAGGCTTTGCTGGTCTCCCGTTGGTTGCTGGTTTCTTGGGCTTGTAGAAGTGACCTCTGATACCTTCACCCATTTCCATGAGGCAAGAGGGTCCAAAGGGCACAGTCTGTGCCCTATTTTATTATTTATTTATTTAATTGTCTGTCCCTCACAGCAGTTTACATACATCTGTATGATGCTGCAGGGCACCAGGACAAAAACTGCTCAGTTCTTGGTGATACCGACCCCTTGTTGTTCGCCAGAGTTGGGTAAATGGCAGATTATCCAAGAGTGCTTCCGAGCAGTCTACTCTAAAGTGTGAATCTGGTGTGTGGCTGGTGTGCTGTCCCTGGCAAGGTGACAGTACATGTCTGTGCAGCTCCCGTGACATGACTGATAGTGCAGATAAACAATCAGAAACAGAGGTTACGAGATTCCTGGCAGTTGAGGGTACTAAAAAACAACTTGCTGTTGCTGCTGGCATGAAGACCAGTCTCTCTTTGGCTGTGGCTGGGAGCACAGGTCTCATGCAGCTGGCATCCACAAAGGAGAAAGTGCAGCTCCCATCAGGGAGTGGAAGGAATCACTCATTTGGGAGCAGGATTACACTCTGATTCATTTTATTATTATTCTTATGAACATACATACGAATTTGCCAGCAGAAACAGGCCATAATAGTCTTATCTAGTCTGCTCGAGTGTACAGCTCAGTTTAGTTCCTTGGAGCTGCCCCCCCCCCCCATTGAGTCATCCTCCTTCCACTTCCCAGTAATGCCTCCTCCCATCCTAATTTTCTTTGTCACCCTGTCCAAACCCCCCGAAACTGCCCACCATCTTTGCCACAACTACCTCCTCTGGCAACTCTGCTCCACCCTGTCACCACCCTTACAGTGAAAAAGTGTCTCCTCATTTCCCTCCTGAATGTACCCCCAACCAATTTCAGGCTATACCCACTTGTTGTACCCTGTTTTCTTAAGTTAAAATGCCCTCTGTTCCAACCTTGTTCATGCCCTTCTGGTACTTGAAGGTTCCTATCTTGTCTCCCCCTTCTGTCCTCCAGGAGAACATGTTGAGCTCCCTCAGCCTGTCCTCATATGTTCTGTTTCCCATGTGCTGGATCATTTTGATTGCCCTCCACTGGACTCCCTCCGGTAGATTGATATCCTTGTTCGTGTAAGGGCACCAGAACTACACACAGTATTCCAGGTGTGGTCTCACCAATGATCTGTACAGTGGCAGAATAACTTCCTCCCTCCTAGAGGCAATTCCCCTGGCGATGCAGCCTAGCATTTTATTTGCTTTGGTGCTTCCTTACGGCACTGTGCACAGTGTTTCATATCACCCCTGATTATCATCCCAAGGTCCTTTTCCCTCCTCTGAGACTGTCACTTGTATTCGCTGCAGCCAGTGTCTGACCCTTGGGTTTGTGGCACCCAGTAAAGAAATATTTCTATGATGTAGTTTCTTAAAGAAACATGGAAGATAACTATGAGAAATACATGAAATATAAGCCAAACTAAGTGTAGAATGAGATTTTTTATGCCCTCCCAGTGTCACAGTCTTGTTAAATGAGCAGCTCCGCCAGCTTTGCTAGTACTGCATGAACTGTGTGTTAACTGGCAAGAGGTGCTACAGTGTGCCTGTGCTTACATCATACTTGGCTTGTGCATAAACAGAATCTTAGTTTCACGTATGATTGGTACTGTTGTTATCAATCACCAGTACTGAGAGTAAGCTAGTCTGAACAGATTTGTGTGGTAGAATGCATAGGAAAGTTGGTGCTAGTGAGTGAAAGTAAATGAAAGGCACCCAGAGGCAGTAAGCTTGTAGCTTTAAAGAAAATCAGGGCCCAGTTTTGAGTCTGCAGGTTCAAAAAGGCATCTTGTGCAGGCCACTCTAAACGGCAATGCTGAACACTAGGCACACTAAGGGAAAGGGACAGGAATGTCACCTCTCATATGTGATGCAGTGCAAATCACCATTCATGATGCTAGGAGGCACAATCAGGCACTGGGACCACTGACATCATAGCATGCAGTCACAAAGGTGGCATATCATAGCAAACATTTGTACAGCATATACACCATTGTGTCACTTGCTGAGCACCCATGCAGAATGTTACATAAAGCTTTTTCTTAAAAAGGTTAGAAATCACAGGAAGCTTGAGGATGTCTCAGATATGTCCAAGATTACAACTCTTAGAAAAGCTTAGACTTTTTCAAAGAATGTAAATCCTTGGACTCCTAGCTTTTCTGGGCATATCTGTGAAACTTTTGGACTTCTAATGTGATACATTTAGAGGGTGGGATAGCAAAGAAAAGTTTGGACTAAATATTTTACACTTCAGCAGCCTGTGAGAAATGTAATGCTAACTACTGAAAACAGAAAAGACTACAGGAATAAAAAGATTTGTACAGTTTATAGGCAATGGGAAGCAAAGTGTAGATATTCAGTATTTGGCTAATAACATCTTTCCTATAATAGTTATTCTGCCTCTTGTCCCTGCATTATACATTTCTGATTGCATGTATTTCTGCTTTATCGCATGTGTACTTTAAAGGGAATCTCCTATAAAGTCAGTAAGCACAGCAGCTGTTGCAGAAATGCCCGATTAGGGCTTTTAGCATCAAAATAATTTTTTTACTTGCCTGCTGCCTGGCGATTTTAATTCTAAAGACCTGCTCCGTCCATAATGGCTGCAGAGCTGTCGGCGGACATCTCGTGAGCCCCTGGTGGCTTCCGCTGCAAAGGTTATGCTGATGAGGGCTATTAACTCTGTCATTTGTTGGTAGCCTTCATTAGCATAACCTTCATGGCGGAAGCTGCTCGGGATGCACGAGATGTCATCCTGCAGCTCTGCGGTCATTTTGGATGCAGTGGGTCTTTCAAATTAAAATCACCAGGCATCAGGTAAACAAAAAAAATTGGCTTGATGCTAAAAACTGTAATCAGGCATTTCTGCAGCAGCGGCTGTACTTACTGGTTTTGTAGGAGTTTCTCTTCAATAGTATTTAAGTCTAAATAGATGTGTTGCAAATAGTTTAGGGCAGAGGACTCATTTGAAAAAGAAGTCACATATTGTTTAATGTGGATTGTGGTTTTATCATGTGTAGTACCTCTTGGACGTACATTTTGCTATAAAGGATTGAACTTGTTTTCTAACTTCCTAAACACATTTTACCTCACACTATTAAAAAAATCACAGGATACGTTGCTCATCTTTTTAAATTTTGTGTCGCAGCTTTAGTTTTATGTATGTGGAGAGGCTTGAAGCTGCTGATGCTATAGGTGAAATAACTTAGTCAAAAGCATTCTGGAAGAACGGAGGTTGCCAATTGGAAAAGCTGAGAAAAAGCTGGAATAAACAGTGGAAATATGAATGTCATAGCTCTGCAGTTATAAATAGTT
The DNA here is from genome assembly GCA_016271365.2 of Neoceratodus forsteri. Taxonomy (NCBI): domain Eukaryota; kingdom Metazoa; phylum Chordata; order Ceratodontiformes; family Ceratodontidae; genus Neoceratodus; species Neoceratodus forsteri. Next base: position 266,513,861 of record CM028132.1, on the reverse strand, counting down.
CTGCCTGGATGGTCCAAATGGCAAAAGCACAGATCTAAAAATCCATAGATTGCGGGTTCAGTTCTCCTTAGGGGCACAGACTAACATCTCCAAGGGACTCTGAGCTAATAGTGCTGCAGTAAACGTTGTGTAAAACTTTTGCGTTCACGGCCCCGACCCTGTGGAACTCTTTACCTCGTTGGGTGAGAGAGTGCCTGTCCACAGAGTCCTTTAAGTCTTCATTAAAAACATATTTCTTTGAATTGGCTTACCCTGACTCATTCTGAATTTTATTATCAGTCTTAATGGAAAAGCTTTGTTTTAGAATTTTAACCAGATCTAGTTTTAGAAATTCGTACAGGTGCTTTGGTTTCTAAAAAGTGCCTTTATATAAATAAAGGTTGACTTTTGACTTAACAAACTAGTATCATAACTTATCAAAGTTGAGAATGAGACTTACAAATGATCCAAACTTTATTACTAGTGCCAATACTATTATAGCTTTTCTAAGCTTTTCCATCTATCTTAGTTTGAGGACAAAATCAGAACTATTACAAATTCTAAACTATTTCCAAGCCAAGTTTTTCATTGATGTTCTAAGGATTTTCACCTTAAACTGGCATGGGTAGTGCCCTCTCCCCCCTTACCTACTAATTCATGGTTCCCTGTGCTGTCCAGTGTTTCCACCTCGGTTAACCCCAATACAGTACCAAATGATCCTTATGGTTCATTGGTATCCTGTCGCTCTCTACACTGAAAAGTACTGTGGTGGTCCAGTGGTTCCTATTCCCTCACCCCAGTACCTTTATTTCCTTGTGGTCAACCACCATACAACCTGCTGACTCCTCAGCCTGATTGCTTTTGCACCTCCTCCCCCACCCCAATCAGGTGGTAACTATTAGCCAGTAAAGTAGTGTGTGAGCAGGAGTGAAAGGGCAGCTGTGTGCTGAGTATTGCCCAACAGGCCATTTACATAGTGCTGTCATGCAAAAGACCAAACAATCATTGAAACAAAAGCAGCACACTTACCTCACCTCCAAGAATAGATAACACCAAGGCAGGTCTCATCTTAACTCATTTATTTGGGCTTCACCACTTTCCAGTGCAGAAAAGAACAACCTAAATCTTTCTTGTTATTTTACCTTGTTCATCTTTTTTGCATTGAAAAATAGTGACACCACTAATAAATCTGTTAAGCTGAGGCCTGTCTGTGTGTTGTTTCTCCATGGAGGTGAATTAAGTCCACTGCTTCGCTTAGACATTTACATGGCGTCCCTTGCTTTCCTTTCCATGTGCCTTTGACACTCTTTTTGCAAACGTAATGGAATGACTTGTGACCATGTTGAATATGGCTCAGGAGGGTTGTAAAGTGTGCACTGGGGCAAACAAGGCAATTATGACCCCATTGTACTAATTTAATGACTATGAATGGAGCTTACAATTTTTATATGCAAAGACAAGGGAAATGTTTGTCAAACAAAGAAAACTCGGGTACCTTTTTAAAAAAGACCCTAAAACACAGTATTAATGAAAGTGATACCAAATGATATTACATTGCTAGTTCATGGCTTTAGTGAATTTCATTTAGCTTCAGCACCAAGGGTAGTTTCAGGTTAATTGTGTATCATGATGCAGCAGATCTGGGTAGGCTGGAAACCTCTCAGCAAAACTATGATAATAAAAACAGTGCTTCCCTCCATTAGCGCTTTTTAAACATGTTTTTATTAAAGATTTGCAGGTTAAATATTTTATTGTTACAGTCTAAATTGCCAAGGGTATATGCTTCATATAATAATTTACAGAGGAGGCACACTTTATTCTGTACAGTTTATGCTCTTGAAAGAAACAGGAGGTAATCATTGGACATCTAGAAGGATATCACTGCCATGAGTTTGGTAGCATGATTCTAGGATTAAAACTAAGCCTTCTCTGTTATAGAGCAGAAGCTTCCTGAAAGACTAGGCTCCCCAGCCTTCCCAACAGGACTGCATAGCAACATAGACGTTGATGGCACATAAGAACTGCTTGGCCCACCTAGTCTGCCCGTTTCCCTACCTAATGGATAAGCTGCAGATCCTAGTTAGCCAACAGCCTACTTCTTCCTAACCCCCACCAGAATTGCCTTATGTCTGTCCCATGCATTCTTGAATTCCTCCACTGTTTTTGACCCCACAACCTCCTCAGGAAGGCCGTCCCATGCGTCCATCACCCTCTCCATGAAAAAATACTTCCTCATATTGCCCCTGAGCCGTCTCCCCTCTATCTTCAAATTGTACTCCATTGTTCTTGCACATCTCTTTTTCTGAAAGACGCTACCCTCTTGGACTTTGTTGATTCCCTTGAAGTACTTGAACGTTTCTATCATGTCCCCTCTCCCTCCTTTCCTCGAGGGTATACATATTAAGCTCCTTTAGCGTTTCTTTGTATGGTTTCTGTGCAGACCCTGCGCCATTTTAGTAGCCCTCCTCTGGACTGCCTCCATCCTGTCTATGTCCTTGTGGAGATGGGGTCACCAGAACTGCATGCAGTACTCCAGATGGGGCCTTACCTGTGCAGAGGGATAACAACTTCTTTTTTTCTACTGGCGATGCCTCTCCTTATACATCCCAGTATCCCCCAGCCCTCCTTACTGCCTTCTTACATTGCTTGCTTACCTTTAGGTCATCTGATATGACTTACCCCCAGGTCCCTTTCTATTTTTGTTGTTATTAGTACCCCCCCATTATATACTCTTTCCCTGGGGTTTTGTTTCCCAGGTGCATTACTTTGCACTTCTTCGCATTGAATCTAAGCTGTCATACTTTTGATCATTCCTCCAACCTTGCCATTCTAATCCCTTCCAATCATGGGGGTAATGTCATCTCGACTACTAGAGATAATTTCCAAATTTTGACCATACAGATTCATACCCCCCCCCCCATGTACCTCCATACTCTGTAGACCAGCTTTCAAAGACTAGTGGCTTGACTTACTCATGAAAGCCATCCTGTATGGCAAGGAAGAGCATAATCCTTTCAATATGCTAATATTGTTTGTTTGGCCACTACCAGGGATAAATAAACAAGTTTATAATTCCCTGAGGAACATTCCTCTAAGGAGATTGTTTCCCAGCAGCACTATACGGTCTACCAGGATTAGTTTATTTGAATATCTTCCAAAATCATATTCACCACTTGACTCCAGTACATATACAACTATGCACATCCCAAAATATGTGGGTGGTGTTGGCCACTGGAAATTCACATCTGGAACAACAGCCAGCTAGGCCCAGGTAAAATTTAGCCAACTGGTGAGGTGTGCAATAGGGGTGCTAAATTCAAAAATATTGGGTACGCTTGAGTGCGCTAGTCATGGAGATTCCAGTGGTTTCCTTCAAGATTGTAGCCAATCCTGATCATCTCACAAAAGATTTAAAGTTTCTTCTGATTTGACTTTGGCCACATTGTTAGTTGTCTTAGTCTGGCTTAATATAGTTACACATAATTTTGACATAATACCAGTGTCCCCAGGACCCTGGTCCAAGGTAGCAGCAATAGACGATGGTTCATCTATTGTCAAAGATTTCCCACTAACTTTATGAGATAACGCATTTGCCAGTATTTAAAAAAATGTGTGATGGGGAGATCATATTTTATGTGCAGCTATGAATAGTCAGTATTGTATCTGCCTCAAAGAGATGACCCACCAGATGAACACCACTAATTTTCCAACTATGAAAGAAACTAACTTTAAAGGCATGAGGAGAAAACATATGATCCCACAGTGGCGTCAAGACCCCGAGCCCCGAGGACATTGAATATGACAATGCACTCTATACCAAATTGTATTTAAGTGAAGGAGTACAGGGAACCAGTTAAGATCAGGTCTGAGCTGGACTGATTATAAATAACAGGTCTGCAAGTCTAGGCCTCCTGGCAAGTGCTCTAGAAATATTGACAGTGGGATGTGAAAGTTTCAGGAGAAACCATGGCCTTAACTTACTAAGCTGCACTGCTCAATGATAAAATTTAAAATCCAGCAGGCCAAGGCCCCTATTAGGATAAGTTGCAGTATGCTGACGGTACTTTATCCTTGAAACTTTATTAGCCTAGATCCAAGAAGTAATATTGGAATGCAGTTGTTGGAAAAAACTTTCAGGTATTGAAACGTAGGAAGATTTGAAATACTGTAAATGTAAATCATAGGTAAGATGCTCATTTTAACCACATTAATGCAGTCCAGAAGAGAAAGGGGAAGGTCAATGCAGTGCAAAAATTCTTCATTTACCCTAGAGAAAAGAGGGGGATAATTTGCTTGGAAAAGATCTGCATACTTTAGTGTGATATTAATTCCCAAATATTTAAATCCATTCTCCATCCAAGGAAAGAGAGAGAGAGAGAGAGGGATCAAAAGCTCACTATGGTCCACAGAGGTCAAGGGCAAAATTATGAATTCATCCCAGCTGATTTTGTATTGGGATTGCCTTTAAAAGATAGAAACAATATTCAGAATTCTAGGGAGGTAAACTGCAGGGAGGGAGCATGATCATAAACAAAACCGGTACTACTCCAATACCATGAGCAAAAAGGCTTTATTTTCGAAAACAGTTTAGAAAGGCAAAATGCCAGCAACATACCGTCCAGGTACAGCAGCAAACAGAGCCCCAACCGGTTTCGCAACTAGTGCATTCATCAGGGGGATGGTCCATTCACATAATGAAACCTATTTATGTAGTGGTCCCTTAAAGGGATAGTATGATCACCAAGCAAATTATAAAAAGTGCATTTTATACATATGTGTATACCAGCACTGCCAAAAAATACACACTGGGATACAAAAAGGTTAGATAACCTTAAATTATTATTAAAACACAGTAAAAAACTGCCTTGAGGAACTATAACATCATTTCTTAATTTCATTAAGGTACAATATGCACTTCTTATACATATAATTAAGAAAAATAAAGGTCCATTTGATCTAGTGTTCAATAACACCAATATAGTCCATGCTTGAAACAATTTTTTCTTTTCTTTTGTTTCGTAAAGCTTTCAGGAACATGGTGGTACAACACATCAAAACAAAATTTCGAAAGAAATATAGCATTTCAAGCACAAAAAGGAAATAATAAAATATTGTATAGTTATATAAATTCCTTAAAGAAATAGGATTGCAAAGTAGGCCCTTTGAAAATAAATGGAACAGTCATCAGTGACAAAATAAAAATGGCTAATGAACGTTGTAACATCTATTTTTGTAACTCTTTCAATAGACTGACATTGGATAAGGAATATAACACTAATAGTATAGGTACAACTATAGGAATTTCATTAGAAAATATAAAAAGTAAATTGGAATCTATTAAAAAGGGCACACCTCCAGGTCCAGATGGTATTTCTGGAGACATGTTATTATTAATGAAGGATCATTTAAGCCTACCTTTGAAGTTAATATATGGTAGAAGTTTAAGATCAGGACTTGTGCCAACTGATTGGAAAGAAGCATATATTATGCCATTACATAAAAAGGGCGATAAAAGTTTGGTAGAAAATTATCGTCCCATCTCTCTTACTTCAACAGTATGTAAATTGCTTGAATGTATTATTAAGGAGGAACTGTCTCTAACTATTGTACCTATGGATACCACTCAACATGGTTTTATAAAAGGAAGATCAGTTGTCACAAATCTTGTCAGTTTTTACGTTCGCTTGCCGCATGCACAAGGAACGTCTTGGGAGAATGGGACACTTTGGAGGTGTGCCCCTCCCCTGCAATCCCCTGCTCCATTGAGCAGGCGTGGCAGTCCTGCACCAATCGGGCGCGGTGCTGTGTATGATAGCGGTGGTCCCTCTCTTCAAAGAAAACCACCGCTGTCATACACAGCACCACGCTGTCATTTCCGCCAAATCTTTTGCTGCCACGCTGGGAGCCCACCCCAGCATGGCTAACGCCCCATGCGAGTTCGCCGACGGGTGCCTAATCCCCATCGGCTCCAGGCCCCTCCAGCCATCCTTCTGCCATGCTGGGAGCCTCACCCCAGCGTGGCAAACATCCCACGTCAGCTTTTTTTTTTTTTTAAACCTGTAAATTGAAAACGGTCCCACGGCACTTCTCCCAGGCCCCCCTCCCACAACCTGCACCCACCCACTGCGCACCCACCTGCCCACATCCTCCCTCACCCCATACTTACCTCCGGAGCTTGGCGCGACAATCTTTGGTGGACCGGGAACGCATCTGCACTCTTCAAAGCCGACCGCGAACAGAGGAAATGCCGGTAAGCTGTATAATGGGCTAGATAGGGTTTTCAACTTTATTGCATATTCAGGTATTTTTAATTAAATTAATGAGTTTAATTTTCTCATGATGATGTCACTGATCATGAAGATTGTCTCAAGGGTGATTTCAGACTGCAAATCACCTTCGGGCCCAATAACGCCATGACAGTGACATCATTCATGAGAAGGGGTCCCAAAACTCCATGTTGAAAATTTGGTGCAAAATTCCAAAATGACTGTTCTACGTAGCCGCACATTGCGCAGTTCCTACGCAGGCTCGTAAGTTTGTGAATTTTCAATATTTTCACTCCAGATTTTCAACATTGCCATTTTACCACACCTCCTTATGAGCAGTACAGCTGTCATTTTTCACATCCTGCCCAAAATGTGTTTCCACCCATGTAGCGCACAATGGCGCAGTCAGTGTGCGAAATCAATGTATGGGACACATTAAGAAAATCACCATGGCACTGTTCATTAGCAGAGGTCTTAAAATGGCTATGTTGAAAATTTGGTGAAAAAATTCCCAAAATGACTGTTTTACGAGCGTGCGTTGTGCAGTTCCTATGCATGCTCGTACGTTTGCGAATTTTCAATATTTTCACTCCAGATTTTCAACATTGCCATTTTACCACACCTCCTCATGAGCAGTACAGCTGTCATTTTTCACATCCTGCCCAAAACGTGTTTCCTCCATGTAACGACAATGGCGCAGTCGGTGTGAAACTCAATGTATGGGACACATTAAGAAAATCACAGTGACACTGTTCATGAGCAGAGGTCTTAAAATGGCTGTGTTGAAAATTTGGTGAAAAAATTCCTAAAAATGACTGTTTTACGAGTGTGCGCTGAGCAGTTCCTACGCACGCTCGTAAGTTCGTGAATTTTCAATATTTTCACTCCAGATTTTCAACATTGCCATTTTACCACACCTCCTTATGAGCAGTACAGCTGTCATTTTTCACATCCTGCCCAAAACGTGTTTCCGCCCATGTAGCGCACAGTGGCGCAGTCGGTGTGCGAAATCAATGTATGGGACACATTAAGAAAATCACCGTGACACTGTTCATTAGCAGAGGTCTTAAAATGGCTATGTTGAAAATTTGGTGAAAAAATTCCAAAAATGACTGTTTTCTGGCGTGCTTGTGCAGTTCCTATGCATGCTTTCAATGCTTTCTGAATTTTCAATATTTTCACTCCAGATTTTCAACATTGCCATTTTACCACACCCTCCTCACGAGCAGTACAGCTGTCATTTTCACATCCTGCCCAAAAATGCAGCCCACTTCAAGCGAAGCATACAATGGCGCAGTCGTGGTGTGCAAACTCAATGTATGGGACACATTAAGAAAATCACAGTGACACTGTTCATGAGCAGAGGTCTTAAATGGCTATGTTGAAAATTTATTAGCTATTCTAAAAATGACTGTTCTAGCGTGCGTTGCACAGTTCCTACGCACGCTCGTAAGTTCGTGAATTTTCAATATTTGCACTCCAATGACTTCCAAATACCTAAACAGCACATAGAAGCAAGCAATGTTCGGCATTGACAAATGCTTGTACTTCTTTGTCACTGATTTTTTTAAGCCATGTCCAAGTGCCAAATACCACTGCAAATACCTGCAAGCGAACGTTCGGCATTGACAAATGCTTGTTATGATTATATTAGTGACAAACCTGACAAGGGAAATGTGAAGTTGTCTTGTTGGATTTTAAGAAGGCATTTGATTCAATAACTCATTGGGCTTTGATTCAAAAATTATCAATATTAAAAATTAACCCATTATTGGTAAATTGGATTAACAACTGGTTAAAAAATAGACAGTGTGTTTCCATTGATGGTTTTAGATTGTCTTGGAATCCAGTCTTGAGCGGTGTTCCCCAGGGGCCAGTCCTTGCACCGATTATTTTTCAATGCTTTATTTCGGATTTGTCATGTAATATTGAAAATAAAATCATAAAGTATGCTGATGATTGTAAGATGGTAAAAATAGAAAGTAATTTGAATGATGGTTTAGTCATTCAAAAAGATTTGGATATTTTACAACAATGGTCTATATGTTGGAATTTGAGATTTAATACATCAAAATGTTCAGTCTTGCATTTTGGAAAAAAAATATCAGTCATCAATATTACCTTTAAGGGGAGCCAATTATGTATAAGGCAAATGAAAAATATCTTGGTGTTATGATAGACTTCAAGTTTAATTTTGATATCCAAATCACAAACTGTATTAATAAAGCAAATAAAATATGGTGGCCAATTAAGAGAAATATTGTTTCTAGAAATTCTGAAGTTCTTTTTCCTCTTTTTCATACATATGTACATCCACATTTAGATTATGCATCTCAACTTTGGTCCCCATATTTGCGTAAAGATTTTGAAAGGATAGAAAGAGTACAAAAAAGAATCACAAAAGTCTTTTTTTCCAAATAAAAATACATGTTATGCTGATAGGTCACTCAGTTTGAAGTTAATGTCCTTAGAGTTAAGGCGCCTTAGAGGTGACCTGTTATTCTGTTGGGATATAGTTGATGATCTCAATTTATTGATTGATTGTGGCCCAGTATACAAACAATTGACTTTTAATACTAGAGGTCATCCACTTCAGTTGGAGCAATGTAAATGCAATACAAAAAAATAGCTTTTTAATTTTCACAAAGGGTGGTGAAACCCTGGAATAAACTACCACTGAGTATTGTTCTAAGTAATAATAAAGATACATTTAAAAGTAGGCTGGATAGATACTTGTTAACTCCTACAAGTATCTCAAGCTATATGTAAGCTTTGGGTGTTCAGGGGTCTAAGGGCCTGTTGTACCCTATGTTTCCTAGTATGACACATGTCATTAGGGACCTAAGGACAACAAAAATAAACACTGTCAAAGTACAATCACCTGTCTAATAAAACTATCACATTATTTGTACTAGCATATACTGTTACCTATCCTGGTCCTGCATTTTCTTTTTGACACATTTTATTTCCTAATGCAAGTCAACTGCTCAATTCTATCATGAGACCTGGCGCAACCAATGCCCCTAATGTGGATATCCAGAATGATTCTCTATATTTAAGTTTATCTTTGAGGTTACCACCTCTTGGCCCCACTGTTACCTTCTCTATCGCACAGATTTTAAAGGTATGACCAGTGTTTCTTGTTATTCTACAATGGTTAGCTAGTGCATTTAAAGGATCTTCAGCCTGAATTGACCTCAGGTGTTCACCTATCCTGACCTCAAAAGGTCTTGTTGTCTTGCCAACATAAAATGCAGAATACTCACAGGTTGCCAGATACACCAAGTTGTCTGTACTACAGTTAAAGAAGTGATTTATCTTATACGCTTCTGTACTATTAACTGTGGTGAATGTGTTGGTTTTCAGAATTGAAGTACACAATTTGCAGTTGCCACAATGAAAATTACCATGTGGCAGTGATGGCAACCAATTACCATCAGGCACACAAGGAGCTACTGGAGCTTGATAACTGTGGACCAATTTATCCTTTAAATTCTGTCCACATTTGTATACCATTATAGGCTTTTGTTGTACAGTTGCTGTAAGCAATGGTTCTGATCTTAAAATGTTCCAGTTATTTAAAACTTGTTCTATTGCAGGCAGTTTTGAGGCAGTACACTAGCTCTTTAAGCCACGTAATGTTCAGACCTCTAATAGCACTAATAGAATTTGGTTTCTTCTCACCACCTCATCTCTCTTTGAAATAGTGATGCAAAAATCTGGTCTAAAATTCTGGCCCTGTGATTGAAACCCATTCTCCCCAAAATTATAGTACTGCACCAGTCATGGTTTAAAAACATGCTCTGCCGGTCTGCCACAGTAATCCAAAGTGTTGGTAGGGTTACCGAAAAGAAATTGAGCGCTGTAAGTTCTTCTAATAACATTTGAAACCTGGGGCGAATCCGCACATGCGCCAAAAGCATACGCTCTTGCGGTTGCGCGGGATCTTTGACAAGTCTTCTGTTGCGCATGCGCGGGATTTCGGCCCCAGGTTTCAAATGTTATTAGAAGAACTTACAGCACTCGGTTTCTTTTCGGTAACCCCACCAACACTTTGGATTACTGTGGCAGACCGGCAGAGCATGTTTTTAAACCATGCTTGTGAAAATATGCAGTTCGAACAGCTGCGGCAGATGCACGCTCCTGAGCCTCTACTTCCGTAGGTGGGATTTCAGCTCGTCCCGGACAATAAACATACAATGTAAAAAACAGCAAAGCAGGTAAAAAGTCTGAATTTTCAGACATAGAGGGTGATTTTAGAGTACTCATTTCATAGGAGGGTGACAAGATATACACTGATGGGATGTAGGAAAAAACAGAGGGGTAAAGCTGACAGTGCCCCTTTAATTGCATCCCCTCCTCTTCGTTAAACTGCTGTTTAACCTGCATAGTAAGCTGAGTGAGTAAAAAAGGAAAAAAATCCTTCAATTGTAAAGCAGCATTGCATACTTTTTTTTTGTTGTTGTTCAATTGTTTAACCAGGAGTAGCACACTAAGCTGAAAGCTTGTTTACAGGTGTGACCTGGGAGCACAAGGAAGTTAAGTGACTTGCTCAGGGTCACACAGTGTGCAAGTGAGGGCTATACTATACTGCAATAGCTGACTCCTACAACGATAAAGAAATATAATTACTTACTTCAGTTACCTGTATTATTATTATTATTGTAATTATTTGAGGAGTCATTAGGGGTGAATAACATGTTATTCTCCCTGCAGCCCGTGTTATTTTCCCTGTAGACTCATCACAATGGCATTCAGTGTTCCATATATAATACAATAATGCACGCATGAGTGGTATATCGTGGGATATCACACTGTGGATGTTGGGTCACGAGGCCGAAAAGGCCCCAATCTAATTCAGAAGTGATCTATATCCCACTTATACCACACCCTGGAGTGCATTATTGCTATTATGAACTGGATTAATTGATATTTTATGCCTTTAATGCAAAAAGTAAAGTTTTAAATATTTTAATGTTGTTTTTATATGAGTGTAGGTAGACATTTAAAAAAGTTTGTGTATTTCTATGTTTTGGCCAGTAGGTGGCTGTTGCAGGAGGATTTTGTTGTCGTCTTCATTGTTGTGGTATTGACCCTCCCCGCCCGGAAGTTTAGTTTACTCGCAGCGGTTAATTTTTTTTTTTCTTTGTTGAGGAGGTGAAGATCAGTTGTGCCATACTTGTGAGGAAAGCGAAGGTAAGGGTAAAGGTGTGAGGAGTTGGGTTGTATGTTTTGCTGCTTATGCGAGGCAGCGTGGGAGTGAGGGCGAGCAGTACTTGGCGCTCTGCAGTCAAGCAGTTGCCAGTATGAAAGGGAGACGATTTTTTTTGTTGTTGTTTATAGCGCGTCTGCTTTGGGCGACGTGTATGGGGGGGGTGCAGTTGTGAGGATGTGTTTTTTTTCCCGTTAGTTTTAGTGGAAGTCGGTGGAGAACATTGCGCTGGCGGTGAGCAGGCTGGTGGCCGGAGGTTTTCCGAAGCCGTGATGATGTAGCCCGATATCATCACGGCTTCGAAACCCTCTCGGCTAATCAGGTTGCTCCATTTATGATCGCCGGTTCATAATTTAGGACATTCCATAGGGCATTCTGGAGTAAGCTTTTTATTCTCACAAAATGCTGATCTAAAACATGGGGCTCTACCACTTGTTTTTAGGCAGCATTGGTGGTAAAATTCCAGAGTAAATAAAAATATTTTTTTCCACATGCCCTGTGGACAGGTGCCCTAGTTACACAGAAATGTGATGGCAGAGAAAGGCCCCTCAGCCCATCTAGTCTGTCTAACACCCTACCTCCCCCCTTCTGTTATGCTTCCACCCTCTTTTCCCAACCCCTTAAATCTATCCCAAGCCCTCTTGAACCTCTCCACCATTTCAGCTGCCACTACCTCCTCCAGCAGCTTGTTCCAGGACTCCACCACCCTCTCAGTGAAAAACTGCCCCCTGACATTACCTCTGTATTGGCCACCTTCCAGTTTGAGGCTGTGTCCCCTCGTGTTCGCCCCCTTCTTCAATTTGAACATGCTATCACCCTCAACCTTATTTATTCCCTTCAGATACTTAAAGGTCTCAATCATGTCCCCCCCCTCTCCCTCCTAGTCTTCAGAGGGTACAAATTCAGCCCTCTCAATCTTCTCTCATTGGGTACATCCTGCATCCCTCGTACCATTTTGGTTGCCCTTCTCTGTACCCTCTCCATCAACTCAACATCTCTTCGTAGGTGAGGCCTCCAGAACTGCACCCCATACTGCAGATGCAGCCTGACCATGGTTCTGTATAATAGCATTAGCACCTCCCTCTTCCTGCTATTAAAACCCCTCGCAATGCAGTCCAACATTCCATTTGCCTTTCCCATTGCTCTGCTACACTGGCTGCCCACCTTGAAGTCACGTGATACCATAATCCTCAGGTCCCTTTCTGTTTCCTTCTCCTTAATCACCACCCCCCAAGGGAGTAAGTTTCCCTTCTATTCCTCCTCCCCAGGTGCATCAGCGAGTACGTTTGTGCATTAAACTTCAATTTCCAGGTGTCAGACCACCTCTCCAGCTCTCTGAAGTACGTAAGTCCTCATTTCTGTGGCATAGCTCCTAGACTTCAGCAGCAGCTTTTGTACATTCCTGTGGCAAGACTTATCCATTTCTGAGCAGACTATAGTCCTGCCATTGGCTAAAATATGATTTGAAGTCATCTGTGACATCACTTGGTGAACTATCCTCCCCTGAGCTCTGAAGCGGGGCACTCCATTTCTAGCGCTCCCACACTAAGAGACCACTGTACACGGAGAAAGAGGTACAGTGGCTACTGTATGTGTGCTGATTGGCTGAAATCATGTTAGTGATTTATAATGTTGAGTACAGTACCACTTTGCCTACCCAGCCTTCCATACATTATACTATACGGTTAGCCCTTGTTATGTATGGATTCCCATACACTCCCAGATGCCCTTGTACTACAATTCAAAGATCAAGAAAGTTGTGGTACCATAGCAACTATATTGCTGCCATGGTATAATAGTTTTTCTTATCATACTAACATGAATCAGCTGTATCCCTCTTGTCAGTCTACTTTCAGTTATTACCCTGTGTCTCCTACTCAACCATCAGCTCATTCATCACATAGAGGATGTTAATTTTTTTTTTATTTTCCAAAATCTGCCCTGAATCCAGCTGATAAATGCCCACTCGTCTGCCACTCCACTATAACAGAAAAAAAAAGTTAATTTTTTTTTATATGTTAAGTCTGTTATATCTATCACTGGTTACAAAGTCTAGCTATTTCCGTATTTGTGTTTTGTGCCTTGCCCATTTTATGAATGGCACCCGCAACATGCTTAAAAAATACGGGAGCAGCAAGACGTGCAGTCAACAATGGACATGATTGTTTTACAGTGTACAAAATCTAAGTTGTTACTCATGTTTGGTCATGGTACAGAGACAAACAGGTGGGCATTTTAACAGGCAGAAGTGAGTAAAAAATTATTGCCCTAGCTGCAAATTGAACTTAGCCTACTCAGGATACTGTCCTGCTGCATTACCAGGTGTGCCACCAGGACATGAAGGAAAAAACTGGACTCCCAGAGACACTGATTCATTCTTGAATGCACAACCTGGAGCTACACAAATTTTAATTACATCTAATCTGCAAGTTTGAGAAGTAATATATATATATATATATATATATATATATATATATATATGGAATGCAAACAACCAGAAGTGAGAAAGAAATAAGTGCCCTACCTGGTCCGATCCTGAGTGCCCTGTTATCTGTGGCATTCATTAATTAATGTTTGCTACTTGCATGACCCTAGGTGCTACTTACTGAGCCACACGTGGGACACTACTGCTTGCAACTGAAGGAAACAGCTACGTTTCTTTCTTTATCTTCACAGAAATTTTAGCAGCAGTTTCTGCTTTAGAGCAGTTCTTCAGTATTTAGAAACAACATTTAGAAATATACCAGTAATATTAAATGTCAGACATAATTATGCCCATTTTGTTTATATGTATCTCCTATATTCTTTATTACTGAGAATGTTTGCATGAAACATGAGTGTCCCAGGCTTCATCTCATCCTCCTGCTTTTTCTTCTGCTGAAGTCATAATCCTGCTTGTGACATCACAATCTGTTGCTGGGCAAATGATTATGATATCACAAACCGAGGATTATGACTTCAGCATAGGGTAAAGCAGCAAGATGGGATAAAGTCTGAGACATAAAGCTAATATTTTCAGGGATATGTCCTCAGTGAATAAAATTAGATAGTGAACATATCTGAAATAAAAGCACAACTGAGTCTAAATCATTTTGAAATTTTTTTCAGAAAGACTTCTTTAAGGTATAGTGCAGTGTCACTAATGAACATTTGAATGGGTGTTCTGTGGTGGGGGGTGATAGCCAGCTGTAAAAATATGTTTGTTTTAGGAAAAAGTGTATTCTGACTTATTTTCTTTAAAAAATATGCCTCAGACTTCATTTGGATTTTGTTTGTGGTTTGTGGTTTTTTAAGCCTCGGTCTTGTGAAGTTAAGTGTTTGCCCAGTGTGAGCAGAGGACATTGGACAGGGCTAAACTGGGTGGTGACAACGACCAACTTATGTATGGTGTAAGTCCTTTTAGGGTGGTGTTTCCTTTTAAACTATTCTAGTGGTATGCTTTGTGTTTTTGTCATTGGCTAAACAGTAGGTGAGGGAGTGTAGCTCACACTTAAAGGGGCAGTGTATCTTTACTTGAGCTCTGTTTTGAACCCTGATATTCAGATGTACATGATCGAGACAGGATCATGGTTTAACATGCTGGTACCCAGTATGTTGACCTTCCTGCCTTCAGGGACCACTGCGGGGTAATACATAACACACCACATTGCTAGATATGTTACACAGACTCTGAGAGAACTGTAGGTTTATTTGATGGACCAAACAAATCGGGTAATTTATGAATCATCTTCAAGTCAAAAAGGATGACTAAATCACCAGTGTGTACTTTCTTCATGAAAGTATGAGCAGTTTTTATTCTTAGTTATACCCCAAACATTTTCAATGGCCTTTCTCAGCTTTATCAAGGGAAAGTGTTCCTAGAAATTACTAATAAATTTATCTTAACAGTGTTGCACAAATGGTGTGTTGCACTTGACATAACACAAGTTATTTCAGATTTCATACAAATAACATATTTCATATTCAAGCTGTTCTAATTAGATATGCGAAAGCTCACCACTTCTGTGGGTGCTTAGGGGCAAATGCCCCATCAGTTTCATGGTGGCAGTTATAGAGGCCACAGCCAGAAAATGAAGAATGCCAAAAACTGAAACTGATAGTTTTGAGTCTCAGCTTATCTCCCTTTTAGCACCTGAGGAAGTTAATAAAAAACTTAAAAGGGTTAAAACAGCATTAGAAATGTTTCAGGAAAAACTGAAAACACGCAAATGTACAAAATATGAGAGGCATAATTGACTACAGACGGACAAATCTGTAAGTGGAGTAGCCAGAAAGATAGGCGTGGTCACCCCAAATCAGCATTCTCTCATTCACAATCTTCCTCTGAAGCGGAAACTAACAGAGAGACGAGGCCACCCCCCAACAACATTCTTTTTTAGGGAGACAGCAGAAGACAGGACCACATACAGACAGGCAGCTTATGAGAGACAGGCAGACATAGACTCGAGTACAGATTCAACTAGTGAGAAAGAAGTACAGGAACACCCGGTTCAGGAGCCACTAACAAAACCACAAAAGGTAACACAAACCAAACCAATAAATCAAAGGACAAAGACAAAGACAAAATGGTAATAGAATGAGAAGTTGAGGAAGGAGCAAGCAGGGTGATGAACATGAGACTGAATACAGGGTGGTCTTTAGCATATCATGAAGTGAATTAACTGAGTGTGAGGAGAAAGTCCTTTCTAAAGGAGTAAGTTTTACCCCTAAAAATACCCCTAATCATTTTCAAATTAAGCTTGATTTGCAGCATTTTTTTCAGGAAATTATATTTAACGTGTCATTTTTACTCTGATATGACTGTACACCCTGTTAAATTAGAATTTAGGCAAGTTATACAGTATGTGAAAGCTAAGCTCATTCCTTCTGGACCTGTCTCACAAGTGATTAATACCTTTATGAAAGCAGTGAACAAAGAGATGGAGTCTCTACTTCATAAATTTACACCAGAAAATGTAATTTGACTAGGCTGGAGAGGGCCACTATTAAAACATCAGAAGATGACATCTCTATAATTATTAAGCAAGCTGATAAGGTGGGGGTTGTGATTATGGACAGGGAGGATTATGACAGCGAATACTTGAAGACAGGTGCATAATGAGTCTAATTGTCAAAAAGTGGATAGAGGCTCTACCTATACAGTGTTGGCCAAGATAAATGAAGTTGTGCATAAAGCAGTTGAGTTAGGAGAAATATCTGATTGGGTTGGAGAAGCACTAACTACACCAAAACCAAAGATTGCCATTTGCTATCGCTTGCCCAAGATCCACAAAGCAGTGAGACCACCTCCAGGGAGATCCATAGTCTTTGGCCTGGGATCAGCCCTGGAGCTGCTCTCCTGCTGTGTGGATTTTTACCTGAGGGAATATGTGCAAACGATGCCTTCATATTTGCAAGATTCATGTGTGTAACAGAGTATCCTGTTGTGAACATAAAGTGTTTAGACAAATGTCCTTCCAGATGCAGTAACCCCCCCTCCCCTTTTTTTGTTTCCTTGTTCACTCTATCCTGTCCTCTTATATTTTCAGTAACTATCTTATATTTCTTGTCAGGGTGGCCAACCTGGCAATTTTATATCTTTACTGTATTATCCCTTTATGTCCAAACCTCTTTTTTTCTGCATCTTTTAAATATTTAAAAACTGAGCAGTTTGCCTGTGATATAGTTATGTACCCTTACAGTATGCCCTTGTAGAGAGTTATGCAGCCAAACCCCTGTTCTGCTTTTATTGTACAGCCCTAGCTGTGTAGTGGTAGGAAAAGCATTTAAAATGCCTAAAAGCAGCACTTTGCACTTTGAAATCAGTGAGCGAGTGGTAGCGGCAGCGAAGTGTGTGCACGATCGCACAGTCGCGCTGGCATCCTTGCGTAGACCCCGTGCACGCTCACACTGGAAGCGATCCCCAAATGGAGCTGTAATGCTTCAGAATTGAGCGAGGAAGCGGCAGCGAAGTGTGTGCACGATCGCACATTCGCACGCTTGCATCCTCGCGAGGGACCCTGTGCACGTTCACACTGGAAGGATCCCCGAAATGGAGCTGTAATGCTTCAGAATTGCAACTGCTTGTTGTGATTCACCAAAGAAAGGGAGCGGCTGCTCAGCTGCAAGAGGAGGATGCAGCTGTATACTGTTGCCATGGAGCAGTTCCTCTGATGCCCCAATGTACTGGAAATGTATCCGCTTCATGGATACGATTCAAGGGAGGCTGTTGATGTTAAACTTAATGTAGGACACTACAGGTAGGTGGAATTAAGTCCTGTAGTGTCCTCAGAAGTATTTAAATAGGTTTTATTTTTGTTTTATTTGCCCCAGCATTTAAGGAAAGGCTGTAGGTTGGCACCAGACCAAAATGAGAGGTTTCAGCCGTCGGCTGCAATTACAAGCCATCAGATAGGACTGCTGCCCCAGAAAGTAGTCTAAATGTGACAAAATGGTTAGTGCAACCTGAGAAAAGAATTGTATGCATTTTACCAAAGACAGATATGAAAAATAAAGTTATTTTCAGAACAAAAACATTTTTTGTCTTTGTGGAAGTGAAATCTTAACCTTGCAGGAACACAGATAGGGAGCGTGCCCCTCATCTGTTGTTCTCTGCTAAGGTTAGAGACTCACTTAAACTAATTAACCAAGTTGTTTTTCCTTCTGTATAACAATCATAATGTGATAAAAATATCTGAGGGATGTGTTACCCTGGAAGTTCCTATTATAGGGCTGGCAGACCATGAAATGGCTGACTTTATATGGACTAGAGACTGAGTCACACAAGAGGGAGGGGCTTAACTCCAAACCATGCCCCCTCCAGAAATTAAGGTCTCTACATGAGTTATAGGACCTATTGTGTGACTGGTCTTGAGAATTATAGTAATAGGCACATCTATGTGTCCTGATAGCATTTATAGACCAGTGTGAATGTTCTAGGAAAGATTAGAATAGTACAGTTTTTTCTTAATTATGTGTCACGTGGTCATGATGTCATAGCATCAGGCACTATATAAACTGTCCACTAGGGAGTCAGTTTAGAGAGGTGGGTCAGTATTCGACTGACCACAAGTGGAGGAGGTTGTGTGCAGGCTTTTCCACAAAAGTGCTTCATTGGATGAAAGGAAAAGACATTGTTCAGGAGCTTGAATCAAGGCGTATTTCCTGTGTTGGATGGGTATGAATTTAACACCAATATTTTCCTTTCTGTGAACTTTTTTTTATTATTTTATTTTTTTTGTCTAAAAATAAAATGCTAAACGCATTTGCATGCGTTTTTTATGCATTTTAAATATTGTCTGGACATCTGTTATTTCCCACACCTCTACAATGTGATGCTTTGAACCTGTCATTAGAGTTGAATACCCATGACATAGACTGGGGTAAGGTGCTGTTGGTCACCATGGATGTGGTGGACCTTTAACACCTCTAACTAACAAGAGGGGGGGACTGCAGGTGCTAGCTGGGATGCTAAAGCTTAGAAATGGTGATGAGAAACCTAGCACTGATTTTCTTCTAGAACTATCCTCACTTATATTTAAAGAAAACTATTTTAGGTTTGCAAGGAATTATTTTTTGGCAAATTAGGGGGACAGCGATGGGGTCGATGATGGCCCCATCTTTTGCCAACCTCTTTATGTATCAGGAGCCACAAAATTTGCAGCAAGTCTATCAGCATGCAGATTTCAATAATGGGAAACTACCCATCTCATGAGGTTTTAAGACTTTCCTTTTTTACTTTATTCAATGCAGTGCAAATCCATGCACACCGACTAATACGGTATGACATTCAATAAATAGTCAGTAAATACTGTATATTGGTCACTCAAATCACAAATGGACTCTTAAAAAATCTCTTTTAGAAAGAAAAAATTGTAAAAGTCAATAAAGAGTCAGTTATAAGTCAAGCAGTTTTACCCATTTGCTGGTCTTTGTGGCTCAGTTGCCTAAATCCTGTTTAAAGGGCTGGAGCGTGTTCTGTTTTTGCAGTCCTTAGTTGTTTGTCTTTTTAAAGACTTTTCACCACTGCAGCTGTCTATGGTTTACAGCCTCCATGCTGGTCATTCCGTATTGTTAGGAACAGATGAAACAGGCACATGCCAGGACACCAGAGCAGTTTAGTGCTCATCAGGCCACGAATTCGGTCCCCAGGTTAGGGGCAGCTCACACATTTTTTTTGCAGTACCTGGCCTCTGGATCCACCTGGCTTGCGTCACTCCCTTGCTTGAGCCCTTTAAATAGGATTTAGGCAGTTCAGCCACAAAGACCAGCAAATGGGTAAAACTATTTATTGATTATCACACCGTATTAGTCGGTTTGCATGGTTTTGCATTGCACTGAATGAAGTGAAAAAGGAAAGCCTTAAAACTTCATTATGGGTAGTTTCCTTTGTTGAAATCTGTGTGCTGATACACTTGCCACAGTTTTTGTTGCTCCTGACTCTAATTTATCCCTGCTATTTAGCACCAGAACCCCTCTTGTTTCAACTAGACTTTTGAGCACAACAAACCCATTTTTCCAAGTTAGAAACCCTTTATGTATCCGTTTGAGATGGGCTTGATTGAAAATTAAACTAATGATCTCACTTCAAGGGGGAGCTCTTGCTGCAGATTACACCATAAGGGCTGAAGCCGGCAGGTGCCAGGACCCCACGGAAAACTTTCAGCTAGCAGTCTATGGTGGGGGGACAGCCCCTGATGTCATCCCGCTTCCGACATTGTCAGCGGTATAAAAGGGGCAGTCCCCCAGCCCCACTTCAGTTCTTTTCCCGTCATCTACCCATGCACATTGGCTCCAGGGACGCTTTCTGCTCTAATCGACTGCCTTTTTCATTGCTTTTTTATTTTCTAAAAATAGTTCAAGTTTTTTAATTTCTCTCTGCATGTCTTCTTCCCTGTCGTCCTCCATTGTGCGGTGCCAATCCTTCGGCCTGCCTCCTTTACCTAGGTCTGGACCACCACACACCGAGGCCTGCCAGCATTGCCAGAAGTTCAACAGCAGGACCAGGATTTGCTGCCAAAAAGCTCTCAAATTCTTCTTGCTAGGGAAACAACTTACAGTCATGCAGAAGAAGACCCAGGGGAAAGGTTCTTTGTCCTCCCCTGCCTCAGGGGCTTCAACTTCTTCTGACCACCGTAAGGGCAAGACATTGTCGGGGAAGCGTCATCATAAGGAGAAGCACAAGCCGGACTCCTGTTTCCAGTCCCCGCATGGGTCATACTCCGGCTCCAGGTCCTCATCCCGTGGGGAGGGACAGACTCAAC
Source organism: Neoceratodus forsteri (assembly GCA_016271365.2). NCBI lineage: Eukaryota > Metazoa > Chordata > Ceratodontiformes > Ceratodontidae > Neoceratodus > Neoceratodus forsteri. The sequence goes on along the minus strand of CM028132.1, from coordinate 266,493,162 downwards.
TCCCCAGGCTGCTCTCACCTCCTCCAGGCTACCTGTGGTCAGGCCTTCTGCACTGGTACTGACATCAGGTGGAGGTTCCTCTGGGTCTGGGACTAAGTCCTTGGCCCTTCAGCCCCTGAAGCTATGGCCCTTCTCACAGACCTCAGGCCAGCAGTAAGATGGCTCGGCCGATACCTCATTGGACATCGGGTCCCTACCCGTCCTCTGTCCCGACAAAAATTCCACCAAATCAGCCACAGTCTGCATAGCTGACTGCCTGGAGTGATGCTGGGGGCATGAGCTCACCTCCCCTAGGAGAACGACTCCTCTGCCCTCTTTGGGGCTTAGTTCCCCTCAATGGGCCTTGTCCAAGCCTACGCCAGCCATAACCCCCAGACCGGCACTAGCACATGCCTGTCTCTTCAATGCTGACATGCCCGGCATCCATTCCGGCCACATAGAGCCTCAACTGACGACGGAGGGAGTGATGTCCGATGAGCCCACGATACCAGACAACCCAACCCTGGTGCAGCCAATGATGGCTACCCCTACGCCAGAAAAACTGGTGGCACCTCAGGGGCCCAACACCCGGCCTATCATACTCTCTGATGCCGGGTGGTCCCCCTGAGCCTAGATCCCTCTATCGGATGTCAAAGTGCTCCTTACGTCCTGGTGGACCACCATTAAGGGCAATGATATTCTTCTTCATCCCTACTAAGGAGCCTACTCCTGAGGCCCCTCCAAACCGGCCTTCTCCTAAACCCAGGGAGCCTACTTCCCAGCCTAAGGAACTGACCCTCAGCTGGAGGGCTTGAACAGGGTTGCTCGCCATAAAACAGGAGTCGCTCCTCCAACAGATCATTTTGATAGGCACAGACGCTGGTCTAGAGGACGTTATCCCAGCATTCCTCCTCTGGCTCCATGTCATCAGAGGTTCAAGCCGCAGCTCTTCCTCCTCTTCCAGGTCTTCCTCTCTGAGAGGTGCTCCTTCGCCTCCAGATAATGACGACACCCCTAGGTCCCTGCCTGTTGATCCATCTTTTATGGACATTATGTGGCATATCCAGGTAAATATGGGTTGGGGCACGGAGGACCTGGACCTTGAAAGATGTCGTCTGGCAAAATACTTCCATCAGAAGGACCCTAAACCCATAGTGATACCACCCTTAGTTGATACCTTTCAGAACATCACCAGGATTGCCTGGAAGCACCCTTCCTCTTCTTCGACAGTCCCCAAGAAATCAGACCACATTTATAGAGCCCACAGGGATGAACCTTTTTTGGGAGAACACCCCCTGGCGGATTCCATGGTGATCACAGCTGCCCATGACAAGTCCAAACAGTCCAGGCACCTGAGCACCCATCCTCCCTGCTGGGAGTCAAAAACATTAGACCAACTCGGCAAGAAGGTATACTCCTCTGCCACTTGCACCATTCGCTTCCTAAATTTCCTAACACATATGGTCCAATATCAGAATGCCCTATGGGAGCAAGGCGTGGAACTGGCTCAAGCCTTACCAGATATTCCCCAGAAGGCAGAGCTGCTCAATCTCTTAAAGTCTGGATCGAATGTGGGCACTCAACATACTGCGCTCCTCTTATGATTCCGCAGACACAACAGCCTGAGCTGCAGCTACAGGTGTCTGCATAAGGAGGCATTCCTGGCTCTGGATCTCACGTTTCTCCTCGGATGTCCATGCTGGCATCATGGATGCCCCTTTTAAAGGTCTGGTCCTATTCGGAGAGGAATCTGAGAAAATAATTGCTCGGCTCCAGGACTCAGGCAAGGCTATACAGTTCTACGTACCAGTCTAGCCAAAAGCCTTTTCAGCATTGACCTTTTCATTGCTCCTCCAGTCAACAGCCTTGAGGACAGCAGCAAGGTGCCTTTAAGTGAAAGGCCACCTCTCACAACCCAGCAGGCGCTGCTCCCAGTGCCAACAAGTCCTTCCAGACTGCCCTGCCTACCCCAAGTGCCTCTGCCTGACTCCCTGCCCAAACCCCTCCCCAGACGAATCTCTGGGGAGGCGGAGGGAGGCAGTGGAGGTCGCTTCTCCCTCTATCTAAAGGGATGGAGCAGGATCACGTCAGATGGTTGGGTCCTGCAACGGATATAGCAAGGACATACGATAGAATTTCTACAGGTGCCACTGGACAATCCTCCTCTGCCCTCTTGTTATTCCTCATCACACGCAGCCCTCATCCAAGAGGAAATCCGGGCGCTCCTTTACAAACTGGCCATAGAGCCAGTTCCAGCTTCCCAAAGAGGGAAGGGCTAACATTCCCACTTCTTCTTGGTTCCCAAGAAAACTGGGGCTGTACCCCATCCTGGATCTCAGCAACCTGAACAAATACATGGAATATAAGAGGTTCAGAATGGTTACCCTTCCAGGCCTGATCCTCTTCTTCATCAAGGAGTTTGGCTCTGCTCACTGGACATGCAGGATGCATATCTTCACATCCTGATTGCTCAGCCCCATGGAAGGTTTTCTTTTTTTTTTTCCATAGAGGTTTTCTGCAACTCAGAGCCTGGCGGGCAGCTGTGGCCCTCACTCAGAGGGACTCGTCCTTGCCCCACACAACCCCACTCAGCCAACCCCAAGTAGTTCCCCATGGCTTGCCCCATGGCGGGGCCAGGAGGAGAATGCTGGCTTTTCTTTTTCCCCCTGGACACAAATCCAGAAACCGGGGGTGGCACAGGAACACGGGGCTGTCATGGAGCCTCCCAGATCCCTTTTCCTCTTTTGTCCTGTCTCCCCTCCCCTACCGATGTAAGGATGTCGGTATGTGTCTCCTGACCCATACTGCCATCCAGCCACTACCAGAGGGCAGTCAGCAAGCAGGATGACAAGTCTCCCTCCCGAGAGAGGAAAGCAGTCCTCTGGACGCTTGATCCTCCTCGCTCCGGGCGACCAGTCGGGTCGCGCATGGTGCAAGGTGTAGTGACCAGCGCCTAATCTCCTGCTCCGTTGGGCCTCCACAGAAGGTTTCTTCAGTTCCTTTTCCAAGGGCACCACTTCCAATTCTGTGCTCTGCCGTTCGGCCTATCTTTGGCTCCTCGGGTCTTTACCAAGTGCTTTGTAATAGTGGCAGCGGCATTAAAGAGGCAAGGTCACTACATCTTCCCATTCCTGGACAATTGGCTTCTCGCAGCCCCCTCCAGGGAAAAGCTGCTGCGTACTCTGGGAGACACCTTTTCTTTGTTCAGAGACCTGGGAGTCACTTTGAACCTTCCAAAATCCTCCCCATGACCGAGCCAACGACTACAGTTCATAGGGGTGCTACTGGACACAGTCCAAGGGAAAGTCTTCCTGCCTCTGGACAAGGCAGATCATCTCCAAGCTCATGCTCGGGAGGTCTCCTTGGCTCTCATGGTCTCGGCTTGAGTGGTCCTCAGGCTTTTGGGTCGCATGGCAGCCAACATTAAACTGTTCCATTGGCATGGCTGCACATGAGGGTGACCCAATGGAATTTGAGAGTTCAGTGGGATCAGCAACGGACAACTTAGGCCAACTGGTGAGAGTCTCAGAGTCAGTTCAGAAGACTCCCCAGTAGTGGCTAACTTCCTCTTACCTCTCCAGGGGCATGCCCTTTGAGGGACACCTCCTGTCCTGTCCCTGACCACGGATGCCTCTGGCTTGGGCTGAGGAACTCACCTTGCAGGCCGCAGGACCCAGATTATGTGGTCTGCCATGGAAAAACCTCCACATCAGTGTGTCAGAGATGAGGGCAATCCTCTATGCCATGCAGGTCTTTCAGACCTCTCTAGCTCCGGGCCACCTTCTTATCCAGATGAACAATATGTCGGTGGTCTTTTACATAAACAGGCAGGGGGAACTTATTTGTATCCCTTCTGCAGGGGAAGCCATGAGGATATGGTACTGGGTCATCAAGCACCAGATGGAACTCTCAGCTGTGCATGTTCCAGGCATCCAGACACCTTGGTCGACAACCTAAGCCACTCTTGGGCCAAAGCTCACGAGTGGGAACTTCTGTAATCAGTAGCAGAAGAGCTGTTTCTAACATAAGGTCACCTCGAGTTGGACCTCTTCAAATCCTCACTCAGCGCCAAACTGCCCAGTTTCTGCTCAGTAGATCCAGGGCCTAGTGTTTTCTGGTGAGACGCATTGTCCCTTTGCTGGGCAGAGAGATTCCTTTACACCTTTCCTCCCTTCCCACCAATTCAGAGGGTCCTTCTAAAATTGCAGTCAGAGGGAGTGGACATGATCCTGATTGCTCCCTACTGGCCTCATAAGATTTGGTTCCCTCTACTTCAGCAACTGGCAGTGGACCTCCCCTCCCCCGAGCTCACACTTGCTTGCCCAGGAGAGAGAGACTCTAGTCCATCCAGACCTCAAATCATGCAGGGCAAAGCTCTCGCTCAGTTGGATTTATCCCGCACTTTCCTGCAAGGTATCCTACATCTGAAACCTCCATCAAGGACCCCATCCTCCATGGAACCGCTTGTTTCTTTTGAGAAACTCACCATGCCTCCCTTTGAGTCAGCCATGGATTGACAGCTGCACTTTCTGTTGTGGCAAAGTGTTGTTTTTAATTACGTGCTTCCTGCTCAGAGGATTTCCAAGCTCCAGGCTCTGATGTGCAAAGAACCTTATTTAGTTTTCCATAAGGACAGGGTGTCCCTGAGGACAAATCCTAAGTTTCTGACTAAGGTGGTGTCCGAATCTACCCTTAATCAGGACATCCATCTCCAGTTTATTATCCAGAGCATTCAAATCGAGGCGAGGCTGTGCTGCATACTCTGAATGTTCACCGGTTCTTCATTATTATTTGACTATACCCGGGATCTCAGAAAATCTGATCAGTTGTTTGTTTTGTTCGCCCTGAAGACTTTAGGGGTGCCTGTTTCCAAGCAGACTTTATCTAAGTGGCTGGTTCGCTGCATTGTTTACTGCGACCAGAAGTATGACAAGCCTTTACTGGGCCTGGTTAAAGGTCATTCTACCAGGGCAATTGCTGCTTCTTTTGTGTCTTTATGTATCGTGTCAGCGGCAGATATCTGTGCCACTGCTACCTGGAGTTCAGTCCACACTTTCATTAAGCACTATAGTTTGAACATTGCATAAAGGCTCAGAACAGGCTTTGGCCTTGCTGTCCTTCAGGGCCTACTTTCATGAGGATTTCCACTTTCTGCCTTTTCCTCCTACCAGCCTGTCAAAGATTGTACTTGTACTGCTTGGGATTCAGTCCTTATGGTGTAACCTGCCAAAAGAGCTCCCTGTGTGAGATAGCAGTTAGTACGCAAGAACTCACCATAGCAGCAGATCTTTGAGAAGAGCTCTTGCAGCAGGTGCTGCTTTCCAACCCTCCTTCCCCTGGTTTCTGCTCCTGCATGAGTCACCCCCACCACCACCGACTGCTAGCTAGAAGTTTTCTGTGGGGTCCTGGCACCTGCCGCTTCAGTCCTTATGGTGTAACCTGCTGCAAGAGCTCTTCTCAAAGATCTACTGTTAGGTAAGTTCTTACATAACTGTACTTTTCAAGAACAAAATCTTGGTCTATGAAACATAGGTGATTTTTTTTTCCTCTGGTCTGGGACAGAGGAAGAGGTGAAACTTTCTCACATATATCTGACTATATCTGAATAGTGTAAATAAAATATACAATTTACTCTGTGTATAGCCCCCTGCAAATGGGGTTCCCAAAAGTCTTCCAGGAGCTTGCCTAAATGCTCCACGCCTGGGTGGCATTTGCTAAATGCTGTTTCAATGTGGGTGCAGACAGTGCTATAAAAGCCTCCAAGTACTGTCTCTAAGAGCTGTCTGCTTGCAGACATAATTAATTTAACTGGGGGACTGTGTGTGTTTAAGCCCGAGTCCCGCCCGAGCTGCTGGCTAAGTGTTCTGTTTCTGCCGTTGCTAAGTGGGCAGAGTGAGCACTCTTGGAGGATGTAACTAATTCTGGGGAGAAATGCAGAGTATTCATGACAATGTAGTTTGTCTAACCCGCTTCTTTTGCAGTATGAACTGTTTCTAATCTGTTTCTGCATTTCGGTCCCGGACTGCTGAGTTGGACCAATCAGTGTGGGGGGCCTTTAAAATGGAGTCTGTGTGGGTGAATCAGAACTTGGACTCTCATTTGGAGCCTGTTATAAAGGGGCTGTATGTCAGGTGCCTCTGGGAATTGTAGTTTGGACCCTGGCACCTTTTGCACCAACAGAGGGAGCCCTGCTGTGATTGACAACTGAACCGACCAACCAAACTCTCTCGATCTTGCATGACGGAAAACACCAACTGATTCCCCGGTTTTTCACATCATACAGGTTCACACACTTGGAAAAGGTACCAATGAAACAATGTACTTATTAGACATATAAGTGTGGAAGAATATTGTGGCTCTGAAACAAGCCTATTAGATGAAATAAAGGATGTGTGAGGGTCAATTTTGAACAAGATTCATTCCTAGAGGATTGTTGAGCAATGAGAAATATTAATTGAGTTATTCCCCTAAAGGCAACTCTTGACAAAGCCTACAAGTAGGTGAAACGTTGAGTTCATTGCCAAATTTTAAACAATAAAAGAAAGAAGTTTTGAAAATGGAATCATCTTGTCTGCATCCATATTTCTTCAGCACCTAACCATCTTCTTTGTTCTGATACAGAGAAATCGTCTTTTTAAAAAATTGGCTGGACAACAGGACGAAGAGGGTAATAGTAAACAGAGTCCACTCGGAAGAAAAGGGGGTTACTAGCAGGGTACCTCAGGGTTCATTACTGGGACCGGTCCTCTTTAATGTCTTTATAAGTGACATTGCAAAGGGACAGGAAGGAAAAGTACGCCTATTTGCCAATGACACAAAGATCTGCAACAGGGTTGATAATAAGGGGGTGGAAAAGATAAGAAGGGACTTGGCAAGGTTGAAGGAATGGTCAAAAGTATGACAGCTTAGATTCAATGCAAAGAAGTGCAAAGTAATACACCTGGGAAACAAAAACCCAGGGGAAGAGTACACAATGCGGAGGGGGGAGGCACTAACAACAACAAAAATGGAAAGGGACCTGGGGCTAGTCATATCAGATGACCTAAAGGTAGGCAGGCAATGTGAGAAGGCAGTAAGGTGGGCTGGGGGATACTAGGATGCATAGGGAGAGGCATCAAAAGTAGAAAACAGGCAGTTGTCATACCTCTGTACAGACTGTTGGTGAGACCCCATCTGGAGTACTGCGTGCCGTTCTGGAGACCCCATCTCCACAAGGACATAGACAGGATGGAGGCAGTCCAGAGGAGGGCAACTAAAATGGTACAGGGTCTGCACCAGAAACCATATTAAGAGAGACTAAAGAAGCTATGTGAGGAAGTATTTTTTCACAGAGAGGGTGGCAGATGCATGGAATGGCCTCCCTGAGGAGGCTGTGGGGTCAAAAACAGTGGGGGAATTCAAGAATGCATGTGACAGACATAAGGCAATTATAGTGGGGGGAAGGAGGAAGTAGGCTGTTGGTTAACTAGGATCTGCAGCTTATTCAATAGGTACAGAAATGGGTAGACTGGGTGGGCCAAGCCGTCCTTATCTGTCATCAAGAGTCTATGTTTCTATGTAACTGCTTCAGTACAGCTCCATATAGTGGCAAAACAGGGCAAGAGAGACTTTTTTTTTTTAAACATTAGGAATTACATCTTTCGTTTTTTTTTGTTTTTTTTTTAATCTTTGGGGGGGTAAAAGTTCTGTAGCACAGGATCCTTGTGCCTCACAACACCCCTGGGGGTGCATTAACCCATGACAACCACCACCCTGGTGTGTCTTATTGCTTGCTTATTTTGTCCTTTATAATGGCATTGAGACAAAGACCTTTTCCAGCACTGTCAGGCTAGCCGGTCTGTATTTGTAAGCTGCACCACCAGTTGTCTGTTTAGAACAAAAGAACATAAGAAAAGTGTCAGCAGATGGGGACCATGTGGTCCATCTAGTTTACCCAAGGTGGCTACCCCCCAATTATATTTTTTGCCTATGTTGCCCACATTGCCTGTCCCAAGAGAGTTTGAATTCCCTTACTGTCTTTGATGCCACCACTTCTGGTAGCAGGCTGTTCCATGGGTCTATCACTCTCTCTGCAAAAAAGTACCTTCTAGAGTTGCTTTTAAACTTGCACCACCTCATTTTCCTGGAAAAGGTCTTCCCTCCAAGTTGTGTTAATTCCCTTGACGTACTTAAATATTTCTATCATGTCCCCCCCGTTTCTGCTCTGTTCCAGAGGGAATAAATTCAACTCCTTGAGTCTTGTCTTGTATGGCTCATGATGCAGCCTCTGCACCATCTTTGTGGTCCTTCTCTGCACTTTCTCCATATGGTCAATGTCCTTTTTTAGGTGAGGCCTCAGAACTGGAAACAGTACTCGAGGTGTGGCCTCACCAAGGATCTGTAGGGGGCAAGATAACTTCCTGCTTTCTGCTCGTAATATCGCTTCCTGTGCACCAGAGGATACCACTTGCCTTCTGCGCTGCTTTTTCACATTGTTTTCCTACCTTTCAGTCGTTGGTAATGATCACACCCAGATCCCATTCCATTTTTGTCTGCTCTAATTGATGCTCTTCTAGTACATACTTTTTTTCCTGGGTTCCACTTCCCCAGGTGCATTGTCTTACACTTCTAGGTGTTAAATTTTAACTGCCAATTTCTGTACCATTCTTCCAGTCTCCTTAGGTCAGCTTCCATACCTAATGCCCCCTCTAGTGTATCCACCCTGTTGCAGAGCTTTGTATACTCTGCGAACAGGCAAACCTTCCCCTGTTCAAATAAAACTCCAGAAGACACTGTACAGGGGTGCAGCAAAGACCTTTTTATTACTAGATAGGCCAGTGATAACAGCTTACAGACCTTCCACTACAGCCACAGGAAGTGCTCACTCACAAAAACTCCCCCTTACTGGAGCACCTGAAACTAAGTCCCCAGGTACCGTAATTACATGTGTAGAAGGCTACTTAAAATAAAGTTAACTTAACAATCTCCCACTTTTCTTTAAAGACTTAAATTTTAGCCCCCTCTTTTATAATAGCAAAGTTTAATGTCCACATGGCTAAATGTCTTCTTCCTCAATCTGCCACATCCCTTTACTGAGTGCTTTTAGAAGCACAAGAGCCGATGCTCCCTTTTTTGTCAAGCAGTCAGCCAGTTGTTCCTTTGTGGTAGACCAGAGAACATGCTGGACCCTCTTGGCTTGGTTAAGTTCTTTAATGCCACTGATTTCAAGATGAAGCCTTTTCTCTGAAACCGAGTTGGTCGACTTTATAGCATCAACTAGTGAATGACTGTCCACAACACATGTCACAGGTAAGATGTGTTTGGTACCACCGGTAGTGATCTCCGAGTACAGCATTGCCAGAAAGATGGCATTGTCAATTCCCTCAGCCAAAGCAAGGGTTTCCCCAGCAAGCGTGCTCTGGACTACTCTTCTTATCCTTTTTGACTGCCAGGAAAGTGATGAAAAGCGTCCTTCCTCACCCATTAAGATAATCAGGTGACCACCCTGAGAACCCCCATCCGGGAGGTTGCCTAGTGATGCCTCACTAAAAACTACCAATTTTAAGGTGGCAACTTTTCCCAAACATTGAAATTTCAAAGTCACTTGTTCTGATTTCAGTTTTCCAACAATTTTGTTTGCCTCATGTATGGTTTGAACAGTGGCTTGTTTCGTGTTAGACGCCAAGTTGCAATCATAAAACATGACATCAGGTCTGCTCTGTCTAGCAACCCAGAGAATTTGGCCTGTCTTTGACCTCAGTTGATCCTTTTCACTTTCAGTGAGAGGATCATCATGGTGTAACACTCTTGTGGAATCCATGTGGATGGGATGAATATTTTGTATGTAGTGTTGCTGTTGTAACTGTACAATTTTATCAACTGTATTGAACTCCATGCCCATGTAACAAAAGCTGTCATGCTCCTCACGGCCGTCTTAAAGACATTTCTTAAGTGTGGTATTACTGTTGTGGCAAAGTTATGTGAGCCACCCCAAATGAAGTCATCAACATGGCAGGCAAGCACTCCAGCTACATTGCTATCTTGATCTAACCAGTAGAAGATGGCAGGATCCACTTGTGACATTTTTCCACCAGTATTCAGCACAGTTTCTTTAACTTTGTTGTACCAGTACAGAGATGCATCTGCCAGACCATAGACACACTTTTTAAGTTTCCACAGTGTTCCTTCACCTTTAGCTTCAGGTGGAGGGTTGATGTAAATATCTTGAGACATCTCTGTTCCTTGTAGGAAAGCAGATTTAATGTCCATGGAATGAAGTCTCCATTGTTTTTGACAAATTACAGTTAGAAGCAATTTTAAGGACTCTGAGGTGCATGTTGGTGAGTCTTTTGGAAGTTCTTTATTGTCATGTTCCTCAAAACCTCTGGCCACCAGATGTGCTTTTGGAACTATTCCATCTGAGGTTTCTTTTAGGGTGCAAACCCACCTTGTAGAAATACACTTTTGTCCATTGTCTTTGACTACGTCAAACACTCCATTGCTCTTCCAGCTACTGAGCTCATCTTTTTTTGCATAATCAAAAGAGACTTCCTTTGTAACTAGTACATCATCTTCAGAGTGTTGCACTTGGTTGTTCATAGATTCGATGTGAAGATTGTCTACACATGAGAAGTCAACTGACCCTGCTGTATCTGAAATGGCAGAGGGTTACAAGTAGTGTAAATTGTACCAGTGTTTGTTTTTCCCCTTAACTTTTCCTGCACGTCCAAGAACTTTTGCTGTGTATGGAATCCCACTTTCTCTGTCTGTATATCTAACAATTTGTTCAGGTTTTAGATTGACACAGCCGTCTTGTCTTGACACATGGGGTTGTTGAATGTCCACTTCATCAGTATTTCCTGTGTCATTGGTGAAGTCTTCTACTTCATCATTGTCTGTGCCACTCATAGTGTCCACATTATTGTGTTCAGCATCTGGTAAATCTGTCTCACCTTCTGCGACCTTTTGTGTAGCATGCTGATGGTCAGCCACTGCTCCTTCAACTTACTCGTTATTCACTTTTCGTAACCTTGAATGATGCACCCGTACATAGGTGCCTCCATGTCTCACAAATATTACCACGCCATCCTGACCAATGATGACACCAGGTCCTTTCCACTCTGCACAATCCATGTGTTTGAAAGAGACTTTGTCTCCAGTCTCATATTTTTCATCTGTAGGACAAAGTTGTTTATGCAAAGCCCGGCGAATTTTCTCTGAGCATTCTGCTTTGGTGAATGCTTTCCTCGCTGCATGCAATGCTGAAATATGCTGTCCTACCCATTCACTCATAGTTGTCCCTTCCAAAGCAGGTGGCTTGTCCACCAGCACGGAGGGAAGATTAGGGTTCTGTCCAAACACTAGCTAGTATGGGCTGTAGCCATGGACATTCTGCATTGAGTTTTTTGCCATAAGTGCCCAGTCTAGGGCTGTTTTCCAATCACATTGATTAGTTTTTTTTACTTTCAATAGGATTTCAGTGAGTGTTAAATTATGTTGTTCCAAAAGTCCATTGCTCCACGGACTGTACCCCACAGTTGTCTTTACTTCTATATTAAAATTTTCTGCCATATCACGGATTTCATCATTGTTGAATTCTCCTCCATTGTCGCTGTATAATTTTTTAGGTGGACCATGAATGAATAAACTGCTTCACAATTTCAGTAGGTTTCTTTGTAGTCACAATGCCTCCAGCACTGAAATGTGTGAAGTGATCAATTATGTGAAGATACCACACACTTGGTCCTAGCTCATGAAGATCTACAGCCACTGTTTCATTGTACTTGGAAGCCATTGGTAGCCCAACAGCAGGCTTGGGTTTGCTGTATCTCAGGCATGTCTCACAGCTGTTCACTATCTGTTGTAGAATGGAAACACTCTCTTTATCATTATTACCAGAACTTCTCAGTAATTTCTGAAGCTTATCAACTGAAGCATGTCCAAATTGCTTGTGAAGTTTTAACAAAACTCTGTGCTTTTCATCTGTGAACATGTCTCTGTCACTGTTAAAATCTCATTTTACATGGACTTCTGTAATGTCTTTGTCTAGAATGCTGACACAATAATGTCCTGAAGTAGTAAGCTCAAGTATGACTGGTTGTTTAAACATCACCGCTTTGTCATTTTTAATGTCTAGCACTGCCCCTGCCTTCTTTAAGGAAGTTTTGCTTAACAACAAAGGAATATCTGCAGGGACAACCTCCGTTTCTATGTGACATTTTGTCTGACCTATTTTTGCTGGAATTTTAACTCTTTTGATAGAAAGCACAACTCTTCCATCTCCAAATTTTGAAAGCTCTGCAACTTCTTGAGCACTACATCTTGTCTAAGTTCACTTACATAGCTATCTAGCCATTTTTCTCCACAGACTGTGCGTGTACACGCAGTATCACTGACTGCAGAGCCTAAAGACTCTACCATGAATACCTCTGCATCAGTAGCGAACTCCTTTGAAAACAATGTGATGTTACACTGCTCTACTTCATCTATATTTGTTTTTTCCTCTATTAACTTCACTTGTTCATTTTTGTGCTGGCAGTCTTTGGCCCAATGATGAGTGCTTTGGCAAATGGCACATTTTGATCTTCTCCCATATCTATCCAACGGATTTCTGCCAGGCAATGGCGCCCTCTTGTGGTCGTTTTGATAGTGCGCCATGCTATCCTGTTTTTCCTTTTGCTCAGTGAAATACGTTGCATCTTGACCCACGTGAATTTCCTCTATGACTGGCACAATAGATGTCTTATCGCCAAAAATCCTCTTTAATGCTGACTTCATTGATGCAAATGTCAGGCTTGTACAGGCAGTTAAAGCCAACTGTTTATCCTTCACATCTAAGCATGAAGTATCTAACAACTTGAAAGCTAGCACAGCATCTGGCAGAATCATATTGTGTTTGTGCATGATAGTGTACCTTTGCTCAAAGTCAATAATGTAGTCCATCATGGATGTTGAGCTGCCTCTAGCAATCCGGTCAAAATTAGTATATGCGTCATAAATCCGATCCTTCTCCTCCTTAAGAAACACATCATCAAGTGCTCTGATTAACGTCTCCATTCCCGTATCTTTGTTTAAATCTTCTGCTGAAATTTCCAATCCAATGTCCCTCGCTCTACCCTTGAAAGAAAGTACGACCACTAGCGCCTGTTTTTTTTTTTTTCCAGTTCGGTAACATGTTGCCATATTCCAACTTCATTTTTCCAGCTTTCATATACCCTTTTCTTGTCAAATGCAGGCAGGACCCTGTAATTGCTAACCATCCTCTGCTACCAATGTTCAAATAAAACTCCAGAAGACACTGTACAGGGGCGCAGCAAAGACCTTTTTATTACTAGATAGGCCAGTGATAACACATTACAGACCTTCCACTACAGCCACAGGAACTGCTCACTCACAACCCCCCCCCTTACTGGAGCACCTGAAAGTAAGTCCCCAGGTACCGTAATTACATGTGTAGAAGGCTACTTAAAATAAAGGTAACTTAACACCCCTCCAGTTCATCAGTGATGTCACTGATGAATATGTTCATGAGGACTGGACCCAGCACCGATCCCTGTGGAATGCCACTGGGCACACCTACCTCCCTTGATAATTCCCCATTGACCAAAACTCTCTGGGTCCTATTCTGCAGCCAGTTTCTAATCCAGTTTTACTATTTTCTATGTACTATTCGGGTAAATGGTATACTCCGAGAAGAAAGCATTGGTTCAGCTCGGGGCTGTCCCAACTTGGAATTACCTCCCAGCTGAAGTTGTAGACAGCCCAAATATGGACTCTTTCAAACTAAAACTGGATTTGGCAATGGAGGATAAAGTTAAATTCTGTCTTAATTAAGTTTTTTTCCTTTTTTGGCAAGCATTACGGTCTACTGTCCACACTAGCTTGTAACTACCTATGATATCTATGATATCTATGACTCCTGTGTGTTCTAGTTTGTTAGCAAGTCTCCTGTGAGGAACGGTGTCAAAGGCCTTGCTGAAGTCTAGGTACACCACATCCACTGCCCCACCCTGGTCACTAACCCAATCGAAGAAATCAGTAATGTTTGTTTGGCACGAGCACCCTACTGTGAAGCCATGTTTGGAGTACAGTTTTCCAGTTTCCTTTAGGTAGTCAACAATTCTCTCCTTTAGTAATGTCTCCATAATTTTTGCCACTATAGAGGTCAGGCTGACTGGGCGGTAGTTTCCTGCCTCTTCCTTGCTTCTACTTTGGTGCAAGGGCAGAACTGTTGCCCTTTTCCAGAACTGAGGTACTCTGTCACTTTCCAGAGATAGATTGAACAGCTCAGCTAGTGGTGCAGCTACAGTTTTTTCTTCCTAAAGCACTTTTAGTATTCTGGTGTGGATACCATCTGGTCCTATGGCTTTTTATCCATCTTAAGTTTGCTTAGCTCTTCTAAGACTCTCTCTTTCATGAAGGGGCTTGTGTCTGCCCCTCCAAGATCCTGCTCTGTCTTACTTAGTGTAGGTCCTTGGCCTACTCAGTTTTTCAATTAAGTTTTTATTGATTGGCTAAATGCAATTACAATATCAAACAAGCATTTGTCAATGCCAAATGTTGTCTTGCTGGCACTGGTATTGGTAGTGCAGGAGTTAAGAGCGATGCATAATAGGAATGGCAGTGAAGTAGTGAACTAACGCCAACCCCACCCCCACCCTGCAGAGACTGACAGGCACTGGGGTGAGCCTTTGGGTCATCGGTCATAACGCTCACGCCATTTCACCTCATCCTACCCTGCAGACACCAGCTGGTCTTCGGGTCTTACGCTCACCCCATTTCAGAAGGAAATATGCTGAGATGGGTGCAGTACAGGAGAGTGGGGTTAGCTTTGGGGCCGAAGACTCCAACGCACACCTTGTTGCCTGTCACTGGCTGAAGGCTGGGGGTGGGGGTGGAATGGCATGAGCATTACAACTGACAATCCCAAGTCACACCCCTGACGCCTGTCAGTCTCTACAGGGTGAGGCGTAATGGCTGGAAACCCTAACGCCCCAGGCGTTTGTTGGTATTTTCACTCCAAATTTTCAACATGGTCTTTTTGTGACCCCACCTGATGAACAGTGGCACTATCAGTTCGTTAGAAGAAAGGTAATTTCGTACAGCGACTGCACCATTTGGCGCCACAGGTGCGAAAACACATTTTGGGCAGGATGTGAAAAATGACAGCTGTACTCTTCATGAGGAGGTATAAAAAAATAGCAATGTTGAAAATCTGGAGTGAAAATATGAAAAATTGGTGAAGTCATGAGCGTGCGTAGAAACTGTGCAATGCATGCCTGTAACACAATTATTTGGGGAATTTTTTTCACCAAATTTTCAACATAGGCATTTTGGGACCTACGCTCAGAAACAGTGTCTCTGTGATTTTGTTACTCTGTCCTGAACATTGATTTCCCACAGTGACCGCACCATTGTGTGCCATATGTGCGAAAAAAACATTTCAGGCAGGGTGTGAAAATGACAGCTGTACTGTTCATAAGGAGGTGTAAAAAAATGGCAATGTTGAAAATCTAGAGTGAAAATATGAAAAATTGGTGAAGTCATGAGTGGGATTATTTTAACCAAATTTTCAACATAGGCATTTTGGGACCTCCACTCATGAACAGTGTCACTGTGATTTTGTTAATCTGTAATGAACATTGATTTCCCACAACGACTGCGTCATTGTGTGCCACATGTGCGAAAACACATTTTGGGCAGGATGTAACAAATGTCCGCTGTACTGTTCATAAGGACGTGTGAAAAAATGGCAATGTTGAAAATCTGGAGTAAAAATATTAAAAATTGTTGAAGTTATGAGCGTGCATGGAAACTGTGCAACACACACTCGTAAAACAGTAATTGTTTGGAATTTTTTCACCAAATTTGCAACATAGGCTTTTTGGGACCCCATCTCATGAACAGTGGCACTGTTGTTTTGTTAATCAGTCCCAAAAGCTGATTCTGCACAGTGACCACAAAATGACCTTTTGGGACAGAATAACGAGATGACAGTGCGTGTGTTCATGAGGTGGGGTCCCAAGAACCCCATGTTGAAAATTTAGAGCCAAAATTCAAAAAAATGACTGAGATATCCACCTAAGTTGAACCCCCCACCCCCATTTATGCCATTACACAGCTTACCGGCATTTCTTCAGTTCGGGGTCTGCTTTGAAGAGTCCAGACATGTTCCTGCTCCACCAAAGATTGCAGCGTTGGCCCTCTGGAAGTAAGTATGGGGTGAGGGGGTGTGGGGAGGTGGGGTGCACAGAGGGTGGGTGCAGGTTGGGAGAGGTGGTGCCGCGGAGAACGGACCGTTTTCTTTTTTTCAGGTACAAAAAAAATAAAAAACACTGCACCGCGGGACAGTTTTCTTTCTTTACAGGTTAAATAAAACAACCCATGACTTTTGGGGGAGGAGAGGCGAAGTTGGCCACACTGGGATGGGCTCCCAGTGTGCCACACAATGGGGGTGGGGAGGGGGCAGGAACATGCCGATGCAGTCAGTTTTCTGTTAAACTGAGGCACACTGGAGTGGGCTCCCAGTGTGCCACACATCTGTGTGTGTGTGTTGGGGGGTGGCGGATATGCCGACAGGGGGATTGGGCACCCCATCGGCTTTCTTTTGGATCTGTGTGGTGGACAGCAGGAGCCGCCACCATGTTTATTTGAAATGTTTCACCAGGTAAGGCACGCAAGGGAGGCGTGTCATCTGTGCCGCTGCATGATGAGCTTGTCTCGGATTGCAGCGGCACATTTCTTTCAAGTTGGTAGCACTTCGCATAAACTTGTGTCAGCGCTTGCATGCTGGCTTACTGGGGAATGAGGGACGCACCTTCTAAAGCGTGCCCTGCATTCGCCAACACTGACACACCTCTGCATTTCTCCTACTACCACAAGATGTTGCTTGTGTGTGTGCAAGACAACATACAAAGGAATGCAAAGACCATAAAACTTCCATCATGAGATTAAATACAAAATATAGTACAATTTCTGCACTTAAAAATATTGAAAATTAACAACATTGCATATAATTCATTAATTTGTATGGTAATTATACATTTTACTTTCTAAAAGCCTGCTTACAGATATATGGCATTAAAAAAAAACTACCAGCTTGTCTAAAGTCGGCTTACTATCTGACTTAAGGAGAAATTTCACCATATGCTCAGGAGGGAGGTCGAGACAACCCAACCACTTGGTTCTCTGTGGACCATATACAGGTCACATTAATAGAATGTGTTTAAGATCATCTTCTAAGTTATTCCCACATGTACAAAAAGGGAAGGTAATACCTGGTCTCTTTTGTCTGAATTGAATATATTGCACAGCATAGATTTCTAATCTGAATCGAGGTATTAGTCTTCATGATTTTGGATTGGTGATCTTAACCAGACAGGGTTCTAGAGCATGGGTAGACTTGATTTGTTTATACCATCTAAATAATTTAGTTTCTTCTAATCATCCAAAATGAATGGTTCTGTCCACATCTCTTAGCCTAGTTTTAATCATATTAACAATATCATCCCATGGTCTGAGGTAAATGTCCCATAGCACATGACCTAACCTGGTTATCTGGATGGTGGGAGGGTCAAATCCCATAGAAGAATGATATATTTCTTATTCTAGGCATCTCCTTGGTAAGCAACTCTCCTGAAGGAGGAAGAGCTTAAATGTAAAAAGAAGTTGTCTTTCCACAACTGGTGTGGAAGGAGAATTGGCCTAGTTCTAAGTGTAAAATAGCAGCTGTAATGGCTTGTGGCACCATTAAGATATATCTGTATAATTTATTAAAAATTATTTAAGCTTCTCTAGCCCTGTTTTTGCCCAGATTTCCACTGCATAGAGTGCACTGGTTTTAATTTTTGCGTTGAGAACTTGTAATATCCCAATAACTGAACTTCGCCCCATGTTGGCTTTGAAAAGGTTTTTTTTCATTTTTCCACAGAGCTTTTTGCTCCCTGTTGCCGCCTCCTGCCTGCTTCGGCAACGGGGAGACATAGCATTTTTCTGGTGTTTTCTCCCCTATTCTCGGGGCCCCAGAACACAGTTGTGCGTCCCTGTTAAGGCGAGCACGCACCCCATGGCTCCGGTGATGGACCCTTCCCCCCACCCAGCCTAGCGCAGAGTCTCCCACTGGGCTTGGTGCTACCACCCAGCCTCCACTCGGTGGCAGCCAAGAGCCCGGGAGATTCCAAATCCCTCCCTGCTGGGAGAGGAGAGCTGCCTGTCGGCAGCTCAATCCAGCTCCATGCCCCCCCCCCAGCCAACTCACGACAACCAGAGCTCACTCCTGAATCTGGGTCGCCAGCATGGCGCGAGGTGTGGTGTCCAGCACCTCAACTCTCAGTGCCACCGGACCGGCTGGCATTGAAAATTTTAAATGCATTAATGGCTGTAGCCATCTTAGTTTGTATTAATTTGCTGTGTTCTTTCCAACCCTGATTTTGTTCCGATCTTACACCCAGATAGTCATAAAACTTTACAACCTCAATTTTCTCTTTTTTGATCCAAAAGTTTGGCAGTTTTTTGATTTATTCCCAAATATTATAATTTT
The DNA here is from genome assembly GCA_016271365.2 of Neoceratodus forsteri. NCBI lineage: Eukaryota > Metazoa > Chordata > Ceratodontiformes > Ceratodontidae > Neoceratodus > Neoceratodus forsteri. The sequence goes on along the minus strand of CM028132.1, from coordinate 266,474,666 downwards.
TTTTACCCATATTTATTTTTAGTTTATGAGTAGCACAAAGGACTGAAAGGTTTCCAGCTTCCTTCGAAGTCCCACTGCAGAAGATGATACTAAAACCAAATTGTCAGCATAGGCTAGACAGTCCACCCTTGTGTCATCTATTTGAGGGGCATGGTATTCTGAGTCATCAAGACTTCTCAATATGTCGTTAATGTAAATACTAAACAGTGTGGGTGACAGCAGGCATCCCTGTCTGACCCCAAGATTGGTGTGAAAATCAGCAGTAGTGTGGTCATATTGAACCTATCCCAAGTATTTTCATGGAGTCTGAATAAAACACTAAGTAATTCCTGTGATATTCCTAAATTCTGCAGTTTCTGCCATAATATATAGCAACTTATGTTATCAAACACAAATGAGAAATCCACAAAACAGCTGTATAGTCTCCCCTTCTTAACATCTACATATTTCCATATAAGACGGTTTAACACATAGCAGTGTTGGATTGTGGATCTTGTACTCCTAAAGCCATTCTGTGTTTCACTAATAATGTCATGCTCCTTTAACCAGGCCTGAAGTCGAGAGAATAATTTTAGAAAAGATTTTTTGAGAAACATCTGTCAGACTGATTGGTCTGTACAGCTTTGCATCTTTTGGATTTTGTTTTTTGAATGTGGGGAAAATTATACTACCCTGCCAGTTTTTGGGGGCATGTATGCCCCTGTATAAGTATATTAAATATTCTCTTAAGGATGGGTACCTACCAATCACTAAAATTTGCAGATATCTCCTATGATTCAGTCTGGCCCTGGTGCTTTATTAGAGGCCAATTGACTAATAGCCAGATGAATCTCTTCCTCTGATATGTATATTGGGAGAGAGAAGATTAGAGTGTCCAAGTCAATTTTATTTATTACTGCTGTCTGTGGTTCTTCCAAGGAAAAATAAAGTTTAAAGAAATAGGCCATCCATGTGTCAGGAGTAATGGCATGCCTCCACCATTTTGTTAAAATACTTATTGTATCCCTGGCTCACTAATTTCCAGAACTGTTTACCACCCTGGAAAATGTAGCCTTCCTTAGTTTTTCCATAGTGGCCTACTCAGTGGGTTAAGGAAATACTTCAGACTGCAGAGGCAATGTAGGGCTAGGATACTCCATGAAGGGAAGGAGGAGAAGGAGGGTTTACACAAGAGAGAAACAGGGAGAGGGAGAGGGAGGAGAAAGAGGTAGAGGGTGATTTGAACGTGGAACAGGCAGATGAATCAGATGCAATTGCAGGAGGTTCAGGAGCAAAACTTCAGACTGCAAAGGCAACATAGGGCTAGGTAGCTCAGCGGGAAGGAAAGAGGGAAGATTTACACAAGACTAGGAGCAAGGGAAAAAGGGAGGGAGAAAGCAGGAGGGGGTATTTGGAAATGAAGAGGCAGATGAATTAGGTGCAGTTGTAGGAGTGAGCAGTTAAGTCATGGATAAGAGAGGAAAGAGAGCAGTGGGAAGAGGAGGAGGAGTGAATGGTTAGGGGGAGTGATTTGTTCAGTAAGTGGTGGCTATGAGATTGAAACCCAGGTCAGCTGGGTCTCTAGGTTCAAGGTTCTGTGTTCTACACTAAACTACCACCCAAAAAATCTCTCAGCAATATATATAGAATAATACATGGGTGGGTGTGTAAAACCAGAATTTTACACACACCAGAGGTGTGAGAAGCTACATAAATGCTGAGAGCGAAGCTTGCTGAGTTTCTAAAAGCATCCTACACCAAGGGTGTGCGTACAGTTCTAGTTTATACACACACACACACAGACACACACACACAGTCTCACTGATGAGCATTTTTAATAAATGTTGTTTCTGCTCCACCTCCATATCCACCATATGGCTTCATCTTTCTTTCACTCTCTGTGCCACTCAGGTCTTTTATAATCTTGCACCTCCAAACAAACAGTAAAAGAATACCTTTTTAAAAAAAAGTAATAACCAGTTTGCCTCCTAAACTGCTGACAGTCCCTCTATTCTGCTGCCATCCAGCCTGCACTGCTTGCTTTGTCTAGCCTCTCACTTCTTCGCCTTCTGCTCCTCATACCTCCACCCCTTCCCCCCGCACAAACTGGTGCAAAAATTAATCTAAAAAGAAGCCCTCCCAGACTGCAACTCACCAACACCAGCTCCTTGACATATGGAGTGGATGCAGGCAATCCAAAGCTCCCACCCACTTGCTAAAGCTTGCTGCCGTACTGCCTTACATTTTTTTTATCAAAAAGGTGACTTGCTCTACCAATGAGTGCCGATGTCCCAAAATGCATGAGCTTGATTGTCAGGGAGAGATTACAACTGCCTGGTTGTAATACATAATTACAACTGGGAAATTGTAATGTATTTTTACAAACCTGTTATCCAAACAATAAAAATGCTGACCAGTAAATTGAATATTTTAACATCCTCACATTCTATATAATATAATCCACTATCACAAACATAGTTAGAGACTTAAGAACTAAGGGTCAACGCAACCATGTTAAAGAACAGTCAGAAGAAGCACATAAACCAGGAATCCTGTACTTGATCTGGTGTGTTAGTAATCAGATCAGGACAGGAGCACATGGGAAACATGGGTTATTCCCGGATGGCGGGGCGGAATTATTGTGACTCAGAAGGATGCATGACAAGCTCACCATATTCAAAACATATTCTGGCATTATTCTTGTTTAGTAGGTTATTATTTAGCATAGTCTCCTCCTCCCCCACCTGAGACTGTGATCTCACCCTCTCCCTAGAACCGTGACTTTGCATTAATTCAGTAATCCAGTGGAATGTGATGGGTGTTCGTCATTATGTGTATCAGAGATTCAATATTCCTGTTAGACTGGATATTTCTCAGGTTAACTATGATCACCCCTGCAGCAATGAACATTCTTTCTGAGCTCACACTAGCTAGTGGGCAGGAGACATGCTGTGTCGCAACAGCATCCAATACTGGCCACTCCATGAATTTTAGAAGAAAAACATTTGATCATGCAGGTACCTCAAAAATTAAAAACAGTAAAGTGTGTGCTGCCAACATGGAAGCTAAACACACAGAAAGGTGTAAAAATGCTGGAGCACACCAAACGATAACAGTACTAAAGTCTTAATTTTGGAAAGTAAATGCACAAATGCACCAGTGCTTTGTGGCATCCTACCAGTTCATTAGGGCCCCAGAACAGCCCATAGAGTGTTTGAGCCTCTGGATGGTTTGGGTGGATCCTCTCTGGAAGAAGTGGAGAGTGTTACTGAGGATAAGGAATGAGAACTTGCTGCCACAGACACACTCTTTTTGTGCAGCACTTGCACTCTGCCATTTTCACTTGACTTTGATTGCTCAGCTGCCACCCTATTATTGTGCACTACCCATCAACACCATTATGTACCACCTCTACCTTTCTGTCATTGAGAAGAGGCACTATGCCAGGCATGTACCATGGAACCAGCACAGTCGAAGCACATAGGGCTCAGATTCACATATTTTTCCTAACCGCTCATCTGTATTTTCACATACCAGCATCAGCAAAATCAGATCAGTGCCAGTAACATCATCAAGTTCCAACTGCTCACGGATATTCACCAGAGCCTGTCACACCACCCAAAGCGGCAGTACTACCTGGCTAATGGAGGCATTTGCCACAGTTATGACTTGTATTCCATATTTAAATGGTTGCTGGATCTGAATCAGGCTGTCCATCATCCTCCACTAATTCGTAGTGAATGAGGGGGATGCTGTGTCATGGTCATGGTGCAGTATGGTGTAGTCCACGAGGGCTTTGTGCTGCTCAGTCATATGTTCAAGCATGTAAAATGTGGAATTCCACCATGAGAACATCTCCACTTTCAGGCAGTGTTGAGGAATTAAACTCTTGGTCTGAAGGTCCCTCGACCCAGGGGTCGATTTTAACATTATTTTACTAGCCCAAAACCTAGTACAAATTGACCAGGGCTAGTGCAGCTAACACTCTACTTGTCCATCTTAACTAGTGCAAATTTTTCATGGCTGTTAATGAAGTTAAAAAAGTTCCTACTTTAGCAAGCTCTAATCCTCATGCTAATCTCTCAATGTTCCAGATGGCCTAGTGTGATTAACAGCTCATTAAGAGCTTCAGTTATCTGGCAGTTCAAGGGGGAACCTCAGAAAAGCCTCAATGTGAGTCGTTATTATTCCACTGTTGGGACTTTCACTTGGTGTCCAGGGTGTGATCAAGGGTAGAGTGCTTTTAAGTCACCATAGCTGCTCCCTCTCCCCCTACCAAATCTCTCAACTCTGTACTTTCCCCTGGACACCACTGCAGACCAGACTCTGAAATGACCATCCGTAGATCCATAGCTACCATTACTGGCAGGTGTAGGGGGTCCCCAGCTCTTCTAAATGAACCATGCCAGCCAACACCATCCATACAGTCCCACCCTTATCCCACCCAGCACGTCCTTTCATCCTAAAAACAAAGCTTTGTAGCATGTATGTGTTGTCAAGACACAGGTCAGGAAGCATAGGAAAACCAGGACCAGTTGTAAAATTCACCAAAAATATTTATTTACAGTAGCAGCAACATAAAAAATAAACTTGTTCATAATAACTGTGACACTTGGACAACTGGTTCTGATCGCTCTATGATTTTTGTAATATAAAAATTTAGTGTGATTGTCTGTCATGAAAAATCCTGTGCCTGGGATGACAAACCCCACACCCCCCCCAAGGTATCAGTTCAAAAGATAGGATATATGTTAAACAGCAGATCTCTCAATGCAATTAACTTGCTGTTTGCTTTGAAGCCAAGAACTAATATATCCATTTTATGACGTCCTCATGAAAGTCAGTTAATTGCTCATGGTGTCATAAGGAAGTGGAATATCCATTTTAAGACGTCCTCAGGAAAGTCAGTTAATTGTACCTTGGGTCATAAAAAGTCATTTGATGTGTTGGAGAAAGTAAACTGCTCATGGATCAAAGGGACTAAGAAATTACAGTCTTAATTAAGAGTGTCATCATTTGGAAAATGAGTCTTGCTGGAGTCACAGAATTCAATACCTTGATGGGATTTCCTGTTTTGTATATATATATATATATATATATATATTTTTTTTTATCTATCCTGAAAGGGAGGAGCTAGATGATAACATCATGAAGAGGGTTGAAACACAGCATTTTTAAACTGTAGTATGTATTCCATTTACACACACACGTTTGGACTCTGAAAAAGCAACATCAGGCACTGTTAGAAGGTATACATGAGAAAGACAATTCTAAGTGTACTGTGGTAGGAGATTTTGTTTGCACTTTAAACCTGTTTTTTAAGTGATTTGTATGTTTTGTGATACATGGTTCTGTATTTACATTTTACATTTTAATCTATTTTTAAGTAAACATCTCATTTTTAGAGACTACTTGGTGTGTGCCTTTGAAATTCTTTATTTGACAAGTGAAGCATATATGGTTAAAGTTGACACTGTGCAAAGCTAGTGGTAATACCAAACTGGGAAAAGGTAAGAGTTTATTCTGAGGTCTTTTCATAGAGTTTTAAGGGTTCATTTTGTACACCTGGTTAGGTGCCCATATGCGAAAAATATCTGGCCCCCCTGAAGAGCAGAATTATCTGAGCCTATACATTGGGTATGCTAGCAAGAGGTTCACAGTTTGAATCCCTCAAGAACTTGAGACCAAAGTTTGATTCAAACCCACAAAACAGACAGGAGGGTTACCCTGTGCTGTTAACAGTTCACATTACTGCGCTCAGAGGTTGGCACTCTGGGAGCAGAAGGTGCCTGACCTGCTGAGTGGGGTTGTGACAGACTGGTTGGCAGCGGTGCGATAATTTTGGTATTACAAGCTTTTATTGTCCAGTGTGTCAGTTTGAGACCGTCAGCTCACTTGCAAAGAAAGAAAAAGGCACTGATTTAATTTTTAAAAAGGAGACAGAACTATATCACTTGCCGTACAGTCAGGTTTCTACCCATTTTATTTTTTTTTTTAAAGTGCAAGTCAGAGTAGCCATAGTTAGGGAAGAAGATGGCTTCCAACTACAGCAGGCACACTGTAGACTACTTAAAGCAGTTGTGCAGGGACAGAGGAGTCCCGTTCGAGGTGAAAGCAACCAAACAGAACCTCGTGGATGCCCTGATGGTAGCAGATACCCAGAGCACTGAGTCACAGACAGTGACTGAAAAGGACCAAACCTTGAGTGTGGCAGGGCTAGCGGCCAGTGCAGTGTCCAGATCCGATAAGGAGGGCAACAGGGCCAGTGCCAGTGAAGGGCCACAGCAGCAGGGAACGGTCACCAGTATCCTGGATCCAGAAGTACTCAGGCTGCAGACTGAGTTGCACCAAATGGAGCTGGAGTTCCAGGAGAAGAGAGAACGAGAGAGACAAGAGGCAGAGCGGGAACAGCGGGAGGCTGAGCATGAGGAGCGTGAGCGCCAGCGAGCTGCAGAGGAGAAGAGGGAACAAGAACAGAGGGAGGCGGTGCAAGAACGCCGAGTGGCAGAGCGAGAACGCCAAGAGGCAGAGTGAGAAAAGAGAGACGCTGACCATGAGGAGTGTGAGCGCCAGAGGCAACACGAACTGGAGAAGCTACAACTCCAACCAGTGGCACCAGAGCAGGTAAGTGGCTTGGGTTTAACTGGGACTACGGGACTGGGTTACAAATTGAATTCCAAATTGACAGCCGAATTTAAAGAGAAAGAGGTTATGGATGCCTTTTTAAATTCTTTTGAAAAAGTTTGTATTCAGGCTAAAATTCCTGGGGAGTCTTGGAGATTCCAGCTATCCCCGCTACTTACCAGGAAAGCTCAGGATGCATTCGGTCAAATGGACAATGAGGACAGTGATGATTACAGCAAACTCAAAGCTGCACTGTTAAAGAAATTTGAATTAACTGCTGAATCATACAGAGCTAAATTCTGTAAACTCAGGAGAAGTCTTGACATGAGCTACGAGGAGCTAGCCACGAAACGACATCAGTTTTTAAAACGCTGGTGAGAAGGAATTGAAGAAAACTCTGTTGATAAAACTGAAAATGTGATTCTGTTAGAACAGTTTTTCTGGGCATGCCCTGCAGAGCTGAAAACCTGTGCTGGAGGACCGAGATCCCAAAACAGTGCAAGAGGCTGCTGAACTCTCGGACCGCTATGCCAAGAGCAAACCTGCTCTGAGAGCGAATGGGGCAGGCATGGCAGTGCAGAAAGGGAAAAGCGCGCCTTCAGGGCAGCTAAAACCCTCACTGCCTACACCGAAAACAGTTAGCCCCAGGTTTCAGAGAAAAGATTTCTCTGAGAAAAGAAATGAATGTTGGTTGTGTAAAGAAACTGGGCATATTGCCAAACAGTGTCCCAAACGGACAAGCAATAATACGCAAGGTGGTGCTAGGAAGGAAGTGAAGTGGGTTGTTTGTGTGTCCCTGGAAGCATGCCTGTGAACATGAGGGAGCACATGCACCCAGTCATGGTGAATGGTGTACAGACGCAAGGGTTAAGGGACAGGGGCATCCTTGACCTTGGTAAAGGGGGATCTGGTACAGCCAAGTCAGCTTATACCAAATAAATATGCCACTGTACAGGGCTTTACTGGTGAAGAGAAAACATTGCCACTCGCCAGTGTTCTCCTAGACTGGGGTGAAACAGGGGGAACTGTGCAACAGGTGGCTGTAGCCAAAACCTTAGCAGTGGATGTGATCCTGGGCAACAATCTCAAACAAGGGATGGTGTGTGCAGTTACCCATAGCCAGGCGGCAAGGGAACACTGTAGTTCCCTGAATCCCACAGAAGCCATTGTGGAAACTACTGAGACGCTGGTTCCCCAGCCTGTGTCTCCAGATGGGGAGATTAAGGAAAAGGGGGGTAGAAATGTCCCCAGTAGCAGTTAACCACACAGCTACAGAGGGTTACTCCGAAGAGGAAGGGGTGACTCATTGTCAGAGGGTTGGGATTGACAGTGATCCTGAGTGCCTTGATGCTAGTGCTGGGGACCCTAGTTTAGCAACTGAAGGGGACCTGTCCCATCCCTTGGGAATGTGTGAGAGGTTTGCACTCGCTCAGAGAAGCGACCCTAGTCTAGAGAAGGTGAGGGCTTGGGCAGACTCTGACGGAGCACAGGAAGGTGGCAGTAGACATAAGGTTTATTGAGAAAATGGACTTTTGTATACTCAGGCTGTGCAGACAGAGGGAGGGGTGCTAAGCAGGCAGCTTGCCATTCCCCAGGGGTATCGTGAGCAGTTGCTCAAGATTGCACATGATATTCCCTTGTCTGGCCATCTGGGGATCGCGCGCACTATGCAGCGGTTGGCCAAGAATTTCTATTGGCCTAACTTCACCCAGCAGGTGAAGAAGTATTGCAGGTCTTGTCACCGGTGCTGAGAAATAGGGAAGGCGGGCAAGAAAACCCAGGCTGCCCTGATTCCATTGCCCATACTGGAGGAGCCATTCCAGAGGGTGGGAATGGATATTTAAATACCCCCAGCTCCTCAGGAAAGAGATTCATCCTGACTGTGGTGGATTATGCCACCTGGTACCCAGAGGCAGTCGCCTATCCTCACTGAGGACAGACAAAGTGGCAGATGCCTTACTTGGGATTTTCTCCTGTGTTGGGTTTATGCAGGAGGTTATCACCGATCGAGGGGGTTCCTTCATGTCGGACCTGATGAAATGCTTATGGGAGAAGTGTGGGGTGGTGCAGAGATGCACGACACCGTATCACCCACAAACCAATGGGCTTGTGGAAAGATTCAATGGTACCCTGAAGTCAATGCTCTGAGTGTTTGCTGAACAACATGGGAGGGACTGGGAGAAGTACTTTCCCCATCTGTTGTTTGCATACAGGGAGGTGCCCCAAGAGTCGACAGGATTTTCCCCCTTCGAACTCTTATATGGACACCAGGTACATGGGCCCCTAGACTTGATCCGGGAGGACTGGGAAGGCAAGCATGCCACCCAGAGAACTCCCATTGTGGATTACGTCCTTAGGTTTAGGGAAAGGCTGAATGAGCTTATGGGGACAGCCCAGAGCAACCTGGCAGCTGCCCAACAGAAACAAGAAGTGTGGTATGACCACAGAGCCAGAGTTCGCTCGTACATGGTGGGTCAGGAAGTCATGGTCCTTATTCCGGTCTGGAAAGACAAGCTGCAGGCTGAGTGGGTAGGACCATACAAAGTGGTTAGGAAGGTAAATGACATGAACTATATTATAAAGTTGCCTGACAGAAGACAGACAGAAAGGACGTACCATGTCAACATGATGAAGCCATATGCAAACAGGGCTGACATGGTGCTTGCAGTGTGTAGTCCTGGGGAGGGGATGGACAAAGGAGACCCCCTTCTGGACTTGCTGGAAGAACGTAAGCGGGAGTCCTCTGTGGAGGCAGTTAAATTGTCTCCCCAGCTGACCCCGGACAAGATCCAGGAAGTAAGGGAGGTTTTAGCAGACTTTGTCCCATTGTTTAGTGCCAAGCCTGGACTAAGCCCCTTAGCAACTCATGACGTGGAGACAGGGACACAGACGCCCATACGGCGGACAGCATATTGGGTGCCAGAGGCTGTCCAAAAGGACATTAGGAGGAAAGTGGAGGAGATGCTGGATTTACGGGTAATCCAGAGATCCCACAGCCCTTGGGCCTCACCCATAGTCCTTGTGCCCAAGCCAGATGGCTCTACTCGTTTCTGTGTGGACTATCGTGGACTGAATGCAGTCACAAAGTCAGACACCCACCTGATGCCCCAAACGGACGAACTCCTGGACAAGTTGGGAGGGGCGACCTACTTTACGACCACTGACCTGACCAAGAGGTATTGGCAAGTAGAGTTGACGGACAGAGCCAGGGAGAGGTCGGCCTTCATCACTCTGATAGGCTTATCTGAATTTAAAGTAATGCCTTTTGGAATGAAGAATGCCCAGCCACTTTCCAAAGGTTGGTGAACCATGTGTTAAATGGTGCTGGGAGTACGCCATGGCGTACCTGGATGACATTGCCATCTTTGGTGCCAACTGGGAGGAACACCTCTCCCACCTTAGGGAAGTGCTGGGCAGGATACAGAGGGCCGGGCTCACTGTCAAAGCCGGGAAATGCCAGGTGGCCATGGGAGAAGTGGCAAACCTCGGGCATGTAGTAGGCCGAGGACAGCTCCATTCTAACTAAATAAAAATAGAGGTAATCCAGGCATGGCCCACACCAGAACCGTAGAAGCAGGTCAGGAGTTTTCTTGCGACAGCAGGGTACTATAGAAAATGTGTACCCAATTACAGTGCCCTGTCTGCTCCTCTATCTGACCTGGTAAAGAAAAGGATGCCAAAGAAAATTACCTGGAGACCAGCCTGTGAAGAAGCCTTTACCAGATTGAAGGAGGCACTGTGCAGTGCTCCTGTTTTTGACAAGTCCTGACTATAGCAAACCCTTTATAGTTCAGACTGACGCCTCAGACGTGGGTATTGGGGCAGTACTGAGTCACACATCCAGCCAAGGGAAAGATCACCCTGTAGCATATCTTAGTAAAAAGTTTCTTCCCAGGGAACAGGCATACTCCACTATGGAAAAGGAGTGTCTTGCCATAGTGTGGGCCCTAAAGAAGTTGGAGCCATACTTTTATGGGCAGCATTTTGTGATACAGACTGACCACAACCTCCTGGTTTGGCTGACGCAGATGGCAAAAAACAATGGTAGATTGCTAAAGATGGAGTCTTGCTTTGCAAGGGTATGACATGACCATTCTACATAGGGCTGGAGCGACCAATCAGAACTCAGATGGGTTGCCTCATGTCTATGAGGAGTGAACTGATTTGGGAAGCTTATCCCATGCAGGGGACAGAGCCCCCAAATTCAGTCTAGGTAGGTAGGATTGTGACACTTGGACAGCTGGTTCTGATCACTCTATGATTTTTGTAATATAAAAATGTAGTGTGATTGTCTGTCATGAAAAATCCTGTGCCTGGGATGACAAACCCCACCCCCCCCAGGTATCAGTTCAAAGGACAGGATATATGTTAAACAGCGGATCTCTGAATGCAATTAATTTGTCAGTTTGCTTTGAAGCCAGGAACTAATATATCCATGTTATGACGTCCTCAGGAAAGTCAGTTGATTGCACATGGTGTCATAAGGAAGTGGAATATCCATTTTATGATGTCCTCAGGAAAGTCAGTTAATTGCACCTGGTGTCATAAAAAGTCCTTTGATGTGTTTGAGAAAGGAAACTGCTCATGGATCAAAGAGACTGAGAAATTACAGTCTTAATTAAGAGTGTCATCATTTGGAAAATGAGTCTTGCTGGAGTCACAGAATTCAATACCTTGATGGGATTTCCTGTTTTGTGTATATATATATATATATACACACACACATACATACATGTATATATACATATATTTTTTTTATGTATCCTGAAAGGGAGGAGCTAGATGATGACATCATGAAGAGGGTTGAAACACAGCATTTTTAAACTGTAGTATGTATTCCATTTACACACACACATTTGGACTCTGAAAAAGCAACATCAGGCACTGTTAGAAGGTATACATGAGAAAGACAATTCTTAATCTACTGTGGTAGGAGATTTTGTTTGCATTTTAAACCTGTTTTTTTAAGTGATTTGTATGTTTTGTGATATATGGTTCTGTGTTTACATTTTACATTTTTATCTATTTTTAAGTAAACATCTCGTTTTTAGAGACTACTTGGTGTGCCTTTGAAATTCTTTATTTAACAAGTAAAGCATATATGGTTAAAGTTGACACTGTGCAAAGCTAGTGATAATACCAAACTGGGAAAAGGTAAGAGTTTATTCTGAAGTCTTTCATAGAGTTTTAAGGGTTCATTTTGTACATCTGGTTTGGGTGCCCATAGGCGAAAGATATCTGCCCCCCCAAAGAGCAGAATTATCTGAGCCTGTACATTGGGTATGCTAGCAAGAGGTTCACAGTTTGAATTCCTCCAGAACTTGAGACCAAAGTTTGATTTGAACCCACAAAACAGACAGGAGGGTTACCCAGTTCTGTTAACTGTTCACAATACTGCACTCGGAGGCTGGCACTGTGGGAGCAGGGGGCCTGACCTGCTGAGTGGGGTTGTGACAATAACTACGTACAGAGGAGAAATTAAATAGTTTTTTCTTTCAGTCTCTGTGTCCCTTTTTCTTTCCTCCCATCTTTCTTGCAGCTTAGTTCCTTTATAAGTCCTTTCAAACCCCATCCTTAGCAAGCATCCTGTTTTTGACAATATCAGGCAGGAGTTGCTAGAACTTGCTTGCTGAGGCCCCCTTTTGCATAGCTTTTGCAAAAGGCTCAAAGATTTGCAATAAGGTAAACTCTAGTTTCCAACAGCTTTTTTAAGTCATCTCAAATTATAAATATATACATTTCAACAGTAACACTATATATTTTACGAACATATGAACATATGAAATTTGCCAGCAGATAAAGGCCTAGAGGTCTATCAAGCCTGCTCGAATGTGCAGCTAGCACCCCTTATTCTGCAGCTGCCCCTCCCTTCCACCCATCCCCTTCATTAACCCTCCCCCTTGTCCTGTCCCATCCTCGTTTGAAGCAGTCCACTGTTCTACTGCATACCACTTCAGGAGGTAACGCATTCCACCCAGCCACCACCCTCTCTGTAAAAAAGTGTCTCCTCATCTCCCTCCTGAACCTTCCTCGCTCCAGTCTCATATCGTGGCCCCTGGTGGCCCTCCCCTCCCTTACTTTGAACAGCCCCCTCTGTACCCGTCTTGTTTATTCCTTTCATGTATTTAAAGGTTTCAATCATGTCACCCCTGTCTCTCCTCTCCTCCAGTGAGTACATGTTCAACTCCTTCAACCTCCTCTCGTATGATAAGTCCCCCAGCCCCTTGATCATCTTTGTCTCTCTGCGCTGCACCCCCTCCAGTAACTTAATGTCCCTCTTCAGATATGGATGCCAGTACTGCACGCAGTACTCCAGGTGTGGTCTAACTAATGACCTATACAGTGGCAGAATCACCTCCTCCCTCCTCAAGGATATACCCCTTGCAATACAACCCAGCATTTTGTTGGCCTTTGCAGCTGCCTTCCTACATTGTGCCGAGTTGTTCATTGACCCTGTAATGAGCACACCCAGATCCTTCTGCTCCTCTGTCTGGGCTAGCTGCACTCCCCTAGCTGGTAACTCCTCCTTGGGTTCTTCATCCTAAAATGCAGCACCTTGCACTTTTTGGCATTAAAGCCCACTTGCCAGGTGTCTGACCAGGTTTCAAGCTTAGCCAGATCATCCTGCAACCCCTGCCATCCCCCTAGGTCATCCACCTTGGTATCATCAGCAAACAGACTGATCTTGCTCTTGATGTCCCATGATATGTCTGCAATGAATATCCCAAACAACACTGGTCCCAACACTGAGCCCTGTGGAACACCGTTCGTCACTGCCCTTGGGTGTGAGAGCTCCCCACCCACCTCCACCACCCTCTGTTGCCTTCCCTGCAGCCAGTTTCCTACCCATCTCACCAGCTTTGCACCCGCCCCTGTGCCTACTAACTTCCTTCCCAGCCTTCTATGTGGCACTGAGTCGAATGCCTTACTGAAGTCCAGATAGAGGACATCCACTGCATGGCCCCTGTCCAGTTGCCTAGTTACCCAGTCATAGAACTCAACTAGGTTGGTTTGGCAGGATTTGCCACATATGAAGCCATGCTGTCTGCTGTCCTATAGTCCTTTGGCCTCTAGGAGGGCCACCAGCCTCTCCTTCAGGATAGTCTCCATTAGCTTACCCACAATGGTAAACAAAAGAGATCCAACATCAGTTAAATTTCCATACAGTGATTTGCACATATTTTTATATTAGCAGATATGCAAGGGAGGAAAATCAGACAGCAAGGGAGGACTGAGAGGAAAAGGACTGCGAGCCTGTCAGCTTGATCAAGTCCGAAGTCTCACAGGAAAACATGGTTGGGCAACCAGACAGAGAAGAGACAGAAAAGGAAATAACAGATCCTTGCATTTTAAACACTTTCTCTAACACAACTGGGACAGGGTCCTAATTTACCCTGTCACATACACCCCCTCCTTAAAAGGGAACCTGTTTTATTAAACAGGTTTCCAAAACTTTTTACTAATTCTCTACCAACAATTGCTGCTTTCAGACATTAAGCACATGCACATCATCTCTTTTTTTAAATAACAGTACAGCAAACAGTACAGTTCAAAGTATACATTTGTTTTTCAACCTTCAGAATCCTCAATTCCTGATCCATATCTTGACAGAAAATCAGCATTACTATTCTCAATACCAGATTTGTGTATCACCGTGAATTTTAGTGGCTGTAGTGCCAGGTACCACCTTGTGATTCTGGAATTTTTATCTTTGATCTGGTTAAGCCAACACAGAAGATTGTGATCAGTTACAAGAACAAAGTCAACACCTAGTAAGTAAAATTTAAGGGACTCTATGGCTCACTTTGCTGCTAAACATTCCTTTTCGATAGTGGAGTACTTTTTCTCTCTATCATGCAACTTCCTACTTATGTACAGAACAAGTGATGAAAGGACAATGTTTTAAAAACAATCTGGTATTGTTGGGGGCAGAGCATGTTAAAATCAGTGCTTTTAAAAATAAAAGTTTCATTAGGTGTTCTATTCCCAAGCCCCTTGGGTTTATGTAGACCCCTCCTCAAAGAAATCCAAGATCTGCCCCTGGCTCACTTGACACTGTACAAAAACTTCGAGAAGTGCAGGTCTCCAGTTGATCAGAGGATGGAGGCTGAGAGTGTCTTTCTCTGCCTGACTTTTTTTCACTGCCCTGTGGGTGGTGGTGAGAGTGTGGTGAGGTGCATGATGATGTCAGCTATTGAGTGTGCAGAACTAGGACTGCTTGACTGAACATCTGCTGTTGTGGCATCCTCTGGCTCGGTGTTGGGGGGGCAGAAAGAGGAAGAATGGGGACACACTGTGTGTGATGGCATTGCAGTCATTTTTTTCTGCTGGGGCAGGAAGCAATGTGGGAGCAGGATAAATGTGCAATAATCAAGTACTTGTTGGCTTGCATTGTTTCCTGGACAAGTGATCAAAATTTACCATTATAATTGTGGACTAGTGCAACCATCTGCAGGCTAGTGCAATTTTGAATCAATTTGTCCTGCTGGCTAGTGCAAAAAAGGTTAAGGTTGACTCCCCCCCCTCAACTGGTGCCTGGTCTTCCTCGACCTGCTGAAATAACCACACTCACGGAAGGCAATGGGAAGACACAGAAACAAAAATAGATGAAGTGAACAGATCAGTAGGATATTAAACAGCATAAACATTGTGTGATGTATCACATTATGGGGTTTGAAAATGGCACCAGACACTTGCGAAATGCTGGTAGATTTTGTGTCAGGCCACTAAATTTTTCATTTTACTAGAGCTGATGGCTTGTACTGGAAGAGGTTACATTTCAGTAAGTACAATAGCAGGACCAGTGCATTGTCTGTGATGACAGGGGCTTTTCCCAGCCACTAACTCTGTTAATTAGTGGCTACAAAATTTGATTTCAACCCCTGCATTGATCATGTATAGAACACAGTGACTGTCCCAGCACAAGTTTTGAACATATTAGCAGATATACTGAACTACAGTGGCACCTGCCAGGATAAAGTGCTTTTATCAGTTTCTGCCACTGATATCTTGCCTAATCCTGCAGCAACACAATGTAATCTGATGGCAGTTACTCCACTTTATCACACAGGAAACACTGACATCTTTATCATAGTGCTTCATCTTGGTAGGACGGCACTGTAAATCCAGACTCATGAAAGAGCAAACCTCTACTGAAAGAAAAATGCTTAAAACTACTGTTAGCAATAATTGCATTTAATCAAAATATTTTCTTACATTTGTGAGTTTGGAATATTTTCAAATCCAGTATTAAGTGTTCTTTCTTCTGTGTGCTCAAAAAACATCTCATTGTCAACAATAGATCTCACAAATGCTGTGTTACTGACATCACTGTTATAGAAAGCATTGCCATGTCATAAACAAATACATTACAAAGTCAGAAAATTCCCACTCTGATGCCAAGCAGTAATGCAGCACCTTCCAAAGCCCTCCTGCAAGGTCTCAGAACTGTGCCACAGGTTGCAGCTCATTTTGTGGTAAAATCCTAAATGCTTTTCCAGCAATGCTGTAATGTAAAATAAAAGTCACAACTGGCTGTACAGTCACTAGTGGGGGACTTTTCTCTCAAGTAGTTATTTGTTAGATAAAAGTCACATATTTTATTCATAAATTCCAAAATACTCAGATTGTGGCAAAAGAAATGGGCTACAGTTGCTGCAGTGTTCACAAAAGTAAAAAAAAAATAATTACTGCTATAGTTTGGCAACTGTGAGCCCTTTTGAAAAAAATAAGTCTGCTCATCATGTCCAAATATATGTTAGCTCTCTACAGAAGAAGGAAACATTATAAAATGGGTACAATAAATTAAAGAAATGTAGTTGGTCAATTGTAATCACATGGCCAAGCATTACTCCAGTGCAATAACATAGGTCAAAACTACCTAACTTTTCATATCTCATAGGGTTATCAGGCACCAAAAATCATTGTATTTGGCTCTCCTCCAAGATTCCTGACACAGCCATCTCTATCCCAGGTTACTCCCTCATCCAACAGGATCGCTCAACCAAGGGCAGAGGATGGCCATATACATCTCCTCATCAATCCAGTACACTCTCATCCTATCCACTTCCTCCCCCTCTGCCTCGGAACTGCTGCTTCTAAGACTACCTTCCCCCCCACCTTGCTTCCTACCTATCTTCGTGGGCGGTGTCTACTGCTGCCCAGGCCTCCCCACCTCCTCTAACACTGACCTCATCTCAACTCTCACCACTCACTCCTGTCCTGGCAAACTCCTCATCCTCAGGGATTTTAACATAAACTGGCTTTCCAGTACTCACCCAAATTCTGCAATGACATCTCCTCCCATAACCTTACACAACTGATCTCTGAACCAGCCCGCTTAAACCACAAGTCTGGTAAGCATACCCTGCTTGACTGGGTTCTTGGCGTCGTACCCTTACCAGGTACTTTTGGCAGGAGTCCTTCCAGATGCACTCAGTGACTATAACATGGTCTGCTGTATGCATAAAGTCCACCGCCGCAAAGCCCCGCCAAACATTCTCCTATTCTGCTCCTTCAGGTCCTTGGACTTGACCTCCCTCCACGAGGAATTAGCTACAACCGACTGGTCTCATATTTCCACTAATTCCTCAGTTGATTCTGCCCTCAGTTACTTTAAGATCAAGTTCTTAAATATCTGGGACCGGCACACTCCAATCAGAAAAACTAGGGTCAGAGGATCTCTTCTCCCCCTGGGTGTCAATCGAATTACTGGCCTATCAGCAAACTTGTGACCTAGTGTGGAAGGCTTGCAAGGCCTCAGACACCCATGTGGATTTGCTTAAATATTGTGCTCTCCGTAACACCTGCATTAGGGCCATTAGACTTGCCAAAGCAGAATATTTCTCCTCCACCTTTCAGGAAAACCTTAACCACCCCTCTAAGTTCTGAAAGGTAGTCCATGCCCTATTCTTGCCCACTGCCCAGAGTCCAGCCCATCCTAAAGGTAGAAGACAACACTATTTCAGACCCCCCCATCTGTGGCTACGTAATTCAACATTTTCTTCACCACCTGTACCTCCACCCTTCTATCCTCTTTACCCCCCTTAGCTCCTACACCACTAGCACCCAACTCACCCACTTCTTCTACCTTCCACTTCTCCTTCCTACCTGTCTCTCCTGCTGACACCCTGAAGGCTTTCCTAGCCCTTAACCCTCATAAGGTTAAAAGCCCAGATGGGCTTGACCCCAAGCTCCTTCATTTCTTGGCTCCCGCCATTGCCCTCCCACTCACCTCCCTTCTAAATCTCTCCTTCTCACTGACCTCAGTTCCCAATGCCTGGAAACCCACCGCAGTCGTCCCCCTTTCCTAAGGTGGCAAATCCTCCAATCCAGGCAACTACCATCCAATCTCCCTACTCCCAGTTCTTGCCAAACTCCCAAAACACCTCATACTGGCACAGCTTTCTCCTTTCCTTGACTCCTCCTCCTTCATCACCCCCTTCCAGTCTGATTTTCATCCTGCCGGGTCCCTCTATCGTACGCTCTACCGCGCACATTAAAACCACGCAACAGGAACAGCGCGGTTGGGAAGAGCGAGAGGGTGCAAAAACCATGAAAGGCTATATGCACAGTGGTGCACCCTCTCACTGTTCCCAGGCAGAGGATAAGACCTCTGCTGGGAGAAGAGGCCGGCAAGCAGCTGCCATGGCTCGACAGGATGAGCCACAAGCAGCAAGGGAGGCAGTGTGTCTGTGGACCAGGTTTCGATCCCCAGTCCCAGGCGCCAAAAACAATTTTATTTTTACGCAGTTTGTGCGATATTAGTATTAACCCCAGAGTTAGTTATTTAAGTTGGGGGTTAGAGGCAGACCCCTGTAATGGGGATAAGACATAGTAATTACGGCAGCAATATACCGCGCTGTATTGGCATCGTGGTATATTACTTCGCTGTAATGTCTTGCGTCATTATGACCCCATGCTGATTTTCATAAGGCCCACTCCACCATGAACTCCCTTCTCTGGCTTACTGATTCCATTCTCACTGGCATGGATCAGGGCCGCATCACCTCTGCCATCTTTGTCGACTTGGCCAAAGCCTTCAACACTGTTGCCCACGCTCTTCTCCTCAATAAACTTGCAGCAGCTGGTCTCTCTGAAACTACCACTAGCTGGTTCCACTCCTATCTTGTGGGAAGGACCCAATCAGTCAGAATAGGCAACTCCCTCCTTCCCCTCTCCCATCAACACTGGAGTCACTCAATGGTCGTTCCTCAGACTGTTACTCTTCTCAGTATTCCTAAATGACCTACCTGCTGCCTGCTCCTCTGCTGATATCCACATGTACACGGATGATACCGTTCTGTATACCTTCGGCACCTCCCCCTCTGATGTGGTGACCAGGCTCCAGCTGGACTTCAACAGAATCCAACTCTGGTTTCACTCAAATCAACTGTCCCTCAATGCCATGAAGATGGTCTCCATGACCTCTGGCACCAGATAAAGGCTCACAAGGCTTACTGCCATCTCAACCTACCACACCCTTGAGAGGTCCATATTAGAGATACCGCTGGCTCTGGCTCGACAGGCATCTCAATTTTTCTGGTCATGTGGATGCCATCCACAAAAAACTGCATCCCAAACTAGGTGTTCTGTACAGACACCATGGTTGCACTGCCCTACCGGCCTGCCGAGAAACTGTTCAGAAAATTATCCTCCCTATCAACATCAACAGTGGGGGGATTCAAAAGTGCATGGGATAAATACATGGGTTTAAACAAGAGAGGGAGGGATAGATACCCTGAAGGGAAAAAAGGGGCAGAGATCAATGTTGGGGGGAGACAAGTAAGTGAGGTGTAGTGGGGTACAAAGGCTTCCTAGGGGGAGGAAAAACAAGGGCAGACTAGATGGGACAACGGGGTCCTTTTCTGCTGACAAACGTCTATGATTCTATCTTTGACTTTGGTGACATAGTCTATAGCACTGCCCCCAAGTCCACCCGAACCAGACTGGACACCCTTTTCAACTCCTTTTGCTATTTGCTCTTGACTGTCCGCCCCACATTCATAACTGTGACCTCTATACCAGTCTCTCCTTCCCCCCTCTTGAGGCTTGATGCCTCACCCACAGCTCCTCTCTAGTTTGGAAGTCCTGGCTCAGCTCATTCACCCCTCACTTAATGCCTTCCTCTCCACCTCTCCTCCTCCCACCTACTCTTTCTGTAACTCTGCCCCACTGGACCCTAGCCTTCCCTGCCTGATTTTCCACTTCAGGTCAGGCTGCCTTCTCCTACCACTTCCCCAAAATTTGGAACTCCCTTCCATTAGAAATCTGCTCTGCCCTGTCCACTCATTCATTATCTTCTCTTCTTCGCAATTACATTTCTCCATCTTGCAACTGCGCCTGACCTACTTTTTCCACCATCCTGCCACTGCGCATGGCCCCCTTCTCAATAGCCTCCCTACTCCTCTCCCCTCCTCTCTCAATGCTGTGCCTAATCTACGTCTCCCTTTTCCCCCTCCATTCCTCACTCCAGGTAGGCCGATATCAAAAGACACTGCCTGGGTTTGCATCAAGTAGTGTTCAAACCGTTGTAGGGTTCTGCTCCAGAGAGTTGGGGCTTGCCTCTCTCCCTTCTACCCTCACTCTTTTGTGAAGGTAGAAGGGTGATCACCATGTCTACCTTTCCCTGGGGAACCTGGTACCCCATGGCACTGACTGTGCAAGCATCGGGGAGCATTGGACCCTTGTGGAGTTTCCACTCCAGAGGGTGAAAAAGGGTTTGCCATTCTCCCTCCTACACTATCTCTCTTCCTGCAGACCTGGGTACCCACTCCCTCTGGTTTCGGGTTGCTTCCATCTGAGACTGACTCATGCGGGGTCTACATCCCGGTCGGTCAAAGGTCTGCCCCCTCCTTACTCTATCCCTCCTCCTTCTGCCCCAGTCTTCTGTCAGCCTGGCTGTGTTCTCCTTCTTCCCCACACCTATTCTGTCTCTGCAAATGACTTACCCTCCAACTTCATGTATTGAGTCTGCCATATTTTATCTCTACTGCTTGAACATCTTCACATAATGAGCTGGTCACAGCCTTTCTTGCTTTGGATTTATATCATAGTATATGTTTACTTATCTTGGTTTATGCTATACTCACAGTACTTGTCTCAGATTTGTATCATAGTATGTAATCTTATTTTTTTAATTTTTGTATCTTGAATTATATACACAAATTGTACTCTCCTCCCTCAGGATGCATCTGGAACCAAGCTATTAAAGCTCAGTATGCCTTTCCTGCTGAAACTTTTTCAAATAACTAACTAAATAAATAACTAAATAATTTCTCCAGTCTGGCTACTGGTGCCTGTAGTGTTAACATATAGTAGTAGCGAGGTCAGAAAGGACTCCATGTCTATTACGTGTGTGCCCCCCCCATCTCATAAGCAAGTATGCCGTGCAGTCATATACCAATTTACAGGGCTTCCCATTCCCCCTCTTCTTTATATGGTACTCTGTAATTCCCTTGATAACCAGAAATGTGCCCATGTTTACCTTGAAGGCTTGCACTATTTTCAAATCCTCTGTCTGTGCTTGAAGGTTGTACTGTAGACCACTATGCAAGGAAGGGGCCACTCTCAGACACAGTGGTGCACTGGATAACATTTTAGTACAGTATTTGTAAATCATGAAAACCTCACACTCACAATACCCAAACAAACATTTGTCGATGCCAAATGTTTGCTGCACGTATGTGCTGTGCAGGTGTTTGGTACTGATAGCGCACAGATACAGATGCCCTGCACCAAGGGAAGACTCTGTCCAAGGGCACTGAACTTAAGTGCAGTGAAGGATGTGATAAATTCATGGGGCTGTCTGGTGGGCTGCGGAAATGCAGGGCCCTGTGGTCCCTGTGCTTCCATGTGGCCACAGATATGGATGCACAGGACAGGATGCATCTCTCAGCGAATGCAGAAGGCACTCTGCCACCCACAAGTGGAGAGGTGCAGGGCCCTATGCCAAGAGGACACTTGTCTTCACTATATGGTACCCAGGCCCATGTGGACAACCCTGTACCTTTCATTCCCTGGCTGGGGGGGGGGGTCGCACAACAGTGCTACTCCCCTACCCTGACCTCATCCAGCAAGGTCACTGAGCTCACCCCCAAACTCAGCACATATGGAGATGATCACAAAGCACTGCCACTGGGGTGAAGACTGGCATTACACACAAAGGTTGTTCAACAATTGGAAGGCTGGGCCTGTGATTCAATGGACAAGCAGCCAGCCACTCCCACTTCCTGACCTATATAAGCAGTTCCTCTCAGCCTCCTTCTGAAGCACTTTTTCTTTGCAGCTGGAGGCTCTGTCAGTCTGTCCTCTGCTGCTGGACCACTTTTTCTTTGCTGCTGCCTGCCCCTCCCCGGCTTGGCTGTTTTGGCTTCTGCTGGACTCTGTTGTCTGTCTCCTGCCTTGGTTTGTATTTTGCCTCCAGTTGTGTGCTTCTTTGTGTTGCTTGTCCCCTGTTCTTCTGTGTTTGTGTGTCTCTTGTTTTGCTTTCTTTTTGGGGGGGTTTCTGTTTCTAAACTCCTTGGGCTGGATATTCAAAAGGGTTGCGCATGGTGCCACCCACCGATGCGCCCCAGCGTAATATTCAATGGGGCAGGTTGCCCTGCGCAACTCCCGATGCCCCGGGGCGCAACAGTAATGTATGCGGCGCAAGTGTGGGGATGTGCCCACGCATATGGCGGCACATCCCGATATTCAGATCGGGATGTGCGGCGCATATGCTGGCACAAACCCGCCTTGCCCCGCTCAGGGAGGTAATAAGATATGCCTGGTAAAACGAGGAACAAGTCCAGGCCACCCGCAGGTGAGCTGCAGTATTGCAGGGCGCAATACGGCAGCCACCAGCAGTGGGTGGCCACCCACCCACCCAAACTACTGTCCACAAGCTCCCTGCCCCGGAAGCGATGTTCCCCCCATCGCCCGATTACGGGTATACATGGTACCTATCCCTGGTGGTCCAGTGGACCGCTCTCCAACGTCCAATCGCGGGCATAAATGATGTAACTCCCTGGTGGTCCAGTGGACCGCTTTCCAACGCCCGATTATGGGCATAAATGAACTAACACCCTGGTGGTCCAGTGGACCGCATTCCAATGCCTGATCATGGGCATAAATGAACTAACTCCCTGGTGGTGCAGTGGACCGTTATCCAATGCCTGATCGCAGGCAAATGTTGTACCTATCACTGGTGGTCCAGTGGAATCCCCACCCCCCAGCGCCCAATCGCGGGCAGATATAGTGAATGTACTCCTGGTGGTCTGGGGACCCACCTGCCACCACTGCAGTCCCCACCACCCAGCAGCCCCAGTCAGCAGCGGGTGGCAGCTTACCCACATGGCACCCGGCCGGCCGTTGATAGCGTGACAGTGTCTCGTGCGCCTTTGGTCCTGAGCGGCTAATGGGCTGCAGATTATACTGTACTACACAAGCCTGATATTTGAATGATATCGGGCTAGTGTAGTATAGCATGGTCTGCATGCCCATTGGCCTATGCTGTGGACCAATAGCCATACAGACAGTACTGTATGCTTGTCTGTTGGCGGGCGGGTGGGCGGCATGCAAGGGTGCCGCCACCCACCGATGACTGGGGATGCTGGGTGCGGGGGACCGTGAGGGTGGGTGGGAGGGGTCTCCTAGACCACTAGGCGCCCATTCACTATATCCGCTATGATCGGGTGCTGGGGATTCCACTGACCACCAGGATAGGTACAACATATGCCCGATTAAGATTGGAAAGGGTCCACTGGACCACCAGGGATATTCAAACATCTGGCCGCGATCGGGCGTTGGAGAGCGGTCTACTGGACCACCAGGGAGTTGGATCATTTATGCCTGCGATTAGGCATTGGGAAGCAGTCCACTGGACCACCAGGGATATTTAAACATCTGCCCACGATCAGGCATTGGAGAGCGGTCCACTGGACCACCAGGGATTTGTAACATATGCCCGCGATCGGGCGTCCAGGTGTGGGGTCCACCAAGGGGCTGCAGGGCATCAGTCCCCGACGGCTGCAGCCTGGCAGGGCACCAGGCGCAAGCCGCCAGGGATCGGCACACTGCATGCAAATAGGGCCATAATGACTTGCGCCTTGCATGCATAATGGCCTCATTTGCAAGTCCAGCACTGAATATCGCAGTAGATGTGCCTAGTGCAACTGCACTTGCGCTGGCACACCCCCCTGCTCCGCTTCTGCCACTTGCGCTGGCGCAGTCCCACTGTGCTGTGCGCAGTGCAGCTGCCCTCAGTGCCATATTCAATGGTGCTGAGCCATGGCACAGTACCGCTGAATATCACCTGGTCCATGCCCTGGCACAGCCCAGGTGTGCTGCGCCCAGGCTTCCACCCCCGCCTGGCGCAGTCGGAATATCCCACCCCTTGTATATTGCTAATCCAGAGCTCATGCTACGTGCTCCCATTTACTTGCTGTTTTCCATGCATGGTTCCTGGAACTAAATTGTGCTTCCTAAACTTACACCTAGAAATCACTGCTGTTGTTTCAGCACATTGCCTCTCTCTATAGTTTATTCCATTTACTCTCACTGCAACTCCATTCATTATCTGGGGTTTCAACTCCTACCACATAGCTGCCCTTCATGCTATGCATCATAATTATTTTCACCAGGTGCAGGCTCAATCTGATCCCTAGCCTGCTCTCTGTGTTTGCACTCTGGAATATATTGCTGCTAATATTGCTGCTGTTTTCCATGCATTGCTCATTAAACTAAAAATCGTGCTTCTTAAACGAATACCACAAACCCATTATTGCTGTTTCAGTCTTTGCCTTTCTCTATAGTTTCTATTTTCATTCAGAATGCTACCCCCTTAAAGCTACAGTATACTTAAATTGTTGCTCAATGCTGCTTATTACTGGATACTGCTCGCTTAACTTTGTGTAACCCCCCCCCCCACAAATGGGGGTTCCTGAAAGTCTTCCTTGGGCTTGCCTAAATGCCCACTGCCAGGCTGGTGTTCTGTGCATTAGCGATTTAAAAGTGTTTGCATGTGAGTGCCCTGCTAGCCTCCGTGCCTGTCTCGTTAAGAGCTGCCTATCTGTGGTGTAAAATTAGTCTGGGTAGGGACTGAGTAGTTTCAGGCTTGAGTCCCGCCCGGGCTGCAGTGTAATCGCTCCATTCTGCCATCACTATTTTCGCAGAGGGAGCCCTGCTAGGAACTGTGACTGTTGACTGTTTTAATAATAATAATGATATTGTGGTTTGTCTAACCTGCTTTCCTTTGCAGCATGGACATTTCAGTATTGCCCCACCATCTTGGTTCTGGACTGCCTATTGGGACCAATCAGTACTTTTGGGGACTCTAAAATGGTGTCTGTCCCCAGAGGTCCTGTGGGAGCAAATTTCTGTAGGAATTGTGGTTTTTGCACTTTGGCACCTAAATGGACCTGGAGGGGGAGCTCTTGCTTCGACAGACTGGTGGATCAACCAACCAACCAGAACCTTTTGGACCGAAGGGAAATTCCTAAGCTGCCTGCTGCAGAGTGTTCTGTCTGGAGTTAGAGTTTGGACAGTAAACAGCTCGAGTGATTCGAGCAGCAGCTCCTGCGTAGTTTACGCAGGAGATTGGAGGAAAGGCTGAGTTTGGCCTGTCTGCCTGCTGTCCCTCGAGAGGGAATCCTTTGAAAGGCTTAGCAATCGGACTGTATCTGAATTGAAGTGTGACAAAGCCACTGAAGAGTGACCAGATTTAAACCTGAAGAAGACTGAAGATTTGCTGTATGCGATCAGCCTGTCAGGACATCCAGTTGCCATAGAATTCCCGGTTTTGCTCAGAGACACTGATATTTCTGCCGGACTGCTATCCGCATTGTGGTATGGTGATTGCTTTACTATAAATGTGCTGTTTGCTATTAATGGGTTGCGATTTGATTCCCCGCTGTTTAATTGTGCAACGCTTGCTGGAAGCTGCATCCAGCCTTCCCGGACTGATATCCAAACTGTTTTACCTGGCTTGGGCCCTGCCACATTGGCCCAGCCAGCTACTTCAGGCGCAGAGAACACCATCGACGAGAGACCTGCCTGGGGATCAGCCCCCTGCTCAACATCACGAACAGGAACAACACCACGGTGAATCGTGTGGGCCCTGCTTCTCCTGGCAAACCAGCAAGTCATCCTCCAGTCTCCATTTTGTCCATCCTGTGTCCTGTACTGGGTAGCGTGAGTAAACACTAGGGTAGGAGGGCTGGGGGGATACTGGGATGCATAGGGAGAGGCATCACCAGTAGAAAACAGGAAGTCATTATCCCTCTGTACAGACAGTTGGTGAGACCCCATCTGGAGTACTGTGTGCAGTTCTGGAGACCTAATCTCCGCAAAGACATAGACAGGATGGAAGCTGTCCAGAGGGCAACTAAAATGGTGCAGGGTCTGCACGGAAGACATAGAAGAGAAGCTTAAGGAGCTTAATATGTATAGCCTCGAGGAAAGGAGGGAGAGGGAGACATGATAGAAACTTTCAAGTACCTCAAGGAATCAACAAAGTCCAAGAGGGTAGCATCTTTCAAAAAGAGGTGTGCAAGAACAAGAGGACAATTTGAAGATAGAGGGGCGCTCAGAGGTAATTTAAGGAGTATTTTTTAACAGAGGGTTGTGGATGCATGGAACGACCTTCGGAGGAGGTTGTGGAGTCAAAATCAGTGGTGGAATTCAACATGCATGGGATAGTCATAAGGCAATTCTGGGGGTGGGGTAGGAAGAAGTAGGCTGCTGGTTAACTAGGATCTGCAGCTTATCCAGTAGGTAGGGAAATGGGCAGACTGGGTGGGCCAAGCGGTCCTTATCTGCCGTCAAATTCTACGTTTCTATGTTTCTATGGTAGCTGCCTGCAACAACAGCTCAATCAAAGTGTGTCATCTGATTTAATTATTTTGTCTAATCATCATGAACTGAGCCTCCTGGCTCCGAATTACAAATTGTGTGTGGTTGTGCATGCCTTTTCTTTTCATCACAGGGCCCCAACCAACTGCGATGCCGACCTACCCTGCGCAATGTTCCAGGCTAGCCCACCTTACTTCCAACTGGGTACCCAGAGCGTGTGACTGTGCAGGGACTAAAAGTGCATACATAATTGCCTGACTAGATCAGTTTTAAAATCAAACAACCTGATTACGCCCCTCCCTTGTTCAATTCCCCTGAATAAATCACATCTAACTCTTTTTGCATTTAATGTGGTTCCAGTTTGTACCGAAAGCACTGTACTGTTATTTGCTGTGCCTAACCTTGTTTTACAGGGGGTCTCCAGGGTCAAGCTGGTGGAGCCAGCCCTGGTGGTAAGTGCAAACAGTGTGGGGATTTGTATGCTGAATAGGGGCTACTGTGAAGGTGTTTCTTGCATATTGTCTAGGCCACTAGAGAGGAAAGAGGGATTACAGTGTCCCGGAAGGCTATACCCAGGTTAGCCTTGCTACTAACAACCCTGTCCTCCGAGTGGAGGCACCCATTTCAGTACCCAGGCCCCTTAACCTGCAACTAGCCAAGCAGGCAGGGGTAGTAGCCCTTGGGATTGCTCCACCCAGGGGTTACATCTTGGAGGTACCACTAGGATTAGTGCCCCCTAGTGGTCAGACATTAGAATCATTGTTGCCAGAATATGGCTACACCAGTAGAAGTCGTTGTGCTCCAATTGGTGGGGTGGTGTACGGGACACTAGGTTGACCCCCATCATTCCGTGCTTATACTAGACATTTCCTTGAGTATTAGTTAGAACACATTAGAAGGGGTTCTCTCCAAAGTCACAGGTTTGAAAAATGCTGTGGTGGTGGGTTGGCAGGCTGATTTAATGACCCAAACCCTCATGGCCTTGGTGGAGTGTAGTGACCCCGTGGATGGCACTAAGGTGCCAATGACTATTACCCCGAAGGGTCCCCAACTGCTTGGAGGGTAATAACTAAAGATAGTAAGGATCCCTTAGAGGATGAGCCCCCCACCATTATCAGAGACTTTTGAGAAGAAATTTGCTAAGCTGTTGCTGGAGAAAGGGAAAACCGTAGAGGACTTTAAGCAACTATTCCTGCCACCTGGGGGTGTACCTTCCCCCATGTCCCCACTGTGAAAGGGAACATCCTTTCACACCCACCCATTCCAGTACTGGCTCCAGTGCCTGCACCTACATTGGTGCCTGCAGTTAGTTATGACACATACCACAAGTTAAGGATGTTCTTAGGTACCCTCCCCACCCCACAGGGGGAGGATGACTGGAAGACCTGGATCGACTATGTTGCCCCCTTGGTACCCGAGTGGCAGTGTACAGAGGCTGAGAAGTGAAAAAGGATCATGGAAAGTTTGAGGGGTCCAGCCCTGGAAGCCATTAGATTTCTGAGGTCCACAAATCCTGGAGCGCCTGCTCAAAGTACCTATCTGCCCATAAGGCACTTTTTGGAAGCACTGAGTCAGGGGAGTCTTTGATGTAGCAACTAAAGGCACCAAACAGTGGAGGGGGAAAGTCTGTTCATGAGTGCTACTCAACTAGAGAGGGCCCCTGCAGAGAGCTTATCAAAGGGTGAGCAGCCATTATGACTTCAGAACTGGGTGAGGCTGGGGCACATACCAGAACGCCAAGCACTCTAAATTGCAGATTATCCAGTTAAAGCTCCGTGATAGGAGAGATAACCCACCTGACTACTGCGACCTGACAAAAGAACTCAGGGAGGTTGAAGGTGAAGAAAGAGATTATGATTATGGGGTGGGCGCAGCCCGAGTGGCCATCGGCACAGGAAGACCTCTCTGAAATGGAGACCACTAAGGATATTCCGCCATGGGCTGAGTGGTGGAGAGACAAGCTGCTGAAGAAAGTCATAAAAAGTACCAAAGGGTGCCTTTATAGAGGCCTCCACTGCAGACAAAGACCCTGGTCGCTCTCAGGACGTGACTGCCATGGGGGTGGAGGTGCACCATCAGGCATCTTCTACCGAGGGTAAACCCCAGGCTGAGATCAAAGAATTGACTGCTACCCTAAAGGAACTGTTAAGACACGTCGTGTCACCTTCGCTACTGCAAACAGATTGGACCCCAATCCCTTGCTACTGTTTCAGTCTCTCATGCAATGTCCTCTCCAAGGATGACCCCAGAGTTTAACATTTGTTAGGACTGTGGAAAGGATGGCCATATGAAGAGAGAATGCCAGTCTCAGAAAGACTTAGATACAATTGTGTACAGACTTCAAGGGGAGCTCCGGAAAGTGAGACCTTGGCCAAGGGGCGCTGGCAACAATCGCAGTGAAGGATCAAGAAATCCTATTTCAAACTTCTTTGTGGCTAAATCATCTGTCCAGTCCCATGCTACTCTCTCTCCAGAATGGTCCAAAATAGTAGGCCCCTCAATGGAAAATACTGTGACTGTCAATGTTATCCATGCTCGGGCTGTGCTCGATAGTGGGTCGCAAGTGACCATTGTATTCAAGGACTAGTATGACAAATACTTATCTGATGTGTCACTACAATTTCTGGATGGCCACCGCTGTGTGGGGCCTGAGCGACAAGTCTTATTCCTACCTAGGATATGTCCAGCTCTGGCTGTCTTTTCCGGCAACTGTAACTGGTATAGATGAATAAGTAGAGACACTAGCCCTGGTGTGCCCTCCTACTGGATTGTATGATGGGGTTCCCTTGTTAATTGGAAGAAACGCCCACATGTTTGGGAGACTAGCACAACTTTGTCATGAGAAACAAGGACAACAGACTGGATGGGCCCTAAGAATTCCAGCATTAATCAAAAGGGCTTATGCCTTGCAACAGAAACCCAATAAAGTGGACCAAGATGAGCCAGTGGGGATAGTGTGGAAAAAGGATCCTGACTCTTTGGTGTTGGCCCCCAATGCCCAGTGTACGATCCATGAAGAAGTCCGCCTAAGGAGAGGTGTAAAGAACAAAATATTGATGATAGATTCCCCTGGTGAAGGGAAGCTGCCAGAGGGGTTGATGGTTAAGCCCAGTATACTACCTGCACGTGCCCATGCCTATGCCTGCTGAGTGATGGTGCAAGTGAGAAACATGTCGGACAGAGAAGTTCGTGTGAACCGGGGATGTAAGCTGGCTACAGCACACTGTGCAGACACTGCAGTATTACCCTGTAATAAGTACTCTGGCAAAAAGGAGAAAGTGACCCTGGACTTATTTGACTTCGCTGATTCCCTTTGTCTGCTGAATGGAAGACCCAAATTAGCAGGAAACTTGCTCAGAGAGACCACGTGTTCTCACTAAAAGAGTGGGATGCGGGGTGTGTCCATGGTGCTGAGCATAACATACACCTGCACGATGACCGACCATTTTGTGAGAGGTCCCAACGCCTTGCCCCAGCTGAGACAGACGATGATAGGAGGCACCTACAGGAAATGCTTGCTGCTGGCATTATTCAAGAATCAAGAAGCCCATATGCATCCCCCATCATAGTGTTGCGTAAAAAGAACAGATCCGTGAGGATGTGTGTGGACTATTGGACCCTCAGCCGATGGACTATACCCGATCACTACACCATGCCATGCATACAGGATACCCTGGATTGCCTGAACGGGGGTCAGTGGTTCTCAGTACTGGATCTCTGCAGTGGATATTATCAGATTCCGATGGCCCTGGAGGACAGTGAGAAAACAGCCTTCATCTGTACTTTGGGGTTCTCTGAACTCCTGAGGATGCCACAGGGGACTTCGGGTGCCCCTGCCACCTTCCAGAGATTGAGGGAACGTGCAGTGGGAGACATGAACTTGTTGGAATGTTTAATGTACTTGGATGATGCTACTGTTTTCGGACGCAGGCTGGAGGAACATGAGACCAGACTGTTCAAAGTCCTCAATCATTTGGAAGAATTTGGCCTCAAGTTATTCATAGACAAGAACCATTTTTTAAAAACATCTGTGAAATATGTGGGACACATAGTGTCTGCGGAAGGGATATAGACAGATCCCAGTAAAGTTGAAGCTTTGACCACTTGGCCGCAGCCCAATAACCTAAAAGAGCTACAGCATTTCCTGGGGTTCTGTGGCTACTACTGCAGGTTCATCAAAGACTATTCAAAGGTGATTCGACCGCTCCTTAACCTTACCCAAGGCTACCCCCCTACCAACCGCAAATACAAAAAGAGGACTATCAAAGACCAAGAGAAAATGTATTTTCGAACAGGTGAGCCTTTTGGGACTCTGGGGACATCCAAATGTGAAGCAGCTTTCTTTGAAGTCATATACCAGCTCACCCATGCCCCAGTTCTTGCCTATGCTGATCCTACCAAGCCCTATGTTCTGCATATGGATGGTAGTTTGCAGGGCCTTAGGGCTGTGCTATATCAAGCCTATGAAGACGGCTTGAGATCTGTAGCTTTTGCCAGTAGGAGCTTGACCCCGTCAGAGCAGAACTATCCGGTCCACAAGTTGGAATTCCTCACCCTAAAATTGGCCATAGCTGACCAGTTTCATGAGTATCTCTATGGGGCAAAGATATTAGTGAAGACTGACAATAACCCACTGACCTATGTGCAGACTTCAGCAAAACTGGACGCCACTGGGCACCGTTGGCTTTCTGTCTTATCAACTTATGATTATGCTGTTGAATACAGATCGGGACTAAACCACATTGATGCTGATGCCCTGTCACGAAGGCCAGCTTCCATGGACAACTGGGTCAGATTGTCTGAACCTGACATCAAAGCATTATGCCAAAAGTTTGATAAAGATGAACAAATGTCTGCGGACACAGTGAACTGCCTAGTAGATTGCTTGGGCCCTCCTGATACCTGCATACTGGCTGCCTATTGCCATTTCTCTGCTTTAGATATTAGTGCACTACCTCAGTTCGATAATGACACTATTCAGTGGGCTCAATCCCAAGATCCCATAATTCAACCAGCACTTGACGCCCTGCGTGCGGGGAAAGATGTGTCCAAGTTGCATTCCCCTGACTTGCGAACTGCTCTATTGTTCAAGGAAGGCCCCATGTTAAAGTTGCATGATCAACTGTTATACAGAGAGACAGTGGATCATTGTGGTCAAGTAGACAAGCAACAGTTGGTCCTACCCACGGCCTTTAAGAAGCTGGTACTGAGGTCCCTCCCAGTCACGAGGGGCACCTCTCGGTTGACCAGAAATCTCAACCTGGTACAATCCGATTCCACTGGCCAAAGATGGGGCAGATGTTGAGAATCATGTCAAAACTCACAGTCGCTGCCTCCAGCAGAAAGCTTTGCCCCAGAAAGCTGCCCCACTTGCCAACATCACTACCAGTGCCCCCATGGAACTGGTTTGCATAGACTTCTTGTGCTTGGAACCCGACCAAAAGAACACTGACAATGTGTTGGTAGTTACTGATCATTTTACATGGTATGCACAAGCCTTCCCAACTAAAGATTAAAAGGCCTCTACCACAGCCAAGGTGCTAGTGTAAAAATTCTTTGTCCACTATGGTGCCCCCCCCCCGCGGATCCATTCTGACCAAGGCAGAGACTTTGAAAGCAGATTGATTAAGGAGATGCTCTCTCTGTGTGGGATTGCGAAAGTCAGAACCACTCCTTACCACCCACAGGGGGACCCCCAACCTGAATGCTTTAACAGGACTCTCCAGGATATGTTGGGCACTCTTCATCCCAAAGACAAGTCCAGATGGAACCAACAGATTAGCACATTGGTACACGCCTACAATTGCACCAAAAGTGATGCTACTGGGTTCTCTCCCTATCGCCTCATGTTTGGAAGACAAGCCCGGTTGCCTGTAGATGTCTGCTTTGGAGTCTCCCTGGATGGGGTTAGAGCTGAGAATTATTTACAATATGTGCAGAAACTGAAAGCTCAATTGAACCCTGCATACCAACTGGCTCAAACAATGGCTGCCAAATGAAACCTTGCTAACAGAGATATGATTGATGGGTGAAAGCCCAAGAGTTGTTGCCCGGGGATCGAGTGCTATTACTGTACGTAACTTGGGACTGCATGGCAAGCATAAAATCACCGACAGGTGGCATCATCTTCCACATGTAATAGTCAGTAAGCTGGATGATTTACCTATGTACAAAGTGCGCCCTGAGAATGACTCTAAAGCTGTCAAGACCATGCACAGAAACCGCCTACTGCCTATCGGCCAAGTGATCACTGATGCTGAACCATTAGACGTTGCCGCTCCCGGGCCAGTGACTTGCGCTGCTGCTAAAAAGAGACAGAGTCAACCTGCCCCAGTTGTTACAGACTCAAGGCTTTTCCCCCAGCAGGCCCAGAATGATAGTGACTGTCAGTCCACCTCTGATGGTACTGAGTGTGACAATTATTATTACCCTTCTTATGAACTGAGTCAATTGTTTCAAGGTAACCCTGTGTATAACTGTGGGGGATGAAGCTGGGCCTTCAGGACTGCATAACCCCCCAGCTTCCTCCTTAGAGCCAATGCTCCCTGAAAAGGAGGTGAAAAGTATTGCGTCTGAGGTAGCAGATTCATTGTGTCTAGTAGAACTCTTTGAATTACCCGAGTAGGAACCTGATGTGATAAGTCTTCCTGGTGACATACCAGAACTTGAAGAACAATATGACAGCACCCTTTCAGTGCCGCAGAGTCTAACTGTGCCAGAGTCTCCTCAGAATGAGCAACCTGGGCCCTCTCCAGAAGATGATAATAAGCAAAGTATTGTGGAAACAGAATCTGCCGAGCAAGAAGCTGATAGTGTTCCCAATCTGGACATTTCAATCAGTGCAGAGGCATCCCTCACTACAGGAGAAGAAACCAATGCCAGTGTTGACTGCCCAGAACCTGTGTCTGTTCCCCCCAGAAAGTCTGGGCGAGCTGTTAAGCCAGTGATGCGCTTTAGCTATGACTCCCCAGGGAGGCCTGTGGATTTGCCTCTCAATGTTGTCCACAAGGGTGTTTATATTTCCAAGAGCTCACTGCCCAAACTGAGCCTGTCTGCCACTTCTAAGTTAATTGTTCTACCCTCAGAACATGATGCCCTTGCCCCGTCTAGCCCTAAGTTAGCAGACAGGGATGGGCCCCCATCTAGGTTATTCAAAGTGCAAGAAACTATTACATGAAAAGTATAGTAATGTTATTGCGTAGGTCATAGTAAAACTCAGTATTGAATGTATGAAATATTTATTTATTGAGAATCGGAATTAAACCCTTTGAGTCACAGATTCTTTTGCAAAGGCAGTTAGCACAGAAATAACAGTAACACGTGATGATGTGAACATACAAACATAGAGTAGGTTAACTGAGCAAATGTCATCTTATAGGGCAGAGGCAGCCCAGCGTCTGATGAAGAGCAGGTTGATACAGTGAAAAATCTGTGACACTTACAAGGTGACTCATAAAAACAGAGACAGGGACCATAATTACAATATTCCAAGTAAGAGAACATAACATCATATGTTTTAGAGGTGGGGGGGGAGGAGGCAGTAACTAATTTAGTGAAGAGATACTAGGGGCAGTCACAAGTGGAGGTCTTGGCAAGGAATTCCTTGAGTGAGGTTTTGAAAGGGCCTATTTTAGTACCAGTAGAAAGACCAGCAGGTAGGACATTTAGCCAGCCAGGGGCCCTGTGATAAAAGGCCCTTTGACCCAAAGCAGTCCTGCATCGGGGAATGAGAAGGAGGGCCTTTGAGGAACTTCTGGAGACTGTTTGGGGGAGAGAAGGTTGTATGAGACAATGCAGGCTAGCGGGAGTGAGTTTCCTTTGAATTTTCTGGCGAGGAGACAAATGTGATATTTAAGTTGGCATTGAAAGTTTAGCCAGTTAGAGCAACTGTAGAGGTCACAAGTGTAGGTCATTCTATCGCCACCAATTACCAGATGACAGGCTTTATTTAAAGCTGTCTTTAAGCGACAGACAGCAGAGTTGTCTGCAGAGCCGTAGAACACAATTCCATAGTCTAGAACGGAGAGGATCGAGGATGACACAGCAAGGTGAAGAGCATCTGTGGGAAGACAGTGTTTGAGCTGATAGAGGAGGCCAATTCTGGTGTTGATGGTTTTACAGAGGAGGTTGATATGTGCATGATACGTAAGGGAGGAGTCAAGTGTGATGCCCAGATATTTGAAGGAGGTAACCTGCCCAAGTGGGGAGCCCTGGGAGGTGTGCACAAGAAGAGGAGAGTCACTGTTGGGGTGCTGGCAGTGGGCGAAAATCATTGTCTTAGTTTTTTTGTAGTTTAATACTAGCCTGTGCTCCGTGAACCAGGACTCCACTTCAGCAAAGGACTTTTGAAGGGCATGCTGCGGGGTAAAGGCTGAGGGTTACTCCAGAAAATGACTGTGCCGTCTGCATAAAGGAGTAAGCGACCGGAGCAGGCACGGTGGGGGGGAGAGTTTAGGAAAAGGCTGACAAGGAGGGGACCTAGGATAGAGCCTTGAGGGACTCCAGAGCGAATTGGGAGTAGGGCAGAGAAGGTAGCGTCAATTTTGACCTGCTGTAACCTATTGTGAGATAGCTTTCAAACCAGGTCGAGGTATCAGGAGTCAGTCCCATGGCGGACAGAGATTTGAGGAGGAGGGCATGACAGACAGTAGCAAAGGCCTAAGTTAGGTCGATGTAGACTGCCCCAAATAAGTGTCCCTGATCTAGTGCCTTGTGGATGTAGGAAGTAAAATCAAGTAGGGATGTGGAAGTGCTGTGGCCCCTACGAAAACCATGCTGCTTGGGGCACAAGAGGTTATATTTCGATAAGTGTTCAGTGAGCTGGTCGGCTACAATTTTTTCAAGGGCCTTGGTGAGTTGGGGCAGGATGAAGATGGGCTGGTAGTTAGAGGAGGCGGTGCGATCACTGCCCTTTAACAGCGGGGTGACAGCAGCCCTTTTCCAAAGGGTGGGAAACTCATCCATACTGAGGGAGCGGTTAAGGATTTTAGTAAGGGGGACAAGGACAGCGTCAAGAGCAAGCTGGAGGAGTTTTAAATCCAGGGAGTCGCTGCTGTGGAGGCGCTTACCTAGGACACTAGAGATTTAAGTGTTAGCCTGTCTAAGAGATATTACTCGAAACCAGAAAGGCGGCGGAGTAGTGTGGGAGGGGGGAACATTTGTGGAGAGGAGGGTTGGGGAGGTCGAAAAAGTTAGGAGAAAGCACACTGATAAGGTCAGAAAATGAGGAGTTTAAGGCGTTGGCAATTTCTAGCGGATCCTGTATAATGGGATCATTTACTGTGAGATGGGAGGGTAGGGGAGATAAAGTTTTACCATTTAGTTCTTTGATGGTATCCCAGAGTTTATGGCCCAAGCCCCCTGCAGAGGAGAGGGCATTACGAAAATAAGTGGCCATATGCAAAGCTGTTGTCATTATGAATATAGTATATGAATAGAGAACACTGAATAAGTATAGTAATGTGTTATGTTTATGCTTACTGATGCATCAATCATTATTGTATTCTGTAGTAATGTCGCTTATATAATATATAGTATATTGTCTTTTTCCATGCTTTTATGGTACAGACTTGACGTGGATGCCAAGTTCTTTCTAGGCAGGGAAGGGTGTAACCCCCCTATAAATGGGGGTTCCTGAAAGTCTTCCTTGGGCTTGCCTAAATGCCCACTGCCAGGCTGGTGTTTTGTGTCCTAGCAATTTAAAAGTGCTTGCATGCGAGTGCCCTGTTAGCCTCCATGCCTGTCTCTTTAAGAGCTGCCTATCTGTGATGTAAAATTAATCTGGGTAGGGACCGAGTAGTTTCAGGCTCGAGTCCCACCCGGGCTGCAGTGTTATCGCTCCATTCTGCCATCGCTATTTGCGCAGAGGGAGCCTTGCTAGGAACTGTGACTGTTCACTGTTTCTCTGTTTTAATAATAATAATAATATTGTGGTTTGTCTAACCTGCTTTCCTTTGCAGCATTGACATTTCAGTATTGCCCCACCATCTTGGTTCTGGACTGCCTATTGGGACCAATCAGTACCTTTGGGGACTCTAAAATGGTGTCTGTCCCAAGGGGTCTTGTGAGAGCAAATTTCTGTAGGAATTGTAGTTTTTGCACTTTGGCGCCTAAATGGACCTGGAGCGGGAGCCCTTGCTTTGACAGACTGATGGATCAACCAACCAGAACCTTTTGGACTGAAGGGAAATTCCCAAGTTGCCTGCTGCAGTGTGTTCTGTCTGGAGTTAGAGTTTGGAGAGTAAACAGCTCAAGTGATTCGAGCAGCAGCTCCTGTGTAGTTCGCACAGGAGATTGGTGGAAAGGCTGAGTTTGGCATGTCTGCCTGCTGTCCCTCGAGAGGGAATCCTCTGAAATCATAGCAATCGGACTGTATCCGAATTGGAGTGTGACAAGCCACTGAAGAGTGATCAGATTTAAACCTGAAGAAGACCAAAGAATTGCTGTACACGATCAGCCTGTCAGGACATCCAGCTGCCACAGAATTCCCAGTTTTGCTCAGAGACACTGATATTGCTGCCAGACTGCTATCCGCATTGTGGTATGGTGATTGCTTTACTATAAATGTGCTGTTTGTTATTAGTGGGTCGCAATATGGTTCCCCACTGTTTAACTGTGCCACGCTTGCTGGAAGCTGCATCCGGCCTTCCCAGACTGATATCTGAACTGTCTTACCTGGCCTGGGCCCTGCCACACTGGCGCACCCAGCTACTTCAGGCGCAGAGAACACCATTGACAAGAGATCTGCCTGGGGATCAGCCCCCTGCTCAACATCATGAACAGGAATGACATCACGGTGAATCGTGTGGGCCCTGCTTCTCCTGGCAAACCAGCAAGTCATCCTGCAGTCTACATTTCGTCCATCCTGTGTCCTGTACTGGGTGGCGTGAGTAAACACTAGGGTAGCTCCCTGCAACAACAGCTCAATCAAAGTGTGTCATCTGATTTAATTATTTTGTCTAATCATCATGAACTGAGCCTCCTGGCTCCAGATTACAAATTGTGTGTGGTTGTGCATTCCTTTTCTTTTCATCACAGGGCCCCAACCAGCAGCGACGTCGGCCTACCCTGCGCAATTTTTCAGACTAGCCCACCTTACTTCCAACTGGGTACCCAGAGCATGTGACTGTGCAGGGACTAAAAGTGCATATATAATTGCCTGACTAGATCAGTTTTAGAATCAATCAACCTGATTATACCCCTCCCTTGTTCAATTCCCCTAAATAAATCAGATCTAACTCTTTTTGCATTTAATCTGACTGTGGTTCCAGTTTGTACCAAAAGCTCTGTACTGTTGTTATTTGCTGTGCCTAACCTTGTTTTACAGGGGGTCTCCAGGGTCAAGCTGGTGGAACCAGCCCTGGGGGTTAAGTGCAAACAGTGTGGAGATTTGTATGCTGAATAGGGGCTACTGTGAAAGTGTTTCTTGCATATTGTCTAGACCACTAGACGGGAAAGAGGGCGCTTACAGTGTCCCAGAGGGCTGTACCCAGGTTAGCCTTGCTACTAATAACCCTGTCCTCCGGGTGGAGGCACCCGTTTCAGTGCCCAGGCCCCTTAACCTGCAACTAGCCAAGCAGGCAGGGGTAGTAGCCCTTGGGATAGCACCACCTAGGGGTTACATCTGCATACTGCTTTTATACTCTGGAGGTCAGCTTGGCTATTGCCAGTGCTGTAAACTAGTTTTAAAATGCTGCATGTGGGTTACGGCCTTTACCATTGCTTCCTTGTTTTTGCTACGGCGGAGGACTGGGGGGTTTTGTTGAAGAGCCGTGGCCCCATGTGGCCTAATGCCTCATGCTCGAATCCTCTCTCCACCTTACTTTAGCTCACAGATGATACACTATCATCTGTACCATACACTCCATTCCAGCAATACTTGCCTCCTTGCAACATAATTCAGTTCGATTACCTGCTGCTATTGAAATCACAACCTTAGCATGGCACTATCGAGCGATAGTCACATAGTATTCAATATCTCTTTGCTTAAGTGGATCCCTCCATGGTCTACATCTTTCCAATTCTTCAGTCGGGCTACCGTTGACTGGGATTGAGCAACGACTAAGAAACTTTCAAAATATTAACCTACTATTATTCAGAAAAGTACTTGAAATGTTTCAGATCAATCAGTTATAAGGTTCCTCCGCCCAGTGACTGTATCGTATCCTCACCATTAGCTGCCTCCTACCCACTATGGCTTAGTTAAGGAACTGGCGATCGCTATATCTTTCACCTTCATCCTCTAAAAACTGTCAGATTACACAAAGGAGTTACCATAGCCTACTTCCTGCTTTCTACAATCGGTGACCAATCAGAGTATTCAACTAACAACTTTGGTACTACGCTGTCTCCAGTTCATATGCTCCTCAGATGTCACACTCTAAGTATGAAAGGCTTCATGAACCCGTCAGATGGATATCTGGAATATGATCTGTTATCTTTCTGGTCACTCATGTCACATAGGAGCAGCCTCGTCAGCTTTCAGGAACAACATTCTATCCACATAAACAAGAGACTGGCCAGATGGATAGATTTTTCTCCTTTGACCTTCATTTAAACTGAAAATGAAAGAAACAATATTGGGCATTCCAAATTGCAGTAGCAGAGCCGTCACTAACTAAAATTACCCCACGTCTGGAGGGAAGGTGTCCTAGGCCTTGGATCCGTAGAGATTTCTTCCTGAAAGGGTTTGTTTTCTCTCCTCCGTGCCAAAGGTCATAATCCTACTTAGTTAGTATTGTCTAGTTCCCTTAGGTAGGTTCCGCTGTTGGATGGAGGCAGATGGTGTCCCTACTTGCCATTTCCTCTCTCCTTAGGAGGCCCCCCTCAATCACCAACATATCCCACAACACCCATACTATCTTACTAACCTGTGTGCCTCATGTGTTTTGTTTTTTCTTCTCCAAGCTGCTGTTGCTGTCATTCTGCTTCCAGGCCTCATGACCTCTGATTGCTATTGTTCTTTGGTACTACTACATTTCTTTTGGGGGATCCTTCCTAAGGTACATTTAACCAAGAGAATCGTCCCTCGGCACCGCTAGGGGTAGAACCCTCTTCAAGAGTTCCTTGTCTTTTGGTACCCCTACAGGGTGGTAATTCCTCTGGAATAGAGACAGTGTGAATGGCCAAAACCTAAGTAACACAGTTGCACAAGCATAACGCTTACTGGCTGCGTAGGCCATTGAATTGGAAGGCTGGGCCTGTGATTCAACGGACAAGCAGCTAGCCACTCCCACTTCCAGACCTATATAAGCAGTTCCTCTCAGCCTCCTTCTGAAGCACTTTTTCTTTGCCCCACCATCCTCCCCTCCTCCCCCAGCAGTAGCGCCTTTCTCCTTGGGATCCTTCCTAATGTGCCTTTAGCCAAGGGAATCATCCCACAGCACCTCTTCGAGGGTTCCTTGTCTTTTGGTACCCCTACAGGGTGGTAATTCCTCTGGAATAGAGAGTGCAAATGGCCAAAACCTAAGTAACACAATTGCACAAGCATAACACTATACTGGCTGCGTAGGCTACTGAATTATAATTTTTTTTTTTTTTTTTAATATGTTGACTCCAACTTTTCAAGATACTTGTTTTATGAGTTTCCTTATAAACATGAGATGTACCTTTTATAGTATACTGATAAGCAGCAGGAAAATCCCAGCCTCTCCCTACAAAACAGGGTACTAAATGAGAAAAAGACCGAGGTAGAAAGGTCAGTGGGGATGCTGCAAAAGAAGGTAAAGCCATCAAAAAATGGAGAGCAATGAGTACCAATGCCCGTAGTCTGAGTAACAAGCTTCCTGAATTAGTGGCCTTGATGGAGGAGGAACATCTGGATATCGTGGCAGTCACAGAAACATGGTACGCACAAAACCATGACTGGGACGTAAACATACCAGGATACACTATCTACAGGAGGGACAGGGAGGGTAAAAGAGGAGGAGGAGTAGCTCTTTACATAAGGGAAGGAATCAAAGCAACAGAACAAAAGGAAAACAGGGAGGAAAAGAAGCACTGTGGGTAAATTTGGAGACCGGCAATGGCACCACAATCCACACAGGGGTTGTATACAGACCCCCTTCTCAGGGGGAGGAAATGGACAAGGAAATGATAGAAAGAATACTTAGAATGGCAGAAAAAGGGGAGATATTGCTGATGGGTGATCTGAATATGCCAGATGTTAACTGGAGTGCAGTTGCAGCAGCCACTTCGAAGAGTGGGGTTATTCTAGATGCCCTTCAGG
The DNA here is from genome assembly GCA_016271365.2 of Neoceratodus forsteri. Taxonomy (NCBI): domain Eukaryota; kingdom Metazoa; phylum Chordata; order Ceratodontiformes; family Ceratodontidae; genus Neoceratodus; species Neoceratodus forsteri. The sequence goes on along the minus strand of CM028132.1, from coordinate 266,434,006 downwards.
GGGCATGCCTTAGACAACTAGTATTGGAGCCCACTCGAGAGGGAGCAATCTTAGACCTGGTTCTCTCAAATGGAGATGAAGAGAGGATCACAGATGTAGAAGTGGGTAGCCATCTGGGAACTAGCGACCATCGAACAGTATGGTTCACAATAAACACAGCAATAGAGTCAAGCTTGCTACAAAGGCAAAAGTACTGGACTTTAGGAGGCTGACTTTTAAAATGGGTGAGTGCCTAAGGAATGCACTAGCAAATGGGCAGGAAGGAGAGGTGGAAGAACAATGGGAATGATAAAACTGCCATCACAGAGGTAACAAGCCTTTGTGTGAAGCAAATAAACAAACGAAATGATGTAAGAAACCACTATGGTTCTCAAAGGAAGTGGCAGTGAAGGTTCAAGAGAAAAAGAAAGCATTCAGGAAGTACAAGGAATCACAGAAGGAGCAGGACAGAGAACTGTATCAGTTAAAGCAAAAGGAAGCTGGAAAGGCAGTCAGAACAGCAAAGGCCCAAACCGAGGAAAAGATAGCCAACTCAGTTAAGAAGGGGGATAAAACCTTTTATAGGTACATCAGGGAGCGACGGAAGACCAAGGGAGGGTTAGTGAGGCTTAATAAAGGGAGGAGGGTGGGCAGAGGGTGACTGTGAAAAGGCAGAGATACTAAACAAATATTTTTGCTCAGTATTTACAAAGGAAGAGGGGGAGGTACCTAAAACAAACAGTAGAAACACTCTGGATACAGAAGTTGATACCAGCCATTTACAGAAGAAAGGGTTCTGGAAAGAACTCCTAAAACTGAAGGTGGACAAAGCAATGGGCCTGATGGGATTCATCCCAGAATTCTAAAAGAACTAAGGTAAAACCAGTGACACCACTGACTACCCTCTTTAACAACTCATGGGAGGATGGGGTGGTACCCGAGGACTGGAGGAGGGCAGATGTGATTCCCCTTCACAAGAGTGGGAGCAAGGCAGAAGCAGGAAACTACAGACCTGTTAGTTTAACCTCAGTGGTAGGGAAAATGATGGAATCACTTCTGAAGGAAAGAACTGTCGAGTATCTAGAGGCCAGAGGGGCACAGGACCCAAGGCAGCATGGATTCACAGCGGGAAGGTCATGCCAGACAAATCTGATAGATTTCTTTGACTGGGTGACCAAAGTAGTAGATCAGGGAGGGGCTGTGGACATGGCCTACCTAGACTTTAGCATGGCATTTGACACAGTCCCACACAAAAGTTTAATATACAAGTTAGCCAGCCTGGGACTGGGTCCCAAGATGACAACCTGCGTAAAAAATTGGCTGGAGAATAGGACACAGAGAGTAATAGTAAATGGAGTCCACTCTGAAGAAGGCTACTAGTAAGTCCGCAGGGTTCAGTATTAGACCGGTCCTCTTCAATGTCTTTATAGCGACATTGCAGAGGGACTGGAAGGAAAAGTATGTCTCTTTGCAGATGACACAAAGATCTGCAACAGAGTTGATGCACAGGTGGTGGTGGAAAGGATGAGAAGGGACTTGGCAAGGTTAGAGGAATGGTCAAATGTATGGCAGCTTAGATTCAATGCTAAGAAGTGCAAGGTAATGCACCTGGGAAACAAAAACCCAGGGGAAGAGTACACAATGAAGGGTGAGATACTAACAACAACAAAAATGGAAAGGGACCTGGGGTAGTCATATCAGATGACTCAAAGGTGGGCAAGCAATGTGACAGGGCAGCAAGGAGGGCTGGAGGGATACTGGGATGCATAGGGAGAGGCATCACCAGTAGAAAACAGGAAGTTATTATCCCTCTGTACAGACAGTTGGTGAGACCCCATCTGGAGTACTCGTGCAGTTCTGGAGACCCAATCTCCATAAAGACATAGACAGGATGGAAGCTGTCAGAGGAGAAGCAACTAAAATGGTGCAGGGTCTGCACGGAGACATATGAAGACAGACTTAAGGAGCTTAATATGTATAGCCTCGAGGAAAGGAGGAGAGGGTGGACATGATAGAAACTTTCAAGTACCTCAAGGAATTAACAAAGTCCAGAGGGTAGCATCTTTCAAAAGAGGTGTGCAAGAACAAGGGGCACAATTTGAAGATGGGGGAGGCTCAGAGGTAATTTAAGGAAGATTTTTTTTTCACAGAGGTTGTGGATGCATGGGCAGCCTTCCTCCGGAGGTTGTGGAGTCAAAAACAGTGGTGGAATTCAAGCATGCATGGGACAGTCATAAGGCAATTCTAGGGGTTGGGGGTAGGAAGAAGTAGGCTGCTGGTTAACTAGAATCTGCAGCTTATCCATTAGGCAGGGAAATGGGCAGACTAGGTGGGCCGAGTGGTCCTTATCTGCCGTCAAATTCTATGTTTCTATGTTTCTATATTCGCCAAAATGTAATTTCACAGCAGAGGTGCAAAAACACATCTCGTCCAGGATTTAAAAAATGACATGACACGTTTATGAGGTGGTGTGGAAAATGGCTATATTGAATGTTTGGAGTCAAAATATTGAAAATTAGTGAAGTTATGAGTGAAAGTTGAAATAGTATAACTTTCAGTCATAACCTGGGCATTTTATTTATTTATTTATTTTTGACTTTGTTTACTGGGTAGGGTGCCCTGGTCCAGGGAACCATTTACAGGCATGACCCGGGCCAAGGAGGCACAGTACAAATGACAGATTACCAGTAACAAAAGTATAACAACACTAGGTGACAACACAATATACAGAATACGCATAGTATAGGCATATTTAGGCAGACAGTGGTAAACTACAGGCCAATTAGATACAGACAAGTAAAAGGATACAGTGCAGTTTTCAAAATTCAGTACAGTGGTAGCATTAATTAGTTACAACTTAAGGCACAATGAGGAGTTTCCTACCCCCCCCCCCGACATAAGATGTCCTGAGAAGGCTATGGCAGGGCAGGGAGAAGAGGGGGGAATAGGCATCTGGTCCAAAGGGAGTATAAAAGTGGGTGTCACCTGGGGGGACAGGTGCAGCTGTCCCCAGTGAGGAGCCAGGATTTAAAATTTAGCTTAACATGAGGCTTGCTGTATGCTCTGAGTTGGGCAGGTAGCCTGTTCCACAGTATGGAAGCCGCAACCGAGAGGGCCTTTCCACTTATGTTTGTGGCAGTTCATGGTGTCGCCAGGGGAGGGACTAAGGAAGAGCAGAGGTGCCTAGGCGAGGTACAGTGTATGAAGAAGGTGGACAGCGGGGAGGCAGGACCGCTTCTGATGCAAGTATCAGTGAGACAGCCGAGGGTGAAGTCAAAGCGACCTTGCAGAGAGAGAGCCAGTTTAGGGAGCGGTAAAGGTTGCAATGGTGGATGGAGTAGGATTCAGACAGGGTAAAGTGGCAAATACTATTGTAGACAGTAATGAGTCATGTCTGAAGGGCAGAGGAGACACGAGAGTAGACTGGGGAGCAGTAGTCCAGGATGGGAAGGAGGTTTCCTCTTGCAATAGCAATGTGGGCCTCAGGAGTCAGAAAGGGTAAGATTTGGTACGCCGCACCAAGTTTCAGATTTGTCCTACGAACTACAGAGTTGATATGATCGATGAAAGAGAGGGAGCGGTCCAGCGTTTACCATATTAATACACCAAATTTTTAGCATAGCCTTTTTATTACCCATTTCATGAATCCGGTAGGTGAAAATGTTCAAATCCCCACCAAAATGTCATTCTGCTCCATCGAAACGTCATTCCATGCTACAGGTATAAAAACACATTTTGGCCAGGATTTGAAAAATGACAGCTGTCATATTCATGAGGCAGTGTGAAAAAATGTCTAACGTTGAAGATTTGGGGTCAAAATATTCAAAATTCCCAGCCGGTGGCACTGAGTACTGAGGTGCTGGACGCCACCCCTTGTGCCACACCGGCAACCCTGGTTCGGGAACGAGCTCAGGCCACTGGGGGTCGGCAGGGGGGAGAGAGGATCGAGCGTCCGAAGGACTGCTCTCCTATCTCGGGAAGAGGGTGGCGTGTTGTTCTGCTCTCCGACTGCCCCCTGGCGATGACCAGAGGGCAGTGTGGGTTGGGTGGCACATTTCCGAAGTGCTTGCGTTTGTAGGGAGGGAGAAAAGTGGAAAAAGGGAGAAGTTTTGACCGGCGCTCAATAATGGCCACTGCACCCGAGACTGGCCCCAGTTTCTGGACTGGGCCTCCAAGGGGAGGTATAGTGCGCCACCTCCCTCCTGACCCCGCCGCAGGGGGCAATCTGCAGGGGAAACTTTGGGGTCGGCAGGTGAGGGTGTAGGTGGGTCCAAAGAGAGTGCCCCTTCGGTAGGAGGGCCAAAGCCGCCGGTCGGGGAGTCTTCCTGGAAGAGGATGAAGTACATATAGAAGAAATATTAAAATTACCCAAGTTACAAGACAGCATAGAAAACTTTCAACGTATGTACATAACTTTGCCATTTTTACATAATTTGATCCCAAATTTCAACATAGCCTTCTTATGACCCAACCTCACAAGCAAGCATGGTGAGAATTTTCAAATCCTGCCTGAAAGGTGATTTGGCAATGCAACTGTGAAATCACCTTTCAAGCCAGAATTCCACGTCATTATCATGAGAAGGTGTCCCAAAAAAGGCCATGTTGAAAAATTGGGGGCCAAAATATGCAAAAATGACAAAGTTATGCATCAAAGTTCAAAATCTGGATGAAATAGACTTTGATGGCAGATAAGGACTGCTTGGCCCACCCAGTCTGCCCATTTCCCTACCTATTGGATAAGCTGCAGATTCTAGTTAATCAACAGCCTACTTCCTCCTGCCCTCATACATTGAACTGCACTTACCTTAGTTTCTCATATTGCAGTCGGCGGGTCCAGCAGCAAGACATACCTTAGACTGGAGAGTGGATCTTCACCATGGGACTTGTTCAGGTGAGTGAGAGTTTTTTGGGGGTATGGGGGTGACTGCTAAGTAGGAGCGTGGGGTGGGGGTGTGTGGGGGGGCAGATTGGCAATGGATGTTTTTCTGTTTTACAGGTTAACTAACCCCCACCAAATCAAGGGATGGTTTTATTTCAGGGATATTCTGACACTGGGATTTGGCACCTCAGTGTAGGGCTTGTTGGGGAATGTGAACAGGTGACCTGGAGGGGGGGTCAAGAGAAGCAGTACCGGGGGTGGGCACCCCGGTCTGCATATATTTTGAAATATTTATAAACATTGGGAAGTGTGGATGAGTGAGCAACCTGGAGGGGACAGGGAGAAAGAAGTGGTACCCTGGGCCTCTTAACATGAAGGAAGTAAGTAAGTAAGGAAGGAAGGAAGGAAGGAAGGAAGGAAGGAAGGAAAGGGAAGGGAAGGGAAGGGAAGAGAGATCACTCAGGCTCCTGATGCTGATTGGCCTCATACAAATGAAAGGACCGAAGCTCCCTCTGATTGGAGCGGCTTCTGTCCTTTCAACTACATGAAGTTTCTACCCAGCATATAGTGAGTGGCATCACAACCACAGTGTGTGGTCATTAGTCTGGATTGCTGAGACCCTTCCAATTTGAGCTGCAATGGACTCGGCAATGACACACCTCTAAAATGTCATTAAGTGTAACAAAACATTTCTTCCGCATGCCCAAGCAAACATTATGAACCATCAGACTCACAGAAAAAATGCAAGTAAAAAAAAAAAAGCATTATTTACTTACATACAAAATTATGGTGCTGAAAACACGCTGGGCATATAGTCAAGGTGCTCATAACCACACAGCCTTCAGTGGAAAATAACCAATGGCATTTCATGCCATAAAGACACTTTATCAAGGGTAACAATTCAAAATCAGGTTGTTTCTTTTACACTCTAAGAGGGTATCACATCATCACACTCCTCACTATTTCAAGGGACCTGTGCAAAAAAACTGTATATACATTCTATTTCCAAAGAAAATGAAGTTAATTAGAACACACTAAGTTAATTTAAGGTTATTAGGCTAATTGGAACATTCAAACCCACATCTGCATTTTACCCTAAAATGTGATCGGGAACAAATCAGTTTCCTTAATCTATCAAAATGGGACAGGATAAAAATGTAATTACAGATTTACATAGAAAGGAGACCAACAAGAATTCATTGCTGTTGGCTTCCAGCTGCCCCCCACCTTATAAAAAAACATTCTGAGAGATCAATTTCTTTGGATTCACCAAAATTGTAGTGAGAATAAGAACTATAATAGAAGGGCTGTGAAATGACAACAAAAATTTAGAGAAAGGGGCTATAAGTTAGAGCATATTGTAAAGGCTTAGAAGTGGGCAAAACAGCAAGATTATAGTAATCTTCTTGTCCCAACAGAAAGAAATCAAACAAACTCCGTGGACAAGAGAATGAAACTCATTACCACTTACAGTAGTCAACCAAAAGACGAGAACAACTTTCTGTGCAAAGGGTGATCCAGTCTTCGGCAAAGATACTAAAGAACTTCCCAAGGTGGTATGTCAGAGAGCAAAAAGGCAGGGAGATCTTTTAGATCATTTGTTACAACCTGGGCAGAAACAGAACAGACCAACTTGGTTGGGTCCACCTGCAGTCAGCAGTTTCCCCTGTGGCAACTGCAAGTAGTGTAAATGCATTAGAAAGTGCAAAACATTTGTAAACAGGAGCTCTGGGAGGCAGTACAAAATATGCCAAATGAATACTTGACACTGCAACTGCCGTATATGTAACAAACTGTAGCTGTGGCACCCACTATGTGTGCAAAATGATACGACCTTTGAAACAGAGTAGGGGAATATGTCTGTGATATCACAGACGATGTGCGCAATATATTGGTAGCACATTGAATAAATTACCTTGGTACCCCAGATGCAGCCCTACTTAGGTGAGAAGCCTTTTGGATGTGTACGCTGAGCCATTCAACTGCTCTCTGCCTAAATGAGAGGTTTGAGACTTCTGCATTTGGTACCTATTTTGTTTGACATTTTGTTGATTGAATGAGTTTTCACTCAAATTAAAACAATGGATTGATAGCCCCAGATATAAATCAGATCTTAATATATTTTAGATCTGTACAAAAAATCGTGTTTTAGCTACATTTTGACAATATTTGGTATCTGATAAGATATTGTGATTTAAATGTCACCTGAGTGAACGCACTAGAGTGACAGCCTTAGATATCACTCAGATGATTAGATTCTTTAGATCTGTATGGGCAGAAAAATCATGTGTCAGCTCCATTTTTTTTTTTAACTTATCATATTTTCTGCGCCTCTCCTGGACAGCCCCCATCTGATGAACCCCCAGCTCTGTCACCCGGATTTACCGGGGCTTACCTTATGCCCGGCACAGGAAGTCGGTCACCATCCTGTCGCCGGTGATTTTCTCCTCCGTTTTTCTCCCAAGGGCCCCAGAAGTATGAGCGCATGAGCGTGGAGGCATGCATTTGTCCCACGGCCCCGATGACGGCCCCCTTCCTCCCATCCCATTGTCCTAGCGCCTGGCTCCCCTTAGGTCTGTGCTGTCCCCAGCCTCCACCTGAGGGTTGCTACTACACCTCCCCGGAGAGGAGAGCTTGCCTGTCGGCAGCTCCATCCAGCTCCGCCCTCCCCCCCCCATTGCCGACCTCCAACTGACCGGGCTCGTTCCCGAACCCAGGTCACTGGCATGCCGTGAGGTTAGGTGTCCAGCGCCTTAGCGCTCAGCGCCACCGGGCTGGCCTGTCAGCTCCATTTTGATATTTTCTGGTACCTGATAGCATACTGTGACTTGAATGTCACACTGAATGCTTTGGTAATATGAGAACAGACACTTGACTCCCGTAAAGTAACGCTTGTAGTTGCCTACTTTGACTTGGTACCATTGAAATCTTATAGATGGTAAGTCTATTAACCACTTGAAGGAAACTAGAGGGTTTATAACCCATTTTCCCCTCACAGACAAGTCCAGTATATGTTGTACTGAATGACTATGTAAGTTAGGTAAATCATTTACTTGAACGTAATGAAATCTTTGTTGTGTTTCACTCAGGACCTCCTCTCTATGCATGTTTGTGACCATCGACTATGGTTGAAGCTGAGAAAATATTGATGCTCCTGAATCTTGTTCGCAAAGCTGGCCTTAGCACGGTGTGAACTGTTCATTTGCACAGGGTCCCAGAAGCAAAGGGGTCTCCAAAAAGTCTCAGCTGTCCAACTGGCCTCCTTTCTTCCTGGTCCTCTATGTTCTAATATAAGTAAAGTGCAAAAATGACACAAAACTAGCTGAAAATGAAGATACAGGGAGGCCATGGTAGAGATGAGGACGCTCCTTGTGGGCTTCGCTGCTTTTGATATGAGGCCCCAGCAAGGAGATTCGCACAGGGCCTCGGGATAGCTGGGGCCAACATTGGCTTTTCGAATCCTGCAAAGACCAAATTGAAGCTGTCATCTGGAAGTGGTTCTTTGTGGGGATTTAAGTCCCATAAATCTCAGACTATAACCATGGTACAGTGTTTTTCTATCTCAGTGTGCTTTAATTAATTTAGTTTTCTTTGGGTAAAGACTGCATATACAATTTTTTTGTATGGGTCACTTTAAATAGTAAGGAGGAGCATGATGACATCATACCCTCACAGAGTACAGAAGAAACACCTGGGGCCAGATTTTCAAAGGACCTGACATTGCCCAGCGGCTAAGGGCTGGATTCATAAAACTTTTGAAATTCCCACAGCTGTGGGAAAAACCCAGTGCAAGTGGGTTGCCACTTGCGGAGCCGCAGGTTTCTGCAGTTTTCCCGCAACTGCAGGAGTTTCACAAAGGTGGAGCTGGATTATGACCGGCTCCATAATATATGGCAGCTTGCAGATGGTGTTGACAGGGAAATCCCGACAGCTGCAGAAAAACATTACGGCCGGTGGGACCAGCTATAACATTGTCTGCTACTGCTACAGCTGTGCATAGCAATCTCTGCAGCTGCAGAAATTTCGGTCCACAACTGGAGTTGCGGTTTGGGACTTAGTCCCACAACATTTTGTGAATCCAGCCCTATGTGGGGCTTGGCAAGGTTGGAGGAATGGTCTGACGTATGGCAGCTAGGATTCAATGCAAAAAAGTGCAAAATAATGCACCTGGGAAACAAGAACCCAGGGGAAGAATACACAATGGGTGGGGAGGTAGTAACAACAACAAAACAGGAAAGGGACCTGGGGGTAATCATATCAGATGACCTTAAGGTTAGCAAGCAATGTGAGAAGGCAGTAGGGAGGGCCGGGTGTATACTGGGATGTATAGGGAGAGGCATCAGCAGCAGGAAGTTGTTATCCCTCTGTACAGACAGTTGGTGAGACCCCATCTGGAATACTGTGTCCAGTTCTGGAGACCCCATCTCCTCAAGGACATAGACAGGATAGAGGCAGTCCAGAGGAGGGCAACTAAAATGGTGCAGGGTCTGCAAGAGAAGCCGTATGAGGAGAGACTAAAGGAGCTTAATATGTATACCCTTGAGGAAAGAAGGGAGAGGGGGACATGATAGAAACTTTCAAGTACCTCAAGGAATCAACAAAGTCCAAGAGGGTAGCATCTTTCAGAAAAAGAGACTTGCAAGAACAAGGGACACAATTTAAAGATAGAAGGAGGGCGGTTCAGGGGCAATGTGAGGAAGTATTATTTCACAGAGAGGGTAGTGGATGCATGGAACAGCCTTCCTGAGGAAGTTGTGGAGTCTAAAACTGTGGGAGAATTCAAGAATGCATGGGACAGACATAAGGCAATTCTTATGGGGGGCAGGAAGATATAGGCTGTTGGTTAAATAGGATCTGCGGCCTATCCTGTAGGTAGGGAAATGGGCAGACTAGATGGGCCTAGCGGTCCTTATCTGCCATCAAAGTCTATGTTTCTGTGTTTCTATGTATGTCCCTATGCACAATTCCCTGGTACAGGCAAAACCCCTGCACCTGCAGAAATGCTATTTTCAGCATTTTATGCACACAAGTGGCATTTTCTTTCTTCCCTCAACTGCAGAAAAATGCTACACCTGGTAACACCTGGCATAACTTTTTTACACAGATGTGCAAAAACATGCAGAAGCTGCTGTAAATTGTGGAAAAGGTTGCAAAAAGGCAACCTTTTTGAAAACTCAGTGCTGAAAAACTGAGGTTGCGCAAGACAACCCTCACTTGTATAACTGTTTTCCTCACCTGTGCAGTTTATCCACTTTTGAAAATCCAGCCTCTGTTTTTGAATTGTTACCCTTGATAAAGTACCTTTCTGGCACAAAACACTGCTGGGTATTGTTCACTGCAGACTATGGGATTGTGAGCACCTTGGTGATATGCCCAGCACATTTTCAGCACCTTGATATTTGTACCAAAGTCCTTGGATGAAGAAGTGCCTGCTAATGTTACCCTTGTATTTACTGCCTCTGAGCTTCAGGGTATACTACTGGAGCACGCCAGATCCAACGTCTCTGCCTGTTCAATCTTGTCAATACTTTTGAGCATGCTGAGCAGTGAGATCACGTCCCCGCTCTGCCTTGTCTCCATGGTGAACATGTTTAGGGTCTCCAGCTTCTCTGCACAGCTTTATTTCCCCCACCCATACCCCTGATCATTTTGGTGGCCTTATGTCCTTTTGGTACTGTGGAACCCAGAACTGTACACAGTACACCAAGTAATGTTTAACTGGAACCTTTTACGGTGACAGTATTACGTCCTCTGCACTACTTGTCATCCCCTTTGATGCATCTAAGCATTCTGCTGGCCATCTTGACAGTGGTCATCTACAGCTGACTATGCTTTGGCCCCTTTTCTAGTATGTCCCACACATCCTTTTCCTCCTCCACTGCAGTAGGTGGAGCCCAACACAGTGTGTAAGCCCCACCTCTGCTTTTCCTCGCCAAGTATAGCATCCCACAAATGAATCAGAGGCCATGGAGTTTGATCAATTTTCAAACTTGTTCAGGTATTCGTGAAGTTTATCCCAATCCTAAAGGGAGTCAACCACCCTAGTCAGCTTATCACCTTTAGCGAATATAAAGATCAACTGCAAATTTATCTTAAAAATGACTCCTTTTTGCTAATATAAGGACAAGTAGGCCTTATTTATTACAAATAAAATGCAGGAAACACAATTTCTCATGCTTAAATGCTATTTTATTGCCTCTCCAATGGTTTATAGAAAATCCCTTGGACTTTTTCAGATCATCTGGTGAAATCATGGGTGAGTGCTAATGTCATTAAAGCAAGAATGATATCATTTCTCTCAAGTTCCTGTCAGCTCAGTACACACAGAGTACATCAGACTGTAATATGGCAACTATCAGCCTTTACTTCTTATTGTCTGAGGACCTTTCTCCACAGAATTTTATCTCTATAACACCACAGGTACATATATAGTATGTTTGACTTTGGGGACAATATTAAATAAAATAGCATTAGATAATTTAAATTTTGCTTTCTATTTTCCTAACATTAAATGCAGCCTCCTGCAACTCTCTGTATATTGGTCTGATTCACCGCTTTTGCTGACGTTCAATTACATTCCTGAAATTTGTGCATCTGTTTGTAACTGGTTTTCCTCCTCCCAGAATCTGAACCCCTACCCTTGTAACCCTTCCAAAATATGTACTTTTGCCCTGCACCTCTTCCTCATTTGTAATTTTACTCTGCACCCCTGCTAATGTTAGGTATTTATCTTTCCCAAAATGTGCATTTGTGGTCTACTGCACTCCTCCCAATGTTTACCTTTACTGCTGCTCTATCAAACCTTGCACTTTTACTTTTGCCCTCCTCAAAATGTGAACAACTTCTGCACCCCTCCCAAGGCAACATTTAGACTGAACCTCTACAAAACTGTGTGCCTTTATTTTCTACACTCTTCCCTAATTGTTCACCTCTTCTATCCTTACCAGATCTTGTATTTGAACTCTAGCAGCCATCCTTTAATTAGCATCCCTCCCCTCGCATCCCTCCCAAACTGTGCACTCCTACCTATCACCCATCTAATGTACATCCCCATTCAAAATATGCACCCTCTACCCTCATACCCCTTCCAAAACATAATCTCCTTGTCCCACTCCAAATACTTGGACCTTTACCACTGCTTTCCTCCCAAAATTTGCAGCCAGCCCCAAATTTATACCCCACAAATCCTTACCAAAATGGGTAGCCCTACCCCAAAACAACTCATAAGAGTAGAGGAACTATTTTGTTTAAGGGCAGTTTGGTAAAGGGTAGACAATTTGGGATGGTTGCTCAGGGAAGGGGAATTTTGTGAGAGGAGTTGGTATAGGAGGTTAACATTTTGGGAAGGGACAGTTTGGGAGAAGTACAGGTAAGGTATCCATTTGGAAGTCTCGTTGTGTAGGGCTACTAATTGTTGAAGGGGTGAAAAAATATGGGTACAAATTTCGGGAATGGTGCAGGGGCACTGTGTAGAAATTTCTGGGTGTGTCTGAGAGTTGGAGTATAACATTTGGGAAGAGTAGAAGGGGTACAAACCTTGGTGCAAATACAGGAGTCAGGTTATAAACTTTATAGAGAATGTGGAGTTATAGGAGTACAAATTTTGGATGGGTACAGAGGAAGAGTTGCAAATTTTGGAAAGAGAACAGTTATGAGGTTCAAATTTATGAGGGTGCAAAGGTAGGAGGTACAGGTTTTGGGAGTGGTGCAGAATGGGAAATAGCACAGGGAGGGAACATTTTAGAGAAGTACAGCAATCTGCAAGTTTTGGAAAGGTGCAGAAGCTCAGATGCAATTTTTGCGAAGGGTGAAATTTTGAAAGCGGTATGGGCATTGGGTTAAGAATTTCAGGAGGGGTACAGGAAAAAGGGTTCCACTCTTGGGTGGAGAGACGGTGTAAAAGTACATACTGTGGATGTAGAGGGCTTAGAGATATACATTTTATGAGAGGTACAGGTGTAGGGAGTAGAATGGTATGCAGATTTGAATACTGTGGGAAAAGTACATATTTTTTGGAGTAGTATTAGGCAAAGGGTATAATTCGTGAAAAAATGCAGTGGTTGGTATATAAATTGCAGCAGAGGTGAAAGAGAAGGATTGCAAATTTTGGAAATCTTGCAAATGTTGCTGTTGGTGTGTGGCAAAGGGTAAACATACAGGAAGCTGTGTTGACTGTGGAATGAGTTTTAGGAGGGGTACAGGAAATGGGGTGCAAATCCTGGGGACATTGAGGAGTAGAGGTAAAATCTTACAGACAGTTGTGTAGTATGGGTCAAATTGTAGAAGGTCACAGAGGCAGGGTTGCAAATTTTGAGAGGGGAGCAGCGTAGAGGGTAAAGAGTTTGTGGAGGATGAGGATACAAATTTGTGGAAGGCTGTAGATTTGGGAGAGGGGAGGTACAAATTTGGGGAGTCATGTGGAGAAGATTTACAAATTTTTGGAGAGATGTGATACGGGTATAAATTTGGTAGGTGTGCTGATGAGCATTAATCTGGGGGAGTGGGGATAGGGTACAGATGTAAAAGGGATAGGGTATACATTTTGGAAGAGGTGTGAGGGATTAAATGCATATTTTGGGACAGGTACAGGGCAAGAAGGGCAAATTTTGAAAGGTTTCAAAGGTGATGGTACATTTTTAGGGAGGCATGCATGTTTTCTGGAGGGGTACAGACTGGGTACACATTTTAGGAGGGGTGTCGTAGCACTGTAAATATACACTTCAGGAGGTGTGGGGAAAGAGTACAAATTATAAGAGTGGTACAAGGCAGAGTTAGAAACTTGGAAGAGGAGTGTGGGCATGTTTTGGAATGGTTGCATGGAAGGGGCAGGGTAAAGGTATACATTTTTGTGGGATTACACATTTGGGGAGAGGTGCTATACAGGAATAGTAGTACACATTGTATGAGTGTTGCGGAACCTTTGCAAATGGTGTAAATTTAGAATTGAATAAAGAAGCAGCAAATTGTGAGGGCTGCATTAATGGCTGGAAGGGAACAAAGGAAACCAGCATTTACATTTTAAGAGATTTACTGGTTTGTTTCTTCATTTGTTTTTTTTTTGTTTTGTTGTGGTGGGGCATGATACTGTTTCCCAATGCTGGTGATCATGCTAGGGAACTTTCCAGTTATTTACCCATTTTATTTACTTGTATAATTCAATTAATAAAGGCCTCTGTCAAAAAACTGGAGGCAATGACTGTTTTTTGCCATTTTAAAATCTAATGTACTGTGTGGGTACTGAGCTCACAGGACTTGAAGGAAGATGGTGTAATTCTTATTTCAGTGACATCAGCACTCACCCAGGATTCTGCCAGCTGGTCTGAAAAGGTCTAAGAGATTTTCTGTTAAGCCATCAAGAAATAACTTTTATACCAGATAAACTGCTATCGCTGTTCTATATTTGTAATATATATGGCCTGATTGTCCTCATAACACTACATTTTAAAGCCATTGCAACTGATCTTTAAGAAGCCAGCCAGAGACCAAAGCATCCTGAATGTTGATCAGCAGTGGCCCTTGCACCAATACTTAAGGTAAAGCACTAAGTACCCCTTGTCCCTCTGACAGTTACTTGTTCACCACAACCCTCCACTTTTTTTCTGACTCCAAGACAGTTAGAAATTCATCTTGCATATACCTCATGTATACACAAGAGTTGATAAGACCTCATTTAGTCTTTTTATTTTATTTATTTAAAAGTTGCAGAAATACATGACAGGTTCCATGAGAAGTGAGTCCTGTTTACAGAGGGTGGGATATTCAAATCAGTTGCGCATGGCGCTACGAGATCTTGCTCCTCCATAAGGTGAAATGCCAGAGCGATATTCAGCAGGAGGATGTTTGGCTCAAATCTTAGTGCACCAATGTGCAACCTTAATGAATGCATGCGCAGGGGTGCAGGCTAGCCATGAATAAGCAGTGCAGGCGATATTTAACAGCAAGCCAATGGCGCAAGCGCGGAGCAACAGGGACATGCGCAGAGCAAACTTGAGCCCATAAAAAGACGGAGCAAGCAAGGAAAGGAGGCTTGCATCCTGGGGAGCAGGGGAGAGAGACAGAGAGTGACAGAGAGAGAGCCAGTGGCCAGGCAGGACAGCAGCAGGGGTGCAAGACAGGCTGTGGGACAGGGCGTGCAACTCTGAAAGTGCCTGTATGTGTGAGCAGCTCAGTGTATGTGCGCATGTGAGATATCAGTGGGGGCAGGAATGGCAGCGTGAGCCTGCGAGCCCGGACAGTGGAGTGGCAGTGGGAGTACCCGGATGGGTGGGAGGCGAAGGCCACAGCCAACGGGCCACCAGCAGGGAACCCCCGACACAGGTGTGCACCCAGTGCAGGGGCACACACAGCAGCACACAGCCGGGCTTGCCCGGGGTGACAGCCGCATGGGTGGGGGGGCAGGACAGGCCAGGCCATGGCCAGTGCAATCTTCCAGATGGAGGCAGTAATGAGTGGTGTGAGGAGGCAGAGTGGCGCGGCCATGGAAGGGCCCGGCGGCATGCCCAGAACAGATGGTACCATGCCCGCACCACCTTTGAACAGTACAGTGACACCGAGATTGTGGGCTGGTACCGCCTGAGCTGGGCAATCCTGAGGCAACTCTGTGAGCTGTGCAGTGATGAGATGCAGGCACCCACAAGAAGGAGCCACGGCCTGTCAGTGGAGACCAAGGTCATGGCCATCATGTGCCTGCTCGCCACAGGTACCTTCCAGAGACCAACAGGGGACACCACAGCCATAACCCAGTTGGCTGCATCACGGCTCCTCACACAATTCCTCAACACACTGCTGCCACATGCTGCGGAATACATCCATTTCCACAGCAAACAGGCAGAGCGTACAGCGAACATGCAAGAGTTCCACAGGGTGGCACGTATGCCTGACGTGCTAGGGGCCTTTGACTGCACCCACGTAGGCATCCGCTCACTACCTGGGCTGGAGGGGGTGGCCTACATCAACAGGAAGGGCTACCCCAGTGTCAACTGCCAGGTGGTGTGCGATGCCAGGGGGTGCATAATCAACGTCTGTGCCACACACCCTGGTGGAGCACAGGATGCCTTCATCTGGCACCAGTCAGCACTGAGCCACAGTTTCGAGAGTGGGGACATCCCCACCGGCCACCTAGTAGGTGAGTATGCAGCTGGAATGGGCAGCCTGGCACAACAGGGCAGGGTGTGGGGGGAAGTTAGGCCGGGGGAGTCAGAGGGTGTGGCTAGGTAGGCGGGGGAGGCAGCCACACAGACCACCATGCTAACCCCACATGTCTCCACACTGGTGACAGCAGATACCTACTCAGGCCCTGGCTGCTCACCCCATACCGGCGCCCATTGACCCCAGTGCAGGAGCGATACAATAAGGCATACGCCAGCACATGGAACATCATTGAGTGTATGTTTGGGCTGCTGAAGGCACAGTTCCGTTGCCTGGACAGGTCTGGTGGTGCCCTACAGTACAGCCCCTCGAAGGCCTGCGGCCCATTCCTGGCCTGCTATATGTTACACAACATGGTCACTGGCCATGGGATAGCTGTCAAGGTCGAAGAGGGGAACAGTAGAGGGGACGACGCAGATGCCGGGCCAGGCGTTGGTGGGCAACCTGGGGGGCAAGGGCATTGCGCCGACCCACAGGTGTTGCGTGACCCTGCAGCAGAGCCCCCTGCACTGGTGGAGGCTGCACAGGGGGCCCCCTTGGGGCTGATCAGTCTGCGGTGCAACAGCAGCCCCCCCCTCGGCCCCGTCCTGCTGCCACTGCTGCCCCTTTGGCCACTGCATGCGTAATGGTGCCAGGGTGGCTGCACCACCACCGCCACCCCCTTTGGACTGCGTCACACCGTTGGCGCCCACAGCCTCGCCGGGCGTTGCAGCCGGTGGGCGGACAACTGCCACCAGGGCACCATCTGCGCTGCCGTGTCAGGTGCGTGGTATGGGTGCCTCCCCCTGATTGGCAACACCACTGTCCAGGATAACAGTCAAGTCATCATCGGTCCCGGACCCTGCCCCGATCTGTGTCTCAGCATACTGGACACCATGGCTGGCGTCCTGCTGAAACACTGCCAGGGCCTCGTCCGCAACCACGCCACAGGCATCCGGTCGGACAGTGGGGATGGGCTGACTGCGGTACGGACCCCGGACACCGGTGAAGGTGGATGGACGGTCCTCCAGGTCCAGGACCGCCCCCATGGTGGTAACCCCAACCCCGCCGCTACATGCAGGTGCTCCGGAGCTATAAAGGAACACAGACGCATTAGTGCCGCTGGCACACACCCCTGCCCCTCAGCCCCCATGCCCCCCTTCCCCAGGCACTGCTGTACCTACCATGCAGTGATGGGCTGCCCCCCATCTGGAATCCTCCACCGGGCACACCCTTGATGGCGCTGCACCACATGGACGCCGCCAACAGCTCCTCCTGTGGCATCAACTGTGGCACATCAGGCTGTCCACCGCCCGTGGCAGCACGTGCGGCCCAGATGGCGGCCACCTTATCCTTTATCCTCCTCCTCCGGTCCGTGCCTACCTTCTTTTTGCACTCCTGTGCTGTCCTCTGATGGCTGCCCTGCTGGTTCACAGCTCTGGCCACTCCCTCCCATGCAGCCGCCCTGGCCTGTGGGGTGCCTGTTGAGCCACTCAGGAGGGGCTCCTGGTCCAGGTAGGCATCGAAGAGGGCATCGCTCTCTGCCTGCGTGAAGTTGGGCCTGCGATTCCATGCAGGCCCCTGCTCCTCAACCTCCTCGTGTTCCAACATGCTTATTCCTGTGGGTATGGACATGTGATTAGCGATGGCTGCAACATACAATGCCCTCCCAATCCACTGTCCCGACAGGCCCACAGCCTGGTGGCTTACCTCTGAAGAATCAATAGCGGTCTGGTGCCTGTGCATTCCCATGGCGCATTTATAGCACACCACATGCAAATGAAGGGATGCTCAACTGTAATGAGATGCAAATGCCTCCGATGCACCGGGGATATGCTGATCAGCCCATCTGCATATTCTGGCTGAATATCGTGAAGCTGCACAATGCGCATTGGTGTTGGGCATGCACAAGTCATGGCGCAACTGTATGACGTGCGCAGCAGGCCTGGCGCACCCACATCGCGTATGTCGGTGGCGCATCCCATACGCACTGCACTATACATGGTACAGCGCTCTGCCGCTATTGGGCATGTGACGCTCATGTGCTATGTACCCTATGGTGCCCGTACACGACTGGCCTCATGGAACATAGGGCACACATGCCCCTATTGCGCACCATGGATGGTGTGCCCTATTGCGCTGTCGTGCACGGTGCGCATGCCGACCTATGACATCAAGTGTGCCCTCTGACCCTCCAGGTGGCCTGCGGCACATGTCAATGCTGCCCCAGCTGTATCGCACAGCACCAAGGAACACGCAATTTGGAATGGCAGGGCATCACCAAGCGAATAGCGCACCAACAGCACATGTGGCTTGTGCGCTACTGGGTGCCATTTTGAGTTCCCAATACCTGGATCGAGCATGCCATGCTGTGGCACAGCGAGGGCTCCCAACTGGAGCCAGGTGGAACTTGTCAATCTTGTGGCCCTGGTAGAGCCACATGTGGGTTGTCTCTTTGGCCAGGTGCTCCTGGATCAGCCACGTACAGAGGTGTAGCAGGAGATGGCCGAGGAGTTGGAGGAGGCCACTGTGGCACAGAAAAGTGGGGAACAGTGCTGCCACCACTATGGGGACTTGAGGAGGAGGGACCCTGACAGGCTTCAGGTACTGCAGGCACACGTCCGGAGGGGCATCGTGCCATGTCCAGGTGAGTGCACTACATCCATGTCTGTGCCATTCCAGTGTTCTGTAGGGGCCAGCAGGGTGTCACACCATGCTGCGGGGGCTGTGGCCACGCACTCTGTTGGCCGTGGCAGCGCACCATGGGTGTGCTGTGCCACCACACTGCCACTGCGCAGGGCCAGGGGGATTGCTGTGCTGGGGGGGGCCTGTGGGGTGCTGCCAGGTACTGATGTGTCCTTCTCAATGTCTCCCTACTAGGCCCTGAGGATAGGCGCCATGCACGGCTGGCAGGCGCTGCAGGTGGACAGGGGCAGGCTGACGCAAGAGCACAGCCACAGGGTGCATGCCGCATGGGCAGTGCGGCAAGACAGGCACCGGTTGTACCACAGCAAGCAGGTAGGCACTCTTCCTTGGTTCGTTGTTGTGCAGGGTGGGGGTGGGCCACAGCCCCCTGTGCACATGGCCATTCCAGCTGTGCACTGCCGGCGAGGTCCATTGCACCATGCCGTGGCTATCGCACAGGTGTGTGGCTGCTGCAGGTGGGCTGTGGGTGCGCCCATGTTCCAGCCGTGCCACTGCCACCCCGCCGCTACGCCCTGTTGCCTGGCCACCATGGTTGTGGTGTGCGGCATGTGGGTGGTGTTGGTGTGCAGTGCCCTGCATGGCCCTGGATTGTCAGGATGGCGGCTCGTGTGGTCACACACACACTGCGAGTGACTGTGTGCTGTCTCAGGGGTGCATGTCACCACTGTCCGCCGCACATGGTGGGTGGGTTACAGTCGTATAGACATACACTCATACCATGTCCCCTCCTTTGTCCTAGGTGGCCAACAGGATGCAGTGAACACAAGGCTACTACGGCAGATATTGTGGGTCACCACGGCCACACCCCAGGTGGCGCGACTAATTCGTCAGGCCCTGTGTAGGCCACAGAGAAGACGGCGCACCAGGCGCCGGTAGGCGGGGATGCCCATAGGGCCCTTTGGCCTGCACCCCCTTCCCTTCCCTGTCCCCCTTCCCTTTCTCTCCCTTGTACCCTTACCCAGCCATGTCCCCAGTCCCCCTGCCTCCCTTCCCCGGCCTACCTTTCTGTTTGTGGCCACCCCATTCCCTGCTCCCTGTTAATCTGTACATAGCTATTGTTACATGGTTTTAATACACTTTTGTACTGTTAGCCATCTGTGTCTGTGTCTGCTTTGCAGCTGGCGTGTGGAGCCATGCTGCACTGGTGCTCATGGTGGCCAAGTGGTATGTCTGGAGTCAACTGGGGCTTGTGCCAGGTGGTCTGTGCCCAGTGGCAGGTGGGTGTGCCCTGGGGCGTACGTGTGCGCTCTGTATGTGTTGTGTGGCGTGTGTGTTTTGTGCTGTTGGCATGTGCGTTGTCAGCAGGGGTTCAGGTGGCATGTCCCATGCCTTCCTGAGGGTGTTGCCGGTGGCTGATTGCCGGTGGACATTGGTGCCACACAGCCTCCGTGCATCACTGTGGTGAACATGGTCAGGGGTCTGCAGCCATGTGCCTGCCATGCCTCCTACCTGGCATCCTCTGAGCCCTGATGGTGGTCTGTCCTGCTCTGGTGGCATGCTCCCTGCTGTGACTGTTATCCTGTGTCCTGGCCCATGCACCTCTGGTCCTTGCGCAGCCCTGGTTGCTGTATGGCCGCATGCTGGTTTGCTCCCTGGTGCAGCTCTGGTTGCACTATGGCACATCCCTGTGATATTCAGCCATGTTGCGCTGGGGCTTACCGTCGTGTGCAACCTTTGAATATTGCATTCGGTGTGCACTGGCGCAGTGTACTTGCACTGCGCAGCTGTTGCGCCTGCCTCTGGTGCATTTCTGAATATCCCACCCAGAATGTCCCAAGTCACAATTTACAACAAGACAATAATTATAAATCTAATAACAAACATACACATATCAGGTAATACAACTGTTACAGATTATTCCCGCAGCAGCATTTTTTTTTTCCAAGACATATTTAAAGTGCCAAGAGTAGGGTAATTTCTGAGCTGAGATGACAAATTATTCCAGGAAAAAGGGGCCCCGTATGAGAAACATTCTCTACTAAAACGTGTTTGAAATTTTGGTAGGAAAAGCCATGCTGTGGCACATCTCTGAAACTGTATTTGTGAGCCAGAACAATTATTCTTTCTGATAAATGAGTAGGGGTTTGATTGTTGGCTGATTTGTATATAATAGATAACCAGTGAGAAGTACACCTGGAAGAGCGAGATGACCAATTTAGCTGATGTAGTAAACAGCAATGATGCTCATCTCATTTTGATTCTCAAATAAAACAGTGACTGAAAATAAACAGTGTTTGCAGGTGAGAGATATGAATCAAGGGCGTGGTGATAAATAGTATCACCGTAACCAAAAATAGGGAGAACTGCTTACCCAATGATGTGTTTATGATCCATACTTGATAAGCAATCTCTGGCACACTTTAAGTGTCCCAGAAACCGATGAACTTTTAAAACAGTTTTGTCAATGTGTGGTTTAAAAGTCAGAGACAAATAAAAAATGAGACGGAGCTACTTAAATTCAATAACAAGTTCCAATGGGTGTTTTTCAGAACAATGGAAAAGGCAATGAAACACAGAAATACATAAATTACTGGCAGATAAGGACCACCAGGCCCATCCAGTCTGCCCTTTTACCCTACCTTCAATTAACTGCTTCTGACCCTACTTCGTCACCAGCTGCAGCCTGTCCTTCCCCCTCTAGGGTTCCCTTATGCTATCCCATGCAAGTTTAAATCCCCCTAATGTGCTTGCTCCCACCACCTCCTGGGGCAGGCCATTCCAAGCACCCACCACCCTTTCTGTGAAAAAGTACTTTCTCACGTTGCCCCTTAGTCTGCCTCCTTCCAGTCTCATGTCATGCCTTCTTGTTGTTCTAGAGCAGCTTCTCTTCTGAAAGATGTTGTTCTTCTGCACCTTATTAATCCCCTTGAGATACCTGAAGGTCTCTATCATGTCTCCCCTCTCCTTCCTCTCCTCCAGTAAATACATATTGAGTTCCTGCAATCTCTCCTCCTATGACCTATGGTGCAGGCCCTGCACCATTTTTGTTGCCCTTCTTTGAACGGCCTCCACCCTGTCTATGTCCTTCTGTAGATGCGGCCTCCAGAACTGGAGGCAGTATTCCAAATGAGGTCTCACCAATAACCTGTACAGTGGCATTAAAACTTCTTTTCTTTTGCTGGTACTATCTCTCCCTATGTACCCCAGCATCCCACTTGCTCTCCCCACCACCAATGAATGTTGAGATCCAAAGAGCACTGCTTGAGTTTCTTGCTGTTTCTTAGCAGTAAGTTATCTGAAAACCATGCCACCACATTGTCAAAGGCACCCTGGAAAGTCAAGGCAAGAGAACAAGGAGAATTGTAAGCACAGAAAAGAACCATGTTGTCAGCGTAAAGCCTGACAGAGCAGAGATCTATGACAGAGGATAGTGGATCAACAAAAAGATTAAATAAGACCAAGTAAAGACCACAAGTATAGTTCAAGCACCTTGTTGCTGGAATTCAGGTACAGTAGTTCTTGACCCAAGACAGAGATGAGTTATCCCAACTGGTATTCTTCAACTTTCTGACCAAGATGCCATGGTCCACTAAATAAAAGGCCTTAGACAAATCCATGAACACCACCCTCTATGACATGTGCCTCCTCCATGGCATAGGATATATCATTAGTGAACTTAACCAAAGCCATTGCTGTCATGAGTTTTACTAAATCCATTGGCAAGGGAAGGTAGTCCAGCGGTAGAGCTATAATTATCTACCAATATTCTGGAACCTCCCAAGAACAGAGGAACTAATCAGGTCAATTTCCAATAATCTGGGCACACAACCTTTGATGAAAAATCAGCTAAAGTAACAGTGCAGTGAAAAACATTTTTCTGAATAGTAAATACATATAAGCAATAAGCCAAGACAGTGTGTGCATTATGTAAGCAATAGGACAGGGTGTGCATTCTGGGTTCATAATCGCACACCTCAGCTGTGTTGCTCACCATGAGGCATTAAATGCCCCTGAAGCATGCAATTATGAACCCATAATGCAAACCCTGAAGTGTCTCATTGCGCTTATGAAATGGGATGAAGATAATAATGGAAAAAATAAAAGAAAAAAACAAAATATTTTTGGTAAAAGACTTTTAATTAGACAGCCTTACACAACACAAAACATTTCCTCAAAACCGCACTATGGAAGCAAATAATTGCAATACAAAACCATGCAGAACACTGTTGCAACTTACAACCTCCAGTTCGTAGCTTTATTGGGGGGGTGGGAATGTGGAAGTAAACCAAAGCATTTGCACATACATAACAAGAAGAAAATCATAATGGCTTGTCTCCCATACCTCTTGAGTAAAGAAAATATTCTTCTTATACTCTTTTTACAGACTCAGAGTGGTTAATTATTATTTGTACATCATAAGCCTTCATTTCTATTTGAAGACCTACCTTGCATTTGAATTGCCAGTGTATACCTTTTTTAATGTAGCCATTTACAGTGTGACAATCTACTGTAAATCATTGGTGCAGCGCACTTCAGTCCACAGTGCTGCTGGATGACTACAACTCCCAGTGGCACTTGCAGTTTGATGCGACCTACTGTGATATACAGAATCGCATCTGTGTCTAACCCTGTATCACTGACTACACGTGGGTGTGTTTAAGCAAGATTGGTCACGAGTGCTCATTTGAGGGAGGATTTCATTCTGAGGTGGTATGTTTCTCCGGTGGTGCAGTGAACACTATTTTCAGCCTTCTTTTTTTTTGGCAACTTTCTTTATGCTACCCTCTCTGAATGCTGGACTCTCTCCAGTGGGGCACCAGTCCAACCTTTCCCTGCCCAACCTGAAGTCCCATCCTTATCTTACCGGCAAGGCGTGGGGTAGTGACTCCTTGACACCTGCTTCTGGTCTCCCAGCGCCCCCGGATCTAAGCCCCGGGCAGGACTGCCAACGTCTCCTGGCAACTTTTTTGAGATCTAACTGGTCGACCAGGCGGTGGAAGGAGCACCAGAGGCAGGATGCGGACCCGGCACTGGACGTGGTGGTCAGCCACTTGACCCACCATCACCTACCAGCATTCAGGGCTTTTTTCCTTGTTCATCCCTCCCCAATTGGCAGGCAGCGGAAAGAGGCACCGGAGGCAATATGCGGACCCTGCGTTGGGCGTGGTGGTTGACTACTCAACCCACCTTCGAATACCAGAATTCAATGCTTTTTTTTCCTTGTTCATCCCTCCCCGATTGGCTCAGACATGCAATGCGCCTGGCGTGTGCATGCACACTTCCGCACACACATGCAGGGTTGCCGCTGCAGCCAATCCCCCCCTTTAGAGGATCCACAGGCTGTTGTGCCCCCCCAGTCACCACCAGGAGTCACCTGAAGCCCAGGATCTGGAACCCCTCCCTCCAAGGACAGGACAGCAGTCCTACAGACACTAATCCTGTCCTCCCTGCTGACCCCGATGACCTGAGCTCATTCCTGAACCCAGATTGCCGGCATGGCGCAGGTGTGGCATCCAGTGCCTCAACCCTCAGTGCCACTGGGCCGGCTATTTTCAGCCTTAAGACTGTTCTATGGCCACTGATTACACACTAATGAAATAGGTTGACTTTTCATATTTTTGGGTAGAAATCAGTGATGTCTCTCGAATGGAAAGATGGGCCGAGGGGGTGATCGAGTTAATATGGTTAGCTTTGTTTTAACTTGTAAACTTTATTTTTTTATAATTAACTGCTATGCCTCAAACCACACAGTGAGTTTGGAACATATGCCAAGTTGGGGTTTCATAAGGAAACAACGACTTTGAAACTGATGTTAATGAACTGTGTGACAGTGCATGTTTCATTAATTGTTGGTCAACTGCAACAACTGTCTTGG